>VDFB02193867.1:754754054-754785928 GCA_007258455.2 Sequoia sempervirens | reverse complement strand
GGTGTCAAAAACCTATGTTACAAAATCTAAGGAAATTTTTTTGTGGGAAGATAAAGGGTTAAAGACACTATGATGTAAAGTGAAAATTTCATTTCAAAGAGAAACTTTAAGGATTTATGTACAACCGAAGGTACAACATTCATTAAGAAAAGCCAATGATAGCATAGCTTCACACAAAATTAGTTTGACTGTGGGATGATGGAGAATGATACATCAAGTGTTTTTGGTACTATTTGTAAAGGAAGGGTGATAGATCCCATCGTAGGGCAAGTGAAACTGTTATGCATCTTGATCCATGCTTTTGGTTTAACATATATTTCTCAATAGAAATCATGCACAAGTAAGAATTCTTTAGTGATCACATTCTCTCCATAGACGAGATCTATTAACATCCCATTAGTGGGCTTGTCATAGATTTGGTATGTTGTGTAAAGAGCACCATTAGGTGCATGTTTAAGTATATCTTGTGAGGAGAAAGAAATCTCAAGAGGCTTTTTAGTTTGGCCCTTACAAGGTATGAATTCATTCAATCCAACCATATCATCCATAGGATCAATATCTATAGGATCCTTTAGGATAATATCATTGTTGTCTTCATCCATGTCAACATTCATCACAACATCATTTTTATTTTCACTAGCTTTGACGAATGAAATATTATGATTAGGCCTAGGGTTGGTAAATATTTGCAATTTTTGGTTAGGAGGGGCAATGGACTTATTCCCTTGATTATTAACACCTCCAATGGAAAGATGACCGAAATCAATGAGGTCTTGCACAAGATGTTTAAGACGCTTGCAATGTTCCATATCGTGTTCATTTTGTCAGTGGTAATGATAGTAAGAATTTGTTCTATAGTTTATGGGTAATGGTCTATTAGGATTGTGAGTTTTAACAGGATGCAAGGTAATCATCTTCTGTTCTAGGAGTTGTGACATTATATTATGGAGGGTATTGGGCTAGGGGTTGAATTATCTTTTTGAGTCCCCATAGCTAAAGGGTATCACTGATTTTATGTTAGCTACTTATTTATCAACATGTTGGGTTGTTTGTTGAGAGGGATTAAGTTGAAGGAACCCTTTATTCTATTTTCTAAAAGGTTGGTAATTATTTTGGTTTGTAGACTCAGAATTCTTAGTTTGGCTAGATGTGGATTTTGCATCACAACTACTATCTTTGCAAATTATCTATGAACATATTTTAAACATAAGAGTCAAGGACCTTTACATCAATTTGGGAATAAAGCGATTAGTAGCATGAGATAAAGTCAATAATCTTTTCCTCTTATTTTTGATTACATCAAATCAAATTGGACAAGGTCATCTTAGGAGTCATATGCACTTGGAAATGGTTGATAAATGCCTCCACAAGCTCATTGAATGAATGAATTGATTTTTTTGGTAATGAAGAAAACCATTCTAAGACAGTATCCTTCAAGGATCTAGGAAAAAGTTTAGCCAAGAGATTATCATCAAGGATAAAGTCACTACATAAGGTCATATAAGTGGAAACATGGTTAAAATGATCTCCCTTTGCCCCATATATCTTGAATCTAGGCACCTCTACACCTTGTGGCATCAGTGTTTGCAATATCTCCAAGGACAAGGTATTGCTTTTGACATAATATGTAGGTGGGCCATTTTGATTTTGGTTGATGGTGGAAACTTGCTTTTGGAGGGATGAAAAGGTTTGCAAAATTTTGATTATGAGAGGGTCATTGTTTGTATTGTGAAATGGAGGTGAATAAGGTGGAGGGGTGTATGTGTTTAAAGGATAAGTGAATGGAATGATTGTAGGTGGTAAAGTGGTAGGATATATGACATGTGATGCCACAAAGGTACTAGGAATGCTAGTAGAAATACCCAAGGAAGAAATCACATTACTAGTCGGTTGCATTTTTGTTGTGACTTGAGGGTTGGTATAGTTAGGAATAGAGGTAATTGTTGTGGGAGGAGGAATTTGAATTCCTCCTTGACTTGTGACATTGTTTGAGAGTAAAGGAAAACTAGTGGTGGAGGTAAGGTGTTTTCCAAAGATCTAAACTATGTTATGCACAATGTCAATTTCATCTTCACTTTCAAGCATGCAATGAATGTTATCTATGGTAGGGATGGTGGTAGTTGAAATATTCTTTGTACTTATCTGATTTTGTAGGTTTGTTAGGTCTTCATGGATTTGGATTATGTTTTCTTGTGGAATACTAGCAACCGTTGTTTCAACATGTGTCACACTACTTGAAGGCAAAGAGTTGTTAAGGGTATGGTCCATACCTAATGTACTAGTGTCATCACTAGTAGTGAAAGAGCTAGATAACCCAAGATCCATAAATATTGTGATATCATAGGATGACATGAGTCTCAAACTTCATCTCACTATAGTATTAGAAATAGGACACCAAGTAGAAATGCTCATGGAAGGGATACTAAATGCAAGATGGATGAACATGCAAATTAAGCTATATGAAATGGAATGAATATGACAGAAACTTTGTAAACTGAAATAGAAATTTATCAACAACAAACAATAGCATAGAAATAGAGTTTCAAATGTTGGAAAATTTAGTTAAAAATCTACACTAGGACTAAATCGCCCAAAGGGGTGTGAGTCCTAGTGAGGGTTTTTATCATAATTTTCAAACAAAATTAAGTGCTTTTTTATGATATTTAGTTTGTATAATTTGTAAACTAAGTGTAAATGTATATTTTAGATGATTTTAAATAATTTTAGATGATTTTCAATGATATAGGTTAGGGTTTATTGTTCATTTATATTTCCAACACATGTGAGGAAAGCTATATGATATTTCTAGTGATAAAATATCTTTGAAATGAATGTCTCTTTCTCTTACATCACATGATTTATACCTTTTTTCTAATTTTCAAACAATCTCTATATTCCATTCATCACATTTTTTATTCTTTTTCTTTAAGCTTTTTGCCTCGTATTATATCCAATCAATTTAAGTTCTCATTATTTCCTTCATATCATGTACTTGTTACCATCAAGGATATATCATACAATGGATAATATCATTTTATGATTGTGGCTACATCAAAACAATATAATTTTAATTTTTTGGCTTTATTATGGCCATAGATTTTTTATTTTGGTAGCTTGATCATGCCCATAGCATTTTGATTTGTACGGTTCTATCAAACTATACATGTTACCATAGTGACTCTATGACAATCATAATATTTTAGTTTTAGTATATTTATCACAATTATATCCTTTTTCTCATTGGACAAATTATTTCCTTTATATTTTAATTTTCTTGTTGTCACAATCATAAAAATTTACTTATGGTGGCTTCATTAAATATATAATATTTTTATTCACATAGGTCATTTATAGCCAAAGTTGTGCTTTGATGGCACCTTCATTTCCAAATCAATATATAGATTGTTGCTTCATAGACATAAATTCTTTCATGTTCAATCTATTGTAGCATATTTTGACATCATTTATAGCATTCAGGATCCTCAAGGGATTTGTTATTCTCCATCTTAGCTAAGAATATTAAAAAACATATAGATTTTTGCTTCATAGACATATAAATTATTTCATGTTCAATCTATTGTAGCATCTTTTGACATCATTTATAGCATTCATGATCCTTAAGGAATTTGTTATTCTCCATCTTAGCTAAGAATACAAAAAAATAGTTAGAAATTTTAGGTGTGTAAAAAATTTCGTCTAAATTATTCTTAATGAACACTAATTTATTATCTATTATGTTCACTAGAGAATTGAAGATAATGCTTGAGTGAAGGATAAATGAATAACACAAGTACACAAAATTTATGATCTTTTTATGTAACCTTTTTTCAAGTATATTAAAATTAATATTTATATAATTTAGCATACATCGTTCACTTTATAACATAAGCTAACTAAATTGTTTGCAAAATTTTGATTCAATTTCATCCATGTTTTGCACTCATTTTAGTGTCCATCTCATAGGCACAATTAATCATCATTTCAAGCATTTATAATCCTAAAAACTCTCACAAATGTGTCAAACTACCAAGCATAGATCCCTTCTACAATCAAAGCTCAATTCCCTTATTCTTATTAGTATCTATTCAGATACTACCATGCCTATGCTATTTTCCCTTTCTAGTTTTAATATATGTATTTCACTAATGGTCAACAAAACCCTAATATTTTATTTACAACTAACTTCTCATTTATCCAAACTTTCCTATTAATCAACCTTCCCACATTTGGAAAACCTTATTATACTCTTTCACACTCTTCTAGATTGCTTTTCTTTGTTTGCATATTCTCATGCTTTCTTGATTCCTTCATGCACTATCTTAGTCTACCAAATTATTTTTTTCACTTGCAAGTGATTCAATTGAAGGGATTACATTATATATTTTTGTTGATACTCTACTAAAAATTCCTCTAGAACATCGTTGAGCTTCTTTACATTACCATTGTTCTTGCATATAGATGCACTACACACACTTTCCTAAATTTACAACCTTCGAGTGTGTCTCTAACATCATGGATACATCAATCATATATACCTACATTCTATATTTTCCACTCTTAAAATTATCAATCTACTTGGGGTAAAGAATGCCAAATAGAGGTTTAACTTTCATAATATTCACCCCCACAATCATGTTTTCTTTACCCTTTGAATTTTACATGTTGTTTGACACTCTTAGTAGATCCTTTAGCTACACAAGCACCATAGAGGAACAATTATTTTGGCAAGCAACTTCAAGGAATTTTAGAGTATGATAGTCAAGGGACACTGCTACTCGATGAGGATCAACTATATGATGTTAGAAACAAGCATGCCATGTAGTAACTAGCATGTGTAGAGGATCACCATTGTGTACCTAGTTAGGAGCATGTTCCAAATATCACAATTATTGATCCATTTTTTGAAACTTCCACATAAATATGAAATCTTCTCAAATTTATTTTTCAATATTTTCCAACCTTCTACAAGAATTGTTATCAATATCCAACATCCTTCAAATATCTAATTCAATATTGATTTTTATACTTTATTTTACATAACATACATCTAAATTTGAAAATTAAATTTCTCTCACATACACACAAATTCGATTATCACTATTTTCTTGATGCAAAAAAACATCTTCATACCAAACATGATATATGATGGTAGTACATGTACAAGTGTCAACAATTTGCAACAAGGATTTTGGTGCGAAACATGATATTCCATAATAATACATATAGAAGTGCAACCAATTTGAAAAAGAATCTTATACCAAGAATGATCTCTTATGGTAATACATGTAAAAGTGTAACTAATTTGGGGCAAGGATCGCAAGTTTTTAACGTGGCTCCCATATGATTTGCTTGTAGAAGGGAAATCAACTTAAGGAAAATATTCAATCATCGGATACCATTGAAGTCACGAGATGACTGACTTTGGGGGCAGAAATACCCATTCAAGGATTCATTCATTTCTTTCTTGGAGAAAGAGGTGACGTGGATTAATGAAAGCGTAAACCGTTGGGATTAACCAACAATCACGTAAGGGCGTCAATTCCGGATTGAATTTCTTTTCCTGATTGTAACATGTTCACTAACCGTACGCACAAACAAACACTTATGCTTTCATTTTCTTTTAACATTTAAATAATAATAATTTGTTCTATTCAATAATTCTAAGGACGGAATACAGAGAAATGCATTTTTATGTGCATGGTCCATATATTCTTTGTGTGGATAAAATATGCTCTGAATGTCAATTTGGGTTAGGTCGCTTTTTCGTGATGTGATTATGAGCCAATCATTAATTGAAACCTAGAACACGTCGTTTGTATTATAGCAAATAACCGGTGCTACTGCATGGCTTTCACACTTGATGATCCCTCAAATTATTAACATCCTTTGTTGTGACGTTTAATTACGTCTTATAAGGATGTTGTAGATACAGGGGCGATCTGTAACAGGTATAAAAACTGCATCTAATACAAACATAAATAGTTTAAATGTAAAGGAAATTAATTCTCGAGTCATGCATTTGCAATTTTGCATACGGAAGGATAGCAATTAACGTGACAATGAAGAAACCAACTTAAGCAGGTGACAAAAATTCATTTTCATCGATAGAGGAAATGTGGACCATACATAAATTTGGTGAATGATGTTAATCGTAAAAGCCTGCAAATGTCCCATTCACGCTCACTGTTGGCCCGTGATTAGCATCTCTGCCACACTTTATATTGAACGAAGCTTTGAGAACATATTTTTTCATATAGCATTGTGTTTTGGAGAAGCCAGCCGTGAGAACATTTATTCCATATAGAATTGTGTTTTCGAGGGGGTAGATCTCCAAGAACAAAATCAAAATGTCTCGTACAAAAGAATATCTTATCTTTGTTGTTATACTTATGTTTGCCTTGAGAGATAAGTGCTCAGGAGCAAGGAATTTGAAGAACAAATCATTAATTTCATTATCAACATCAGATGGTACAACATCATCTGGTGGAGATTCGAACGTGGTGGACGTTACAGCATTCGGTGCCAAGGGCGATGGAGTGGCCGATGATACGAAGGTCATCGTTTTATCGATTCGTTTACTTAGCTGTTCTTTTGAATACTATATGCTGAGCTTTGTTACTGAACTAGATTTTGTTTTTTCCCTATAATGTGCGTGGAACAGGCATTTCAGGCAGCGTGGAAAGCAGCTTGTGCCAAGAGTTCGGCTACGCTACAAATTCCGGCTGATTACAGCTTTCTAGTTGGGCCCCTAACTTTTTCGGGACCCTGCAATTCAAACATCCTCTTTAAGGTATGACATTTGCTTAGCGACATACGAGACTATACAGATTATAGAATTCAAAAGCACAAGCTGAAATATATCTGAGTCTTTTGAACTTTGGCAGGTTGATGGAAATGTTATCGCTCCTGCTAATACACGGGCGTGGGGATCTAAACCGTTGAACTGGATAAATTTTTCAAAACTCAATGGTATTACTATTACGGGCAACGGCACTTTTGACGGACAAGGTGCAGCTTGGTGGAAGATCTCCGAACTAGAAGACACGGTAAATCTTAATTGTCAACTAAAACTCATTCATGGAGCTTTCCATTTGAGCTCCGAGTCATCACGAATTTTTTTTCTTATTTATATAACGTTGGCATTTTATGTGCATCAGGATAGCAGCGAAAATGGAAGTAAACTACCAAGTGGCAGGCCGACGGTGAGCCATTAGTTTTCTTTGGAATTTTTAATTTCTTTTCAAGACTAGAGAAAGCTAAAGATAAACCCAGTTTCCTTAATTAGCACTTTGATGTAACGCATGAACAGATCATGCAGTCTAGAGTCTATACTATGTATGCTGGTCTTCCTATCTCTGTTCGTACACTGAGTAGGTTGTATGGTTTTTTTCTTTTTCCATGGAAACGATGTTCATATATAACTACTGAATCTGAACAGGCATTGCGCTTTTACGGAAGCTATGACGTCAGCGTCAAAGGCATCACAATACAAAACAGCCCGCAATTTCACCTCAAGTTTGACGGTTGCACATTTGTTACAGTAGTTAATGTGACCATCTCCTCTCCTGAAAACAGCCCAAACACAGATGGAATTCATGTACAAAATTCTGAGGAGGTTGAAATACACCATTCCTCAATCGCATGCGGTATATCGGATTTAGTTCCTAATGCGTCCTTCTCTATTTTATCAGTTACTATATTAGTAATTTATTATAACCAGTTTTGGTGCATGAAATAAACAGGAGACGACTGCATATCGATACAAACAGGAAGCTCAGGGATCCGCGTGCACGATATCGACTGCGGCCCCGGTCACGGTATCAGGTACTCTCATTATTCTCACTACACTCTTTCATTTGTTGATGGTAGTGGCTGAACACAATTGTTTTCTGTCATTGGCTTTAGTATTGGAGGACTGGGGAAGGAAGGAACAAAAGCCTGTGTTTCCAATGTCAGTGTCTATGACAGCAACATTCATGATGCATTGAACGGCGTTCGAATAAAAACATGGCAGGTTTGTTAAGAACTCGATCTTTCCATTGAATATATGTCTTGCTAAAGGTACAATAAAATGCTTGAAATCGAATAACCTGAGGCTCATCTTATTCTTGTTAATGTCTGTAGGGAGGAACTGGACAGGTGAAAAGTGTATCGTTCACTAATATACAGGTTTCCAATGTAAGAATGCCCATTGATATTGATCAATATTACTGTGACAAAATGGCCTGCAAAAACCAAACATCTGGAGTATACATATCAGACGTCACTTATCAGAAAATCATAGGAACTTACGTGAAAACGCCAGTCTATTTGGCTTGCAGCGACGATGTGCCATGCACTGATCTAAAGTTCGTAAACATTCAACTTCAGCCCGTGGCTACACATGAAAAGGATCCCTTCTGCTGGAATAGCTTTGGAAACCAACAGTCCGCTGTTGAGTGCCTGCAACCTGGAAGACCCCCTAACGACCCTGCTGAAACTCTATCACCGGAAGATCGATGCTAATACCTGCTCTTGAAAAAGCACATTTGTAATTTCATATTTACTCTACTTCAGCGAATGGTTAGGCCAAATTCGGAAAGTTCATTAGCCAACTCAAATATCACATTCCATGTAATTAAGCTACACTAATCTCGGGAAAATTTCTTTGTTGCCATGGAATGTAAGATGTAATGTCCGAGCAAACTCTGTTTATGAGGGAGTTCCCTCTCCTTCAACCGAAGCTGGATGACACGAGTTAATGTTTCTTCTGCTTTTTTTCTTTAACTATCCTCCATATTTGTTAGTTTTTAACTTTATCCTTCACGTTCATCCCTTCCTGGGCACTCTCTTCTGGTTTTTAACCCTGACATTTACAACCTTTCCCTACCAACTTGGAGAGAAAGTGATGGTCGACTGAAGTATATTGACAAAACCACTGGCGGGTTACCACAAAGCAATCACGTGTTCCTCTTCTCTCGGCACCAGAAAACTTTGCTTATTGTTTATGATATAATTTTTATAATGTTTTGGCCACAAACCTTTGGTTATTGTTTATGATATAATTTTTATAATGTTTTGGCTTTTACAAATAATCGTATTGATATTCTGCTTATGTTGCTGTTTATTCCCATTAGTTATAGTTAATTTTGATAATAAAAAAAAATGTTTATATATATATAGAGAGAGAGATTAATTGTGAATTTTGTGTATTTATGTTATTTTTATTTAATTTTGTGTTTATTTTAAAAGAAATTTTAAAAATGTATTCCACCTCATATTACCTATATTCCAGCACATATGTCAGTACACTCAGCTACACTATGGATTTATGACACATATCTATACACTTATTCCAATATACCTATTAACCACCTAGATCTGAGTGCTTGCAATTGTAGATTTAGTTCTTTCCTTTTAAAAAAATAACTAAAATTTGATGGTTTCTTGCTTCCTTCAATAGCTATTTTTTGTTGATCAGTTACACATTTTTTCCATTTGATGTTATGTGGTTTTATTTAAAGAAACTCATTTGCACTTGTTCCATATCCTCACATATTCAATAGTGAACACTCATTTGAGAAGAAAATTAGGAGTAACTAATAGTTGAACACTTCGATTTGGTGTGATATAAGGAGAGTCAAATTTGAACACATTATTCTAGGTTGTTTTCTTGCTATCTTGGAGATTTTATACACCTTTTAAAGATTGATCTAGGTGAACATGTGAAGTTACAAGTTAAAAACCCTTTCATGCCATATTCCGAAATATCACATGTCATCAAATATTCATAAAGAAAATGTTAGAGTTAATAATATATCTATTCACTATACTTGAGTATAGTTAGGTTGATGGCGTTAGACAACATCTTGTCTAATTGAATGTGCTACGTTTTAAATCTCTAAATGTAACAAAGTTATTTGGTAAACCTCATGTGCTACCATTTTGAGGTTGGAAGACATTCCATCTCACCTCAAAGGATACTCAACACTTGACATCAAGGTTAATGACTTGATCAAATTTGTTTTTTGTTTGCACATTCCTAGTGATCCTAAGGTTGACACCTATAAGAATTTCTTCTACTCATTTGTGACACATTATGGGGCACTTGTCAATCCACCTCGTAGGTGGATTGCATCATCCTTGCCTATATATGCAAGGTTTTGAACTCAATGTAATCTGGGTCATCTAAATACAATATTGTACGTGAATTGTTCATTTGTGCTTATTCTTTATCTTCTAGATTCTCCTAATTCTTATATAGTATTAGAGATTTAGGTGGAGATATTTGCAAACCATTGTTGAACAAATTGTATCTATGAAAATGACTCCCACTACACTCTTGACTCATTTTGTAATAGTTGCAATTGTTATGAGACATTTATTGTAACATTGGTAGTATATGTTACTTGAAATTTTTTGAAGAGCTGAGGTCATTTTATTTTTCAAAGTTTACGGGTTTTTTTCCTTTTTGCACTAGGCTCTGAAATGGGGAGGGTCATTTTTTTTTTGCAATCAATTTGCAAAGAGGATATTCGCCATAGTTAAAAATTTGTAAAAGAGGAGTCTTCTATTCTCTTTTTCAATGATTTTGGTGAAGGGAAAGTGTTTATAGGGGGAATTTTTTTTTTTTTCCTTAGATAAAAATTTATAAAAGAGGAGTCAATTTTTTTCTTTTGCAATGAATTTGGCAAATAGGGCAATCAAGGGGGTTTAATTTTCCATTTTTGTCTATTATTAAGGTTCATAAGAGATAAATTAATCTATGTATTCTTAATCAACCTCATGAAAAGAAAATTTTAGAACTCAAATAGAAAATAATCTTGTAAATGTACTCATATCAAGTGCCAAAAAGCTGAATGTGTGGAGGGAATTTGGGAAATTATTGTACTTACACTAAATTATAAAGTGTAATGGGGGTTTGTACCATTACAACAATGGATTCTCAAGATTCTCACCTCATGTTAGTGTGCCGTGGAGCACACCCTTTCTTGATCACTTGACATAAGAACATTGCATGGAAGGTTTCAAAGTTGAAACATCTAACAAGAATTGTTTGATAGATCATAGATCATAGTTGAAATCTAGTAATTCCATCCCTATTGAGCTAAGCATGTTGACTAGGTCAAGTAAAACATAGACATAATTTATCCTCCTAGCTATAGATGTGAGTGGAAGCAAGAAGATGGATTGACCCAATTAAGGTGTATGTTTAGGATCAAAATCCCTCGATGGAGGAGGTAATAAGAGTTGGTATTGTGCAAAGGAGGTTCGAGGTTGAGCCATTCATGACCAAAACCTCATCAAAATATTCCCATGAAACATTTTTAAAGCCTTTAAAAGGAAAATGATTAGGAAAGCAATGGAAGACTACCTACTAACAAAAGATCTAGTTGAAGATGCTACCAAAGCCATCTCTGACTTCAACAAGTTTTCAATGATGGACTAGCCTTTTATGCTGTGGAATATGGAAGACTAAAAAAAGGACAAGAAAATGGCAGAAGCCATGGAGCTCTTCTATTGTTGTTTATTCAAAAAGTATTTTCCACCCTTCCTAGATTTTATAATTGTCAGGAAAGGGGCACTTGCCTCTACAAAAGTAGATAGGATGTTTGAGCATGCAATGAAACTAATTACAATCTATGTTCCCAAATAGTAACTTACCAATTATGAATGTACTTGTTTTTCTTGTAAGTAATGAAATGAGAGCTACCTCTATGTACACACACACATATTAATAATAATTATAAAAATTATATATTAATAATTAATATTAAAATTATATATTTAATATAAATTATTAATATATTTATATAACGATGTATACTATCTTTAACATTAAGATTAATAAGAGTTATTAATTATTAATTATTAATATCATTATTATATAGTAGTAAACATAATATCATCAATATTGAACATATTACATGATTAGATATGTTTATATATATAATAATTATTGCTAATATATAATATATTATTTAAGTTATACAAAATACAATATAGTATACTTAATGATTATTTAAAATTATTTAAATAATAATATACTATCATTAATATTTATATTTTATATATTAAATATAATTTAAATAATATTAATTATTAATATATTCATATGATAATTTATAATATATTTAATATACATAATCATTAATAACTATTATTTATTATTATATAAATATTATCATTATTATATAATATGAAATATATTATACAATGAAATTTGTTATATATTTAATAATTATCATTGACATATGATTTATCATTTAAAGTAAACTACTATTTGATAACCATTACATAATAGTTTAGATAATAATATATTATATATAATTTAAATAATATATTATATATTAATGATTTTTTTTATTAGATAAGTGCTACCAAGAAATGGGGGTAGCTCCCAGATACATACTAATGAAGGGGCTCAAAACCCATAGGCAACTTGAAGAGAGCTCGTAGGAAAATAAGAAGGTAGGCATCCTAAGCACCGAAGCAAACCAAAAATAGAGTGAGCAAAAACCTCTCCCATATAGCTTACTATTCTAGAGCATGGTAGATCTTCACAAAAAAGCCACCCATGATTGTAAGTCTTCGGAGGCTCCCATTGTCGAGCCAACACAAATCAAAGGCCATGAACCGAGAGAAGGCCTCCAGGTTAGCATTCCTCACCCCATTCTAGAATACTTCCCATGCGTCTATCATAAAGTTCTGTTGGGCCTCCTTACGTTGGTTGGATACTTCAACATCCATTCCTTCACCAAACTCATCCTCCTCCAACACCATTTCTGGATCAAAGTACATGCGTAAAAAGCTAACCCAATCTTCAGACCTCAGCTCCAAGGTTGCATTCACTAACACATGAACGTTCTGATCTGACACAATCCGCTTCAAGCTAATAAACACATGTTCTCTGGATTCACGTATTTCCACAAGTGCCCCGATCCCATCTCATAGACCCTGCCGTCACACCAGTGCTGCTTGACATTTAAAACCCATGAAGCAATCCTCATGATTGTGCTCAGCACAGCCCCATCCTGGACGGTGAAGAGGCTTCAACATTGTGCAGGTAGTGACTCTTTACTCCATGCGCAAGCCAATCTGAATTGGAATACCATCTTGACAGTCACTTTTTTTTAGTAAACGGGACATTCCCACCTTCCCTAAATAGCCACACCAACCCAACAATTCCCAAAGGAATATGAATTGTCCCAACAATGTGCCAGTAACCATGTCAGACCATGCGGACCACACTACTCATGGGTCATTGGGAGGAGTAGAGGTGCATGCCCATGTTCTAATAGTATCTTTAGATAAGATCTACTATAGACCAGGCCAAATATCTTTTGCAGAACCCATAACTAACTTGACATCTTGCACCACCCCTCGATTTGTAAGTAGGTATGCTGCCTTGTTCACCTCCCTATAAACGTGTGTCAAAGAATAATACGCCAATTTTTTTAGCAGCTGTCTGATTGGGGCTATCCAACTATCAATCCGCCAATTCTGAGAATTACCATTAATTATTGCTCAAACATAGAGCAATGAGTCTCCCTCAATTTCTACAGAGTTTATGCCATGTTGAATGCAGAGATGCAAACCAAGCCATAGAGCCTCCATCTCTGTAATATTATTGGAGCAAACCCCAAGCTTCTTTGACACCGCCCACAAACAACCTCCACTTTCATCCCTAATAATGCAACCAGCCCCGGCTTCTCCGGGATTGCCCTTTGTAGCCCCATCAAAGTTCAGTTTCCATTTCAACTGTACCGGGCATATCCAATGAATCTCCTTCCTATTAATTTTAGTTCTACTATTAGTAGATGCCTTTGGAATTTTGAGTTTTGACCACAATCTATGAAGTTCTTCATCCCATCTTGAGAATGACATTTTGGAGGTGACATTGATTATGTTGTTGGCAGTTTCAATGATAGCATTTTAAATTTTGGAAATGAGTTTCTCTCGATTTAATGCTTTCTCCTTGAAAATGTGCTGATTCTATTCTTTGCATAGATTCCACATGAGCAAGGATGGGGCCAAGGTCCACATTCCTTTCCAATAACCACCATTATTCATTCTCGACCAATTAGAAATAAAATCTCATAGTTTATTTTTCCTTGGTTCTGAGAAGTTAAAGGACACTTACAACTAGTCCCAACATGCACCCGTTACTGGGAAAGATAAGATTAAATGGTCCACATTTTCTTCTGCTCTCTTGCAAAGGATGCATCTAGTTGGTCCAACATTTCCAATTCTTTTCAATCTTTCAGCCATTAAGTAGCGCATATGGAGAGCCACCCAAAGGAATGCCTTGACCTTAGGCAAAATCTCCTTCTTCCAGCACAATTTTTCCATCCAAGACTTATCCTTAGCTTGTGCTGATTGGATTTGGTACCCCATTTCGGCCAAATAGTTTCTGGAGGCCGCACCACACCATATTATTGTATCCTCCTGATTGCTTCATTTTAACAATCTATTCCCAACTTCCTCACTTATAGCCACTGCCAACCCATGTGGAATTGAAAGTGAGGTAAAGTTAATCCATTTAAAGGTACTGTCAACCTATATGCTCTCCCTATGAATATAATATGCCACAGTGGAGCCAAAGGATGATTGCAAGAATTCAATAAATTGATCTAAGTCAAAGATCACCACCAAGATTTTGTAGTCATTCCATGAATCTAACCAAAATAGAGCCTTCTACCCATTCTCGACCCACCAAGATAGGTGACTTGTAATTAGGGAGTGACAATTCGAGATGTACCGCCATGGCATTGAGCCACCAACAAGATTGGAAACCGTTAAAATTCTAGCTGGATCCAGGCTGTCTAAGTACTTCCTCTACATGATTTGACACCACAATCTTTCAGGGTTTTTATACATTTTCCAGATTATTTTGGCCCCTAATGTATTATTTTGAAGGCGTAGCTTATGAAGACCAGCCCCTCCGTCGAATTTCACTTTACAGACTTCGTCCCATCCTAGGAGATGAATCTTCTTCACCAATTTTGACCCTTCCCATAAGAAATTCTTTAATATTTTCTCTAAATCATTAATTGTCTTTCTAGGTATTTCTAGATAGGACATAGCGTAAATTGGAATTGCCGAAAGAATAGCCTTAGCCATAGTTATCCTCCCTTCCATTGAGAGCAAGTTGTTCTTCCATGCCATAGCTTTATTTCAACAATTTTTGACCACCTCACCCTAATGCTTTGCTCTGCAAACTCCATCAAAGATCTATACTTCAAGATATTTAAATAGTAGTTTCCTTTTCTTAACTCCAAGAATAGTTGATATAGCTTGCTACATTTGTGGTCTGGTATTAAAAAATAAAACACATGATTTTTCCTTTTTCATCTATTGACCTGATTGAAGTTCATATTCCTTGAGCACATGATTGATGCATCTAGCTTCTCTCAAACTTGCTTGGCCCAGAAGAGTAGTATCATCTGCAAACTGTGTATGGGTAACTGGGTCCATATCTAGTGCAACTTGTACACCTCTCCAATCCTGATGTTGGTGACTATTATTAATCACACAGCCAAGGGCTTCGGCCATAATGAAAAAAAGGAAAGGTGAGATTGGGTCACCTTGTCTAAGCCCATTTGTAGCCTGGAAGAAACTGTATAGAGAGTTATTTATAGGCACAAAGTACTGAACAAAGGAGATGCACTAATACACCAAGTTGCACCAATGACTACAAAATCCCATTCTTTTCATTACCTCCATAAGGAATGACCATCGCACCCTATCGTAAGCCTTGGTTACATCAAGTTTTGTAATCATTCTTACTTGTTTGTGCTAAGGGTGTGAACAACTTCCAATACTAGTAAAATGCTATCTGTTATCTCTCTCCCCGACACGAAACCATTTTGTTCAATCAAAATTATCTTCCCCAACAATAATTTAATCTTGTTGGCCAGTACTTTCACAAAGATTTTATAGATGATATTGCATAATGATAGAGGCCTATAATCACCGAAAGAGGAACACTTGGATTTTTTCAGAATCAGTGCAATAATTGTGTTGTTCAAATCTTTGATGAATCTCCTAATTTTCCTGAAGTCTTCTATGAGTTTCCAAAGATCCTGCCCTAGAAAATCCCAACATTTTTTAAAGAAACTAGTCGTAAAGCTATCAAGGCTAGGCGCCTTGTCAGGATGCATCTGGAAGAGTGTAGCTCAAACTTCATCCTTTGAGATCTTTTCACACAACCTCATATTGTCAACTTTACTAGCTCTAGAATTGATCAAATCAAGGTAGTCCACTTGGCCCCCATGAGACATTTGTTCCCCTAGAAGGTTGGAGAAATACACTACTACTACCTTGCCTACCTCAGCTAAACCCCTAGCAGTCTAACCATTACTTGTAAGGATTTCCTCTATTTTATTGATTGCTCTCTTTGCCAAGACTGAGGCATGGAAGAATTTAGAGTTAGCATTTCCTTCACTTAGCCAAACCTCCCTTGATTTATCCTTCCAATATAATTCTTCTTTTTTTAGAATCTCAGCAAGTTTCCTTTTGAATTCAGTTTCTTTTATAAATTCTTCATTTTGCATGCCAAACTTTATCACCAACTCCGTTTCCACATTAGCCTTTTCAACAAAGATATTCTAGAACTTCTCTTTATTCAAAGTTTTGAGTTTCTATTTTAATGCCTGTAATTTTTTTGTTAGTATAAAGCTTATGGAGCCTCCCACCCTTATTTCCTTCTAGCACGTCTCCAATAGCTCCAGGAGGCTTGGATCTCTCAACCACATGCTCTGGAATTTAAATATTGATTTCACTCTATCCCTACCATTAGTTATTGTAAAATCCATAGGAAAATGATCAGAGATTGAGTTGGGATAAATGTAAGAATTCATGCACCAACCAAAATTGAGCCAAGATGGTGACACAGGGAACCAATCGAGTTTCTTAGGAATGGAAATAAAAAAAATTTGACGGTTGGTCCAAGTGATGTTGCCATTATCTGTGGGGAAACCCATCAACCGTACTTCCACCACAAAAGCTCTAAAGTCTAGTATTGTTTGTGAAATGCTTTTGACTCCACCTCTTTTTTCAGAAAAATAAAGGATTGTGTTAAAGTCTCCTAAAATGATTATTCTTTCCTTAGGAAACATACGCATGAACTCAAGGATCAAGCTCCAAACCAATTCTTTTTCCTCTATTTTTATGGGGCCATATACATTAATAAGTATGGAACTGCAATTTAGGCCTAGATCAAAGACTTTAGCCCCCATCCATCTTGCAAAGGATATGATAATATCTATCGAAACATTTGCTACTTTCCAAAGCATACCGAGGCCCCCCAAAGAACTAGAAGAGCTCGCAAAGTATCCATCCCAAGAATGACAATATCTCAGGAAATGTGAACATTCCTCCCCTGTTAGTTTAGTTTCTTTTAGTAGAATTATATTACTTGTGCATTTTTGTATTTGATGCCTGAATAGGCATCATTTTTTAGGGGCCTTTAGGCCCCTGACATTCCAAGTTGTGATCTTCATTTTTTCCCAAGGGAGGATTTCCCTCCCTTGGTACTCAAGAACTTGGTTATACTTGTAAATTTCTTGGTAGGCGCTTCTTCCTCTTGAAGTTGTTTGAAGGACTTCTGACCTTGAGTATTGCCTAAATTTCTGATCTTGCCCAAACCCATGTGTTTAGATGAAGATTAGGAAATACACCTATCCTCGATTACATCCAGTTCATCCTCAATGTCAGGATTTGAATCCAAATCTATGCTTTCCCTATCTGCAATCTCATCTCCATTATCATCCTCTGCCTCATCTCTTTCCTTTGTATGATTTGAATCTTCCCCACCCTTACTATTGGGTATAGGTGTTGCGCATCTAGTCAATCCATTCAAGGCCTTGGTTAGGAAATCATTCCCTCCTACTTGTGATATACGGTTATTGGAACTGCTTTGTTGGAGCATGGTGGCAACAGGGTGTGTATCACCCAAGGGTGGCTTCTTACTTCTCTCCATTGAACCTTTGGTGCAATCTATGGAGCCATGACTACGTGAGCCACATGCAAGACAAAAATACCTTATTTCTTCAATTTCAATACCTTGCCTCCACCGTTCACCATTGGCCACTAACATGATGTTATTGGGGATCATATCAATCACCATAATCTTCAATCAGGCATATTTTTACATGTTTCCCTCCAGAATTTTTGTATCAATTTCCATATCAATGCCCAGTGAGCATCCAATTTTCTCAAGGTATCTGTTTGTCCAGTATTCTATTGGAATAATGTATAGTCTAACCCAAACTAGATGATCATAAGGTCATACTTTGACTGGGTTGAAATTCTAGTTCCATGGCTGCATGTACAGAGGCATTTCCTCCATGAACCAAATCTCTTCTTCTGTTACTCTTGCTTTGTTTTTCTCATCGACAAAAATGATTAGGAAAAATCCTTTTGGTAGGAATCTTAATAGAACCTCTGTCTTCAAATTTTCCTTAATCGAAAGCCTAATTGATGCTCTGTCAGGTGTACCTCCGATGAATTTGCAAATGAAGGAAAATTCTTTCAGGATCTCCATGTCTGGCTTTATCTCCTCTGAGACCTCAATCTCGATAGTAGCCTCTGAATTCAGTGTGTTGGGATTTCCCTTTTCCTCATCTTTCAGCTCCTTCCCGATTCTTTCATTTGGTCACTCGTGTCTAATTCTTCATCTATCCCCAGGGTTCCTCCATGTCAAGCTATCCTTCTTTCCTAGTAGGTTTTTCCCTCCAAATCCAGTATGGCTCGACCACGGGACCTAATTTTCCATAGGAGTGTCTCGAGTGTCATGTCGCAATCTGGCTGGCCTTTCCTCCATCTTTTCTAACTCGCCCTATGGATGGTAAGCCATATGGCATTTTTCTCTCCATCTTCCACCTTCAAAAACCCACTATGGTGTATGATCCAGTGTCTGCTCTGCTTCGCTTTCCCTTGCCACTTCATCTCCCTAGCATAATTTTTCTTGCATAGTTCCATCTTGTGCCAAATCTCTCTGCTTCCCCTCCACACAGTTATTTGACCCTGCTCTGCACATTTTCGCTTCAATGTAATTTTATTTTATAATTATTATGTATTAATGAAAATGATTAAATAATATATTATATGATTAAATATATTAAATATTGATGTATAACTATTAGTAATATTTAATAATTAATAAATATAATATATTCTATATCATTAATAATTAATATTATATAAATTATATTTATTGAATATCAATGATAGGATATCATTAATTAAATAATATTGAATATATAATATAAAATTAAATATAATTTAAATAATATTAACTATTATTTAATAATCTTTGTAAAATAATTCAAATGTATTAAATATATAATTATAGAATAAATTTAAATATTCACTCAAAATAATATTTTAAATATAATAGTTGATAAGACATAGGGAAACAAAAATTAGAAGAATGACCCATATGAGACAACAAACAATAGTTTAAGCCAAGTTGTGACCAACATCTCTCCCAAGCTTTATATTAAGCAAGCTTTGAGAATATTTTTCGATATACAGACTACTACATAAATCGGGTTTTTAAGACATTAATTAAGACAATATATTAGTTTTGTCTAAAATATATTTTTAATTCTTTAATTGTCTTAAATTAAGACAATAAAAAATTTACAATTTCTAGAATAAGTTTTTTATTTTCCTTTTTCTCATTTTCCCTCCCTTAATATTGAACATGCATTTTCCTTTGTATTAAGCTTTTCCTTTGAATAACTTGCAAAAAAAAAATAGTGCAAGAGGAATAAAAAAATAGAGACACTAGGAACAAAGAAAAACAAAGGAACACAAAACATAAAATAATAGAGGCACATGAATAGAGGTACGATGGGCACAAAGAACAGAATGGGGTTTTCCAATACCGACAAGGGCCTTTTCATTAGAAAGGTCAAGGGTCCTTTTAGGAAATTGAAAAGGTGTGAACTTTAGGAGTCTAGAATCTTGGGCAAGTGACAACAGTAAAGCTTTTACAAAGGGCCTTTCAACAACAGACCAGGTTTACCCGAATTAACACAACATGCTCTATCTAACACTTTTTCAATGAATTTGTTGGCTTGACTAGGCCCTAACACATTAGATCCATGGCCATAATAAATGAATGGAGTATTTGTGGGTTTGTTGCATGTTCTATTGTGCTTCATGCATAGATTTGGGAATTTTGTGGGTTTCTTGCTTGTGATAATGGGAGAATGGGGAGTTTTCCTTTTCTGTTGTTGTATTGCAATCATCCATTCAAAGGTTAAACCATATCATTGTTATCTATGTAGGTTCAAATCCCTATTTGGTATTCTAAATTGTTCATAGAATATTTGTAAATTTTCAAAAAAAATCAATATTATATTAGAGTTATCACTACAACACTCAATTTTGTTGATTTGAAGTTGCAATCATCAATAGGATACAAAAACTAAAAACATATAACCAAGTTTTCTATAGGAAAGATAAACACTAGCTAGATGAGAAATAGTAATGTATATTAATAGATAGTCTCATAGAATAATATGAATCAAAAAGGCCCTTGCTATGCTATAAAATGACTTCTCAATAAAATGACTAATTAGTAAATCACATCTACCTTCAACAATGAAGCACATGCCATACCAAGTGCACGACATAGCAAAACAAGCATCCAGTATTGCAAGATATGTTGTCAGTGAAGTGAAAAGTAATTGTATAATTGGAACATCAAGTCAAAAAATGAAGGTTTTTAGTAGAAGGTATGAACCTTCTGCTAAATATCTATATGCCAAATATGAACCAGTTGCGAAGAAAAGACTCTCTTTGTATGTGGCAAGCTCCTTAAGCTTCCATTGTTCCCCCAGCTTGTTCACATCTTTATACCAACAACTACGTATTGTTCTGACAAATACAATCACATTGTTCTTTGTTTGGCTAATAAAAATTACCAAATAGCAACTTTTCTACCACTAGTGCCAGTTGAGAAACTCAAGAAAGCATTGGAGATAAGTTTGAAAGTAAACAAGGCAAGGAATATTGATACATTTGTTAGCAGTTAACATGAAATCATCTGTGGAATTCTACTGCTATCATGGTTCTTGTGTAGTAAAAATAATATCCCCTTGTTGGTGCTTAGGTAGTGTTTATCCCCATCTTAGTCTACTTCAAAGCACTCTGTTTTCTTTTCATATTTTGATTCTTCTTCAAATGGTTTAAAAAATTATGTATATATCGAGTCTTGTGCAACTGCTATAAATGTATTCAAAACTAAATTTGGCTACTACTTTGTTCCTTAATAGTTACCGAGCATGAAACATGTGTGAAAACCACCATAAATTTTGAATAAAAAAATATTGATAGTAAGAGAGAATTCATATAGTTATTAATTTGTTTTATTTTTGTGTGAATTGATTGGTATGTTATGTATTTTTCTATAATAAGAACAAAGAAAGAATCTACATCAAGTTGTGATTGACTGATGAGCTTCTCAAAAAAGTGACTAACAAAAACTATCAATAGTTTTAGAGATTTCTTCAGTAAAATAAGCAAAATGTTTCAGTTTAAACTTTATAGTGTTTTGATACGTAGCTCATAAAAGAGGTTCCTTAACTGCTACAAATTATAGGTAAACAACATTGAAGGTAGTTGGTTCATATATTTTCTCACTGGGCAACTTAGCATTGGACTCGTTGGGCACACTAGGAAGAAGTCAGTGGAGTCCAATGAACCAATCTCCTATGACAAGGAATATACTTAAATTGATACAATAGATTCTCATGCAACATAACCAAAACAACATGTATATTACTCACCAAGATTAACTGATCAAAAATTCTATATACTAACTATAGATGGTGAAATCTGCAACTTGTTAAAACCTCCAACACATTAGCATGGTTAGTTTAAAACAAAGCAAATAACATCATCTCTATGAAATAATACATCAGTGTTTTCCAAATGCAAACAAATAACAAAAGCAAGCTAAATAAACATATGAAAAACATGAAGTATGCTTATCTCATAGTGGATTGGTGCTATTGTGGAAAATAGCCCTTTCCCAATCCTTGCTTAAGCTCCATGATGAAATTGCTATGAAGAATGATATGAAATTCTAAGATGGGAAAAATTAACTCTCAATTAAAAAGAGTGACCTTGCATGAGATTATGGATCAAGTTGTGGAGTTGTGGACATGGAATGCTAAGATTGTGGAGGATCTGATCTGGAATGAAGCCTTTCTATTTGTAGATTCTCAAATGCTAAGAGTGCTCATAAGAGAGCAATGTGGGATCAAAAACATGCCAATGAAAAGAGGCCACTTGTCAACTTGTGAGTGGTTGAGGAGTGTGCAATATTTGGGAAATGTGCCCAAGAGGGTGAAATTAAAATTTGAATTTGAGAGTAAATGCTGAGTTTGACTTGTGCAAGGGACATGTAAGAGCCATGTAAGAGCTCATAAAGGACTTGTTGGATGTACATGTCCAGTTGTTTTTGAATTCAAACTTGAGGGAATATTCCTCAAAGATGCCATGTTGATGGAAAATGTTAATTTTAATAAATCAATAAATTGATTTATTTGTGCAAGTGGGAATATCTAAAGGATGTGATGGGTAGTTAGGTTAGATTAATCAAGATTAGATTAGCTTAATGATGATTAGGTGAGTTTGACCTTTTTTTGACTTAAATATTTGATTTATTTAAATCAGAAGAGGATGGAATATGAATTTGGATATTTCATTAAATGAATGTTTGGCTTATTTAATTAAAAGGTTGATGATAGGCTTAAATTAAATAAAGTTAATTTATTCAATTTAAGTGGATAATCCTTAGAGATTAAATGAAACCTGATTTTCCTAATGAATGGATTTAATGAATTTCATTAACTTTATGAGCGGGTGAATGTGAACTTGGTGCATAATGCCAATTTCACATGTCTAAATTTTGCCCCTCTTTGAAGCAATGTACTTGTTGCGTTGTTTCAAAGAATAATCTTACCGTGATCAAATTTAAAAAAAAAATGATTTTTCGGATGCCCCAGTGGAAAGAAGTACACTGGTACATTGCCCCCTCGAGAGATTGAGCAAAAAGATTCAATTTGAGGGTTGATATCATGATAAAGAGGTTCAAAATGGATGGTTATGGATGATGATGCAAATGAGATGATTTTAAGATGCTTAGAATAACATATCTGTATTATCTTAAACAACTTAAATAATGATATGATGTGAGATGGATGCGATGAAGTATGTGATATGCTATGATTATGCAATGGATGATTTACGACATGCTTAGACTAATAGATCAATATTATGATTATTATTATGTATGAAAATGTATGATTTAAGCAAATGTGATGATTTATGAGATGCTTAGACCAACAAATCTATATTATGATGATGATGCAAATGCAATGCATGTGAAATGATCGATGTTTCCTATTATGTATGATATGAATGATATGTGGTATGCTGACAACTTCCTAGATGCAGGATGGATGCCTGATGGATGCACTAGTGATGATGAAAAGAGGATCCCACAAGTCCATGATCTAACTAGACTTTATTAGAGATAATGATGAGAAATGATGACGATAGATGGATGATTCACTTATCAAGGATTGGGATTTTAAAAGGGCTACTTATCTTATGTTTGATAACACACGTAGGAATGATGCATCAAGGTATAATGAACTAGGATGGCATTGTACCTAGTGCGATGGACTTTGACTCAACAAAAAAATAGGAGTATTCTTGTTCACACTTGACATACGAAAACTTTGCTAGAACGTACCTAACAAAGAAAGTATTTGCCAAGTTATTTTACAAGAACGTCCAACAAGCACAACAAACAAAAGATAATGATCGTTGCCCCATTCCTATATCTATAAATCCTTCATTCGGATATCATCAAGAGGTCCTTGGAATGAGCACAATAAGATAAATCAAAAGAAAAGATCAAGTATGCAAACAAGCCAATGTTCTTCATACCTTCAGCCAAAGGGATGTGTTTTGATAGGATAAGAATCCAAAGTGATATTCAAAATGATGCCCATTGTTAGAATGATATATCCTAGGACATGCATTGTAAAGGATGATGATGGTTTGATAAGTTGATTGATAGGCTGTTGATATAAGGTCAATTGACATGTTTGCAAATGATCAAGAGTTTGATTTTTTTTTAACATTTTGTTGCTTTGATTTATATTTTACGATTGAAGTTTGCTTTTTCAAATTGCTATGATTGTTTCTATTTGTTTTTCCAAAGGATGAAGGTGATGATCAGTTTATTATGGATGATTGATTATTGTGGGTGCAAGAGAGATGAGACAAATGGATTTTTTCAAATATTTGGATTTTTTTGACATTTTGAAATGTTTTGAGGCTGTTTTTGGTATTTTCAAGATATTACAAATGTTTTGATTTTTTTGATTTTTTGAATGTTTTTGGATTTTGTGAGATTTGAATGTTTTTGGATTTTGATGTTTTGGATGTTTTTTGGATTTTTTGATGTTTTGGATGATTTGGATATGGACATGTGTGACGATATCAGTTCTTTTTTTGGGGATTTTGTTGAAAACCAAGCTAAGGTTGATTGATCGAATCGATTGATTGATGATGATGATAATATTGTTGAGGATACACAACAATGCAAGGATATGAATGATCAAGATCAATGATGATAACATTGTTGAGGATGCACAACAATGCAAGGATTGATTGATCAAGATTGATGATGATAACATTGTTGAGGATGCACAACAATGCAAGGATAGTGTTAAGAAACACAATGATCAGGAAGAATATCCCAAGATTATGGATTGATGACGCTTGGTTTGGAATAAAAGTATTTTGAATGATTTGATGTGGTGTTTGACGTGCAAATTAGATGCAACTGATAGTGATTTCTTCAATTGATGTTTGACAAAAGATAAAGCTTTGATAAAGAACATGTTCTTATCAAAATATGCCATGGGCTAGTGCTTTGGACTCTAGATCAAAAATTCTTTGACCGATTTGATTACACATTTGCCAATGTTCAAATTGCCACATAAGTTGGAGGATATAGATCAAGTTTTATTCCTAAAGCAAGATGTGAGATAATTGCCCCCAATGTCTAACAATGTATGGAATATGATGTGTGGATGCTCAGATAAGTGTATGGATGGAGGGATATGGTTAGAATGCAAACGATGCCAAGGATTATCTTGCAATAAGATATAGTGTTCAGATAAAGAATGCTCATTTGGATAATGCTTCATGTCTCAGATAATGTTGGATAGCATAGGATCAATGAAAACAACCCATGTCAAGATGTTTACCATAAGCAAATGTAAAGTGTGCACCAAAATCTCATCAAGATCAAGATAATTTGGATGATGGATGCAAATGGATGAAAATGGATTGGATATTTGGTTTAAGGATGAATGGATTTATTATGGATAAGATGGATGGAATGCTCAATTTATTATGGATGGGATGAGATGCTTTCACTTGAACTGGTGCATGCGTAGATGCTCAATTCGACACATGATGCATGTTTTCCAAGTTTTCATCATGGTTTTTCCCAAAGCGCCACCGTAGTGGTTTTCACTAGAGGACAATTTTTTTATCCTTACTATTTTCAATCCTTTTTTTGATTTTTTTTTGAATTTTTTCAAAATATTTTAAGCTCATGCTGAATCACTAGGTGTTGTTGATGTAGATGCTTCCATCATAATGTGCCATCGATATCCTTCTTGAAGAAGTTTCTTTGCTAAGATATGTGTACTTGAATACAACTTTTGAGATTTCTGATCTGCTTCGTTGATACCAGGGTTAACTCTATCTCTGTGTGCACATCATGATAGAGTTCCTTATGAATCATTATGATGAAGAGCCATTTCCAATACATGGTCAATTTGAGAATTGGATATCATGTGTGGAGGCATGGACGAAGTGTGTTTAGGGATAAAAGATGGATTGGTTGACTGTTTGGAACCTTTGACTCTCCAAACTTGGGACGATGAGCATTGATGGGTGGATATGAAAGTGTGGGTGAAATTAGGACCAACTGCTTGATACACTTTGTATGTCACTTGAAAAGCTTGTTTTTACTTTTGCGGACATCTTTGATGGATAATTTTCCCCTTTTTATTTTTCCCCATAGTTTCTTTGACTGATGGAGTTTGATAGGGATGATCTTTCTTTGTATTCTTATGTATCCAGTTGTATTTGATTTGTCCTTCATGCTTCTCAACTTCTCTTGCTTTGATAACTTTCTTTATGCTTTGATTCACATCTTTTATTTGATGTTGGTCCCAATTTGTGGATGGGGTGATGGGTAGATAAAGATTCATGACGTGGCTAGTTGTAGTATTGACACTAGTTTCATCATAAGGACTCTTCATGCTCCCTATGTTGACATTTGCTTTAGACAAAGTTACCCCCAGTATTGTGGAAGTAGTACCTTCATGTTTTGATTCTGCCTATTCTGAGATGTCATGTTTAGTAAACATGCTCTGACAAATGACCACTATAGATGACATTGTTTCAATTTTCCATTATGCTAACTCTGGATTATACTGTTCTATCTAACTTATTTCCTTGAGTGGATAATGTTGGATATCTTTATTCATGATGTCCTTAGTTTGAATTTGTGATATATCTGATACTGTTGTTGACAACTTTGTTTGATTGTAGGAATCAATAACCTGTTCTTTTTGTGCAATGATGTCAAGAATGAAGGAATCCTATTCTGAATGAAGATCATCTATGTGTCCATCTATAGAAAGCATCTCATGGGTAGATGGAGGAGTATGTGTATCTTGCATAGATAGGATAGTTTTCATTAGATAATTATAGTATCTTGAAGATACAAATTCTTGATCTTGAATGATTTCAGAGTTGGTTTTGACATTCCTTGGATCAAGTTCTTGACATGGGTCAGTTTCAAAGGATGGATTGCTTACAAAGGGTTCTTGGATGTCATCATTAGGCATGGGGAATGGATCAATATCCTCTTGATCTTTGAGTGGAATTGGATCAAGTGTCATGTTGAGGATTCCTTTAGTATCTGTAACCATGAGGTCAAAGGGGGTCAACATGTATTGGAAAGGACCACTGCTAGACTTTGGTGAAAGATGTTGATCATGCTTTGGAATGAATTCTTGAGATATGTCCTCTATCTCAAAAGGCAATGTAGAGACATTTTCAACATGATCATAGGTCAACGGATAATGCATTATGTAAATAGGATCAAATAGTCCTAACACTCCTTGAAATAGATCACTAAAATGTGGCTCTTGATGTATGGTGAGTTGATCATCAGATGGGGTGGAAACATCTCCAAGGTGCTCATCAATGGAGAGATCTTGATCATTGTTTTCAACAATTGTGGTGGAAGAATTTTCAATTCCTTCAATCATAGGGTCAAGTGATGTTGTCATTTCTTGAATTGGATCATTGTTGGGTATTGTTGGTGGATTTTGATCATGATTGAAAAGTCACTCTTGATGTGTGTTGATTTGATCTTTGAGCGAGATAGAAACATCTTCAATGTTCCTTTTGATGAATAGATTTTGATCATTGTTTTCAGAAATTGTGGTGGGGAGATTGTCAATGCTATCACCAATGGTTGAATGTTCATCGACATCCCCAAAAGTTATCATTTTTCGTGTTTGTACTTGTGTTTATTGGGTAGCTTGAGAGGCTTGGGCAGCTTGTGGAGCTGCCTGATATTGTTGAAGCGTTTGTTGGTAGGCTTGATGTGATTTTAGTGCAATGTTACAATATTGACTTATTGCACTTGGTTTTGGTGGTAGTGGTGGTGTATTTGGAATCGTGTTGGATATAGTGATGAGTGGTTGAGATATGCTTGAAGTGATCATGGTAGTGAGGAATTGAGATATGGTGGGTGTGATACGGGTGGTTGGAGTTATCAAGGTGATAGGGATGGTTGGAATGACCGAGGTGATAGGCCCTTGGGAGACCACATTTTGAACTGTTGGGATCAACATTGTTGCTTGATTGAATGCCATATGTTGGTGCGATGTCGATGGTATATTCAAAGGATTTGATGTGAGGGCTCGATTGGTGTTAGGTGGATTGATTTGGATGGAGTGATTGATGCTAGGTAAAGGGGGAAGCCCTAAACTAAGGAATGATTTTGATATGGATAATGGTGGTGGAGATGTTTCTTGGTGCAATGACTCAACTATTTTGGTAAGTGTAGAAATTTTATCTCGCCAAATTTGTTCTTGATTTCGATCTTGACTCCCTTGATATAGTTGATTTGGCTTTTGTTTAAGTAGATTTGGAGTGTGTACTTGTGTTTGAGTTTGGACAATGTTTTGATTTGGGATGACACTCAGATTTGGCATTATAGATTGAAATTGAACATTGTTGATGTTGGGAATCACATTGCCTTGATTTAGGTAACTTTAATTTTGCATGCTGTTACATTTACTTGGAGTCTTTAACATCTTGTTTGAATTTTTAGCAATATTTGTATGATTTGCAACCATATTTATCCCAAAGTTTTCCAGATTCATGTTTCAAAAACTTGTACTTGGTACATTCTCATTGTTTGTTTGAAGGCTCATGCATTGATTGTTTGGTCAAAAAATTTGTAGGTTTAGATTTAGATCTACCATTGGGAAATGTGTTCCAATCTTTGATTTGGGCATACTCACACTTGTTGTGGTATTGAAATTTGTAGAAGGTAATAATCCCATGTATGGATTGTATAAGTATAATTTTTGATAATCAATCGGCATTGTAAGGCTTTGATAGCTTAATTTATTTGGATTACTCATAATGTGTGGATCAAGGTTGTATTCCATGTTCTTCTTGTGTTTTGACCTTGTTGCAAAAGTGACCTTTAAGGTTCTTAGGACTTAATGATGAGATGAAGGATGAAAGGTCTAAATGATATGAGTGATGAACATTTATGAACTTTGGATCAATGCTAGACTTAGGGTTTGATTTTGATTGGTTTGATTTGGATAATGAACTTGTGAACCATAAGATGCTGGATGTGATCTTAAAATGAATTTTCTCAAAGGATTGCTAATTCAATTAAATGTATGAGAAAGGATGCATTCCCATACACCTAACTAAACAAGGCGATTTTGATTTTTTGATGATTTACCCAAGTCTAGAATGATGTTTCTGAAGCTCTAAAGTTGTTTGGGGGATGTCTTTTGATAAATGTTTGGAATTTGGATGAAGTGTTTGATTTGATCCTAAATGAATCTAGGAAGGACTTGTTTACAAGACCAATATAGTGAAGAACATGCCTTTCTCTAAGAGTAATTCAAAATCAAAAGACCAATGTCTACATGAAAACCATATGACCAAAAGATGACAAGCACATGTGTGGGGTCTAATTGATTTAATATTTTCTTAATGGATTCTTTTTACCACAAACACACTCTTGATTAGGTTTTCAACTAAATGTCTAGTGTCCTAATTTTCTTTCATCCCACAAAATGCATTATGCAGAAATCAGGGAAATCAAGGCAAATGTTTCCTAATGTTGACCTTAGTAGGAGCAAATTGAGATGAAATCCAAATGTTTAGAAGCCTCTAAGGATACGAATCCCAAGGGAAAGCAATAATATGTGAATTTGTTCAAGGATATTTTCCTCTCCTAAAGATTTTGCAATTTTCATGATTCGTTGAATGTTGGTTTTCAATGTTTTCGATTAAAGCACTGTGTTTTCAAACCAAGAACAAGTACAACCCTATGGATGTGTAAGGAAATATTTGTTGAATCCCCATTTGGACAAGTATAGCTATGCCTATCTTTAGTGGATGGTTAGATGCTTGACTCCACTGGCTCCCCTCCATGACACTCACTTATACGGGGCAGCTAAGCATCAACACCCATGAAACTCCCATGGAATGTTTTTCATTTCTACTAAAGATCGTAAAAGTGTGGGGCGGCTTCAAAATGACCGTTCTTGCACCAACAAGTAGATTAGAGATTTTTGAAAATTCTAGAGCATGGGTTCTAGTAAGGACTTTCGGTTCATGGAGATTGACCCATACGACAAGAGTCCCCTTTCGGATCCATCTTGTCAGAATCAACCACGTGATATTGGCGTTTAATCCAATATGCACATTTATATCCCAGTTGGAAATAATCTTGGCTTTAGAGTTTTACCAGTTGAGTCTTTCCCTTGGGTGAGTACTTTTTCCCCAAGCCAAGCCTTCTAGGATAAACAAAAGCAAGTAAACTTATTCATAGTTTGATCGACCCTTGTTTAGAAACAAAGGGAGAACACATGCAATAAGCTCACTCACACTTGCACGAGATTTTGTTCAATTTTTAAACCCAAACTGAAGTGTGGAGGAAATCTTTAATGCAACTTAATGTCATAAAAAATGCTTTTGATTCTCAAGATTTTCTTGAAGCGCAAGAGAAGCGCATACACCTATTTAGATGAGATTACTTTGCAAAAAAGATTACAAAGCATAAAAGACACATTTCCATTTTAAGCCTCAAAGCAACGATGAATTCGTTTTAAAGCACCAAGATGAAGTGTGAAATTTGTTTGTCAGATTTTTAGAACCCAAATGGAAATTTAGTAAGTGTCTAATGTTATGTTTTAACCATCTTTGAAAGTATCAAATCAATGGTTCATTTTAAACCCAAATTCATCTAATTGGTCTAAAACAAAAAACAAAAGCAGCAATGTGTGCCCCAAGTTAATAAGCATTTAAAAATGCTTTTGACAATTTCAAGTCCCAAATCAGTTTTCCAACTTAGATCTGTTTGGATTTATTTTCCTTGATGCAAAGTAGCTTTGAAGTTTCACCCATATGTCATCCTGCTGCAACGTTAGTTAGAAAGTAACATTAAATTTATAAAAAGTCATATCTTAGCAACTTTCTAATACAAGACTTATGCCAATTACCCAGATCAAATTTTTAAGGGTAGACAATTTTACCAATACAAGGATTCTACAATGAGTGAAAATTATGAATATTGAGTGAGAGTCCTATGGAACTACCTAAATGATGTCACTCAAACTTGAATAGACTTTTAAGATTGAAGATTGCGCCAAGCTAAAATTATTCCATTGATTAATCTAAAATTAATAGCTAGCAATCTCAATCTACTTGTTTGCACAAAATTTAAGTTATAAAAGACACCTTCATTCAAGATATCTAATTATTTGCAAGATCCAGTTCTCAGATTCATGCTGATCAATGTTGCCATACCACAACTAGTCAAAATCAACACCTAAGGAAGAGTTCCCCCAAAATGGATGGCGCATATAATTGATTGATGTCATCTCCATTCCCTCCATGTGGCGAGGAAAGGCAACACCATGAATGCAGACAGGTAGCCAAAGCATGTTAGTGAAAGATATTAATGGTACGTTGTCAAAGAGGCTTGGGTTCAAGGTGACCAAATTCATTGTGGTTATTAACAACAAAGAAAGGCATTCAGTTTAATCTTGGTTAGGAATCCCTTTTTTTTTAAAGTAACCTTCCCAAGGAAATAAAATATTAAAAGGCCCAAATCTCAATGACTCATGTGCATTTAATATCAGGCGAAAGAACAAGACAACTCATCAGGAGTATGGGTGACACAGATGTAGGGCTACTTAATGTGTTGCAGTGAGATTTGAAATAATGCACTAAGCACCCAAATTTAATGAGCCAAGCGGAGATTTGGTAAACTTTGGCAAGATACTGCTGTGTTAAAAAATGTTGATGGAGTTATTAGTTGGCCACGTGGGGGTGATAATCTACTGCATTTAAGAGAGGTGTTGAGGATAGCATTGAGTGATTTTGACCAAGCAAAAATTCAAATAAAGTTCGGCCAAGGAAAGAACTCAGACCAAATGTTTTTTTACAAAACCAAAGGAAAAAAAGTGCCTAAAACTTACATAACTATATCCAAATTCATCAAATCA
>VDFB02193867.1:754537835-754753954 GCA_007258455.2 Sequoia sempervirens | reverse complement strand
TTGTTGAAATCACATATTTTTAGAAAATATGATGATTTAAGCCTTAAAAAGTTCCATTTAAAGAATTACAATTGAAGAGGGTTTGATCAAACTACCTTAAATCAAACCCCCTTGGATAGAATCTCGTTAGTTTTAAACCATACCTATAATAGAGTCTCCTTTACACCTATCAAAATGTTGATAAAACCAACTTTTGATTTACCTTTTGGGGGATCAAATGAATTCATTTTTTATTTTTTTTCCAAGGATGTAGTCCTTATTATAAGCTTCCCAAAAAGTATAATTTTAAATAAATTTAATTTGGTTATTATATTTATTTTTTATTTCTTGTCAATTTAGGTTTTTCACCGAAAATCAAGCTCTATGTTCTACACATTTGGAAAAATAGAAAATTATTAACAATTTTTTTTGAAATATTAGTGCACTAGATATTGAATTCCTTGATCCAAAAAATAAAAATAAATTGAATTTCAATACATACAAAAAAAGTTATGCATTATACGGTCATGCTATGTCTGAATTATAATTGGTTTGAATTCAAAACTTGATTAAAGAAAAAATATTCAATAAAAAAATATCTAACCAAGTGTAAGCACTAGATATTAGAGTTGCAAATCTAAATTCAAAAGAATTAGAATTTTATCCTTCATAGAAAAAAAGTTATGTGTTAAATGGTGAGAGTCACTTTTTTAAAATATTGTTTTTTGAAAAAAACTAGTTTTCGAGGGAGATGGAAAAAGAAGTGCAATCTGATTCCAAAATTTTTGAAAAAAATATATTTAGAATCTATAGAAAAAATTTCACGAAACTCTATTTTGCATCATCTTCAAATTCCTCATGGTTTAGCTACTATAGGTGCCCAAAAGTGAAGATTTAGTTAAAAAAAAATATTTCAGCGTCTAGTTTGGCCAAAAATTGTAAACCACTATTGTGGGATCACCCCATGAGAAGAGTTTATGGTTTTCTGATGTTTGCACTGAATTTTAGGAGCATCTTGCATGAAGAGTTTCTAATGGATTATAAAATCATTGTGTTGGAAAGGTGTTTTCCCGTGCTTATCCATGAGAAGAGTCTCTAGTTTGGGTATTTTTGTTTGTCCTATTCTTATGTGGTTGTATTTAATGTTACTAATTCATTTGCCTCATTCTGGTTTTTTCTTGTTTCCTTTGGGTGAATCCTTGTCTTTGTTGTATTTGGGCAAGTCAGCCATGTCCTATCCTTGTTCTATCTTGGTACCACATTCAAAATTCTAATTATCATCTTTGTGGATTTGGCACAATTGTTGTTTATTTAGGTTAAATTTAGCATGCCTTGGGATGCATTGATCAATTGCCATTTGCTTGTGACTGCATTATGCTCTGAATTCAAGATTTCCAAAAAGAGTTCAAGTTTTCTATTCTTAAACAATAGTACGTAGAAATTGTAGTGACCTTTATTAAATGGACTTGATCTATTGGTGTTGTTTTTTCTTTTAACTATATCTTCTTTTTTATGGTGCAAGTGGGAGCATTTTTAATAGTTGTGCATTATGACTTGTTCAAGGAAACTTATTCGTGGTTTGTTTCTATAGAATCTTTTCTTTTCTATTTTTTTCTTTACAGATCCTTTGACCAATAGCCCTTGAAATTTTTGCAGATCTTAAATTATCCCAGTAGTCACATCACCCTTAACACTTGCAGATTCATCCAACCACGAGGAAGAGTAGCATAAACCACGCTAGGGGGATCATTAAGGCTCTAAGATTGTTGATGAATGGGCAAGAAAGGCAGTCAAATAGGTTCCATCATCAGCAATCTCGAAAGCCTAAAAGCAATGCCATAATTCTGAATCAAACGATGGTTAACATTGATTGCCAATAAAAGCACTTTAAATGGAGAATTTTGAATCAGTTCTCAGTTTCTTGAGGTTGAGTGGATCTAGGAGGGTGAAATTTGTGTTTATGTTTACCATGCTTTGGATTAAACATTCTCCTTACAATAAAAAATTTTGAATTGTTTTCCTACTGCTAAATTAGAGATTTGTTTGCATAAATCTTATTTGTGATTGTTTGGAATGATTGCAGGTTGACATCAATGATGGTTGCTCTCACATAGGAATCAAATAACGATAGACTTGAATCGGAAAGTGGGGAATTGAATTTGGAAAAAGCATTTTTTAATGCTTATTGCAATAATTTGAGGCATTCATTTTATGATTTTGTTTTCTATTTTAGGACAACTTGCCTTCAATTTGGATCTAAAATCAATCACTATCTTGATCTTTTCAAAGTTGGTCTAAAAAAATTGAATGTTAGAAACTGACCAATCTTTTACTTTTGGGCTAAAAAATTGAACAATCAAATCTTCATCTTTCCTTTGGTGCTTAAAACGAATTCATCAGTGCTTTGAGGCTTAAAATGAACATGTGTTTTTGGTGTTTCGTAATCTCTTATTCAAAGTAATCTCATCTAAAAAGGAATATGCACTTCTCTCGCACTTCACAAAAATTTTGAGAATCAAAAGTCTTTTTGATGACATTAAGTTGCATAAAAGATTGCCTCCACACTTCAGTTTGGGTTTAAAAATTCAACAACCACTTTGCGAGTGTGAGCAAACCTATTGCATGTGTTCTCCCTTTGTTTTGAAATGAAGGTTGATCGAACTATGAATAAGTTTACTCACTTTTGTCTATCTTAGAGGGCCTTCCTTGGGGAAAGAATAATCACCCAAGGGAATGACTCAACCGGTAACACTCTAAATACAAGAGTATTTCCAGTCAGGATATAAATGTGGGTATTGGAAGAAAAGCTAGTATCACGTGGTTGATTCTGACAAGATGGATCCGAAAGGGGACTCTTGCCATATGGGTCAATCTCCACGAACGGAAAGTCTGAAATAGAACCCTTGTTTTCTAGTGACCAAATGATCCATTGAGCGAGTTTATCAAAGTGGTGCATTGGAACTTAGATTCCAAGAATTTACTCACCATGTTCGATCTTGGTTGAAATATAGAGGTTAAGACTTCATTCTTAACATTCCTTTATATTTTTTCCTTGGTTGCATGTAAAATCATCTCTTCTACAAAGGGTATGAGGCAAGCCCACCAAGAAAAATGTACCAATTGAGCTAAGATGTCATATTACTTGTGGTTTGAAAACGTAGTGCTTTAATTGAAAACATTGAAAACTAACATTCAACATGGGCATCAAATGTCAAACCCTTTAGGAGAAGCAAATATCCTTGAACAAATTCACATGTTATTGCTTTCCCTTGGGATTTGTATCCTTAGAGGCTTCTAAACATTTAGATTTCATCTCAATTTGCTCCTACTAAAGTCAACAATAGGAAACCTTTGCCTTGATTTCCACATAATGCATTTTGTGGGATGAAATAAAATTAGGAGATTGGAAATTCAATTGAAAACCTAATCAAGAAGTGTGTTTGTGATAAAAATAATCAATTAAGCAAAGATTAAATCAATTAGACCCCACACATGTGCTTGGCATCTTTTGGTCATATGGTTTTCATGCAAACATTGGTCTCTTGATTTTGAATTATTCTTAGAGAAAGGGATGTTCTTCACTATCTTGGCCTAGTAAACAAGTCCTTCTTAGGTTCATTTAGGATAGAAATCAAACATTTCACCCACCCCAAACACTTATCATCTTCATCCCGCAAACAACTTTAGAGCTTTGCAAACATCATTCTAGACTTGGGTACATCCTTAAATTAAACCAAAGTCATTTTTTTAGTTAGATGTATGGGAATGCATCCTTTCTCATACATTTAATTGAATTAGCAATCCTTTGAACAAGTTCATCCTAAGATCACATCCAACATCTTAGGGTTTACAATTTCATTATCCAAATCAAACCAATCAAAATCAAGCCCTAAGTCTAGAATTGATCCAAAGTCCCTAAACGTTCAACACTCATATCATTTCCCCTTTTCATCCTTCATCTCATCATTGGACATTTAGTTGAAAACCTAATCAAGAAGTGTGTTTGTGATAAAAAGAATCAATTAAGCAAACATTAAATTAATTGGACCCCACACGTGCTTGGCAAATTTTGGTCATATGGTTTTCATGCAAACATTGGTCTTTTGAATTTGAATTACTCTTAGAGAGAGGAATATTCTTCACTATCTTGGCCTAGTAAACAAGTCCTTCTTAGGTTCATTTAGGATAAAAATAAAACATTTCTCCCACCCCAAACACTTATCATCTTCATCCCACAAACGACTTTAGAGCTTTGGAAACATCATTCTAGACTTGGGTACATCCTTAAATTAAACCAAAGTCATTTGTTTAGTTAGATGTATGGGAATGCATCCTTTCTCATGCATTTAATTGAACTAGCAATCCTTTGAACAAGTTCATCATAAGATCACATCCAACATCTTAGGGTTTACAATTTCATTATCCAAATCAAACCGATCAAAATCAAGCCCTAAGTCTAGCATTGATCCAAAGTCCCTAAACATTCAACACTCATATCATTTCCCCTTTTCATCCTTCATCTCATCCTAAGAACCTTAGACGTCACTTTCGCAACAAGGTCAAAACACAAGGAGAACATGGAATATAAACTTGATCCATACATCATCAGTAATCCAAATCAACTAAACTTTCAAAACCTTGCAACGCTGATTGATTATCAAAACTCACACTTATACAATCGATACATGGGATCATTACCTTCTACAAATGTCAATGGCACAACAAGTGTGAGTATGCCTAAATCAAAGATTGGAACACATTTCCTAATGTTAAATCCAAGTCCAAACCTACAAATCCACCAACAAAACAATCAATGCATGAGCCTTCAAATGAACAATGTCATCCCACCAAATCCTTACATGCCAAAGGAGAATGTACCAAGTACAAGTTTTTGAAATATGAATCCAGAAAACTTTGGGAGGATACATTTGCAAATCATACAAATATTCCAAACATGAACAATGGTCAATTTCAACCTATCATGCCAAATCTAAGTGTCATCCCAAATCAAAACATTGTCCAAAATCAAACACAAGTACACTCTCCAAATCTGCTTAAACAAAAACCAAATCAACTATATCAAGGGAGTCAAGATCGAAATCAAGATCAAATTTGCTGAGATCAAATTGCTACACTTACCAAAATAGTTGAGTCATTGGGTCAGGGGAAATCTCCAACACCATTACCTATATCATTTCTTGGTTTAGGGCTTCCCCCTTTACCTAGCACCAATCACTCCATCCAAATATATCCACCTAACACCAATCAAGCCATCACATCAAATCTTTTGAATATACCATCGACATCGCACCAACAAATGGTATCCAATCAAACAACAACATCGATCCCAAAAAATAAAAACATAGTCTCCCAAGGACCTATCACCTCAATCATTCCAACCACCACTCTCACGTCCATCACATCTCAACCCCTCACTACCATGATCGCTCTGAGCATAGTTGAACCAATTGTCACTACATCCAACACGATTCCAATTCCACCACCACTACCACCAAAACCAAACGTAGCAAGGCAATATAACATTGCGCTAAAAGCTCACCAGGCCTACCAAAAGGCCATCCAACAATATCTAGCCAAGCAACAAGTAACACAAGCTCAACAAGTGCAACAAGCACTTGAAGCTACCCAAGCCTCTCAAGCTACCCAACAAACACAAGCACACACACAAAAAATGACAATTGTTGAGAACAAGGATCAAGATCAATCCATCATTGAGCACGTAGGAGTTGTGTCTACTTCATTCAATGATAAAATCAACATATGTCAAGAGTCACTTCTCAATCATGATCAAAATACACCAACAATAATGAACAATGATCCAATTCAAGAAATGTAAACATCATTTGACCCTATGGTTGAAGACATTGGAAATCCCTCCACCACAATTGGTGAAAACAATGATCAAGATCATTCCATCGATGAGCACCTTGAAGATGTTTTCACCCCATCTGATGATCAACTCACCATACATCAAGAGCCACTTTTTAGTGATCTATTTCAAGGAGTGTTAGGATTATTTGATCCTATTGACATAATGCACAATCCGTTGACCTATAATCATGTTGAAAATGTCTCTACATCACCTTATGAGTTAGAGGGCATATCTCAAGAATTTATTCTGAAGCAAGATCAAAATATTCCACCAAGGTCTAGCAATGGTCCTTTTCAAGACATGTTGACCCCCTTTGACCTCATGGTTACATATACTAAAGGAACCCTGAACTTGACACTTGAGGATATTGAACCACTTACCATGCTTAATAACGATGTCCAAGAACCCTTTGTAAGCAATCCATCCTTTGAAACGGATCCATGTCAAGAACTTGATCCAAAGCACATTAAAAGCAACCCTGAAGTCATTCAAGATCAAGAATTTGTATCTTCAAGATACTACAATAATCTAATGGACACTCTCTTATCTATGCAAGATGATCATATCCATGTAGCACATACACCCCCATCTACCCATGAGATGCTTTCTATGGATGGACACATAGATGATCTTCATTCAGAATAGGATTCCTTTACTCTTGATATTATTACACAAAAAGAGTAGATTATTGATGCCTAAAGTCAAACTGAGTTGTCAACATCAAGATTAGATATATCCAAAATTTAGACTGAGGAAATCATGTATGAAGATATCCAACATTATCCACTCAAGGAAACAAGTCAGGTAAACCAATATATTTAAAAGTCAGCAGAGCATCCAATCAAAATAACACCATCTACAATGGTCATTTATTAGAGAGCACTTACTAAACAAGACATCTTGGAATAGGTAGAATTAAAGCATGGAGGTACCACTTCCACAATACTATGAGAAAATTTGTCTCAAGGAAACATTAACATAGGGAGCATGAAGAATCCTTATGATGAAACCGATGTCAATACTACAACTAGCCATGTCATGAATCTTCATCCACCTATCATCCCATCCATGAATTGGGACCAACGTCAAAAGAAAGATTTGAATCAAAGCACAAAGAACATTATAAAAAAAAAAGAAGCTGAGAAGCATAATGGAAACATCAAATACAAATGGATACCAAAGAACACAATGAAATATTATCCCTATCAAACTCCATTAGCAAAGAAACTATGGGGAAAAATAAAAATGGGAAAAGTATCCATCAAAGATGTCCACAAAAGAAAAAGCATGCTTTACAAGTGATGTACAAAGTGTATCAAGCAGCTTGTCCTAATTCCATGCACACTTTCGTATCCACCCATCATTGCACATCTACCCAAGTTTGGAGAGTCAAAGATTCCAAGCTGTCAACCAATCCATCTCTTATCCCTAAACACACTCCATACACACCTCCACACATGATATCCAGTTCTAACATTGACCATGTATTGGCAACAACCCTTCATCATAAGGATTTAGAAGGAACTCTATCACGATGTGCACACAGAGACAAAGTCAACTTTGGTATTGACGAAGCAGATCAGGAATCCCAAAAGTTGCATTCAAGTGCACGTATCTTAGCAAAGCAACTTCTTCACAAAGGATACTGATGGCACATTATGAAAGAAGCGTCTACATCAGCAACACCTTGTGATTCAGTATTAGCTTAAAATATTTCTAAAAAATAAAAAAAATAAAAAATATGAAAATCCAAAAAAATAAAAAAAAAGAATTGAAAATAGTAAAGAAAAAAATCATCCTCTAGTGAAAACTGCATATGCAGCACTTTGGGCAAGACCATGACGAAAACTTGGCAAATAGGCATCATGTGTAGAATCGAGCATCTATGTGTGCTATTTCGGGTGGAAGCATCTCATCCCATCCGTAATAAATCAAACATTCCATCCATCTTATCCATAATAAATCCATTGATCCATAAACCATTTATCCAATCTATTTGTATCCATTTATCATCCAAGTTATCTTGATCTTGATAAAACTTTGGTGCACACTTTAAACTTGCTTATGGTAAACATCTTGACATGGGTCATTTTCATTGATCCTATCCTATCCAACGTTATCTAAGCCATGAAACATTATCCAAATGAGCATCCTTTGTTCAAACATTGTATCTTATCACAAGATAATTCTTGGCATCCTTTGCATGCTCTCCATATCCATTCATCCATACACCTATCCAGGCATCTATCCATGACATTCCATACATTGCTAGACACTGGGGGAAGATATTCACATCTTGCTTCAGGAATAAATCTTAATCTATATCCTCCAACTTATGTGGCAATCCAAACATTGGCAGATGTGAAATCAAATTGGTCAAGCAGTTGTGATCCAAAAAACCAAATCACTAGCCCATGGCATATTTTGACAAGAAGACATTCCTTATTAGTCTTCATCTTTCATTGAACATCAATCAAAACAATCGATATAAGTTGTATCTAACTTGCACATCAAACGTCACATCAAATCATTCGAAAAATCTTTTGTTCCAAACCAAGCTTCAACAATCCTGATCAATTAAATCCAATCAATCCATAATCTTGGGATATCCTTCTTGATCATTGTGTTGCTTAACACTATCCTTGCATTGTTGTGCATCCTCAACAATGTTATCATCATCAATCCATTGATTCAATCAATCAACCCTAGCTTCATTTTCAACAAAAATCCCAAACAGAGCACTGATATCATCACACATATCCCTATCCAAATCATCAAAATCTTGCAAAAATCCAAAAAATGTCAGAAAATCATCAAAATCAAAAAACATCCAAATCATACAAAAATACAAAAACATACATAAAACAAAAAACATAAAAAAATGTGGAATCCGAACTACATCGTCTCTGAGCTTAAACGTAGGCAAGCCTAATTTTTTATTATCCCCCAAGAAATCAAAATCCAAAAACATTCGAAAAACATCAAAATCCAAAAACATTGAAAAAATCTTAGAAAAGCCCAAAAAATTGCAAAATTTGAAAATCAAAACATTTGTAAAAATCTCATAAACACCAAAAATAGCCTCAAAACATTCCACACACATAAAAAACATCCAAATATTTGAAAAAATCTATCCATCTCATCTCTCTTGCACCCATAATAACATCATCCATAATAAACTAATCGTCACCTTCATCCTTTGGCAAAACAAACAGAAACAGTCACAACAATTAGCAAAAACAAGCTTCAATCATAAAATAAAAAGCAAACAACAAACCTTTAAAACAAAATCAAACTCTTGATCATTTTCAGACATGTCAATCAACTTTATATCAACAACCTATCAATCAATTTATCAACCTATCATCATCCTGTACAATGCATGTCCTAGGATATATCGTTCCGACAATGGGCATCATTTTGGATATCACCTTGGATTCTTATCCTATCAAAACAAATCCCTTTGGCTGAAGGTATGAAGAACATTGCCTTGTTTGCATACTTGATCTTTTCATTTGATTTATCTTATTGTGCTCATTCCAAGGAACTCTCGATGATATCTGAATGAAGGATTTAGAGAGATAGGAATGGGGAAATGATCATTATCTTTTATTTGCTGTTCTTGTTGGATATTCTTGTAAAATAACTTGATGAATACTTGCTTTTTCAGGTACATCCTAGCAAAGTTTCTGTATGCCAAGTGTGAACAAGAATACTCCTACCTGTTTGTCAAGTCAAAGTCCATCACACTAGGTACAATGCCATCCTAGTTCTTTATACCTTGATGCATCATATCTACATGTGTTATCAAACATAAGGTAAGTATCCCTTTTAAAATCCTAATCCTTCATAAGAAAATCATCATCATCATCATCATCATCATCATCATCATCATCATCATCATCATCATCATCATCATCATCTCTAATAAAGTCTTGTTAGATCATGGACTTATGGGATCCTCTTGTCATCATCTCATTTCCGCAAAAACATCATCATCACCAATGCATCCAATGCATCCATCATGCATCCATCCTACATCCAGAAAATTATCAACATACCACATATCATTCATATCATACATAATACGAAACATCGATCATTTCACATGCATGCATGTTCACCATCATAATATAGATCTGTTAGTCTAAGCATCCCATAAATCATCCATTACATAATCATAGCATGTCACATCATATCAACATTTAGGTTGTTTAAAATAATATAGATTTGTTATTCTAAGCTTCTTAAAATCATCTCATAACCATCCATTTTGAACCTCTTTACATTAGATCGACCCTCAAATTGAATCCTTTTGCTCAATCTCTCAAGGCGGCAATGCACCAGTTTACTTTCCACTGGGGCAACTGAAAAAAATCATAAAATTTTTCAATTTTGATTGCGGCAAGTTTATTATTTGAACCAATGTAACAACTACATTGCTTCAAAGCGGGGAAAAATGTAGACATGCAGAATTAACATTATGCATCCGCTCATTAACTTAATCAAGCTCATCCATTCACCAGGTAAATCAGGTCTTTAATTCAATCTCTAAGGATTATCCATTTAAATCGAATAAATTAACTTTATTTAATTTAAACCTATCATTCCCTTCAATTAAATAAACAAAACTTTATTTAATTAAATCCCCAAATGCATTTTTCATCCTTATCTGATTTAAATAAATCCAAATATTTGAGTCAAATTGGTCAAAGCACCTAATCATCATTAAGCTAACCTAATCCTAATTAAACTAACCTAAGCACCCATCACATCCTCTAGATAATTCCACTTGCACAAATAAATCAATTTATTGATTTATTAAAATCAACATTTTCACTCAACATGGCATCTTCCCTCAAATTTGAATTCAAAATCAAGTTGAAAGGTACATCCAACAAGGCATTTAATATGTCTTACATGTCCCTTGCACAAGTCAAACTCAGCATTAACTCTCATTTCAAATTTGAAATTTTCCCCCTCTTGGGCACATTTCCCAAATCTTGCACAATCCTCAACCAATCACATGATGACAAGTGGCCTCTTTTCATTGGCATGTTTTTAGTCCCACATTGGTCCCTTTTCAACACTCTTAGCATTTGAAAATCTATAAAATAGAGGCTTCATCTTTTATTAAGTCATCCACAACTCTACAATTACTCATGTAAAGTCACTCTCTTCAGGAGAACTGATGCAGGAGTATCCAGTGGTGTAAGGGCAATCTTGCATCACCCTAAAATAGTTAAATTTCAAGTTTCTTAATTTTTAGATGTTTTTACATTTTTGGATACCCTTTTTGTCATAATGAAATTCCCAATTTACGGTTTTTATTTTCTGTTCCTGGGTAGAAAGATATTACAATTTTAGTTTCCCAGATTTGCACCTGAAAATCTTTCGAGTTATATTTGAGGCACTTAGAGTTCCTAGATTGTCCCTAAAACTTTCCAAAATTGGTGTAGTGGATTTTGACACATTTTTGACTTTCTAACCTTTCCAATGGTTCAAACGGTTCGCGAATCAGAGTCCCGGATCAAAAGTTATGGCCTCAGGAAGTTGGCGCACTTTCTAGAAGATTCAATTACAAATGTTCTTTTGAAATTTGAACTTCAAGTTGTAATTTTTCAGCGCCAAACTGCCTAAACTCAAATTTGAATATTGTTTTGACTCCAAATTAAAGAGGAGCTCTATTTATGGGAAAGTTTCTAATTTTTGGGTAACTTTTTGGGGACAAGTTCACATATTGCAAAAGGGTGATTCTATAGCTGTTTGTAACTTGCATGTGTTGTAGAACTTGGGGATTTGAGATCCTTTGCATGTAAGAAGCTCCATTTTCTGAATAATAAAATTATTCTCTTGTTTGTGGGTTATTTTCTGTGTCTTAGGTTGTGCCTTCATCAAGTGGTATTAGAGCGGGTTTTCTTAAGCATGTAGACAGATCGCCGATCGTGAGGTAGTTCACACCAGGACTGTTGTTGTGGGTCAAGGTCAAGAAAGATGCCTCCAAGGTATAGTGGTGCCAGAGGTGGTCGAGGCGACATAAATGCTAGTGGAAGGAATCTGGCAGCTTGACCCTCCGAGAGAGCAGTCAGCGCGTACAAAAGCGGTGATTGAAAGGTCGCTTGAGGAAAAGTGGGGATACAAGGAGAGGAAGAAAGGTTCAAATGTAGAAAGGAAGAAAGTAATTGATCAAGACCAAATGCAGCTAATAAGGAGCCATTTTGAAGATGGGGAGAAAAGACCGGCGAGATCCCGGTGATTGTATGGAAGTCTGAACGCCGGAAGAGTTGATCCGGCGGATCGAACGAGCTAGAATATTTTGAGTATGAGGGAAATAGAGGAGGACCCTGGGTGGGTTAAAGTTTGCAAGAAATGAAGCTAAAAGGAGCCATGCGGTGCTGGTGAAAGTCCGGTTGGAAAAATCAAAGGAAAATACCGGATGGGATTGCATGGTAGAAGCAGTTCATACCCACAGTGGACTCTGAGTTAGATATGTTAAAGAAATTGCAGGAGTTGAAACAAGGAAGCAGATATGTGAAAGGACCTCTTGAAGATTTCCACAAGATGATAGTGACGGAATACATAGAGGCCAATAAGGAAAAGGTAGCCCGATATCTTAATGGGTTACGACCGAGCATTTAGGAGGAGTTAAGCCTAATTAGAATGACCACCATTGAGGATGTGTATTAGTTTGCTTTGAAGGTGGAAGAAGCTGAACAAAATCTTTGATGGCAAGCAAAAGAGATGAGGAGGTCAAAGTAGAAGGGGTAGTGGAGACAGCGGGAAGCCAAAATGATGATGAAAAAAGAGTGAATGTGGGTACTTGACCAAACCAAAGGAATGAGCGCTTCTACGCCTCATGAAGATCAAAAACATTAGGTGATCAAAGAGGAAGAGGATGAGGAGATAATGACCGAGATGCCGGAAGAGGTGGTTTCAAAAGGAATGTGTTTCCGGTGTGGTGAAGGGCATCGGCTGTGAATGTCCACAACACCGGAAAGAGGGTTAAAGACAAAGGCGGGGCATCATGGAAAGAGGGGTTGCATGCGGATAGAGGCTATCCGGAACATTCGGATGATCTTTGAAGGGAGAAAGTGATTAGGAGGCAGGTGATTTGGGGAAAGGTGAAACGAGGAGGGAAGAATCTGGCTGAGACAAAGTGCAGAAGTGTGAAGGAAAATGTTTGTGATGGTAATTGTGCGATGGGGTGCAATAATCAGGTGTCGAAGCCAAAGTTAAGGTATTAAGAGGGGAAAGGCACCGCATCGTATCCAGTTGCCTAGTTGCAAAGAACCACAAAGTTTTGGTCAATGAGCAATGCCTAAAATGCAAAAGTTCAAGATCGATACCATGATGAGGCCGTGATATCATCCCCATGGATGCATGTCACATGTTGTTAAGGAAGGCAGGTTGGTAAATGACTATACATGATGGCCATGCAAACACTTATTCCTTGACAAAGGATGGGGTTAAAAGTCCTGATTTAAAACCCCACAGAGGCTAGATGAGGTATGCAGTAGTGCTAGAATTTGTTATGTAGATAGAAGAAATTTTTTAGAAGGTATGAAGCATAAGCATGTGTGTTATGCATTGATTCCTAGAGTGAGTAAGGAGGATAGTGAGAAGGTTCGAGAAGAAGTTTCTGGGATGTTGGATGAGTTTCAGGATATTGTTTATGATAATGTACACGGTTTACCTGTGGAGGTGGGTCATCGGGTAGGCGATTCATGGAGCTAGTTTTTCCAAATAAAGGCAGCTCATAGAATGACTCAATGAAAATAGGGAGTTGAATAGACAAGTTCAAGAGTTGTTGAGAAAGGGTTTGATACGGGAGAGTTTAAGTCCATATGCAGTACCTACAGTACTAGCACCAAAGAAGGATGGGGATTGGAGAATGTGTACAGATTCCTAAGCCATAAACAAGATAACAATAAAGTACATATTTCCCCTACCAAGGATGGATGACCTGATGGACCATTTGAGTGGAGCTCAGTACTTCACAAAGATTGATCTGAAGAGTGGATATCACCAGATTCAGATTCGAGAGGGAGATGAATGGAAGACTTCTTTCAAGACCAAAGAGACCCTGTATGAGTGGTTAGTCATGCCTTTTGGGCTAACCAATGCACCAAGCACATTCATGCGGCTCATGAATAAGGTACTAAAATAATTTCTGGGAAGTTTTGTTATTGTGTATGTAGATGATATTTTGATTTTCAGTAAGATGTTGGATGAGCATCTAATGCATATTTGGAGAACCTTTGAGAAGTTAAGAGAAGAGAAACTATTGATTAATCTAATAAAGTGCAATTTTGTGAAGAGGGAATTAGTGTACTTGGGGTTTATTGTCTCAGCAAAAAGTCTCAAGATGGACCTAGAGAAGGTGAAGGCTATTCTGGAATGGCCTACCCCAAGAACTGCTATAGAGTTGAGATTTTTCCATGGTTTAGCTAGTTTTTATAAAAAGTTCATTAGAAACTTCAGTAGTATTTGTGGACCCCTGACTGAAACAATGAGAGGGGATAGAAAAGAATTCAAGTGGAGCAGTGGAGCGGCAAAAAGTTTTGAACTGTCGAAGCAAAAGGTGACATAGCAACTTATTCTAGCCCTCCCAGATTTCAACAAGGTGTTTCAGGTGGATTCTGATGCCAGTGGTTGTGCCATTGGAGCAGTGTTGAGCCAAGAAGGTAAGCCCATTGCCTATTTCAGTGAAAAGTTAAATGATGCCAAGAGAATATTACGTATATGATCAGAATTTTATCACAGCCGATTCCAAGCATTAAAGAAATGCGAGCATTATTTGTTGCCAAAGGAATTTCTATATCTTGATGGTGGGTATACAGCTACTAAATAGTCAGGGAAAATTAAATCAGAGGCATATGAAATAGGTAGAGTTTTTGCAGAGTTATACCTTTGTTTTGAAACATAGGAGTGGGAAGTCAAATAGGGTTGTAGATGCCTTAAGTAGGAGGCATACATTGATGAAAAAGATACATATTGAAGTGGTTGGGTTTAATGAACTCAAGACACTGTATGTAGAAGATCCTAATTTTGCAGAGGCTTGGAAAGCTTGCAAGGAACCTATTATAGTGGACAAGACAAGGTGGTTGGATTTCATAATCCAGAATGGCATGTTATTTAAGGGAAGTCAATTGTGTATCCCGAGGAGTTCCATGAGGGAGAACCTGATAAAGGAGAAGCATAGTGGAGGAATGGCAGGATATTTTGGTCAGGATAAGACCATTGCCATTATCAAGTGAGAGCATTGTATTGGCCTCGGTTGTCAGGATGTGAAAGAAGTTTGTACAAAGGCTGCGAGGGGGTATGTTAAGGAAGTAAGCTAAAGTAGTGAGCGGAATAAGAAACATATCAGCCCTTACATTACCCGGAGAGGTCATGGGAGGATATAAGTATGGACTTTGTTCTTGGTTTGCCAAGGACACAATGAGGGTGTTTAGTGTCTTTGTGGTGGTTGATAGGTTTTAGAAGGTGGCATTTCATTCCATGTCCGGAAGACCCATGATGCGATCCACATTTAACTGGTGTTCTTCGGGGTGGTGAGGCTACATGGTGCACTTGAAAGGTATTGTTGTTTAGATCATTGACACCAGAATTTTGTGGGAATGCCCCGGAGGACCTGTGGAAGAAGCTAAAGGCAGTGAAGTTGAGTTCTACACACCATCCACAAATAGATGGGTAGGCAGAGGTTGTTAATAGGACTCTAGGTAACCTAAGAGATGTTTGCGAGGTAGGGAATAAAGCCAAGGGATGGGACTTGATCCTTTACCCGGGCAAAGTGCCTGCTTACAACAATTATGTCCAACGAAGCATTGTGGTAGAATACTGATTGTTTATGGAAATTGTAGCCCGGAGCGACTCCAAGAGTAGGAAGATGGACCAAGAGAAGAAATAAGTGCTGAAGCCGAAGATTTTGTAGAACACATCAAGGATATACATGAGAAGGTAAGAGAACATATTAACAAGATGAATATGCAGTATAAGGCTAAGGCAGATCAGAAGAGGAGGTATAAGGAGTTTTAGATTAGTGATGAAGTGATGGTCCACTTGAGGAAAGAAAGGTTTCCCATGGGAACCTATAACAAATTAAAGATGAAGAAATTCGGTCCTTGTAAGATTTTGAAGAAGCATGATTCAGGGAATGCATATGAGGTAAAGTTGCCTGATGGAATCAACATTTCCCCTATGTTCAACATTTCAGATTTGATAGAGTATCATGAAGGAGGAACAAAGGAAGCACCAACAATAGGGCAGTATGGCATTCCAGCACCTACTTCAGAAAGGGAGGAGATTGAAGCAATCTTGGATAGTCATGTGGGAAGGAGTACTAGAAACAGGCAGTATGAAGAATATCTAGTGAAATGGAAATGAAGGCCTATTGAAGATTCATCCATGTTGCCTAAGGCAAAGGTTGACCATTTGGGTTTTCCTCCACCATCTGAGACGTGACGGGGTCACTTCTCAAATTACCCTAGGTGTCTGATGTAGGAGCATCCAGTGGTGTAAGGGCAATCTTGCATCACCCTAAAATAGTTAAATTTCAAGTTTCTCAATTTTTAAATGTTTTTACATTTTTGGATACCCTTTTTATTATAATGAATTTCCCAATTTACGGTTTTTATTTTCTGTTCCTAGGTGGAAAGATATTACAGTTTTAGTTTCCCAGATTTGCACCTAAAAATCTTCTAAATTAGATTTGAGGCACTTAGAGTTCCCAGATTGGCCTTGAAACTTACCAAAATTGGCATAGCAAATATCAAGGGCGTTGTTGACTTCGTGACCTTTCCAACGGTTCAAACGGTTCGCTAATTAGAGTCCCAGATCAAAAGTTATGGCCCCACGAAGTTGGTGCACTTTCTAGAAGATACAATTGTAAATGTTCTTTTGAAATTTGAACTTCAAGTTATAATTTTTCAGCGCCAAACCACCTAAACTCAAATTTGAATGTTGTTTTGGCTCCAAACTAAAGAGGAGCTCTATTTATGGGTGGGTTTCTAATTTTTTGGAAACTTTTTGGGGACAAGTTCGCATATTGCGAAAGGGTGATTCTGTAGCTGTCTGTAACTTGCATGTGTTGTAGAACATGGGGATTTGAGATCCTCTACATGTAAGAAGCTCTATTTTATGAATAATAAAATTATTCTCTTGTTTGTGGGTTATTTTCTATGTCTCGGGTTGTGCCTTCATCAAGAACATATTTTGCTCATCATCACTCCTCCATCCTCAATGCAGTTTTATCACATTAGCTTATCTAAAGGGGTTGGGAAAGGGATATTCTCCACAATAGCACCAATCCCCCCATAAGATCAAGTGTTTGTCTTGTTTTAGAATAGGGATAGTTATTTGTGTTTGTATTTACTCAATTATATCATCTTTTTCCTTGTTTTCGAACAATGCAGATGGATTTTATGGGGAACTCTTATTTTATACTTGCATTTTGATCTAACACTTTGAATGTTTGCTTTGCTAATGCGAGTTCAAAACGGGGTTCATAGGTGCTATTGTGGAAAATATCCCTTTCCCAATCCTTGCTTAAGCTCCATGATGAAATTGCTATGAAGAATGATATGAAATGCTAAGATGGGAAAAATTAGGTCTCAATTAAAGAGAGTAACCTTGCATGAGATTCTAGATCAAGTTGTGAAGTTGTGGAGATGGAATGCTAAGATTGTGGAGGATCTAATCTAGAATGAAGCCGTTCTATTTGTAGATTCTCAAATGCTAAGAGTGCTCATAATAGAGCAATGTGGGATCAAAAAAGAGCCAATGAAAAGAGGCCACTTGTCAACTTGTGAGTGGTTGAGGAATGTGCAAGATTTGAGAAATTTTCCCAAGAGGGGGAAATTCAAATTTGAATTTGAGAGTAAATGCTGAGTTTGACTTGTGCAAGGTACATGTAAGAGCCATGTAAGAGCTCATAAAGGACTTGTTGGATGTACATGTCCACTTGTTTTTGAATTCAAACTTGAGGGAATATTCCTCAAAGATGCCATGTTGATGGAAAATGTTGATTTTAATAAATCAATAAATTAATTTATTTGTGCAAGTGGGAATATCTAGAGGATGTGATGGGTAGTTAGGTTAGTTTAATCAGGATTAGATTAGCTTAATGATACTAGGTGAGTTTGAACTATTTTTGACTTAAATATTTGATTTATTTAAATCAGAAAAGGATGGAATATGCATTTGGATATTTCATTACATGAATGTTTGCCTTATTTAATTAAAAGGTTGATGATAGGCTTAAATTAAATAAAGTTAATTTATTCAATTTAAGTGGATAATCCTTAGAGATTAAATGAACCTAATTTGCGTAATGAATGGATTTAATGAATGTCATTAACTTTATGAGCGAATGAATGTGAACTTGGTGCATAATGCTAATTTCAAGTGTCTACACTAACATAAACACCTATACAAGAAAGTGTAAGAGATTGGCATCTGGTTAACAAGTGCCTTAGAAAAAATTCAGATGATAAGGTGAAGAAGCTCTATAGTTTTTGATGTGCAGATGCTAGAGACATACATAATTGCAAATTCATATTTCACAGTCAATAATTGACTAACAGTATGATGCATGTAGCTATTTTATAACAGCTTCAACATTGCAATCTACATATATCAGATGCTCAGCACAGTACACTGGAAATAGATAACGACATACAAATTATGAGAAAAATATTTTCAAATCAGATTTGTATTAAATTGAACATTCCTTCTTTAATGGAGGTAATCATATTTGTATTATCCTATATTTATATTAAAATGGACTTAATCAAATTTATATTCTTCTATACTTATATTAAAATTTGAAAAGGAATTTGTAGTCATAATATACATAAATATTTCATTTGTTTGGTTACTCTATATGAAGGTGATAGAAAAAAATATACTGAGTAAAGAAGCCAATAATGAGAATTCCATCTCATAACATCTTATGCTCATTCATGGCTTCCACCTGTTTATAAGAACACAAAGAAAAAAAAAACTATTAAAATTTAAAAAGGCTTTACTCTTTTACAAAACTATACTTTTTATTGCCATTCCACAAAACCAGAACATGTTAGAAGAGTTACAAAATTAAATTGTAAGTGTTTAAAAAACTCCAAAATTTATACTAGAAAGTTAAGGGCTTATGCATTTCCAATATGTATACATTTTCCAATGCCTTCCACTCTTTAGAAAGCTATGCCAAGAGCAAGGAGAGCAATTGTTGTTGCAGATACTAGACTATAACTAGATGAAAAATTGGTTCCTACAGTTCAGACTCCATTACGCTATTGAGAAGGAGATGGTGAAACAACATGAATAGTTGGTGATAAAACTACAATTATTAGTTTTTGACCATGTGCACAATGACTAGGAACTCCACTGATGAAGAAGAAAGGACTAGGACAATGAAGTTTAATGAATTTGTTACCATCACTATATGATGCAGTAGGATTAGAAGTATTACGTGAGTAGTAGGATTCATTTGTCACCACTAGCACTGAATAAGCTTTTGGGTTGTACTTGAAATCTACAAAATAGGTAGAAAATATATTAAAAGTACATAATATAACTATACTACATTTTTTAAGCTTTTACAATCTTAATAAGTAGCTATTATAGCTTAAAAGTTAAAGATCATTAAGAAAAATCTAAAACAGTTCAATAAAACAAAAAGAATATGTACAAAAGATAAAACTATTAAGAACAATTAAGCAAAAAAACTACAACCATTACTAATACCCACTCAAAATTGAAAAACATTTTAAATAATCTAAATCATCAGTACTTCTGTATAATAATAATATATTTACAACTTTCACAAGACATATTGACTACTTTCTACACTCTTGGTGGTTTGTGATGTTTATCTTCAGTACTTTTACTATCTTTGTGACTAAGCAGGTTCTATCTTTCATACAACCCTATTTTTCTGACATGTCTGGTATTCTAAATTGTTCATAGAATCTCTATAAATTTTCAATTTTTTTCAATATTGTTTTTGAAAAATGGCTTTCAAGATTCTTAGGTCAATAAGGATTGTTGCTCTTTGAAATACTTTGTTGCTGATATTCATGTAAACTTGCAGTCTTACTATATTTCCTAGCTAGCTAAGATCTTGAGCATCTGATTAGGATACTAATTGCAATAGGTTTAAAGGTTTCATCCCTTAGAGCAGTAGAAAACTATCCTAACTCCCTCATGGCTATTGAAAACATGCACATGCTTTAAGATTCATCTACTTTTGAATAAATAATGCTTACAACTTACAAATGATAGGAGCTACGGTAACATGAAAATATGTCTTTGTCATTAATTTAATCTTAGTTAATGGATTATTTGATTAGTCAGATAATGATCCTCTATTTTTCTCATGGGATGGATTCCTACAACAAGTAATAATATTTCCTTAATGCTACATTATATTTACCTTGTTTTGTTAGGCTTCAAAGTTGAGTTACATTTATTATCCATTTAAAAACTAGGTTTTTTTTGGTTCTTTCTATAAAGATAATTTTTCTTGAGCACTCTACCTTTGGGTCCGTTTCTCCTACAGAATAATTCCAGGATTGGAAGACATATTAAGATAATGTGGATTGAATTATTTTATGTATAAAGCTGGTAAATTATTATTTTTTCGTTAAATTTTTTCTTGAATGCACCATATATTTTGTTATGGCTAGATTGCATTTATTGTTTTTTGTAATTGTGATATTCTTATGTTTACCTTTAATAAAATTCTAATGTATTTTTAGTTAAGTAGTCTAAGTGGCTCATCCCTCATTTTCTTTTCCATTTTATATGTACTCATAGTAAAACTATCAATCATAAATGCAATCTTCAATGCATGAGATAAGATTCATGCATAAAATATCAGAGCATAAATAGTGATTAGAAGGAAAATAAAAAAAATAAAAGTATTAGATGGTAATTGAAAGTTAACTATTATTCCTACATTGTATTCAGTGATTTATTTCTGCCATTGTGTTAACCAACTATACAAATTCTAGGATATTAAAAAAGTGAGACACATGGAGTGATCTGATCCATTCGTTTGCAAATGGATTGTTAAAATTCCTTCTTTCTATGAACTCATTACAAAATGGTTACAAAACAACTTCTTTTTAATTGAATAACACTTGTGAGAAATATATTTAATTACTCTCTCTAGGGCAATCAGGGCTATACATTTACATTATCAAAGATTTGGTGTTTTATCACCCATGAGGGATTTTCTCCCAAAATTCTATGTTTATTTAAGTTATTTTTTGTATGATTCCTTTGAGGGTTTACTCTATGAATTTTTTTGTGAATGTTAATTGGTTATTGAGTCTGTTAAGGAAATTTCATAAATAAATGAACAAATTTTAGCTAAATTAAAGATCTTAAAAGAAAGCACTTAGAAAATGAATTTGTAGAAGATTTGAAAACTTTGTGTAGGGTTAAAAAGAGGAGATATCAAGTATTCCATCTATATGAAGTCCTTTTTGGATTGGTACCTAGGATTTTATAGCCTAACCATGTATTTAAGGAAATGCCATAGTGTAGTGTGAAACCATGGAAACTTGAGTATGATAGTTACTAATCCATTCATTTGTTGAGTTCTAATTGTAAGGTACCTTGTCCTTGATTGGACAGAGAATATCACAAGGGAGGGTGATTCCATAAATAAACAACATCATAGACAAATGGTATGCTAAATTGTCAATTAGTGAGATTTCACCATCTTTGTGCTTAGCCACTAGTTTTTGAGTTACATCCCTTAGTGAAAGATCTTGACCAATCATTATTGAGTTTTTGATGTATGATTTTGACAATATATTATTTCTAGTAAATTATATATATACTGATGTCATTGGCCAATCATTGTTGAAATGCCATTGTATGGTTTTGTTAGTGTAGTGTTTTAAGTGAATTGAGACTTTGGTTGATATTTAAGGTAGTATTGATTGTGTATGTGTGTTTTCTTAAGCCATGTCATATGTCCTAAGGTGCTTAATCATCCTAACCTATCTTACAAATAATAATCTATCACAATCATCATTAAATCAACAATAGAGTTGACTCTGTCATGGCTCTAGAGGGAATACATGTTACAAATTGTGGAGTAATTGATGGTTGGATATGTTTGTTGAAAATTTCTAAACATTAGGGCATAAAATAATAAATTGTATGCAACAATGGAGGTGTGGCATTCATCCTACCATACTAGGGCTAGTATGGTGTGGTGGAAGTTACACCATTGCATCTTAACCTTGAATATGTGTCATTGTCATGAGTGTGGCACTACCCATGTGGTATTAGAAACTTATTAATCTAGAGTTTGAATTTTTTTTGGAAAATTATCTTAAGCAGTGACTCCATTAAGAGCATCTTACTAGAGTGTAGTATAAAGTATGGATAGCATACAAGAAAAAATAACTTGGTTAATAATTTTTTGTTAGATATTATGATCTAGAGAATTATGTTTCTTAATTATTTACTTATTCAATAAAGAGTGATATTGATGCAATTGGAGCTTCGTATTAAAGGTAGAGAGGTCTAATTGGAAGTATAATTTATACTGTTGGAGTGGGTTAGAAATATTTTGTTATAGACTACAAAGGGAGTTGGGGAAATAAATCATACACTTCTTATATCTCATAACCACATGTATGTAGAGTTTCAAATAATTTTTCTTAGTCATTATGAATAAGAGATTTTTATTTTTATTGAAATGATATGATGCACCCCATGATATTAAAATATTTAGGGTTTTTATTAAAATCTACTTTGTTCTTCAAAGTTTTTTATTCGATATTCATAATTTCCTTTGTTTGTAAGGCATGAGGAACTGATACCTTTGCCACGTCTTTACCATTTTCTAATTTTTTTTTGCCAAACATCTTTATGTAATTGTTAATTGAATCTTCATATTTGTAAATTGCTCAAGCTATATTTTAGAATAATTTTATGGTATTTTTGGGATACATGTTTTCATATATTTCAACAGCTATTTATGTAATGATACTAACTAGAATCCACACACTTTTCTTTGTAGCTTTCTATTAGGATATTTTCTTGGTGTCTATATGAAATGGCATAACATGTATTTGTGTTGTTGTTTTTGGTACTTGCAAGATCATTTTAATAAAATGAAATACTAACCTAGGATTTAATAGGTAGCATATAGAGTAATATTTCATATCATTTTTATGATTGAAATATTGGAGTAGTTAGTGATAAAACAAAATATGTTTTAGAGTAATTTACACGAATTATGAAACTCCTTTGTGACATCAATAAAACCCTCTAAATTAGCAAACACCCTAAAAAAAATTACCATACGACTACACTAGGGGTACTAATGTAATGCAGACAATTAATTAATCTTTAGAGTGTAATGATAATAGTGAAATTTTTTTAAAATAGATTAATTTCTTTCATTTAAGTAAATGATGGTCTTCACCAATGGGTTATGGAGTCAAAAAAATCATGACATAAGGGTTGACTGAGAGATTTCAAAGAGAAACCTGTTGCAATGGTCATATGATGAAACAAACCTCAAAACATAGTATCCTTTTTCTACTATAGGATTGTGTTAAATAATGATAAAAATCATAGTAACATATACTCTCAAGTTGTAGCATATCATGCACCTAAGAGCTGTGTCCTCTTCAGAAATAAGTAATACTCAAGTTAAAATTTGTAATCTTATTGTTGATAATACGTGGTGCATTCAGGGAAATAGCACATCATCATCATCTGAGTATTCACATGAACAAGCAGCAATACCCACTCCAAGGACAAATGAATACTTCAATGAAATGATAAATTGCACTTGGAAAAGGTGCCAAAATAGGAAACTAAAGAAGTGATGACTTGTTGGTATCAATAGATTGAACTATGGGGTTTATATAGAAGAGGTACACTATAATTAACAAATTGGTATTCTTATACTAAATAAATATGCAGATTATTTAAGACATTATCATTGATCATTTCAATTGATTTTTTGATTAAAATCCGCTTCTAGTTCTCGATATTCTTGAAGAACCAATGGATGTGATTGATGCTAGCCACTCTCAAGATGAAGAACAAGACACATTTATGAATGAAACCACTTCACAGATAAATGAGGATGGTGTCAATTAATTTATCCATGACTTATCCATATCTTTTGAAGAAGTTATTGATTCACCCCTAGCTTAGTTGGCTAGGGCGCCTCTTTTCCCAAATGCAGATATTTCTATATTGGTGACACTTATGTTGTTGTTTAACTTGAAGGTTACACATGGATTGACAAACACATGATTTACCGCTATATTAAGGTGGGATTCAATATTCCTATAAATTAATGATCTAAATGTCTTGAAAGTTTTGAATATTGTGTATACTTATTCTAAAAATCATTTGTTGCCTCATGTAGACTTTTGGAAAAAGAACTTCTAAAGGACAATAAGTTACCTCATTCCCATAGAGAAGTATCTTTAGTGATGAAAAACATTGGAATGGAGTACAATACATATGATGCATGGCTAAATGACCATATTTACTATGGAAAGAATGCAAATTTCCAACAATGCCCAGTGTGCCGCAAAAATAGATATCGTCAAGATCAAGTATCCAAGAAGGTTCTTTATAAAGTACTACATCACATTCCACTAAATACAAGGTTTGAGAGGATGTTCAAATGCAAGGAGTTGGAAAAATATATGCATTATCATTCACAAGGGGGGAGCCAAGATGGTGTCATGTGTATGGTTGTGGATACAAAACACTGGAAAGTGACTGAGGAAAATTGGCTACATTTAAGAAATGAGACAAGGAATGTGAGAATTTCTCTAGCAATGGATGGTGTCAATCCTTTTGGAGATCTTAGAACAACATATTTTATTTGGCCAATTTTAATTATTAACAATAATCTTCCCCCTTGGATGGCAATGAAAAAGGAGCATGCAATGTTAACTCTTATCATACAAGGTACTAGAACATATTAATGCATTATTTTTTTAAAGATTATATAAAAATAATTCAGCTTAGTTAAACGTTGATAAATAACTTTTTGTTTACTTAGGGAAGTATTAGGTAAAGGATAAGGATGCATACATGGAGCCCCTCATTGATGAGCTTTGTGAATTATGGGATGGTGTAAATATGTACGATGTATCAAGACCTATCAATGATAAAAAATTCCTCTTTAATGTGATCCTTATCTAGACAATTCATGATGCTTTGGGACTCTCTATTTTTTGATGTGATATATTATAAATTACATTTGTAATTATTTTGTTCATTTTACTATTTACTAAAATGGTTTCCATTATGATTTCAAGGATACAAATATAGAGTAAACACGGTTTTCCATCATGTGGGCCCAAAACATTGTATAGGTAGTCAAAGGATCTCAATAAAACTGTGTATGATGAGTATATACATTTTTTATCACAAAATCATCACTATTTAATGCATGAAAAGACCAAGTTCAATGGAAAGGAAGTGGAAATGAGGAAGCAAAGAAGGATGAACCCTACTAGGTGGAAAGCACTATATGACAAAAAAAAAGGGACAAGCTTTCCACTAGGAATGAAAAGACTCTATTTTCTACAAATTACAATATTATGGGAACTTCCCAATAGCCCACCTATTTGATACTATGCATATCACGAAAAATGTGGTAAAGTGTTTGTGGAAATATCTAAATGGAACCAACCTTGAAGCAAGAATAAAGCTATGAAAGGACCTCCAAGTTGCCAATATAATAATATTTTAGTTTTAGTACATTTATCACAATCATATCCTTTTTCTCATTGGACATATAATTTCCTTTATATTTTTTTTTTTTTGTTTTATCACAATCATAAAAATTTACTTATGGTGGCTTCATTAAATGTATAATATTTTTATTCATGTAGGTCATTTATAGCCAAAGTTGCACTTTGATGGCACCTTCATTTCCAAATCAAGATATAGATTGTTGCTTCATAGGCATAAATTAATTTATGTTCAATCTATTGTAGCATTCATGATCCTTAGGGGATCTATTATTCTCCATCTTAGCTAAGAATATTAAAAAATATATAGATTGTTGCTTCATAGACATATAAATTCTTTCATTTTCAATCTATTGTAACATCTTTTGACGTCATTTATAGCATTCATGATCCTCATGGAATCTGTTATTCTCCATCTTAGCTAAGAATATAAAAAAATAGTTAGAAATTTTAGGTGTGTAAAAACTTTTGTCTAAATTATTCTTAATGAACACTAATTTATTATCTCTTATGTTCACTAGAGAGTTGAAGATAATGCTTGAGTGAAGGATAAATGAATAACACAAGTACGGAAAAATTTATGATCTTTTGATGTAACCTTTGTCAAGTATATTAAAATTAATATTTATATAATTTAGCATACATGGTTCACTTTATAACATAAGCTAACTAATTTTTTTGCAAAATTTTGATTCAATTTCATCCATTTTTTGCACTCATTTTAGTGTCCATCTCTCATAGTCACAATTAATCATCATTTCAAGCATTTATAAGCCTAAAAAATCTCACACGTGTGTCAAACTACCAAACATAGATCCCTTCTACATTCAAAACTCAATTCCCTTATTCTTATTAGTATCTTATCGGATACTACCATGCCTATGCTATTATCGATTTCTAGTTTTAATATATGCATTTCACTGATGGTCAACAAAACCCTAATATTTTCTCTACAACTAGCTTCTCATTCATCCAAACTTTCCTATTAATCAACCTTTCCACATTTGGAAAACCTTATTATACTCTTTCAGACTCTTCTAGATTGCTTTGTTTTGTTTACACATTCTCATGCTTTCTTGATTCCTTCATGCACTATCTTAGTCTACCAATTATTTTTTTCACTTGCAAGTGATTCAATTGAAGGGATTACATTGTATATTTTTGTTGATACTCTACTAAAAATTCCTCTAGAACATTGTTGAGCTTCTTTACATTACCATTGTTCCTGCATATAGATGCACTACACACAAATTCCTAAATTTACAACCTTCGAGTGCGTCTCTAACATCTTTGACACATCAATCATATATACCTACATTCTATAGTTTCCACTCTTAAAATTATGAATCTACTTGGGGTAAAGCATGCCAAATAGAGGTTTAATTTACATAATATTCTAACCCCCACAATCATTTTTTCTTTACCCTTTGAATTTTATATGTTGTTTGACACTCTTAGTAGATCCTTTAGCTACACAAGCACCATAGAGGAACAGTTATTTTGACAAGCAACTTCAAGGAATTTTAGAGTATGATAGTCAAGGGACACTGCTACTCGATGAGGATCAACTATATGATGTTAGAAACAAGCATGCCATGTAGTAACTAGCATGTGTAGAGGGTCACCATTGTGTACCTAGTTAGGAGCATGTTCCAAATATCACAATTATTTGATCCATTTTTTGAAACTTCCACATATGTATGGAAACTTCTCAAATTTATTTTTCAATATTTTCCAACCTTCTACAAGAATTGTTATCAATATCCAACATCCTTAAAATATCTAATTCAATATTAATTTTGATACTTTATTTTACATAACATACATGTAAATTTGAAAATTAAATTTCTCTCACATACACACAAATTCGATTATCAATATTTTCCTGATGCACAAAAAAACATCTTCATACCAAACATGATATATGATGGTAGTACATGTACGGGTGTCAACAATTTGCAACAAGGATTTTGGTGCCAAAATTTTGAGACTATACAGATTATAGAATTCTAAAGCACAAGCTGAAATATATCCGAGTCTTTTGAACTCTGGCAGGTTGATGGAAATGTTATCGCTCCTGTTAATCCACGGGCGTGGGGATCTAAACCGTTGAACTGGATAAATTTTTCAAAACTCAGTGGTATTACTATTACGGGCAACGGCACTTTTGACGGACAAGGTGCAGCTTGGTGGAAGATCTCCGAACTAGAAGACACGGTAAATCTTAATTTTCAACTAAAACTCATTCATGGAGGTTTCCATTTGAGCTCCGAGTCACCACGAAATGATTTTCTTATTTATATAACGTTGGCATTTTATGTGCATCAGGATAGCAGCGAAAATGGAAGTAAACTACCAAGCGTCAGGCCGACGGTGAGCCATTAGTTTTCTTTGGAATTTTTAATTTCTTTTCAAGACTAGAGAAACCTAAAGATAAATCCAGTTTCCTTAATTAGCACTTTGATGTAACGCATGAACAGATCACGCAGTCTACAGTATATACTATGTATGCTGGTCTTTCTATCTCTGTTCGTACACTGAGTAGGTTGTATTGTTTCTTTGTTTTTCCATGGTAACGACGTTCATATATAACTACCGAATCTGAACAGGCATTTTGCTTTTACGGAAGCTATGACGTCAGCGTCAAAGGCATCACAATACAAAACAGCCCACAATTTCACCTCAAGTTTGACGGTTGCACATTTGTTACAGTAGTTAATGTGACAATCTCCTCTCCTGAAAACAGCCCAAACACAGATGGAATTCATGTACAAAATTGTGAGGAGGTTGAAATACACCATTCTTCAATCGCATGCGGTATATCAGATTTAGTTCCTCATGCGGCCTTCTCTATTTTATCAGTTACTATATAAGTAATTTATTCTAACCAGTTTTGGTGCATGAAATAAACAGGAGACGACTACGTCTCGATACAAACAGGAAGCTCAGGCATCCGCGTGCGCGATATCGACTGCGGCCCCGGTCACGTTATTAGGTACTCTCATTATTCTCATTAGACTCTTTCATTTATTGATGGCAGTGGCTGAACGCAATTGTTTTCTGTCATTGTCTTTAGTATTGGAGGACTGGGGAAGGAAGGAACAAAGGCATGTGTTTCCAATGTCAGTGTCTATGACAGCAACATTCATGATGCATTGAACGGCGTTCGAATAAAAACATGGCAGGTCTGTTAATAACTCGATCTTTCCATTGAATATATGTCTTACCAAAGGTACAATAAAATGCTTGAAATCGAACATTACCCGAGCCTCATCTTATTCTTGTTAATGCCTCTAGGGAGGAACTGGACAGGTAAAAAGTGTATCGTTCTCCAATATACAGGTTTCCAATGTAAGAAAGCCCATTGATATTGATCAATATTACTGTGACAAAATGGCATGCAAAAACCAAACATCTGGAGTGTACATATCAGACGTCACTTATCAGAAAATCACATGCACTTACGTGAAAACACCAGTCTATTTCGCTTGCAGCGACGATGTGCCATGCACTGATCTAAAGTTCATAAACGTTCAACTTCAGCCCGTGGCTACACATGAAAAGGATCCCTTCTGCTGGAATAGCTTTGGAAACCAACAGTCCGCTGTTGAGTGCCTGCAACCTGGAAGACCCCCTAACGACCCTCCTGAAACTCTATCACTGGAAGATCGATGCTAATACCTACTCTTGAAAAAGCACATTTGTAATTTCATATTGTTGCGATAGTGAAGGCCAACGGCTGAAGGCCAAAGGTCTTCACGTTTTCCCTCTCTTCTCGTGTCTCATCAACTGATTGTGGTTGTTAATAAATGCAACCTTGGTTATTGTAAAACTCACTTTTTAGCATCAATAAGATTTTCCCTGCTCAGTGTGGATGTAACCACTATTGTGGTGAACCACGATAAATCGTGTGTGCTCTGGTTTCTGCATTATTGTTCTGCATATCTGGATTCTTGTTTATTCAATTCTTTCATTTTACAATTGGTATCAGAGCTAGGTGTAAAGCTGTTTGGAAATTTGGTAATTGAATTTCCAGAAAATGGAAGATTGGAAGGTGCAGAAATTTTTTGGGAAGAACTTCAGGATATGGAAGATTCAGATGCAATCTTTGCTGATTAAGCAAGATCTTAAACTTGCGCTTGAAGGAAAATCAAAGAAGCCTGCTACCATGAAAGACGAAGATTGGGAAACTCTTGATGAAAAGGCCAAGGCAACAATCTTTCTTTTGCTAAATGAAAATGTTTTGTTCAATGTTGCAGAAGAGAAAACAACAAAAGAAGTTTGGGACAAACTTATAAAAACCTATGCTATGGCGTCGGCTGTGAATAAAGTGTTCATCATGAAGAGATTATATAAGCTCAAGATGAAGGAAGGTTGCACAATGGAAAATCACATTAACGAATTCAACACTTTGATCAACCAAGTGAATTTGGTCGGAATGACTCAAGGTGACGAAAAAAAAGTTGTTCTTCTTTTATGCTCTCTACCAAACAGTTGGGATGGAGTTGTAACAGCCATAAGTACTTCGGCATCAAGCTCCAAGACGTTGGCTTTTGATGAAGTTTCTGCCACTCTTCTCTCCGAAGACTTAAGGAGGAAGAATGATGAGCCCTCATCCGACGATGCTCTCACTATGGTAAGCACCAAAAATAGAGGGAGAAGCCAATATAGAGGTAGATATAATCACAATTAGCAGTCCAATCAGCTAGAAGATCGCAGTCTAAAGGAAAAGAAAGTGGTTGTTGGTTTTATGGGAAGGCTGGTCATATCAAGAAAGATTGCAGAAAGTATAAAAAGGCACAAGAAAGGGTTTTGGATAGCGAAGCAAACATATCACATGACAAGGATGATGGTATTATCATTCTATCAACAAGCGATACAAAATCAGATTCGTGGGTAATTGATTTTGATGCCTCCTTTCATGCCTCTTCTTGTGCAAAGGCCTTCACAAATTACCAAGAAGGTAATCTTGGAAATGTGTATTTGGGTGACAACAAAGCTTGTGAAATTGTTGGCAAAGGTGATGTTGTTTTGCAGCTAGCTGGAGGAGTCAAGTGGCTGCTAAAAGAAGTTCGCCATGTTCCCAAATTGAAGAGAAATCTGATTTTTGTAAGTCAGCTATATACCCAAGGATTTCTCACCACTCTCATGGATACTTGGAAAGTAACTAAAGGTTCTTTGGTCATTGCAAAAGGAGACAAAGTTGGAAGCCTCTATATTGCAGAAACTTTTGGTGAGGTGGGAGCTGCTATGACTATTGTAGGCAGCAATGTGGCTCTTTGGCATCAAAGCTTAGGCCACATGAGCAAGAAAGGACTTGAGGTGATGCTCAACTGAGACCAACTACCAGGTCTACAATCTGCAGATTTGGAGTTTTGCGAACATTGTCTTTGTGGCAAACAAAGACGGGTCAACTTCTTGAAGGATGGACACAACATGAAGACAACACCATTGGAGTTGGTGCACTCGGATGTCTTTGGCCCTACCGAGGTAACCTCTTATGGAGGCGCTAGTTACTTTGTTACCTTTCTTGATGATTGTACTTGGAAGGTTTGGGTTTATATGCTTTCTAGAAAATCTGAAGTGCTTTCAAAATTTAAAATTTTTAAAGCACTTGTTGAGAATCAAAGCGGTCACAAAATTAAATGTTTAAAATTAGATAATGGAGGTGAATTTTGTTCTTTGGAGTTTGATAATTTTTGTGCAGATCATGGTATTTGAAGGATTAAAGTTGTCCCCTACACTCCTTAAGAAAATGGGGCAGCAGAAAGACTCAATAGGACCATTCTTGAGAAAGCTAGACGTATGCTTTCCAATGCTAGTCTGGACAAAGAATTTTGGGAGGAGGCATGTAACACAGTAGTTTACTCGATTAACCACAGTCCTTCATCTCGTTTGGAGTTTGGTATTCCGAAAGAAGAGTGGTTGGGAAAGAGGATTTCTTACTCACACATCTGGGAAATCGGATGTGAAGCTTATGTCCATGTTCCAAAAGAAAAGAGGACAAAGTTGAATTTCAAATAACAAAGGCGTATTTTTGTGGGCTATGGTGAAGACCAGTTTGGTTTTCGATCGTGGGATCTAGTTGGAAAGAAAATTGTGAGGAGTCGAGATGTGGTTTTCAATGAAATAGTGTTTCCAGTAGAGCAATCACAGCCAATAGGCACTGACGAATATGTGCCTTTCTCCCTGTTTGACAATAATAATATCACATAGAGGTCTATTGTTTCTATTCCCACAGCAATTGATGCTTTTCCCACCTCAGTTTTGGTGCCCCCTACTTCATCTAGTAATAGTGATGACTCACTATTTGGGAGCAATGAGATTTCTACGCAGGAGATCTCATCCTCCTCTTTTCACTGCGACAGGACATCACGATCTCAACCAGTCAATAGCAATTTAGATGGTAATTTTCATGGCACTACAGGTGCCACATAAGGAGATGAGACCTCTCCATATGTAGCGATGCCTCAGACCATCGTCCATAATGGAGCTCCATTCATGGTAGGGACAAATTATTCTCAAGACTTTGATTGTGAGCAGATTAATAATAGAATGCAGGGCATCGATAATGTTGCTCATCCTCAGTGTGAAAAGAGTCATGATGACTTAAGGAGGTCTTCTAAGCATAGGAGGATTCCTTCAAAAAATTTAGATTATGAGTTATTGCTTGTAGAAGAAGTAGAGCCTATGATGTTAATTTTTGATCAGACAGAGCCAACAAACTACAAAACCACCATTCAAGATGTGAATTATGATCAGTGGTAGGCTGCAATGCAAGAAGAAATGGATTCTCTAATAAAAAATTAGTCATGGGATTTGGTGCCTCTTCTGCATAACAAAAAGGCATTACAAAATAAGCGAGTTTACAAATTAAAAGAAGAAGATGGTGGCAGAAAGTGATTTTGTGCCAGGCTGGTTGTCAAGTGGTATGCTCAGCAACAAGGTATTGATTTTGAAGAAATATTCTCTCTAGTAGTAAAGATGACTACAATTAGAGCGGTTTTGGGATTTGCTTGCAGCATGGGATCTCGAGCTTGAGTTGTTGGATGCCAAAACTGCATTTTTACATGGAGATGTTGATGAGGAATTGTACATGATGCAGTCTAAAGGGTTTGTTAAACAAGGTAAAGAACATCTTTATTGTAGGTTGAAATGGAGCTTGTAAGGGCTTAAGCAAGCCCCAAGGCAATGGTACAAAAGATTTGATCAGTTTATGATTGAGCATAACTTTGTATGCCTAGAAGTTGATCCATGTGTGTATTTTAAACGGTTGTATAATGGTGAATTTCTCATACTTCGACTTTATGTGGATGATATGCTCGTAGCTGGCACTAGCATGAAGATTGTTCATGAGCTGAAAAATCAATGGGCCACTAGATTTTCCATGAAGGATTTAGGGGAAGCCAAGAAAATACTTGGGATGACTATTTCTCTAGATAGAAAAAAAACGAGATATGGTTATCTCAAATAGAATACATTAACAAAGTATTAGACATATTTGGTATGGCTGATGCCAAGAGTGCTCCCATTCCGCTTGCTACTCATTTTCATTTAACTTTTGATTTGTGTCCAAAACCACAAGAGGATAAGGAATTTATGGATAGAATTCCTTATAAATCTGCAATTGGCAGCATTATGTATGCTATGGTTTCTACTCGTCTCAATATTGCCCATGCGGTGGGAGTTGTAAGTAGCTTCATGAGAAATCCCGAGAAGCCTCATTGGGAAGCAGTTAAATGGATATTAAGATATCTTAAGGGAACTTTTGATTATGCTCTATGTTTTAGTGGAAATGATGTTCAGCTGCAAAGTTTCATAGATTCTGATCATGCTGGAGATTTAGACAAACGAAGGTCTACTACTGGTTATGCCTTCATGTTTGCTGGGGCTGCCATTAGTTGGGCCTCAAGGCTGCAACATTTAGTTTCTCTTTCTTCTGTAGAAGCCAAGTATTTGGCTCTCTCCGAAGGTGCAAGGGAAATGATTTGGTTACAGCTATTGTTTGGTGAATTGAAATACCATCAGAGCGATTATGTTTTGTTTTGTGATAGTCATAGCACCATTTTTATGGCTCATAATCATTCCTGTCAGCACCACTCTAAACATAATGATATTCATGCTCACTTTGTTCGTCATTTGGTTGAAGAAAGCAAGTTAAAAGTTGTCAAAATTGATACAAAGGTCAATCAGACAGACATCTTGACCAAGGTTGTTCCCAAAGAAAAGTTTGAATCTGCTAGGACTTCTCTTGGGCTTGTTAAGAAAAAGTAGAATAGCATTTAGAGCAGGGGAATGTTTGATTAGTTGCTGCATCCATTGTGCTTCAGGTGGGAGATTGTTGAGATAGTGAAGGCCAACAGCGGAAGGCCAAAGGCCAACAGCTGAAGGCCAAAGGTCTTCATGTTTTCCCTCTCTTCTCATGTCTCTCCAACTGATTGTGGTTGTTAATAAATGCAACCTTGGTTATTGTAAAACTCACTTTTTAGCATCAATAAGATTTTCCCTGCTCAGTGTGGATGTAACCACTATTGTGGTGAACCACGATAAATTGTGTGTGCTCTGGTTTTTGCATTATTGTTTTGTTATTTATTGTTTTGCATATATGGATTCTTGTTTATTCAATTCTTTCATTTTACACATATTTACTTTACTTCAACGAATGGTTAGGCCAAATTTGGAAAGTTCATTAGCCAACTCACATATCACATTCCATGTAATTAAGCTACACTAATCTCAGGAAAATTTCTTTGTTGCCATGGAATGTAAGATGTAATGTCAGAGCAAACTCTGTTCATGAGGGAGTTCCCTCTACTTCAACCAAAGCTGGATGACATGAGTTAATGTCTCTTCTCCCTTTTTTCTTTAACTATCCTCCATATTTGTTAGTTTTTAACTTTATCCTTCACTTTCATCCCTTCATGGGCACTCTCTTCTAGTTTTTTACCCTGACATTTACAACCTTTCCCTACCAACTTGGAGAGAAAGTGATGGTCAATTGAAGTATATTGACAAAACCACTAGCGTGTTACCACAAAGCAATCATGTGTTCCTCTTCCCTCGGCACCACAAAACTTTGCTTATTGTTTATGTTATAATTTTTGTAATGTTTTGGCCACAAAACTTTGGTTATTGTTTATGATATAAATTTTATAATGTTTTTGGATTTTACAAATAATCGTATTGATATTCTACTTATGTTGTTGTTTATTCCCATTAGTTATAGTTAATTTTGATAATTAAAAAAATGTTTATATATATATACAAGAGAGAGAGAGAGAGAGAGAGAGAGATTAATTGTGAATTTTGTGTATTTATATTATTTTCATTTAATTTTATGATTATTTTAAAAGAATATTTAAAAAAGTATCTATTGATAAATGGTGTAATCTTATTTAAAACTACACTTATTTCTATTATCTTTATTCCTCCCCACACTTACATATTCTTGTGTATTCAACCTCATATTATCTATACTCTAGCACATATGTCAGTAGACTCAGCTACACTATGGATTTATGACATAGATCTATACACTTATTCCAATTTATCTATTATCCACCTAGATCTGAGTGTTTGCAATTGTAGATTTAATCCTTTCCTTTTTAAAAAATAACTAAAATTTGATGGTTTCTTGATTCCTTCAATAATTATTTTTTGTTGATCAGTTACACATTTTTTGCATTTGATGTTATGTGGTTTTATTTAAAGAAACTTGTTTGCACTTGTTCCATATCCTCACATATTCAATAGTTAACACTCATTTGAGAAGAAAATTAGGAGTAACTAATAGTTGAACACTTAGATTTGGTGTGTTATAAGGAAAGCCAAATTTGAACACATTATTCTAGGTTGTTTTCTTGATATCTTGGAGATTTTATACACCTTTTAAAGATTGATCTAGGTGAATATGTGAAGTTACAAGTTAAAATCCCTTTCATGTCATATTTCTAAATATCACATGTCATCAAATATTCATAAAGAGAATGTTAGAGTTAATAATTTATCTATTCACTATACTTAAGTATAGTTAAGTTGATGGCATCAGACAACATCTTGTCTAATTAAATGTGCTACCTTTTAAATCTCTAAAGGTAACCAAGTTATTTGGTAAACCTCATGTGCTACCATTTTGAGGTTGGAAGACATTCCATCTCACCTCAAAGGATACTCAACACTTGACATCAATGTTGATGACTTGATCAAATGTGTTGTTTGTTTGCACATTCCTAGTGATCCTAAGGTTCACACCTATAAGAAATTTTTCTACTCATTTGTGGCACATTATGGGGAACTTGTCAATCCACCTCATAGGTGGATTGCATAACCCTTGCCTATATATGCAAGGTTTTAAACTCAATGTAATCTAGGTCATCTAAATACAATATTGTACGTGCATTGTTTGTTTGTGCTTATTCTTTATCTTCTAGATTCTCCTAATTCTTATATAGTATTAGAGCTTTAGGTGGAGATATTTGCAAACCATTGTTGAACAAATTGTATTTATGAAAAAAACTCCCACTACACTCTTGACTCATTTTGTAATAGAGCTGCTACAATTGTTATGAGACATTTACTGTAACATTGCTAGTATATGTTGTCAAATTTTGAAGAGGTGAGGTCATTTTATTTTTCAAAGTTTATAGGTTTTTTTCTTTTTTGCAGTAGGCTTTGAAATGGGGAGAGTCATTTTTTTTTGCAATCAATTTGCAAAGAGGATATTTTCCATAGTTAAAATTTTGTAAAAGAGGAGCCTTCTTTTCTCTTTTTGAATGAATTTGGTGAAGGGAAAGTATTTATAGGGGGAATTTGATATTTTTTTCCTTAGTTAAAAATTTATAAAAGAGGAGTCAATTTTTTTCTTTTGCAATGAATTTGGAAAATATGGTAATCAAGGGGGTTTAATTTTCCATTTTTGTCTATTATTAAGGCTCACAAGAGATAAATTAATCTATGTCTTCTTGTTCAACCTCATGACAATAAACTTGTACAACTCAAATAGAAAATAAGCTTGTAAATGCACTCATATCAAGTGCCAAAAAGTTGAATGTGTGGAGGGAATTTGGGAAATTATCGTACTTACACTGAATTATAAAGTGTAATGGGGGCTTGTAACATTACAACAATAGATTATCAAGATTCTCACCTCATGTGAGTGTGCCTTGGAGCACACCCTTTCTTGATCTCTTGGCATAAGAACATTGCATGAAATGTTTCAAAGTTGAAACATCTGACAAAACTTGTTTGATAGATCATAGATCATAGTTGAAATCTAGTAATTCGATCCCTATACAGCTAAGCATGTTGACTGGGTCAAGTAAAACATAGACATAATTTATCCTCCTAGCTATAGATGTGAGTGCAAGCAAGAAGATGGATTGAACCAATTAAGGTGTATGTTCAGGATCAAAACCCCTCGATGGAGGAGGCAATAAGAGTTGTTATTGGGCAAAGGAGGTTTGAGGTCGAGCACATTCATGACCAAAACCTCATCAAACTATTCCCATGAGACATTTTTAAAGCCTTTGAAAGGAAAAAGATTAGGAAACCAATGGAAAACTACCTACGAATAGAAGATCTGGTTAAAGATGCTACCAAAGCCATCTCTGACTTCAACAAGTTTTCAATGATGGACTAGCCTTTTATGCAGTGGAATATGTAAGACTAAAAAAAGAACAAGAAAATGGCAGAAGCCATGGAGCTCTTTTGTTGTTGTCTATTCAAAAAGTATTTGCCACCCTTCCTAGATTTTATAATTGTTAGGAAAGGGCACTTGCCTCTACAAAATTAGACAGGATGTTTGAGCATGAAATGAAACTCATTACAATCTATCCCCAAATAGTAACTTACCAATTATCAATGTACTTGTTTTTCTTGTAAGTAATGAAATGAGAACTACCTCTATGTACACACACATATTAAAAATAATTATAATAATTATATATTAACAATTAATAATTAAAATTATATATTTAATATACATTATTAATATATTTATATAATGATGTATACTATCTTTAACATTCAAATTAATAATAGTTATTAATTATTAATTGTTATTATCATTATTATATAGTAGTAAACATAATGTCATCAATATTGAACATATTACATGATTAGATATGCTTATATATTTAATAATTATTCCTAATATATAATATATTATTTAAGTTATATTCAATACCATATAGTATACTTAATGATTATTTAATATTATTTAAATAATAATATACTATTGTTAATATTTATATATTATATATTAAATATAATTTAAATAATATTAATTATTAATATATTTATATGATGATTCATAATATATTTAATATACATAATCATTAATAACTATTTTTTATTATTATATAAATATTATCATTATTATATAATATGAAATATATTATATGATGAAATGTGTTATATATTTAATAATTATCATTGGCATATGATTTATCATTTAAAGTAAACTACTATTTGTTAATCATTACATAATAGTTTAGATAATAATATATTATTTATAATTTAAATAATATATTATATATTAATGATAATTATTAAATAATATATTATATGATTAAATATATTAAATATTGATGTATAATTATTAATAGTCTTTAATAATTAATAAATATAATATATTCTACATCATTAATAATTGATATTATATAAATTATATTTATTTAATATCAATGATATGATAACATTAATTAAATAATATTGAATATATTATATAAAATTAAATATAATTTAAATAATATTAACTATTACTTAATAATCTTCGTAAAATAATTCAAATATATTAAATATATAATTACGGAATAAATTTAAATATTCACTCAAAATAATATTTTAAATATAATAGTTGATAAGACAAAGGGAAACAAAAATTAAAAAGACGACCCACATGAGACAACACACAACAGTTTAAGCCAAGTCGTGACCGACATCTCTCCCAAGCTTTCTATAAAGCAAGCTTTGAGAATATTTTTTGATATACGCACTAGTACATAAACCAAGTTTTTAAGACATTAATTTAAGACAATATATTAGTTTTGTCTTAAATATATTTTTAATTTTTTAATTGTCTTAAATTAAGACAGTTAAAAAATTACATTTTCTAGAATAATTTTTTTATTTCCCTTTTTTTTTCATTTTCCCTCCCTTAATATTTAGCATGCATTTTCCTTTGTATTAAGCTTTTCCTTTGAATAATTTGCACAAAACAAAACAATGCAAGAGGAATAAAAAAATAGAGGCACTAGGAATAGAGAAGAACATAGGCACATGAATAGAGGTACGATGGGCACAAAGAACATAACGTGGTTTTCCAATAATGACAAAGGCTTTTTCATTAGAAAGGTCAAAAGGTTTTTTAGGAAATCAAAAAGGTGTGAAGTTCAGGAGTCTAGGACCTTGGGCAAGCGACAACAATAAAGCTTTTACAAAGGGCCTTTCAACAATAGACCAGGTTTGCTTGTATTAACACAACATGCTTTGTCTGACACTTTTGTAGTGAATTTTTTGGCTTGACTAGGACCTAACACATTAGATCCATGGCCATAATAAATGAATGGAGCATTTGTGGGTTTGTTGCATGTTTTATTGTGCTTCATGTATAGATTTTGGCATTTTGTGGGTTTGTTGCTTGTGATAATGGGGGAATGGGGAGTTTTCCTTTTATGTTGCTGTATTGCAATCATTCATTCAAAGTTTAAACCATATCATCGTTATCTGTGTAGGTTCAAAGCCCTATTTGGTATTCTAGATTGTTCATAAAATCTTTGTAAATTTTCAAAGTTTTTCAATATTATATTGGAGTTGTCGCTGCAACACTCAATCCTGTTGATTTCAAGTCGCAATCATCAATAGGATACCAAAACTAAAAACATATAACCAAGTTTTCTATGGGAACTATAAACACTAGCTAGATGAGAAATAGTAATATGTATTAATAGATAGTCTCATAGAATAACATGAATCAAAAAGGCCCCTGCTATGCTATAAAATGACTTCTCAATAAAATGACTAATCAGTAAATCACATCTACCTCCAACAGTGAAGCACATGACATACCAAGTGTATGACATAGTAAAACAAGCACCTAGTATTGCAAGATCTGTTGACAGTGAAGTGCAGAGTAATGGTATAAGTGGAACATCAAGTCAAAAAATGAAGGTTTTTAGTAGAAGGTATGAACCTTTTGCTAAATATATGTATGCCAAATATGAACCAGTTGCAAAGAATGGACTCTCTTTGTATGTGGAAAGCTCCTTAAGCTTTTGTTGTTCCCCTAGCTTGTTCAAATCTTTATAACAACTACGTATTGTTTTGACAAATACAATCACATTGTTCTTTGTTTGGCTGATAAAAATTACCAAATAGCAACTTTTTTACCACTAGTGCTAGTTGAGAAATTCAAGAAAGCATTGGAGATGAGTTTGGAAGTAAACAAGGAAAGGAATATTGATACATCTATTAGCAGTTAACATGAAATCATCCGTGGCATTCTACTATTATCATGGTTCTTGTGTAGTAAAAAAGAATATCCCCTTGTTGGTGCTTAGGTTGTGGTTATCCCCATCTTAGTCTAGTTTAGAGCACTTTTTTTTTCTTTTCATAGTTGGATTCTTCTTCAAATGGTTTGAAAAATTATGTATATATCGAGTCTTGTGCAACTGGTATAAATGTATTCAAAACTAAATTTGGCTACTACTTTGTTCCTTAATAATTACCGAGCATGAAACATGTGTGAAAATCACCATAAATTTTGTATCAAAAAATCTTAGTAGTAAGAAGGTGATTCCACAATAGTGGTTTACAATTTTTGGCCAAACTAGACATTAAAATTATTATTTTTAACTAAATCTTCACTGTTGGGCACCTATAGCAGCTAAACCGTGAGGAATTTGAAGATGATGCAAACTAGAGTTTCGTAAATTTTTTTCCATAGATTCTAAATATATTTTTTTCAAAATTTTTGGAATCAAATTGCACTTCTTTTTCAATCTCCCTCAAAAACTAGTTTTTTTCAAAAAACAACATTTTTAAAAAGTGACGCTCACCGTATAACATATAAATTTTTTTCTATGAAGGATAAAATTATAATTCTTTTGAATTTAGATTTTCAACTCTGGTATCTAGTGCTTACACTTGGTTAGATTATTGAATATTTTTTCTTTAATCAAGTTTCGAAGTCAAACCAATTACAATTCAAACATAGCATGACCATATAACTCATAAATTTTTTTGTATGCATCAAAATGACTTTCTTTTTTTTTTGTTGGATCAAGGACTTCAATATCTAGTGCACTCATGTTTTTTAAAAATGACCCAAATCTTCAAGCCTGTATATGGAACAAAAGTTTTATATTTTAGTGAAAATTTCACATTCACCAAGAAACAAAAATATAATAATAAAATTAAATTAATTTAAAATTATACTTTTGGGAAGATTATAATAAAGAGATACATACTTACAAAAATAAAATTTTGAAATGAAGATTTCGACGTCATGAGTAATCAAAAATTCCTTTTTTACATCGCTTGTTTGATGAGTGTAAAGGAGACTTCATTATAGGTATGGTTTAAAACTAGCAGGGTTCTCTCCAAGTGGGTTTGATATAAGGTAGTTTGATCAAACCCTCTTCAATTGTAATGCTTTAAATAAAAATTTTAAAGGCTTAAATCATTATTTTTTCTGAAAATATGTGATTTCAGCAAAAAACCAAAATCTCCCAAAAATTGTAAACCAGCTTTGTGGGATCACCCGAAGAGAGAACTCATATAGTTATTAATTTGTTTTATTTTTGTGTGAATTGATTGGTATCTTATGTATTTCTCTATAATAAGAATGAAGAAAGAGTCTACATTGAGTTGTGATTAACTGATGAGCTTTTTAATAAAGTGACTAACAAAAACTATCAATAGTTTAGAGATTTCTTCAGTAAAATAAGCAAAATGTTTCAGTTTATACTTTATAGTGTTTTGATATGTAGCTCATAAAAGAGGTGCCTTAACTGCTACAAATTATAGGTAAATAACATTGAAAGTAGTTGGTTCATATATTTTCTCATTGAGCAACTTAGCATTAGACTCGTTGGGCACACTAGGAAGAAGTTAGTGGAGTCCAATAAACCAATCTCCTATGACAAGGAATATACTTAAATTCATACAACAAATTCTCATGCAACATTACCAGAACATGTATATCACTCACCAAGATTAACTAATCAAAAATTCTATATACTAACATAAACATCTATACAGGAAAGTGTAACAGATTGGCATCTGGTTAACAAGTGCCTTAGAAAAACTTCAAATGATAAGGTGAAGAAGCTCTATAGTGTTTTGATTTTAAGTTGCTGGAGACATACATAATTGCAAATTAGTATTTCACAGTCAATAATTGACTAACAGTATGATGCATGTAGCTATTTTATAACAGCCTCAACATTGCAATCTATAGACATCATATCCTCACCGTAGTACAATGGAAATAGATAATGACATACAAATTATGAGAAAAATATTTTCAAATCAGATTTGTATTAAATTGAATATTCCTTCTTTAATGGAGTTAATCAGATTTGTATTATCCTATATTTATATTAAAATGGAGTTAATCAGATTTATATTTATAGTTCATTTGTTTGGTTACTCTATATGAATGTGATAGAAAAAAATGTACTCAGTAAAGAAGCCAATAATGAGAATGCCATCTCATAACATCTTATGCTCATTCATGGCTTCCACCTATTTATAAGAAACAAAGACAAAAAAAACTATTAATAATTAAAAAGGCTTTACTCTTTTACAAAACTATACTTTTTATTGCCATTCCACAAAAATAGAACATGTTAGAAGAGTTACATAATTAAATTATGGGTGAAAGCACAAAATTGTGTCACACTTTATAAAGGGAACGACTAACACTGATCCAATTTTTAAACTTGAATCACAAAAAAGTAGCATATATGTTTTGAATTTTGAAATGATGTAAACTAGTAAAATATGTATTTTTTAGTATATTTTATGTTCTTATTTATTTTTCAAATGTAAAAAATTATTTTAAACTAGTTTTTAATAAATTAAAACTATAATTTAGTTGCTGATAAAATGCTGAAAAATGAAGTTGCATGGGATGTCAAACTTTTTATAGTAAATTTCATTTTTTTTCTTTCAAATTTTTTGTGTATTAATAACTTGAAATTTTAGTGCATGGATATATTTTTTTCCAATTTTGATAAATACATATTTTTAAATAAATATTAAAATTTGCGTGAATCAAAAAATAATTGTTTTCATCGGACATCAACTTTCATATTAAATATTTATCTAAAATGAAAACAAAATTATACCATCTTAAAATACATTCTTTTATCTAGTGCATCATATTTTTTTCAATTTTTTTTAATAAGTTTAAGTATTTTTCCTTGGCATAGTAATCAACCTAACATTTTGTGCTGAAAACCTATTTTTAGTAAAAATAAAATATAAAATATAAAAAAAATTAAACTAATAAAATAAATATAATTTTTAAAACAACACTTACCGATCAACAAAAGGGTATTTTCATATTTAAAAAAAAATGTTGTTTACATTAGCAAGAGTTATTGAAACTTCAAGTTTTTCAAATAATTTAATATTTTTGGTAAATTAGACTCAAAGTGGTGCTCCATACATTTTTAGCCAACAATTTTAGTTGAAAAAGTTTTGGAAGCATCTAACTTAGCTAGAATGAATCTTACTAGATCATATGTTTGACCAAAATTGATTTTTAGTTAGAAATACTTAAATTGAGTTGTGCTGATAAGTTGGCTGAAAGTGTGACACAACTTTGTGCTTTTACCCATTGTAAGTATTCAAAAAATTCCAAAATTTATACTAGAAAGTTAAGAGCTTATGCATTTCGAGTATGTATACATTTTCCAATGCCTTCCACTCTTTAGAAAGCCATTCCAAGACTGAGGAGACCAATTGTTGTTGCATATACTAGACTATAACTAGATGAAAAACGGGTTCCTATAGTTCAGTCTCCATTACGCTGTTGAGAATGAGATGGTGAAACAACATGAATAATTGGTGATAAAACTACAATTATTAGTTTTTTCCCATGTACACAATGACTAGGATCTCCAGTGATGAAGAAGAAAGGACTAGGATGATGAATTTTAATGACCATGCTACCTGTTGATAGTGTTTTTATGCACTTCTCAACACAGGCAGTACGTAGATGCACTACCTCTCTTGAAAGACAATACTCCTCAATCAAATTGCAGAACACTATCCCAAGGTCTCTCAGATGTCAGGTCATGACAATGCATAGATACCCCAGTAGTTTGATGTGATTTGTTGGAATCACAAGGCAGTCTTATAGGAAATACAAAGAAAGGATACAAAGCATGGAAGTCAAATATTGAAATGGAGTTCTTAGGATGGGAAGTTGTTATGCACTGGTTGTAGGTTCAAACAGCAATTTTGGACTCTATTTAGTTGTTGGATTTGGCTTTACAATGTGCAATGAACCTTAAGCATAGGTCAGCCATTAAAAAAAAGGAAAAGGCAAAGGGAAGGAAAAGTTTCTAAGTCTGCAACTAGCTATGAATAGTGATAATGGAGTTCTTGCAATGGACAACTTCTTAAAACAATATCCAACTTAACCAGAGATTTCATAGTATCATAGAAACTATGCTATCTTCTAAGGTCTGTAGATATTTTATCCTTCATCCACCACATACATGCATGAATCAAAGATAAATGTTTGGAGCAGCTTTGAAATTAAGTCTAAGCTAACTTTGCACAACTATCTACCATCAGCAAACAACAAAAAGTATGGACAAAGAAATCATCAACATGACAAGAATTTTTACAATCACCCAATAGCACTTTAAGATCTATCCAAAGAAAGAAAATAGCTAACTAAACAGTAATAAAATCTAAGTGAAACATCTAACATTGGAGATTGAATCAAGCAACATGAGAGGAACCAAAAAAATACACCAAGACAATGCTCTTTTCTTATAAATTTCTACAGCATGTATTTACAACAACTCAACTCCCCTTTAACAAATGAGAGGATTACCCTATTTATAGTTTTCCAAAAGTTAAATGAATGGCCAAGATTCATTCTCATTGTGTGGCCAAGATTCATTACAAAATAGGGTTTCACCTAACCCCAAATAGATCACAATTTAAAATTGCATTCCTATCTCTTCCCTATTTCGTCTTCTAGCGGATGGCACTGTAGCTATTTTGTCCTATAGCTGATTGTTGTTTTTTTGCTGTAGCTACTCTTCAGGAAGGTCTTCATCCTTGGCTGGGCTGTCCTCCTGCTCCTCGGAAGCTGTGTGCTCTATGTATTTGAGGATGACTCCCTAGAGCTTATCTATTTCGAGGATTTCACAACGCAACACTTGGTAGCTCCACTCCTTAGCATTTTCTTCCAGCCTTTTCCAATCTTCATCATATTTTGAGCCTTGGTCTCTGAACAATTCTTATTGGTCGAAGGCACGGGCAACAAAACTTAGGAATTTTGTTGTGATTTCTTTAGCCATCCCTTCCTTCATCTTTTCCTGGAAGTAGGGTTTGATCTTCTTTGGATCCATTTGCACAGTGGGCATATCATAACCCGTCATTAGCTTAAGGTACCAGACACATTCCAATCAGATTTCCTTGATCCACTCAATATCTGGATCCACCCTACTCAAGATTTGCTCCAACCTCTCATTCTGGTTGTCGAAGTCTTTGTGCCACACATCCATTAGCCAATGATTTTCTTTTTTAAATTCAAGCTTCTCCTCCCATGTGGCCTCAGGCATCCAAAAGATAGCTTCAATCCTTGGAAATGTGGAGTCATAGGTTGCAGGGAAATTGGTGCAGAGTTTTTTGTGCTCTCCAGAGATTGTATCAAGTCCAAGAACTTGTTGGATGTCCGCACAGCCCTGCTGATTCCCATGTTTCTGACGTATGAGACCTGTCAGAAGCAGTCTTCTATGGTCTTCTCCAAGTTCTTTCTTCTTTCCATTTTGTTGATCTGCTCTTTGGAGAGCAGCTAAGGTGCGGACATGGAGGTGGTGGGTAGGTCGTCCATTGAGGACCATTGCTGTATATAATTTGTTAATGCTGCAACCTGCACCTTGGGCTCATCCTTGGAGATTTTATCCTACTTTATCAACTGTACCACTGTGGCCACTGACTCCTCAAGGTGCTCGACCTTCTGCTCTCTATTTGTAGTCCCCAAGTCAATGGTAGAAATGTTATAACTTACCCCTGCCTGGCCCATGGTGGGTGTTGCAATTTGTGCCACTCAGGAGCAGGAAGCATCCATTGTTATTTTGGATCGGACCTTGGGCTTCTTCTCCTTCTTTGTTGTAATTTGGGCTCGAGCCAAGATGGCCTCCAACCTCGCCCTTGTGTCCTTCAGCACAGGGATCATCTTTTCAAGTTGCTTCTCCAACCATTCGGGCACATCAGATTTCCCCTTGGGTGAATCGCAGTCACTCTCGCCCCTCTCAGTCAAGGGCAAGATTTCTACCTCCTTTTCTTTTTGGGACTCTCCTTTCTCTTTGGCAGTGTCCTCCTCTTCTTCATCGGAGTCGTGAATGAACATGAGGCACTTGACAGGCAGCCTGGCTGATGGTTGTCAGATGGGACTTTCTTCTTTTGCTGCTTCTTCTTCTTTCTTCTCTTCAGTACCCTCAGTTTCGAGGATTTTGGCAACATGGGTCTCAGCCTCAGTCAAATCCTTTATCTATTGCTCTTCTGGTCGCTACCCCTCTTTATTATGTGGTGACTTTTCTGTTTCCTCCCCAATGTCCTTCAACTGCTATGCCATCTCCTCTTCAAGGTCATCATCAAATGTCTGGATGATCACCTTAGCGTCAGAGTTGTCCTCCTCATCCCCACTCTCAGAAGAGCTCGTCTCCTCCTCATAAACCACCCTATTCATGGTTTGGTGCTCGTACTCAGGGTATTCATGATACTCATCAGCTTCCCCCTCAATAGATTTTGAGGCCTCTTGTTCTCGCTCATCCAACTCCTTTGAGATTTGCATTGTGGCTTCCATAGCTGGTGGCCCTGTCGGTGGTTGTGATGGTTGAGTCGTTGCAAGGACTTGCGTGAGGGCTGCTTGGAGAGTTGGATCCATCAAGATCTAAGAGAGCTTAGGGGGAAAGTTTTGCATATGTCTCGTAAGAGTCTCGGGCATAGTGGCAATGGGAATAGGCGATGTTATGGTTGCCAAAGGAAGTGATGTGATTGGTGACATAGTAGTGGAGGAGTTGCTAGAGGAAGTGATGTGATTGGTGACATAGTAGTGGAGGAGGGGGGAGAAGTCATAGCAGAAGATGAGTTAATGTCCACTACCAGCGGAGATGCAGCGACCACATCCAGGCAGGTGGGCGGTGCTATAGGAGGGGTAGGAAGAGCTAAGGGAGGCTACAATTCTATCGCACCCACTGCCTGTTTAAGCCTCTTGGGGGATGAGCCTCCCATTTCTTTCTTTGCAGGGGCCTTGGGGTCTGGGGACTGCCTGGTCTCTGTTCCTTTTCTTTTCTAGGACTTGGTGACGGGAGGAGACTTGGAGGTCCCGCCAGTTGATGTGCTGGCAACAACATCTTCTGTGGCACTAGGCTCACTTTTGAGCCCTTCATAGGTCAATACCATCCCTTGTTGCTTTAAATGAGCCACCTACCTATTGATCCACTCCTTGGTGCGAGTTAGGATTGGCTGGGTTATGGTGTCCAGGTCATTGACCTCTTGTTCATCCTAGTCGATCGACGGTATTGGAAGGTTGGCAACTGCAGGGTACCTCAGATGCATGATTGTGGACTCGTCCTCCTCGACTTGGTCCGGCACCGAAAATGGTTGCACTCTTCTTAGGAACTGCATAGTCATACGCATATAGTACCTTATGCGCACTTCTTTGTCATCTTAGCAGTCAGCCCAGAAATCTTCAATGTGATATTGATGGGCATATGCTAGCCCCAGTGCCTTCTTGACATGGCCATGTGGGTCCATTCGTGGGTGAGCGGTGTACCAGTCGAAATGGTACTCCTTCAGCTCCTTCTCAGAGTTACCAGCACATTGTGATGTCTACAGTCAATACATGCCCTGGCCAAGGGTCATAGGGTAGGAGATCCCTGTTATATGCTTGTTGCTAAAGATTGTTTGGATGTGTTGGAGCTACCGAGAAAGCTCCAAGAGGATGATTCAGTCGTTGGGGTACCGAGGCAATCTATTTGGCCTTTCAGTGAAACCCTAGGCCTAGATGTACATAAACTTTGGGTACTGGATAAAGAGGAAGGCATATTATTTTAGAAGAGCTCTGGCACTGTGGGAGACCCTCCTCTCGACGTCCCCGGTAATCAACCTGATGATATGGCCAATGAAGGCATCATTGACCCTACAGTAGTCTTTCTTGAAATTCTGATATTGGAGTTGCAGATATTTGTCAAAGGGCTTGAGTCCTCGCTTCTGCCCCTGATCAGGTGCTACAAACAACCCGCTATACTGCCTTTGATCCACCAAGGAGTAGACAAGGTAGGAGGTCATATAAAACTTGGAGCTCTTCTTCATGTTGACAAACTGCTCATAGAAGCAGTTGCTTATGATTCCTCCCCAATAGAATGAAACCTTGGTTGTGGCATCTTCGTTTCCTTGCAGGATCTGTTCAATGAAATAGGCCATCCATTCTTGGAAGTAGGCGGCCGTTGGAAGACCCATAACCTTGCTCAACATGGTTACTAGGTCGTGGTAGTCCTCGTAGAAATCGCTATGGAGGAGCTCCTAAGGAACCTTCGTAGTGCTAGCCCATCTTTCCTTGAGCCAATGCAGATTTATAGATTTCTTGCATCCTGTTGGGTTATCATCCCATGCCACCTGACACTCTTCTATTATGGGGACCTCCATCTGTTCGAACGTGGGAATGTGGAATGTCTTGGTGATCCCTTTTAGTGACATATCTACGAGAATGTTTCCCTCCTTATCAAAAATTGTTCTGATCTTAGTTTGGTAGGCTTCTCGACAAGCCATGACTAGCTCGGGCGCCATGAGAGATGGAGGGAAACCGATAGCCTTAGCTATTCCACTCTACCATATCAATCTGACATTCTTTGTTGTTGGGTTGACCTTGATCCTCTGTGTGAATTCATCTATATCTACCTGGCCAATGTTAGTGTCAGTGATTTCTTTCCAATCCATTGTGACCTTTGAGTGGAGTGGCTCGCCCTGGAATTGATACTTTATTTGGTGCTTGTCCTCCTTCCCTTGAGGGGTCCTTCCTAACTTCTTCCCCTTGTCCCCTTCGTCGAATGCCCCTGAAGTTCCTGCACCTGATTCCATATATTCTGCAGGCAAGGGAAATGTTAGCAAAATGGGTCACAAAGGCATTCATGTTAGTCCATATCTCGAAAACAACATCTATTTCAAATAATCAACTAAGCATATCATGAATTTTCATCTCTAGATGTTATTGACCTTTCATTAAAGAAATTTGGACAATCCAGGCCCGGAGGGCCAGACTTCCCTTGCAGAAATGCTGTCTGGAAGGGACAACGCAGCAAAAAGCCCCTAGAGACTTTCTTTGGTCAAATCTTAGTATTTTGAGAAGTTCGTGATGAAAAGGACCAAAAATCAGCATGTGGGTCAAAGTTGGATTTTGGATTTGGGTTCGTTAGGATCAGTTTGGGAGGGCTCAGAGGTTTCAGGCTGGAAAGCTATCTCGAGATAGTAGTTTGGAGGGGCAGATAGCTGACGGAAATCTGAAGATGGAAGTCTAGGGTCTGGGGCCCGAAGGGCCAAAGGGCAGCCATTGTTAAGATTTCACTTTTGAGGGCTTGGGCCAGGGGCACCGGAAAGATGCACAAACTTCACCGTTTAGGACGAAAAACATTAGACGAAAGTCCGAGAGGGGAAGTCAGGAAACAGGGGCCTAGCACTATGATTTTTTTGTTTAAGTTTAGTGGCAATTGGCATGGCGGAGCCCGGAGGTCGGGGCTCTGGGTGGCATTTTCCATTAGAAACTGTCGATGAGGACGAGAGTTCCGAGCAGTGGAGCCCAGCGAGCAGAAAATTGTTCAAAGGTTCGGCGAGATCCCACAGTGGACGGTGCTTCGGGGCCTGGAGATCGGATGGACGTCCGAATGGCGAGGAGCAAGATCGGGCCCAGGAGAGGGCTCTGTCATTAAACTTGATTTTTGCCCCGATAGTAGATGGAAGGTAAGAACCCGGAGGCCGGAGGGATGGAGGGACATCGCCGTAAGGATGGCGGAAAAGCGAGCAAGGACACCCAGTGTCTAGAGGCCGAAGATCAAAAGGATGCCGCAAGTTAAACCGCCCGAACACCAAAAGCAAATGAGGATGTGGAGCTCGGCGACTGGGATGCTGGACGAGCTTCGTCGCAGAGGATGAAAAATCACCGAGGGAAACCTAGAGGTGGGGGAGATGATGCCGACGCGAAAAGACAAGTCAACAGCGGGGGAGATGACGGGGTCTGGAGCACGAAGGGGCTGAAAGACTTCACCGTGGGGAACAGTGGAAAATGGAGCCGGGAAACTCGACGTCCGGAGCCCGGAGGCCAAAACAATGAGGAAAGTTAAATCATGAAGTTAAAAGTGAATAGGGAGATGGATTCTATAGGGAAGGAAGCCAGGTGACATTCGCTATTGAAGATGCCAAATCACCTGTGGAATTTTGGAGACAGAGCTCCGGGGGCCCGGGCCCGAGAGGACCAAAAGACGCTTGTTCGGTTTTCAAGTTTTGACGGCGAGGAAAGTGTTGGGATCCGACGGCCGAGAGGCAGGCGGGAGTTTGTAGTGAGTTAAATGGCAGCACACAAGCGGAAATCCAGATGGAGAAGTCCGACAGGACGGGCCCAAAGAGTGACACTGCCGTCGGCAGATATTCAAAGTTTTGTCACTGGATGGCGAAGGCGGGTCTCGGGCCCGTGGCAGAAAATCACCCTGCGCAAAAAATAGCCACAATAATGACAAGTCCCAGATAGCGGCGAGGAAATTTTTAAGAGGTTTTCTTAATTTTCTATCATACCAGTTTGGTGCGCAATTTAATGTCCTATCATATTATACCCTCCTAACAGTTTGTTAATTCATTTAGATATTTGAAAATCATGAAAAAGATGCACAAGAGGGAAAACAGATGGCCTACCCCGAACATGCGGAGCAGGGAGATGTGGGATCCACCTACATTTTTTGGAATGATTCCAAGGGCGATGATCGCGACGACACCGAAGATGGTGGGCTCCAAATGATAGCTTGTCCAATTCGCTCCAATCCTGTTTGATGAAAATGACTGGCTAGATTGGGAATTTTATACCGCAACCGCCATGAATGAGCACATTAAATGCAAGTACAACCAGAAAAAAGGTTGGTGAATTCAAAGTCGGCGACTGCGGCGAGAAAGCCAGGGCCCGATGGCCGGGAGGGCGCAAGACGGTGGCCATGGAAGTTTCATTCATTTGAACGGCAGTGGGGGGAAGCAGGTAGGGGCCTGGAGGGCAGAGATCCACTAAGGATCCACCATCACCAACAGCGAAACCGTCATGGAATTCTGGAGATGGAATTTTGGATGGCCGGGCCCGGAAGACCCCACAGCAGGCAGGAACTTCGAAGAATTTGGATGGCGAAAAGGCTGGCGAGGGCCGAGGAGCGGGACGCCGAGGGAAGCTCGTCGACGCGGACGACGAAACTCAAACAGAACCCTAGAGGAGGAAATTTGGGGTTCGGGACCAGAAGGGCGGGGCACCGCCTGAAAAATCTTCAACAAGTTTTAGATGGAGGGCGGCAGGTCAGACCTCGAGGTCTGGAAGGACGCTCAGTGAACACCGCAAAGGGACAGCATTTCTAGAGGGGAGACCCAAAGAGGGAATCTCAGACCCCTAGGCCTGGAAGGGCTCGGGGCTGTTTTCAGGGCCAAATAGCCAAAGGGACCCCGCAAGGCGTCGAAACGTAGCAAAACCAAAAGGGGAGGGCATGGTCAATTTATGATGGGACTTTGAAGCAACATCGACCATCCGAGACATCAAAAAGGAAGGCATGCAAAATGAGGCAGTAACAAAAATGACCCGACAAGGTGAAAGAAAAGAGGGTCCCCATTCTGAATGGGGCGTGTATGCTAAGGGTACAACAAATGGCGACTCCGCTGGAGAACGCTCCTGAACGTTCTAGGGACAAATATTCATTCAGGACCCAGAATCTCTAGTTTCATAGACCACGAATGGCTTCCAAAGATGAATATGGGAGAACGAGATTCTTAATTGGGTCAGCTTACAGGACATCTCAGAAGTGTGTGTGGTGAGTTCATTCCTTTCCTAGGGATAGTGACCAGGGTTACCAAGTCAACCAAGCGAGCTATATAAATTGTCTAACACCAAAACTAACCTGGACATTTCTCTGCTGCCAGTCAGGAGTCCATAGCCCCGACGGAGTTGTCGCTACAATCTCATGGATATTGCTTTACTACCGGCTGGGCATCCATAGCCCCGGTAGAGTTATCCGAACACCCATACGGTCATTTATTTCCTTTTTCAGAATTTTTTTTTTTTGCTTTAATATTTCACTTCTCTTTTATTATTTAGTTTGACTGGGTAAGCATTGAAGCCTACAATGGGTTTGAGACTGCAGTGGTCACTGGAGCAGACTTGAGATTTTTCACTCACTAGGGTGCCATAACAACCATAGTATGGTCCTTCAGAAATTATTATTATGTGTTTGGTGTGAGATCTGAGATGTGTGTAAGAAGATCTAGCCAAGGGTCAAGTTCTGAGCAGAGTTCAAATGAGGAAATCATTCACGGGCAGCTTTCAAAAACTAATAATCTAGAGTAAATGTTTAGCCAAAGAACACAAAGAACGGACAACAAAGTGAACAGCTTGTCAAGCAAGCATGACCACCGCAAAGGAGCGGGAAACAACTTTCGAAACAAACCTACTAGGAGGGAGAAAACAAAAGAGTGATGCACACAAAATGCAAGAAAGCCAAAAAAAAACTACCCTAACTTATGTACAAGTTATTTACAACGAATAGTTCGAACGAGCTCAAGCCTGGAAGTAATGCTTCAGGTGCTGCCCATTGACTAGCAATAGGACATTCTCACTAGTTAAGGTCTTTAAGCGGAAGGCATTATCTCCCAAAATTTTAGCTATTTGAAAGGGGCCAAGCTAGAGCTTGTCGAATTTGTTGTGTCCTTTCTTTTCACGGGCCTTATCCCAATACAGGACCAAATCTACAATTCTAAAGGCCTTGATATTGGCTTGGCGGTCGAACCATCTCTTAACTACGCCCTAATGTTTGAAATTTTTTTCTATTGCACGGTTTCAAACTTCCTCTAAATGCAAGAGCTCAGCTAGCCGAGCTTCCCTATGATCTCCTCCTTCATAAAAATCGTTAATGAACTGAAGCATAGGAATCTTTAGGTGGATGGGGAATATAGGTTCTAGTCCATAGACAAGGTGGAATGGGGAATCACCGAGGGTAGCCTTGTGGCAGGTGCGATCAACCCAAAAAGAGAAATGGAGCTGGGTATGCCAATCCTTGGGATTCCTATCTAGCAACTTCTTGATCACGGTAATCAAGTTTTTATTTGTAGATTCAGTAAAGCCATTGCCCTGAGGGTAGTAATTAGATGAGAATTTAAGGGCTATTCCATAGTCAAAGACCCAACTAGCAAATTTCAATGAAGCAAATGTGGGTCCATTATCACATATCAAAGCATAAGGACAACCAAAGCGATTTAAAATGAAACTTTCTAAGAAATTAGTGACTACTTCAGTTGTGCATTGCTTACATAATATTGCTTTCGTCCATCTAGTACAGTAATCGGTAGCGGTAAGAATGTACCTATGTCCCGCAGATGATGGAGGGCTTACCAGACTGATGAAGTCGAGACCCCATTGCGCAAAAAGCCTTACCTCCAGCACAGGCTGCAGTGGAACAACATTTTTTTCCCTAGTGGCAGTAGTCTAACATGTGTGACATGAATGAACATGGCAATGGGCATCCTTGAAGACAGTGGGCCAATAATGCCCTGCTCTCAATATTTGATGTGCTGTGGAAGAACCAGAACCATGGCATGTACCAAATTTGTTGTGAAACTCTTTCAAGACTCGATCCACTTCTTCCTTGCCAAGCCATCTCAAATAAATGCCTTCATGATTCTTCTTATAGAGAATGAAACCCTACAGCATGTAGCCATTGCTTTTCAATCTCAGGGCCCGTTTTTAGACTCCTTGCAGGTGCGGTGGACATTTATGGTTTAACAAATAGTAGACAACATTCTGGTACCATTCTCTGGGGGAGACGTCCTCAAGCTGGTACTGCTACACAGTGAGTTCAGGCCCAGCTTCTACTGCTATTTCAACAATTGTGCGGGTGAGTGCCTGTCCTCTCACCAATTTCATCGATTAGATCTCCATATCATACTCTTGGAGCAGGGTGACCCATTTAGCTCTTCCTTTGCCCAATTCATTTTACATAAGCAGCATTTTTACTGCTGGGTCAGGGACAATGGAAAACACCTTGTTGCGTAGGATATAGTGTCTAAATTTTTTCACCCCTCTGATGAGAGCATATGCCTATTTTTCAATGTTGTGATATCGCAATTCAGCATCCTTGAGGGGAGCACTCATAAAGGTGATCGGATGCTCATTTTCTTCATCGTCCTTCTAGGTCAACATGCTAGCATAGGAATACTTTGAAACAAATGAGTAGATGTAGAAAGGCTTCAGATAATCTGAGCTAACTAACACAGGTGCCTCACCGATGGCTCGTTTGATTTTCTTCAAAGGATCGTTTAGCATCAGGTGTCCATTCCACTTTGGCATCTTGTTTGAGCATAGCATTAAGAGTTTTGACAATCTCTGCGAAACTTGTGATGAATTTTTGGACGAAGTTGATATTTCCAAAGAAAGATTTTAATTCTTTCTTACTTCCTAGGGGCGAGATTTTAAGTATGGACTCAATACGTTCAGGATCTATGGAGATTCCCTTTTGTGAGATGATATGCCTAAGTAATCTACCTTTGGTCACTCCGAAAATGCACTTCTTAGGGTTAAGGGAAACCCCAAACTCTCTGCATCTCTAAAATACCTTGCATAAATCGAAGACCTGATCGCCTCACCTTTTAGAGAATATGGTCAAATCATCCATGTAGATAATTATGCACTTGCCAATTAGGTCCTTGAAGGTGATATTTATGGCACGTTGGAAAGTGAACCGATGTTGATGAGCCCAAAAGACATTCTCCTGTATGCGAATGTTCCCCACTTAGTGGTGAATGCCATCTTGTGACAATCCTCATACTGTACCATTACCTAGTTATATCTGGAGTACCCATCCAGGAAAGGCATCATCTAGGAGCCATTGACGATCTGCAGCACCTCATCTAATGAAGGTACTGGATAGTTGTCTTTCTCTGAGGCATGATTCAGATTGCAGAAATCTACACACAATCTAATCTCCCCATTCTTTTTCTTGACCGGGACCAAATTGGCCACCCATGTGGAGTGCCTGACTGGAAAGATGATTATTGCTGAGAGAAACTTTTGTACTTCTTTGTAAACGATAGGTTCCAGCAAGACATTGATAGGGCGCTGCTGCTGGCGGAATGGCCTCACTTCTGTCTTAAGAGGGATAGTGTGTGTAATGACAGAAGTGTCATAAGTTTTTAAATCTTCCTAGCTTCATGCCACCACATCATGGTACCTTCACAATGCATCTGTGATCCCCTTCTTTTCCTCTGGTGTGTATACCTTGCCGATAAAAATATTTTTGATCTCCTCAACTGTTCTAAGGTTGTGAGCATTGCACTGGTTGCTTATGGCCTCCTTTTTCATTTGCTAATTTTGATCTCTGATCTGATCCAAGTCAAATATGCATTCTAGCTGAACCATGCCTTTGGGGATTGTGTTAGTATTGAGGTTAATAACCCCCTCTATGTCTAGTTTGGCTTCCTGAGGATCAGCTTCATCAATTATCTGGGCTGTGAAGACATCATAACTTGTGATGAATTGAAGGATATGCTTTTCATCATTGAAGACTTCCAAGTGGGTAACATTATCTGGGACTGATGGCGTGGATGTTAGCTCAACAGTGAATTTCTTGAGCCCAGACAGAGAGAGGGGTTGTAAGGTGCTGGCGGCTTGAGCCAAGGTGTCAGTTGTATGATTTAGAGCACGAGGGATCAATTGTATATTGAATGCATCTAAGCCCTCCAAGAGGTCCCAAACCCTATGCATATAGTTTGTAAGTCTCTGATCATGACATGAATACAAATTTCTGACCTATTTAACCACAAGCTCAGAATCCCTGAAAACTTGCAGTATTTTAGATTCTTCTTCAATGCCATGAGAAGGCCAGGGACTAAGGCCTTGTATTCCACTATGTTGTTGGTGCAATAAAATTGCAATATGTGGGCAGCTAGAAATGTCTTACCTGTTGGACTGATGAGTTTGAAATTGGTCCCAGTTCCTTGCCTGAACTTTGATCCATCAAATTAGAGTGTCGAGCATGCAGAGGATTCCTTTTCTTCATATCTGATTGAGCTTCTATTCTTGTTCAGCTAGATGGCTGGCCTTGTGACCTTAGGGGAATTTTTTGGTTTGATGTCTTGATCAATAGGTGATTCTACTAGTACCTCCTTTAGTGTTTCTATCTGAGGAGTAGCTGATTTTCTAATGTGCGCCACTATTCCTTGACATAAGTAGCAATTAAACTTGGAATGCACTACATTGTGAACCCTGCACCAGTTTGGCAATAAGAGATCCTTTAAATTCATTCAGGCTCCTAGGCTGAGCTGGTCCCTTGCGCACTTTTCTATGAATTCCTGAAAACCACTGAATAGTCCCCAATCGTCATCCTTATCAGGTTCATCATCAACTTCTACCAACATTTCTGTGTCTGAGGGGATTCATGTAGAATCGGTCGAGGGACTACACAACACTAGTAAAACTTCGTCCCCATATTCCTTTTGAGACTCAACCTTATTTTGGTAAGTGAAAGGGGGGTAATTCCCTAGGTCAGTTTCGACGAACAACACCTTGTTGAGATTATTGTACTTCGTGATCATGTATTTCATACGGGATTCACAGTTGATGCAGATTTGATTGGGCAGCCCCTTCCATGGCAGCCACATGTAAGAAAGGTCCGTGGTGGTGTATCCATTCAGTGCTTTAGTAAATTCCCTTCCCAAGATGATTCCATATGCATCAGGAATGTCAGCCACTTGAATATCAATGACCTATTGTATTCGCGGGTCTATAGCAATCTACATTGGGATATGGTTTATTTCACCCACAATGTTGATCTCTATTTGTCAAGCTGGGTCACCTCTTTAAAGGCGTGGGGGTGATGCCAAGAGCCTTGCAAACAGCCAAGGGCATGACATTAGTAGACGCTCCTGAATCAAGTAGGCAGTTATGTAGGTTCTTCTCAAAGACCCTAATGGTGGTCAGGAAAGGGGGAGTTTCCAGTCTCCCCTGGAGGATGCCCGTAGGTGTGTCCATATGAGCTACTTGATTTTTGTTCTTTTTATTGTCCGTATCCTTGGTTTTCATAAACAGCTGGTCCTTCGAAAGCTTCCTATTAGCTCTTTCTGGTTCTTTTTTAATTTGTCTACTTGCCGACTAGTTCACAGGAACATCCTTCCATTTCTCGGTATTATCTTGTATCTCCAGTTCCTTCCTAGGTTCCTCAAAGGTAACCCTCTTAGTTGGTGTTTCTTGTGTTGCATTAGAAGGTGGCATCCCATTGAGAACCCTAAAGAAGGCATGTCTCACAGCAGGGACTTTAAGCAATTCAAAGGCTGATAAGCTAATTTTTACCTTCTTGAACTCTTCTGCCACATATTCACCCATTTGTTCGATTTCTGAACTAAAAGCTTGGCCTATAGTAGAACTAGGAGGTTGGAATTTTATTTGACTAGATGAATTTTGGGATTGGCCTTGAGGCTAATTTTGTGACTAGTTTTGAGATCCGTTCTTATTGAGGTTTTGGGTAGGTATGTGAGGAAGCCCAAGGTTATTGTTGGCATTAGGATCAGGCAGAGTGGTGAAATTGTTTAGTGGGGTAGAAGTTATAAAGGGTCCACCCAACTGTTTATTCCTAAGGAAATAGGGAGTCGATCGTTGATGGAATATGTGGACCTCATCTACAAATAGTTCTTCTTCATCTATCAGACCATTATCTACTAAATTAGAGAGCTGAGCTAAGGTTTGTTCATTACTTACTTCTTGTGCTTCTTCATCCCCAATGGAAGTAGGCCCGACCTCAGGCTCGTTGCGATCACCTCGTGGGAATGGCGCTTGATTAACCATGAGACAGGAGAAATCATATGGCTCAAATGGAACGATGTCCCTATAGTTGGCATTGTTGACTACGTTTTGCACCTCCAACTGAAAGATTTTAGCAGTTGTCTGGAACTCAGCGCAATCCAACTCAGAATTTCTGCTGGTTTTGTGAAGTCGACACCACCCGGACAAGGCTGCTTCAGCCAGGTATACACCGCTAGATGTTTTGTCATTGCTTGTTAGTTGATTGAAAGCTGTATGGACTCCACCATTATTGGGCCTAGTGTTCCACATGTGATAATGCTTCTGGGAAGGTCTCCTTTCTGCATTTTAATTGGCGTTCTACCCCTATCATAATTCTGCCTGGAGGAAGTGCCTACTTCTCGATTATCCTTGTTGTCCCTATTGTCTCTACTGTCCCGATTGAGATTGGCCTAGAAATTACGTTGGGAGGCTTATAACTGGTTATTCTGATTCTTTAGGTGCGTTATTTCTATGGACATTTTATTTATCATCTCAGTCAGCTTCTCTAACTTATCTTTTTCAGTCACACTTCTAGGCAATGGCACTGGATTATGGAGAAAAGCGGGTGGGGCTGCCGGTTGATTCTAATAGGCTGGAGGAAACTTTGGTCCCGATAGGTATAATGGCACCTGGGGTTGCTGGGGATACGCCTGCTATTGTGGAGCAACCTAGGAATAGTTATACTATAGCTAGGGCTGCAAATAGGAGGGCACGAGAGGCGCGTAATTCAATGGCTTCCCTGGATGCGGTACCATTAGAAGTTGAGGTACTTGGTTCATAAGAGGGGTTTGGTGAGCAAACGCCTGATTAAGCCCCTGAATCTGCATGGGGTGGGCCACCAGTCCCAAAGAAGGTAGCGGGTAGGAGATATTTTGTCCTGAGTCTGTGTTGGCGACAACAGCCTCCGCATAGGCGGTCACCAGGGTAGTGAGTGGTGGGCGCATCCTTTTCACCAAGGTCAACATGAGGTTGTCCAGTGCCGCATAATAGACTAGGAAAGTCACCACAACATTATGGAGGTACAGGTCCTAAAGTCTAGTGTAAGCTTGATGGAAACGATCGTTGAAGGAGCCAATAGGTTCGTTAACTTCCCTCCTAATAGACATGAACTATTGGTAAAGCTTCGAAGGGCTGATGGGGATCTTGTATTTCTGTAGGAAGGCATTCTTCATCAAGTTCCATGAGGTGATGGACCCCCTCGGCAGGTTGATGTACCAGTAGAAGGCCTCTTCCCCCAACGAATGCAGAAATAGGTGACATGCAATGTCCCCGTTGTCAATCTGCATTTCGGTGATCACTGTCTCAAATATTTTGATATGCTTCTTAGCTGTTCTTTGTAGGTCGCGCGGATGAAACTTCAAACAAAATCCCTCCATATTCTTGGGCATATTATTGTAGGTGGCGAAATGTATCGGCGAAGGGTTATGTGCTAACCAGGCTATGGAGGGTGGCGAAGGTGGTGCTTGCTATTGGAAAACAAAAATTACAATAGCAATCTGGGGCTACACTTGAGCTATGGCTGACTAGATTGTTCTTTGGACTGGAAAGGCTGAGAGAGGAGCAATCCCTTGGCTGCCAAAGATAGGAGGTGCAAATGCAGTTTGAGGTGCAAATGTAAATGAAGGTGAGGGTGGAATGGAGGTGGATGGAAGAGGCAATGCTACTTCCGTGAGCTCATTTTTCCCTCGTAGGGGGCTATAATTCTTCAAATTCTCCCTTGTTTGGTGTTGACCATAGAACTCTTTGAAATATTTTTGGGGAGAATGATCCAATTCGATCCAGCTTCACTTTTATCCCTTAACTTAATATTTCCACCACTGCCCTCCTCCTAGCGCCAATTCTATTGATAGTGTTTTTATGCACTTCTCAACAGAGGTAGTACGTAGATGCACTACCTCTCTTGAAAGACAATACTCCACAATCAAATTGTAGAACACTATCCCAAGGTCTCTCGGATGTCAGGTCATGAAAATGCATAGATACCTCAGTAGTTTGATGTGATTTGCGGGAATCACAAGGCGGTCTTATAGGAAATACAAAGAAAAGATACAAAGCATGGAAGTCGGATCTTGAAATAGAGTTCTTAGGATGGGAAGTTGTTATGCACTGGCTGTAGGTTCAAACAACAATCTTAGACTCCATTTAGTTGTTGGATTTGGCTTTACAATATGCAATGAACCTTAAGCATAGGTCGGTCATTAAAAAAAGGAAAAGGAAAAGGGAAATTTTTTTTTCTAAGTCTACAACTAGCTATGAATAGTGATAATGGAGTTCCTGCAATGGATAATTTCTTAAAACAATATCCCACTTAACCAGAGATTTCACAGTATCATGAAAATTGTGCTATCTTCTAAGGTCTGCAGATATTTTATCCTTTATCTACCACATACATGCATGAATCAAAGATAAATATTTGGAGCAGCTTTGAAATCAAGTCCAGACTAACTTTGCAAAGCTATCTACCATTAGCAAACAGCAAAAAGTATGGACAAAGAAATCATCAACATGGCAGGAATTTTTACAATCACTCAACAACACTTTAAGATCCATCCAAAGAAAGAAAATAGCTAACTAAACAGCAATAAAATCTAAGTGAAACATCTAACATTGGAGATTGAATCAAGCAACATGAGAGAAACCAAAAAAGTATACCAAGTCAATGCTCTTTTCTTATAAATTTCTGCAGCATGTCTTTACAACAACTCAACTCCCCTTTAACAAATGAGAGGAGTGCCCTATTTATAGTTTTCCAAAAGTTAAATGAATGGCCAAGATTCATTCTCATTGTGTGGCCAAGATTCATTACAAAATAGGGTTTCACCTATCCCCAAATAGATCACAATTTAAAATTGTATTCCTGTCTCTTCCCAATTTTGTCTTCTGGCGGATGGCACTGTAGCTCTTTTGTCGTATAGCTGATTGCTATTTTTTTGTTGTAGTTACTCTTTAGGAATGTCTTCATCCATGGTTGGGCCGTCCTCTTCCTCCTCGAAAACTGTGTGTTCTATGTATTTGAGGATGACTGTCTGGAGATTGTCTATTTCAAGGATTTCACAGCGCAACTCTTGGTAGCTCCACTCCTTAGCATTTTCTTCTAGGCTTTTCCAATCTTCATCATATTTTGAGTCTTGGTCTCTGAACAATTCTTATTGGTCAAAGGAATGGGCAGCAAAACTTAGGAATTCCGTTGTGATTTCTCCAGCCATCCCTTCCTTCATTTTTCCTAGAAGTAGGGTTTGATCTTCTCTAGATCTATTTGCATAGTGGGCATATCATAACCTGTCATTAGCTTAAGGTACCGGGCACATTCTGCCCGGATTTCCTTGATCCACTCAATATCTGGATCCACCCTGCTCAAGATTTGCTCCAACCTTTCCTTCCGGATGTCGAAGTCTCTGTGCCACACATCCATCAGCCAATGATCTTCTTTTTTAAATTCAAGCTTCTCCTCCCACGTGGCCTCAGGCATCCGAAGGATAGCTTCAATCCTTAAAAAGGTGGAGTCGTAGGTTGTGGAGAAATTGGTGCAGAGCTTCTTTTTGCTCTCCAGAGATTGTATCAAGTCCAAGAACTTGTTGGCTATCTGCACAGCCCTGCTGATTCCCATGTTTCTGACGTATGAGACCTGTCAGAACTAGTTTTATGTGGTCTTCTTCAAGTTCTTCCTTCTTTCCATTTTTTCGATCTGCTCTTCGGAGAGCAGCTAAAGTGCGGCCTTGGAGGTGGTGGGTAGGTCATCCACTGAGAACCATTATTGTATATAATCCGTTAATGCTGCAACCTGTGCCTTGAGCTCATCCTTGTATATTTTATCCTGCTTTATCAGGTGCACCAGTGTGGCCACTGACTCCTCAAGGTGCTCGACCTTCTACACTCTGGTTGCAGTCCCCAAGTCAATGGTAGAGATGTTATAACCTACTCCTACCTGGCCCATGGTGGGTGTTGCAATTTGTGCCGCTTGGGAGCCGAAAGCATCCATTGTTACTTTGGATCAAACCTTGGGCTTCTTCTCTTTCTTTGTTGTGATTTGGGCTTGAGCCAAGATGGCCTCCAACCTCGCCCTTGGGTCCTTCAGCATAGGGGTCATCTTTTCAAGTTGCTTCTCCAACCATTCAGGCACAGCAGATTTCCCCTTGGGTGAATTGCGGTCACCCTCGCCCCTCTCAGTCAAGGGCAAGATCTCTGCCTCCTTTTCCTTTTGGGACTCTCATTTTTCTTTGGCAGTATTCTCCTCTTCTTCATCAGAGTCATGAACAAACACGAGGCTCTTGATAGGTAGCCCGGCTAATGGTTTCTAGATGGGACTTTCTTCTTTTGCTACTTCTTCTTTCTTCTCTTCAATACCCTCAGTTTTGGGGCTTTTGGCAATATGGGTCTCAGCCTCAGTCGAATCCTTTATCTGTTGCTCTTCTGGTGGCTGCCCCTCTTCATCATGAGGTGAATTTTTTGTTTCCTCCCCAACGTCCTTCAACTGCTGTGCCATCTCCTCTTCAAGGTCATCATCAAATGTCTGGATGATCACCTTCGCGTCAGAGCCGTCCTCCTCATCCCCACTCTTAGAAGACCTCGTCCCCTCCTCCTCATAAACCACCCTGTCGATGGTTCAGTGCTTGTACTCAAGGTGTTCATGATACTCATCAACTTCCTTCTCGACAGACTTTGAAGCCTCTTGTTCTCACTCCTCCAACTCCTTTGAGATTTGCATTGTGGATTCCATAGCTGGTGGCCCTATCGGTGGTTGTGACAGTTGAGCCATTGCAAGGACTTGGGCGAGGGCTGCTTGGAGAGTTGGATACATCAAGATCTAGGAGAGCTCAGGGGGAAGGTTTTGCATATGTCTTGTAAGAGTCCCGGGCATAGTGGCAATAGGAATAGGAAATGTTATGGTTGCGATGTGATTGATGATATAGTAGTAGAGGATGGGGGAGAAGTCATAGCAGAAGATGAGTCAACGACTATTACTGACTCGGCTAGAGGTGAAGGGGCAAGATGGACAGAAATATCCACTGCTGGTGAAGATGCAGCGACCACAGCCAGAGAGGTGGGTGGTGCTGTAGGAAGGGCAGGAAGAGCTAAAGGAGGCTGCAATTCTATCACACCCACTGCCTGTTTAAGCCTCTTGAGGGATGAGCCTCCCATTTCTTTCTTTGAAGGGGCCTTGGGGTCCAGGGACTGCCCAGTCTCCTTTCCTTTTCTTTTTTGGGACCTGGTGACGGGAGGAGACTTGGAGGTCCCGCCAGTTGACATGGTGGTAGCAACATCCTTTGTGGCACTAGGCTCACTTTTGAGCCCTTCATAGGTCAATACCACCCCTTGTCACTTTAAATGAGCCACCTGCCCATCGATCCACTCCTTGGTGCGAGTTAGGATTGGTTGGGTTATGGTGTCTAGGTCATCAACCTCTTGTTCATCCTAGTCGTTCGACGGTATTAGAAAGTTGGCAACTATAAAGTACCTCGGATGCATGGTTGTGGACTCATCCTCCTCGACTTGGTCTGGAACTGGAAATGGTTGCACTCTTCTTAGGAACTACACAGTCATGCACATATAGTTCCTTGCGCACACTTCTTTGTCGTCTTGGCAGTCGGCCTAGAAATCTTCAATGTGATATTGATGGGCATATGCTAGCCCTAGTGCCTTCCTGACTTGGCCATGTGGTTCCATTCATGGGCGAGTGGTGTACCAGTCGAAATGGTACTCCTTCAGCTCCTTCTCAGAGTTACCAACACATTGTGATGTCTGCAGTCGATACATGCCCTGGCCAAGGGTCATGGGGTAGGAGATCCCCACTATATGCTTGCTGCTGAAGATTGTCTAGATGTGTTGGAGCTGCCGAGAAAGCTCCAGGAGGATGATTCAGTCGTTGGGGTACCAAGGTAATCTATTTGGCCTTTTAGTGAAACCCTGGGCCCAGATGTATGTAAACTCTGGGTACTAGATAAAGAGGAAGGTGTATTGTTTTAGAAGTGCTCTGGCACGATGGGAGACCCTCCTCTCGAAGTCCTTGAAAATCAACTTGATGGTATGGCCAATGAAGGCGTCATTGACCTTGCAGTAGTCTTTCTTGAAATTTCGATATTGGAGTTGCAGATATTTGTCAAAGGGCTTGAGTCCTCGCTTCTGCCACTGATCGGGTGCTACAAACAACCCATTGTACTGCCTTTGATCTGCCAAGGAGTAGACAAGGTAGGAGGTCATATAAAACTTGGAGGTCTTCTTCACATTGACAAACTACTCATGGAAGCAGTTGCTTATGATTCCTCCCTAATAGAATGAAACCTTGGTTGTGACATCTTTGTTTCCTCACAGGATTTGTTCAATGAAACAGGCCATCCATTCCTGGAAGTAGGTGATCATTGGAAGACCCATAACCATGTTTAACATGGTTACCAGGTCGTGGTAGTCCTCGTGGAAATTGCTACGGAAGAGCTCCTAAGGAACCTTCGCAGCACTAGCCCGTATTTCCTTGAGCCAATGCAGATTTATAGATTTCTTACATCTTGTTGGGTTATCATCCCATGCCGCCTGACACTCTTCTATTCTAGGGACCTCCATCTGTTGGAACATGGTAATGTGGAATGTCTTGGTGATCCCTTATGGTGACATATCTGCGAGAATTTTTCCCTCCTTATCAACAATTGTTCTGGTCTCGATTTGGTAGGCTTCTCGGTAAGCCATGACCAGCTCATGCACCACAAGAGATGGAGGGAAACTGGCAGCCTTAACTATTCCACTCTGCCATATCAATCTGGCATTCTTTGTTGTTGGGTTGACCCTGACCCTCTGTGTGAATTCATCTATATCTACCAGGCCAATGTTAGTGTCAGTGATTTCTTTCTAATCTGTTGTGACCTTTGAGTGGAGCGGCTCGTCCTAGAATTGATACTTCATTTGGTGCTTGTCCTCCTTTCCTCGAGGGGTCCTTCTTGACTTCTTCCCCTTGTCCCCTTCGGTGGATGCCCTTGAAGTTCCTACACCCAATTCCATATATTCTGCAGGCAAGGGCAAAGTTAGCAAAATGGGTCAGGAAGGCATTCATGTTAGTCCATATCTTGAAAAGAACATCTATTTCGAATAATCAACTAAGCATATCATGAACTTTCATCTGTAGATGTTATTGACATTTCATTAAAGGCATTTGGACAATCTAGGCCTGGAGGGCCAGACTTCCCTGGTAGGAATGTTGTTTGGAAGGGACAACGTAGTGGAAAGCCCATAGAGACTTTCTTTGGTCAAATCTTAGTATTTCGAGAAGTTTGTGATGAAGAGGACCAAAAATTAGCATGTGGGTCGAAGTTGGATTCCAGATTTGGGTTCGTTAGGATCGGTTTGGGAGGGCTCGGAGGTTTTAGGCTAGAAAGCTATCAGGATGTAGCAGTTTGGAGGGGCAGACAGATGATGGAAGTCCAAGGACAGAAGTCTGGGGTCCGGGGTCCGAAGGGCCAAAGGGCGGCCGATGTTAAGATTTCACTTCCGAGGCTCAGGCTAGCAGCACCAGAAAGACTCACAAACTTCGCCATTCAAGACAGAAAACATCGGACGGAAGTCCAGGAAGGGAAGTCCGGCAACAGGGGCCCAGCGCTATGATTTTTTTATTTAAGTTCGGTGGCAATTGGCATGGTGGAGCCCAGAGGTCGGGGCACCGGGCGACATTTTCTATCGAAAATGGCCGGTAAGGATGGGAGTTCTGGGCAATGGAGCCTAGCGAGCAGAAAGCTATTCAAAGGTTCGGTGGATGACGCTTCGGGGCTCGGAGGTCGGATGGACATCCGAACGGCAAGGAGCAAGATCAGGCCCGGGAGAGGGCTCCACCGTTAAACTTTATTTTTGCCCTGGCAGCAAATGGAAGGTCAGAACTAGGAGGCCAGAGGGATAGAGGGACATCATTGTGAGGACGGTGGAAAACCGAGCAAGGACACCCAGTGTCTGGAGGTCAAAGATCAAAAGGATGTCGCGAGTAAAACCACCTGTAAACCAAAAGAAAATAGGGATGCGGAGCCCAGCGACCAGGACGCCGGAAGAGCTTCACTGCGGAAGATGACAAATCACCCACAAAATTTTGGAGATGGAGCTTCGGGGGCCAGGGCCTGAGAGGACCAAAAGACGCATGTTCAATTTTCAAGTTTTGACGGTGAGGAGCATGTCGCGATCTAGTAGTCGGGAAGAAGGCAAGAGTTTGTAGTGAGTTAAATGGCAGCATGCAAGCGAAAATCTAGACACAGAAGTCCAGCGGGACGGGCCCAAAGAGCAACACTACCATCGGTAGATATTCAAAGTTTTGTCATTGGAAGATGAAGGCGGGTCTCAGGCCCGTGGCAGACAATCACCCTACGCGAAGAACAACCATGACAATGACAAGTCCTGGATAGCGGCGAGGATATTTTTAAGAGTTTCTCAATTTTCTATCATATGGGTTTGGTGCGCAATTTAATATCCTATCATATTATACCCTCCTAACAATTTGTTAATTCATTTAGATCTTTCAAAATCATTAAAAAGACACATGGGAGGGAAAACAGATGGCCTACCCCAAACACGCAAAGCTGGGAGATGTGGGATCCACCTACGTTTGTTGGAATGATGCTGAGGACAATGATTGCGATGATGCCGAAGATGGTGGGCTCCAAATGACAGCTTGTCCAATTCACTCCAATCCTGTTTGATGAAAATGACTGGCCGAATTGGGCATTTTATACCCCAACCACCATGAATGAGCACATTAAATGTAGGTATAGTCGGCAAAAAGGTTGGTGAATTCAAAGTCAGCGACGACGGCGGGAAAGCTGGGGCCCGACGATTGGGAGGGCGCAAGACGGTGGCCATTAAAGTTTCATTCGTTTGAATGGCAGTGGCGGGAAGCAGGCTGGGGCCTGGAGGGCGAAGATCCGCTGTCACCAACGGCGGAACTGTCATGAAATTCTGGAGACAGAATTCCAGACGGCCGGGCCCAGAAGACCCCACGGCAGGCAAGAACTTCAAAGACTTTAGACGGCGAAAAGGCTAGCGGGGGCCGAGGAGCGAGACATTGAGGAAAGCTCTCCAGTGCGGACGGCGGAACTCAAATAGAACCCCGGAGGAGGAACTCTGGGGTTCGAGACCCGAAGGGCGGGGTGCCACCCAGAAAATATTCAACAAGTTTTAGATAGAGGGTGGTGGGTCAGACCACGAGATCCGGAAGGACGCTCGGCGAACACAGCAAAGGGACGGCATTTCCAGAGGGGAGGCCCGAAGAGGGAATCCCGGACCCCCAGGCCCGAAAGGGCCTAGGGCCTTTTTCAGGGCCAAATAGCCAAAGGGACCCCGCGAGGCACCGGAACATAGTAAAACCAAAAGGGGAGGGCATGGTCAATTTATGATGGGACTTTGAAGCAACATCGACCATTCGAGACATAAAAAAGGAAGGAACGCAAAATGAGGCAACGATAAAAATGACCTGACAAGGTGAAAGAAAAGAGGGTCCCCGTTCTGAATGGGGTGTGTGTGCTAAGGGTACAACACTACCATCACTGTATAATGCAGTAGGATTAGAAGTATTATAGGAGTAGTAGGATTTATTTTTCACCACTAGCATTGAATCCTCATTTGGGTTGTACTTGAAATCTACAAAATAGGTACAAAATATATTAAAAGTACATAATATAACTATACTATTTTTTAAGCTTTTACAATCTTGATAAGTAGCTATTATAGCTTAAAAGTTGAAGATCACTAAGAAGAATCTAAAACAGTTCAATAAAATACAAAGAATATGTACAAAAGACAACTATTAAGAACAATTAAGCGAAAAACTACAACCATTACTAATACCCACTCAAAATTGAAACCCATTTTAAATAATCTAAATCATCAGTATTTCTACATAATAATAATATATTTACAGCTGTCACAAGACATATTGACCACTGTCTACACTCTTGGTGGTTTGTGATGTTTATCTTCACTACTTTTACTATCTTTGTGACTAAGCAGGTTCTATCTTTTATAGAACCCTATTTTTTTGACATGTCTTTTGTACAATCTTAATGAATAATTATTATAGCTTAAAAGTTGAAAGTCACTAAGAAAATGTAAAAGTAATTAGTAAAACACAAAGAATATGTACAAAAGACAAAACTATTAAGAAAAATTAAGAAAAAAAATGTAACCATTACTAATAGCCACTAAAATTTGAAACCCATTTTAAATGATCTAAACCATCAGTACTTCTGCAAAATAATAGTATATTTATAGCTATAACAAGAAATATTGACCAATGTCTCAACCTCTTGGTAGTTTGTACTATTTATTTTCACTACTTTTACTGTCTTTGTGATCATGCAGGTTCCATCTTTCATAGAACCCTATTTTTCTGACCTTCAACCATTTAGTAATGGGTGGAAGCCCCTGCAATCTCTCTTTTCTTTGTCAAAAAAAATATATATTGACAATGGATGTTTGGTAGGCATGTTTCAGAAACAAAACATTCAGATAATTTTTCTTGTGAGTATATGACCAAATAGGGGAAAAAATGATTTTTTTGTTATTTTACAGTCACTTAAAAAGTTGAAGTTGTCAGCTACTTCAGGATTTAAAAAAGAAACAACATAGTAAACAAATACTCTTAATAAATGAATGGAGGATTTTTGGGTTTGTTGTGTCTTATGTTGTGTTGGGTGCATAGATTTTGGAATTTTGTGGGTTGGTTGCTTGTGATAATGGGAGAATTGGTAGTTTTCCATTTTTGTTGTTGTATTGCAATCATTCATTAAAACTTTAAACCATATCATAGTTATTTGTACAAGTTCAAAGCCCTGTTTGGTATTCTAAATTGTTCATAGAATCTCTATAAATTTTCAAAGTTTTTAAATATTATTTTTGACAAATGGCTCACAAGATACTTAGGTCAATAAGGATTGTTGCTCTTTGAAATACTTTGTTGCTGATATTCATGTAAACTTGCAGTCTCACTATATTTCCCAGTTGGCTAAAATCTTGAGCATCTGAGTAGGATACTAATTGTAGTGGGTTTAAAGGTTCCATCCCTTAGAGTAGTAGAAAACTATCCTAACTTCATCATGGCTATTGCAAACATGCACATGCTTTAAGATTCATCCAGTTTTGAATAAAGAATGGTTACAACTTACAAATGATAGGAGCTGTTGTAACATGAAAATCTATCTTTGACATTAATTTAATCTGAGTTAATGGATTATTTGATTACTCAGATAATGATCGTCTATTTTTCTCATAGGCTAGATTCCTATGGCAAGTAATAATATTTCCTTAATATTACATTATATTTACCTTATTTTGTTAGACTTAAAAGTTGAGTTACATTTATTATCCATTTAAAAACTAGGTTTTTTTGGTCCTTTTTATAAAGATAATTTTTCTTGAGCACTCTACTTTTGGGTTTGTTTCTCTTGTAGAATATTTTCAGGATTGGAAGACATATTAACATCATGTGGATAGAATTATTTTATGTATAAAGTTGGTAAATTATTATTTTTTCATTAATTTTTTTCTTCAATGCACCATATATTTTTTTGTGGCTATATTGCATTTATTGTTTTTGTAATTGTGATATTTTTATGTTTATCTTTAACAAAATTCTAATGTATTTTTAGTTAAGTAGTCTAAGTGGCTAATGCCTCATTTTCTTTTGCATTTTATATGGACTCTTATTAAAAATATTAATCATAAATGCAATATTCAATGCATGAGATAAGATTCATGCATAGAATATCATAGCATAAATAGTGATTAGAAGGAAAGGAAAAAAAATATAAGTATTGGATGGTAATTGCAAGTTTATTATTCCTACATTGTATTGAGTGATTTATTTCTGTTGTAGACACCTAAAAATGACCTAGGCTTGCAAGCTTCATTTTTACCACTTTCGTCCTAGCATAATTATGACATTTAATTATGTCCTTGGTCCACATTCAACTATTGATTAAATAATTCATAATTATTTAATTAATTCATGTCATTTGATTATTCATGATTATTAAAAAAATAAATTTCATTTATTTATTAAATACGTTATTAATTGTCTAATTCTTCCCTTAATTAAATAAATTTCTTAATTTACTTAATTCCCCTTTGTCATTTATTTCTTCCTGATTATTAAATAAATAAGTTTTATTTATTTATTTAATATGTCACTAATTGTCTTAATTAAATGAATTGATTAATTTATTTAATTAATTAATGTTATCTGCTAAATTACATAATTATATTTAATTATTTAATTGCCAATTTGATATTCCTCTCATTTTAAATAAATTAAATTATTTAAAATGTTGTCACAATCTTAACTAACAGTTCATTTTGGAAAATAATTGGAAAATCAATTATTTATTATCTCATAAAATCCATATTTTGAATTAACTCATTTCAAAATGGAAGTTAATCTTCCAAAAATAAAGTAATCAGGTAGACTCTCGATTTGCCAAATCTGATCTTCAGTTCAGTCTTTATCTTCTCAATTTTGAAAAATTTTATTTTCTAATTTATTTATCTCATTTATTCTCCACCGTTGATCTGATTATATGAGATATTATCTTGACCGTTCGATTAATGATTTTGCCCTAATCCTAATTAGGGATTCTCAGATTTAATCTGGACCTCTCATTTTAGGTTCTCATCATCATTTAATCTTGTCCGTCCATTCAAAATGACATTTTCTATAAAATGCCATTTTCCTCTCACTTTTCGATTACACACATACATGCTGACATTTTACATAGACACATTACATTTTAGGCATTTTGCACACTTATATTTCATAGCAATTTCAACACTTATTATCTTTATTTGATCAAATCTTAGCATATTTAGGCATTATCAATCATGGTCATAGGCATAGTCATTAGGAATATTTAAAATCCTTCAAAGCTTGGTGTAGGACTTAGACATTTGCAGATTGCTCGCACGATGAATCTGAGGGCAACATCATCCAGCAAGTAAGAAGGTGCTATGGAGGTAATCATGGAAATCTTGAGAAACAGGTATAATCATTCTATTGTTTAATTTCCTTTGTGCTCTATAAAACTATGGCATTTTATTGTCATTTATGATTTGCATTCATTCATTTCATCTAATCTAAATCCAGAAATTTACCCTCAGTTACATTGGTGAACCCGACTCTATTTTTTTGGTTATTTTTGTACATTTTTTTGGTGTTTTCTACTATTTTTGTAGGTACAGGTACGGAGCGATGCATTCTTTTAAAAAAAAATTATGATGCATTTGATGCGTCGTGACGCATCCACCAACTCAAAAGCCGCAATCGCTCTGATAAGCTGCAATCGATATCTGGAATGACACATTTTCTCAGTTGTGCCGCATTCAAAGTCCTGAGTGATGCATCTGCTCTGTCATGCCGCATTTGACTGGTAAAGATTTTCTTTCATTTTTGGCATTCTGATTTTTGGATCTTAGAGTTTGCTGGTTGCTGGTTTTGTTTCTGGTTTTTCTAGTCCTCTAATTTCTTGGTTTTTGATTTCTACATGTTAGCTACCTTAGGGTTTTGTGTTACTAATCCCTATTTTCAATGTGTGGTGGTAACTATTTGGGTGTCAAAAATCATTTAATAAAGGGACTACTAATCTTTGTCTGCAGATTTGAATGTCGAAGACAAAATAAAACAAACATTGTGTTTGTTTTTCATAGATTAGCAAACATTTAACTTTGGTGCACATAAAAAAGAACATTCATGTCTTCCTTGCTTGATTGTGTTTGCAAGATGGTAGGTGAGTATGCTCTCACTTGGTGAAAACCTCATGATAAAAAAACTAGACCCCTCTTTATTTGTTATTACCCTGACTTGGTATATTAGAGTATCCTCTCCCCGCGCACTTTCGGGCGATCTTGGGTGTAAGAGAAATAGTTACCAACTCTAGAAATTGGGCCTTCCTAGGGATTTCATCACCCCAACATGACTCAAACTGGCAACGGAGCTAAAGACAAGCTACCCCTATCGGTATATAAATATAAATCTTAAGGGAAAACCTAAGGTTGCTTGTGCGGATGTGTCATACGGACGGAGTTATATTCCCTTAAACCATGTTGAGCTTAACCTCTTCGGGTTGGAGTGCCACCTTAATGGTGATTAATCTCTTGCCCCATGTATGGCCATTCAAATGGGGGTTTCTAACTAAAAACTCTTGTATAGAAAGCCAAAATCCTTCTATTTGCTAGTGCAGCACAGGTCGGTGTGAAGGCATCCACACTTTCGTAGTTTGTAGTAGAGGTGATCAGCTTGCCATGGGAGATTCATAGGGGTTGGAAGCTTGGTTGGCCTGAGAAGAGAGTGCACTATAAGGGGGAGCCTGTGCAGCCAAGCTTCTGAATTCACACGCTATGGATATGCAGTTGGGGAAACCCGCGTGGAATCTAGCGAATACTGTCATGGCCTAACCTAGGATTGTGCTTACCTGATGTGTGTTTGGTTACTTTTCAAAACACTATGTTTGTCAAGTGCTTTCTGGTTTCATCATAGCTTCAAACAAAACATTCAATACCAAACATATCAAACTTGCAATCAAAACGACAAGAAAATCAATTTGAAACAAAACTCTGTCACATCTGTCGAACCGCAACTGATTTTCTGAACCACAATTGCTTTGTTAAACTATAGTTGATACTCAAAACACCACATCTGTATGCATTGCGATGCATCTGAACACTCCATAGCCGCATGTGCAAAACTAAAACGCAATTGACTGTCATCAAGTCGCATATGATAAACCGAGTCACACTTGTCTATTTTTGAGTCGCATCTACAAACTTGAGCCGCATTCGCAAAACCACGACACAACTGACATCTCAAATGACGCATTTGCCTGTCACTATTTAAAACTTCATCCAAAGTCAAATCCGAAGTCTTCATCTTGTCAATAATCTGTCAAACACTATTTCCTAGAAAATTTTGTCAGAAACCAAACTTGAAATTGCTCAAAGTCTTGACCACTAGTTTGCATTCATTACTTTAGCTTACATCCTTCAATATTTTAGTTGTATACATTTGACATTAGGTTGTCCCTAGGTTCACATTTTTGCATATTTAGGATTAGGCAAACCTCAGCACAATTTGCAACAACATTGCTTTTGAAATTAGGCTCTTTTGGACTAAGTTATCAGACCCCTTTTTAGTCATTGTCCTCTTTGTGAGATTTTTTCCAACTCAAAAGTCTAGTTAGGAAAACTCACTAGTCATTTAGACCTTGTCACCTTGTCATTTTCAACAAAGTTTTTTAGTAGCCAAAATCTAAACCAAAGTTTGAGCTTAGACGCACTTAGATACCCTTGTCTTAAAAGTGCATTTTAGGTTTGCTCATTGCATATCCTATTAACAAAAAGATTCAAAACATTAGTCATCCTAGTCATCATTTTGAACTTAGATCTCACATAATACCATCATCATTTAGCTATCATTCCTTTTCATTTGAGCAATATCATTTATGGTGGAAACTACACTTCAAAAACAACAAAGACAAATGGCAAACTTTCGGAAAGACCCCATGTCCACTGTTGATAATCATACAAGTGACCCAAACTTGACCTTTTATGATCCATTTTCCAATTCAAACAATCCACCTCCAATGACAATGCAATCCTCATCAAACAGTACATTCAAACTCTACTTGCAAAGAGATGAATATGGTCAAATACTTTAGGAAAACATAGAGGCAATAGCACAAAACCTAGAGGCCTCTCACTTTGTTGAAACAATGGTCTGTCATGACAGAGATAGATTCTTAGCTATACTCTTGAGTGAAGGAGCCAAATTACCTAAAGGATTTGACATTAACATGATAAATGTGACACCTCCTGACCCTAATAACAACAATGCACATAACATGTCACATAGTGGTCAACTTCCAAACACTACGAGCACTACAACGACAATGCATGCCACTTCCAACATCCCAAACACCTCCAACAACATAAATACCATGACAGTAAATGCCACAATAGCAAATGCCATGGGGGCATCAGCAAGTCACAACAATCCCCCCTCGACAGCTCCATCTATTACCATGAGCACAACTTCGACATACCCACTCACTGGTATTTCACAAAATCCTTCGGGAGGAGGAAAATGATGTATCTTTATCCAAGGACAACAACAAAACATTAACACAACAACACAGTCAAATGTCATTGCGTCCCAAGGCACAAACATGAACATTCCCCTTGTGCAAAACCAACAATTCACACAAGGTGGGCAAGTAACACAACCCATGGTACCATTAACACATCATAACATCCATTGTCATCACATTCCCCAAATAATGACACACATGACTGGGGGACACATCCCAACCTACTCATCTAACGTTCATACTCATCAACATACACCCAATCATAACTTCCAATATCAACAACACGTCAATCCACATACGTCATACATATCACAGCAATCCACACCACAACAATACACCAATATTCACGTACAACAAATAGGGACCTATGGTGTACCAGGAAATCCAACGTACAGAAACATAAATGACCCTATTGTGGACACCCTCCAAACAAGAGTGAGGGGTTTAGAGAAAACCATCCAAAACATATACATTTTAGGTCAAAAATTGGAAATATCATATGACCTAAATGTATACCCATTTGACATGAGCTTATACATGCCTCCATTTCCTCTGGGATATGTTTCACCCAAATTTTTCAAAATATAGAGGCAAGACAAACCCCATTAAACATGTTCGCGAATTTGCAACCAATTGTATGGACATCACCTATGAACAAACATACTTGATGAGACTTTTTTCTAAAAGTCTGGCGGGTCAGGCCCTTGAATGGTTTTCCACTCAAAAGGATATCCAAACATGGGATGAGCTTAAAAGAAAATTCATAAAAAATTATGCGTACAACATTGACATGGATACCTCTATCACTAGCTTGTGCAATCTCACGCAAGAGGATGCTGGCGAGACTTTCATCCCATTCTTTCAGAAATGGAGAAGTCTAGCTAGTAGATGTCATATTGATATACCCGAAAGGGAAAAGGTTGACATGTTCATGCAAACACTTCTTGGGCCCCTAAAATACGCATTACAATTACATTGTTGCACAAACTTCATAGACTTAGTTGAAAAAAGAGTCTAGATTGAGAAAGCCCTTATCACAAAGGGAGAATTGCGATATGGTTCCAAAAACACAAATGTCAATCCAAACACCGACAAAAACAAGTATTGGGTTAAAAATAAACATGTTACAAATGACGACATTGTTGATGCCAAGGCTGCAAACATCGTGGGTCCTGTATTGGCCCTAAAGGGGGTTCAACAACAAAACAAACCAATAACGACACTAACACCTCCTCCCAATTTCCTTCAAACAATCCAAGTGGTCAAAACAATCAGGGACAATACCATCAAATGAGACAATTTCCTAAGGGTTGCACATACAATTCATTGGGGGAACCCATTGAGGAAGTCCTCAAGAAATGCATCCAAAATGGGGTCATCATACTTCAAGAAGAAAAACCATATGACCCAGGACAATCGAGGAAAAGGACATACAAATTCTAACTGTCACCAATTGAAAAACCTAATACAAGATCTTATCGAAAGTCACGTCATTGAAGTAGGTGGATCTCAATTTGCCTCCAATTCAGATCATACTATCCATAAGAATCGACTACAGGACCATGGTTCTCGTAATGCTTCCACGTCAGGTCCACAGAATCAAGCTAACTTCGCTTGAGTCAAGTATGACTATTCTGGTGGACCTATTATAAACAATGTCTGAACTGACAATGAATACATCAATACCATTACAGTTAGAAGAGCACCCCAATGTAATGCTACTACTCACAGTGGCAAGGTCACTATAGTTGGTCCACCTCCCGCTAGACAAGCCAAAATCACCATACCAGGCCTGTCTGCTAAATAGACACAACCTAGCCCATATGCTAAATGGCCAGAACCTGTCCCAACCACAAAGCAATGGAAACCCAAAAGTCAGTTCAACCTCATTGACTAGCTAGGAAAGACTCGTGCACAAATCTCTATACTCGAGCTGCTTCGCATCTCTCCTGCGCACAAAGATATCCTAGATAAAACCCTACTAGAGTCGTCAGTACCCAAGGACATCGATGTCAATCAATTTGAAACCATGGTGGGATATCTTACTACACCTCACTACGTCACCTTCACAGATCAAGATTACTCATCACATAAAACCAACCACAATGATGCACTACACATAGAAACTTTTGTCCACAAGCACAAAGTTAGACAGGTTTTAGTAGATGGTGAAGCAGGATTGAATATATGCTCCCTCAAACTGGTTAAGGTTCTCGGGTTCTTAGATGTGTGCGTAGACCCAACAAAAAGTATTGTGATCAAAGCATACGATGACGAGGAACGCTCTTCACATGGTGTTATCTCTCTCCCTATCATAGTAGGACCGGTCATTGTGGACACGACTTGCTAGGTCCTGGATTTGGAACTACCGTATAACATCTTGCTAGGCCATCCATGGATTCATGCCTTAAAAGCCGTTCCATCCACATAACACCAATGCCTCAAGTTTCCATTTGACGGCATAGAAATAACCATATATGGAGACCCCGACCCTTTCCAATATTGTACAAACTTAAGGGGTATCTCTGAAAACTGAGTCCCTATTAACTGAGAAGCACCTGGCTCCTTATCATCCAAATATATCGACCCATCCACACTCATGCCATCTACCACATCTGCGCCATCCATGTCTTCCACCATACCACCACCTCCCACTAACCCTAAGACTGAATCCACTGTCAAAATCTAGGACCTTGGCTATGGAGAATTCAAACTGCACACAACATACAACTTAACAACAATGCCTAGGTCTCCAAAGGACTATGGTCGGCCATGTTTCAGAATGGAACCTCAAGAAATTTTCAAAGTTCCACCGAAAATACCTTTTATCAAGTGGGGAGACATGAGTAAGGAAGACCTCACTGACATTACAGGATGGATCTACAAGGATACTGTTGCCCTACCCCCATTACCAGTTCAAAAATATGGCAAGGGTTTTGACATCATGAAGGCTAAAGGCTACAATGGTACTAGTGGCCTAGGAAAAAATAAAAATGGCCGGAGGGATCCCATAGAAACTTTTCAAATTTTGAAATATCTTGGATTAGGGTTTGGATCACCCGACAATGATGATCGTCATACCTCTGGACTTTCAAATGAGCGAGTACATGCTTTGGATAGTGTCAAGACTACTGGGGAAACCCTCACCGAAACTGACTCCCATGAATGGGAATTTGGCTTAGAACGATCCCTATGTGACTGTTGTCTTGATGATTTGTTTATCAAAATAGGGGAACTAACCTCTAAACAACAGTTTTGGAAAACATTCAAAATTGAACAAGCACCAAATAGTCAATGTCCCATTATCATTCCCCATGATGTCCCACACCCATCATCTAAACCCATTCCGTACAATCCATCTGAAGTATCAAACGATAGTGACAATTAGGGCTCTACAACCTTCACTCCTTATTTTGACAATGAATATGACACTAGTGAAGGAGAATATTGGATAGAGTCCGATGTCGAGTTGGATGATGATAATCTCATCTACAACATCACTAAACACGGTCTGCATGCTGTTTGCATCCTCACCCCAATTCACCAACATTGACGATGGCATTTCCTTAGTTTACCCTAACCTAGTCGATTGGGACCAACAAGGACTGCCAGTACTGGACACATTTCAGAATGATGAGGCAATTGGTGAATTTATGGGATTACGAGAAGGCATACCTAGTGGGGACCACAAATCAGGATTTTCCATTGATTTAGAATGCATGACATACTTTGGCGAGACTGCTCAGTCCTCTACTCGCAAAAGTAAAAATAAGAATAAAAAAAAAGTGAAACGTCTCTAGGTGAAAACCGAAAGGCACCTCTTGACGATAAAATAGTAAAAATAAAGGATGTATCTATGGGTGAAAACTTATATGAGGCATCCAAAGATGGAGGACTAGACTTTCTCCCCATGCAATAGGAGAAATAGGCCATGCTTATTGAGGACATAATAGAGGATAACATTTCAACTGTAGAAGACCCCAAGATGGTCCTATTTGTTGCATCATTGACTGATGAAGAGAAACCAGAATTTCATAAATTCTTTGCAAAACAAAAAATAAACTTTGCATGGTCCTATGCTGACATGCTAGGATTGGACCCAGAACTAGTTCTGCACCATCTCCTGCTATTACCTAATGCTAAACCGGTCAAGCAGAAGTTGCACAAAATGCACCCTCAAGTTTCTCTATTGGTCAAGGTTGAGTTAAAGAAACTACTGGATGCCGGATTCATAAGGTCTATAGATTATGCTGAATGGATTTCCAACCTATTACTGGTGACAAAGCCAAATGGACTGATCTGTGTATGTATAGACTTTTGAGACCTAAATAAAGCATGCTCAAAGGATGACTTTCCTTTGCCAAACATTGACATCATAGTTGACCTAACCGTAGGATATGAGATGCTATCCCTCATGGATGGTTTCTCTGGCTATAATCATATTCTCATTCCTCCTTAGGACCAACACAAAATAGCATTTACTTACCCATGGGGTACATATTGTTGGAATGTCATGCCATTCAGTCTCAAAAATGCAGGTGCCACATACCAAAGGGCTATGACGACAATCTTCCATGACATGATGCACAAAATAATGGAAGACTATGTAGATGACCTATTGGCCAAATCAGTAACCAGGAAAGATCATTTGAAGGTACTTGACACAATTTTCAAGAGACTTGAAGCATACAAAATTCGGCTAAATCCAAAGAAGTGTGTTTTCGGGGTCACATCAGGAAAACTCTTGGGATACATAGTTTCTCGAAGAGGCATAGAGGTTGATCCCGCAAAGGTCAAATCTATCATAGACATGCTAGCACCTAGAGGAATCAGTGAACTAAGAACTTTACAAGGAAGAGTACAATCTATTCGATGTTTCATAGCCTAGTTGGCAGATAAGTGTCACCCATTCCAGTATCTGTTGTGCAAGGGTATCCCCTTTGTATGGACAAATAAATGTCAGGAAGCCTTTCAACAAATCAAAGATTATCTAGTGTCAACACCAGTCCTCATGCCTCCAATTCATGGAAAGCCATTAATACTCTACATCTCGACTACTAGTTCAGCATTGGGGGCATTACTTGCACAAAATGATCATGAAGGAATAGAATGAGCTATCTATTACATCAGCTGTACACTAATAGCTTATGAGATGAACTATACAAACATTGAACATGCATGCCTTGATGTTGTCTTTGCATCCCAGAAATTAAGACACTATATGCTCAGTCACTAGACACAACTGGTTGCCAAGATTGATCCACTGAAATACCTCTTAATTCGGCCGGCATTAACAGGTTGGTTGGAAAAATGGGTTATGATACTAAGTGAGTATGACATACAATATGTCAAACATAAGGAAATAGGACAGGTAATAGCAGATCAACTGGAAGATGCGCCAATTCAAGTCACTCATCCACTAGTAATTGACTTTTTTGATGAGTCTATTTTTCATACAGAACCAGTGGTACCATGGAAGCTATATTTTTATGGGTCTCATACTAGTCATGGCTCAGGCACTGGACTCTTGTTTATCACACCATAGGGGGATTTAATTGCTAAGGCATTTTGGATCATTTTCCCTTGTACAAATAACATTGCTGAATATGAAGCACTAGTCACAGATCTCAAAATGGCAATCAAATGGAAAATTCAAACGTTGCTCATATTCGGGGATTCCCAACTTGTTATCAACCAAGTGAATGATGACTATGAAACAAAGGATGAGAAGTTTCTTCCCTACAAGAGGATGGTGGATAGTTTCCTAACATACTTCCACTCGATTTCTTTTGAACAAATCCCTAGGGTACAAAATAAGGCAGCTGATGTAATGGCTACTATTGGTTCTCTCTTGGACATCCCTCAAAATGTGTCACAATTTGAGTTCTTAGTAGAACAACTTTTAATCCCGGCATATGATATCCCAGAATTAGAAATGGTTTGCAAACTTGTTGGTCCCAACTATTCCTAGTATCAGGACATTTACGACTACATAAAATTCCAAACCCTTCCACTGAACTTGTCTAATAACCAAAGGAAGTCCTTCATCTGAAAATCTGCCAAGTATGCCATCGTCAATGACACCTTGTACCACCGTAGTTTTGATGACACCCTCCTTAGATGTCTCAACATCGAGGAAGCGCGTAAGACCTTACGCGAAGTGCACGATGGTATATGTGGATCTCATTCGAGTGGTCCTACTCTAGCTAAGAAAGTAACGAGACTTGGGTATTATTGGCCAACAATTGAAAATGATATAATTGAATATGTAAGGGCTTGTCGCAAATGTCAGATTCATAGTGACTTGATTCATGCTCCAGCACAAGAACTTCAACCAATCACTTCTCCTTGGCCCTTCGCTCAATGGGGACTTGACCTCGTGGGTAAAATTCATCCAACATCCTCCAATGGCCACAAATTCATTATTATCGCCACTAAGTATTTTACAAAGTGGATTGAAGCCATCCCATTGACATATATTACCAGCAAGCAAATATCCAAGTTCATCCTTAACTACATCATTTGCTGATATGGCCTTCCACAGTCCATCATCGCTGACAACGTACGTCCGTTTAAAAACTAAGATGTTTGGGAGTTATGTGAGTGATTTCACATTCAACACCATTTTTCATCTCCCTACTACCCATAAGGAAACAGTCAAGCTAAGGCATCCAATAAAACCATTGTCAAGATCCTAAAAATGACTATCAATGATGCTGACCATGACTGGCACATACAACTCAACCCTGCTCTGTGGGCCTACCGAACTAGCATTTGTACGCCTACAGGAGCCACTCCATTTTCCTTAGTCTTTGGTGTTGAGGCCATCTTACCCATTGAGGTCGAAATTATTTCATTGCGAGTCTCCCTGAAGGGTCTAACTAATGAGGAGGAGTATCGACAATCACACTTGCATGAGCTGGAAATGCTGGAAGAAAGAAGGCATAATTCACTAAAACATCTCTAGGCATATCAGAATCATCTTTGTCACAGCTACAATAAGAAGGTTATGGTCAGATAGTTTGACATTGGTGACATAGTTCTCATGCAGAACCCTAAGAACCAAGCCGACAGAGAAAAGCTAGGAAAGTTTGAACCAAATTGGTTGGGTCCCTACATTATCATATCTTCTTTCGATTCTGGAACTTATCAGCTAGCCACACTAGATGGAGAACAACTGACAGATCCCATCAACAGTTTACATCTCCAAAGGTTCTACACATAGCATTAGAGGATTCAGTTGAAAACTACAAAATACAAAAAAATTGAAAAATGATAAAAAAATGGTTGCCTTGATGAAAACCTAGCAAACAGGTGCTTTGGACAAGTACCATGGCGAAAACTTGGCAAACAGGTGCCATGTGTAATCAATCATTGCTTTTCCATCTATTGTCACTTTTTCTGCCTTGGCTTAGGATGAAAGGTATTATTGTCATTATTACGCAAATCGCCACCACATTCTACCCTACCTGTCATAGTGGATAAACGATTGACATCAAGTCCTGATGACTGTCCATCTAGTAAACCAGTAGCATCCTGTCCATGTTCCTTAAAAAAATGGCTAAGTCTTGGACCTAACTAGGGGAAAAATATTTATCATGAAACTACAGTGGGTGTCACACATGATCTTAACAATTGGCAAAAAGTCCTAAAAAAAGAAAAAAACATTGGCAAAAAATCATGAAAAAAGACAAAAACATTGGCAAAAAGTCATGAAAAAAGACAAAAACATCACAAAAAGTCCTGAAAAAAGACCAAAAACATCGTACAAAGTCCTAGAAAAAAAGACAAAAACATCATAAGAAGTCTAGAAGAAAGACCTAAAAATCATAAAACATCCTGAAGAAAACCACAAACAACAATTCAGACTACTCGAAGAGCGCGAACACATTGTCATCTCTTGTAAAAATCAGTCATATCAATCAGTCTTTGTCATTTTTCTAAACTACATTGTCTCTGTGCATTTGCTACATAGGCAAGACTCACATTTGAGTCCCTGAGACACTAGGTCAGTCCATTTAGGTTTTTCAAAATAAAATCATGATGCAATCTTTGGTCACCAAGACAAAGTCATTGGTCATGTCGAACTACGAGGTCTATGAGTGTATGACATAGGCAAGGCCATTTGTCGATGAGCCCATGAGGCCGCACCGGGTTAGTCCATTAGGGTTCATGACACAACACTGGCACACACATCAAAAAATCTTCAAGGCAACACAAACCTTTCCCAAATGAATGAAACTCATCAAGAAAATCATGCCAATTAGTTATTTCAATATGACAATTTCATCAACATGTCAATGATATCATCATGACAATATTGGCATATAGTCAAAGAAAAGTCAGACTCGGGCAAAGAAAGTCAAATCATCATAACCTATCAAACTATCAAATTTTAGGTTAATCTTCAGATAAGTCCTTCTGAATGATAACCTGTCATTTATGCCTTAGGATGTGTCTTTCCTAGGCATCGTCATTGTCATTTGACATTTTGAGTGATCCTCTTGACATCTAAAGATCACTCTTCGTGACATCAGTATTCTTTAGATGTGTCCTTCTGAAGAACCAACTCTGTCATTTATGCCTTAGGATGTGTCCTTCCTAGGCATCGTCATCATGACTATTAGGGATCAAATCCTCTCGACATCAGAATTATTCAGGATGTGTCCTTCCTGAATTCACCAATTCTCGACATTTTTCAAGATCGTCAAAACTTTAAACATTTTTGACATCTTGACATTATCAAACATGGCATCTTGCCATCAGAACAATGGATATGCTGACGCACTTGGCAAACACTTGACAATTGTCTTTTAGTTTTTATCATGATATTAGTTTTTCAGCAAGATCCCACTAAGCAGTATTTAGAGAAGCAACAATGTATCATGTCGATTGACACACATGACTACTAGTTTCTCAGTGAGGTCTTGATTTTGGGATTTAGAAAAATAATGACATATCATGGTAAGGACTTTATTTTTGTATTTTGACAATCATGCCACTAGTTTCTCAAGGATGTCCTAGAAATGGGATTTAGAGAAGCAGCGATGTTTCATGATTTGTCTTGTCTTTTTCTCCATGTGGTTGATTATGGCAAAAAAAATGGGGCAATCACGCTCTTAGTATGAGTCATGATCATCCTTGTCTATGACTATTTGCCTTATGTGATGGTACGACCTTGTACACCTTGATCTATGTCATATCATGGTGTTTCTTGGCCATTACAATAGTTTTCCCAATGATGATTAAGAGCAATAAATACTAATGTACTATGGTAAAGCTTTGAAGGATTTGGTCTAGGAATTAACATGCATTTCCATCGGTCTTGTCATCTTCTCCTTTTTTCGTTTGGTCATCTTCTCTCACCAATCTTGTCATCTTCTCTTGTCCATCTCACGATAATATCCTATGACATCCAAAAATATAAGTGCATACATGATCATATAAACATTGCATTAGATCCATACATACATCATCCATGGCATCAAATCATATACATAAACATTGCATTAAAACATAATCATTGACATTGCATCTTTTACTAAAATACATCATGCACATCATTATAATCATTATCATCTCATATAAATAAGAATTGCATCATCAACACATCAAAATCATAAATGAACATCATATAGAGGATATCACATCAAATGCATAAATGAAAGAGCATCACATAACACATATAAGCTGCATCAAAACTGCATCATCATATAGTATCATCTCAAAAATGTACAATGTCACAAGATAAAGTCATGGGATATCCCAAAAATGGAGCTCGTAGGCTCAATAATATACATAGTGTGTCATAATAACAAAATGCCCCTAGGGTAGACTCTCATCATCCCGTCAAGGCGAAGAATATGGTGGCTGAAGCTCTGTCACTGGCACTGAAACAATAGGTGGACCTATCGCAACCTCTGCCTGTGCCACTACTGGAGCTGAGAAGGCAGGTATCATCTCAATGGTATAAAACATCTGTGATGTCACTATGGCCGGACTCTGAGAAGTAGAGGGATCAACCACTATGGTTGTACCTGTCCTAACCTCTACACTAAACCAGTTGATCCATGACTATGACCCAAATGAGGACTCGGGGTGTGCCTACATGAATGATGTGACCTGTGCCCTGAGGTGTGTCCTGTCGAGGTAGACCCTCCAACATTAGTATGACTTCTACTGCTAGTAGCATTGCCTAATTTGTGGTCACTAGTTGTCCTCATCTGTGACTATGACAAGGTAGGATCCTATCACTCTAGTGGCACTACCTGCTCATATAATGTCTTGTAGTGCCCCAATCTCGTGCTCACCCTAGCTAGCTTGCGAGCCATGTCTCCCATAGGCCCTGTGCATAATGCTGCAAAGTTTGTGCACCATTGAGCTGCGTCCTGCTGGCAGATCACCGCCTGATCCCGCTCTACCCAGCTACCTCCAATGCTGACTATAAGGATCTGACCTATGCCAGGTTATCATCTAGTCTCTACTGTGGCATCATGAGGTAATATTGAGCTGGAGGGTATCACCTCCTCTCCCTCCACCATCTGATATCTGAGGAGTCTCTCGGCCTCATCCATAGCATTGTACTCATCATCATCATCATCATCGTCACCCATCTCCTCCTCCTATCCTCTGACCTCCACCTCCACATCCTCATGCCTCTCCTCCTCCTGTCCTCCCACCTCCATCTCCTCATGCCTCTCCTCCTCTGCCTCTGCCTCTTATCTCCTAGCCTCCACCTCCTCTGCCACATCCTCCACCACATCCTCTGCCACCTCCTCCTCCCATCTCTCCTCACCCTCTCCTTCCTATTGGGGCTGCTCCTCTCTCCCTTTCCTTGCCAACCTCAGGGATAGCATCTAATGCCACCCTCGCCACTTGTGGGCGCACCCTCTGAACCTGTCTCTACCCATCCTATCATCGCCTCCAGCCGTCTCCACCATCATCCCCACCTCTGCCTCTGTCCCCACCTCTGCCTCCGTCTCCACCCCTACCTCCATCCCTGCCTTTGTCTCCATCCCTGCCTCTGTCTTGGCCTCTGTCTCTGCCTCTATCTCTCCCCCTACCTCCATCTCTGCCCTTACCACCTCGCCTGGCCCATGGCACATGAGGTATCACTGATCGCCTGTCTACAGGTGTTGGCCAGTCAAGATTTGTCAAGGGCACTGGTTTGTGTGTCTGCCACCAAAGATCATAATCAGCTATGGTCCCTAGATCAGATGCTCCTCCCCTCCATCCCCATGCCTAGGCTCCTAGCCTGTCAATCTTCTGCTTGGAAAATGCCACTAGGATGGCTGGTCCCCAAGCATACTCTCTAAAAGACCTGGTGTTCTCAGCTGTCCCTATAGGTACACCTTGCTGCTCTCCAAACTACCTCAAGACACGCTAGGGTAAATACATCTCAATGATCAAAGACATCTACACAGTCCGTCCAATCAAGTATCTATACTGTCTGCAAAAGTTGAGGTGCTCATCCTCATTATCCCACACCTCATAATATTTGTACGGCCTCCAGATAAATGTCACCATGGTATCAATCTTGTGCCACCAGCAACTGGTCTCACCCATTTTTGTCTATTGTATTGCACGGTGTAGTAATAGGCATAGGGCATCCCCTCAGCCAACTGTGGTCTCTTAATGGGAGGGAGAAACATGGCAATATGCTCCCACGCCCAGATCATCATCAGTGTAGTCCCACAGGAAATACTCTCTCCTCTCCTGTAAGCAACATCATGTAACTGATGGTAAAGTGTCCCTAGCAAACATGGACCCCAAGCATAAACTGTCCTATCATGTCTCATACCAACCAGGATGTCACCCAACCAATAGGAAATCCATGTCCCCAGCGGTCAGGAATCAGGATCCCCCCGACCAGAGTCGCAAGGAAGGCATCAAAGCGACCATAGTGCTCGGCCATAAACTCCCACCTGATCTCGTAACCCTGGATGCCTAGTCTTGCACCTTGATCTCGATAATAAGCTTGGAAGGTCTACTCACCATGACGAGGGTCGTAGACAATTTGCTCCCCTTGGATCGACACTCGCAATATCCGGTAGACATCCTCCAAGGTGATCGTGGCCTCACCTGTCAGTAGGTGGAATGAACAAGTCTCTGAATGCCACCGCTTGCACAGTGCAGTTAATAATCCCCTATTCACCTAAATGGCAGGCATATAGGTAGCATAGAATAGCCCTAGACACATCAATCGCCAGTGCTCTTGTGGGCCCAATTGATCGGCAAATCGAAAGGTGGTCGGTCTGCTCTCTCTTGTATAGATAGGGGCAAGCTGCCTCTGCAAAAAAGACAAACAATACATCAGTACTTTTTGGACAACTATCAACATCATGAAAAGCATCTAAGGATATGCAGATATCAAAATCAACTAGGGTCAGAGAAAAAGGCAAATGCGTTGCATTTAGGAAATTGCGTCTCAAAAAGTCAATTGCGTTGTACCATACATCAAATCCAGTTTAAAATATCAAATGCGTCGCATGTTTCTGCTTGCATCACAACATTTGATGAATGCATCTCATTAAGGCAGTTACATTGTATAAACACAATTGTGTTGATCAAAACAGCGAATGTGTTGCAATTTGACAATTGCGGCATTCAGGCATTCGAATGTGACTCGATAAGTCAAATGCGTCATAGAAATTGTCAAATACAGTGCAAACCACCACTCTACACTAATTTGTCATTGCACTTGTGTCGTGACGCATCAAATGCGTCGAACGCGAAGGTGATTGTGGCTTATGCGAATGTAGTTGCGTCGCAGTGCAGACGCTATTTGTCCTAGAAAGCTAAAAATGACATGCAAAACGAGAAAATTACAAAGCGAGGCAAGGGTACTTACCGTTGGCTCTGAGCCCTCTAGCCATCTAAAGGTCCACACAATCTCCTCGCGATGCTCTAACACTAGAATCACCATCGTCACTGCTGTGCTTTTTCGCTCTGAGCTCTCCAATTTCGCAAGGTAAATAGTGAAAATGAATTGACTTTTACCCCTTTGTCAACCTATTTATAAAGTCAAAATGACATTTCTCAACCCAGGTTATTACTGGAGGCTCATTTGACCACCTTTGACTTCTCTGTTGATTGTCTAAAACATGTCTAAATCAGAAACCGACTGTGCCATTATTTTTCTAGTCATCAGATTGATTTATCGAGACCCTTTACAAATTATTCTATCGCCGACCCGAAATTTGAGAAATTTCCCGAGGGGGCAATGATACTTCATACCTTTACTGGGGCATATTTTTGACTTATTTTCTTTGTCACAACGCGGCATGCTACATTATGACAAAGAGGGGAAAAATGTAGACACCTAAAAATGACCTAGGCCTGCAAGCTTCATTTTTACCACTTTCGTCCTAGCATAATTATGACATTTAATTATGTCCTTGGTCCACATTCGACTATTGATTAAATAATTCATAATTATTTAATTAATTCGTGTCCTTTGATTCTTCATGATTATTAAATAAATAAATTTCATTTATTTATTAAATACATCATTAATTGTCTAAGTCTTCCCTTAAATAAATTACTTAATTTATTTAATTCCCCTTTGTCATTTATTTCTTCCTGATTATTAAATAAATAAGTTTTATTTATTTATTTAATATGTCACTAATTGTCTTAATTAAATGAATTGATTAATTTAGTTAATTAATTAATCTTATCTGCTAAATTAAATAATTATATTTAATTATTTAATTGCCAATTTGATATTCCTCTCATTTTAAATAAATTAAATTATTTAAAATGTTGTCACAATCTTAACTGACAGTTCACTTTGGAAAATAATTGGAAAATCAATTATTTGTTATCTCATAAAATCCATAGTTTGAATTAACTCAATTCAAAATGGAAGCTAATCTTCCAAAAATCAAGTAATCGGGTAGATTCTCAATTTGCCAAATTTGATCTTCAGTTCAGTATTTATCTTCTCAATTTTGAAAATCTTTATTTTCTAATTCATTTATCTCATTTATTCTCCACCGTCGATCCAATTATCTGAGATATTATCTTGACCATTCGATTAATGATTTTGCCCTAATCCTAATTAGGGATTCTCAGATTTAATCTGGACCTCTTATTTTAGGTTCTCATCATCATTTAATCTCGTCCATCCATCCAAAATGACATTTTCTATAAAATACCATTTTCCTCTCACTTTTTGATTACACACATACATGCTGACATTTTACATAGACACATTACATTTTAAGCATTTTGCACACTTAGATTTCATAGCAATTTCAACACTTATTATCTTTATTTGATCAAATCTTATCATATTTAGGCATTATCAATCATGGTCATAGGCATAGTCATTAGGCATATTTAAAATCCTTCAAAGCTTGGTGTAGGACTTAGACATTTGTAGATTGCTCACACGACGAATCTGAGGGCAACATCATCTAGCAAGTAAGAAGGTGCTATGGAGGTAATCATGGAAATCTTGAGAAACAGGTATAATCATTCTATTGTTTAATTTCCTTTGTGCTCTATAGAACTTTGGGGTTTTATTGTCATTTATGATTTGCATTCATTCATTTCATCTAATCTAAATCTAGAAATTTACCCTCAGTTACATCTGTCATTCCATTAACCAGTTGTACATATTCTAGGATATTAAAAAAGTGAGATGCATGGAGTGATCTGAGCCATTCATTTGCAAAGAGATTGTTAAAATTATTTATTTCTATGAACTCATTACAAAATGGTTTCAAAACAACTTCTTTTTAATTGTGTATTACTCGTGAGTAACATATTTAATTACTCTCTCTAGGGAAATCAGGGCTATACATTTACATTATCAAAGATTTGGTGTTTTATCACCCATGAGGGGTTTTCTCCCAAAATTCTATGTTTATTTAAGTTATTTTGTGTATGATGCCTATGAGGGTTTACTCTATGAAAAAATTTGTGAATGTTAATTGGTTTTTGAGTCTGTTAAGGAAAATTCATAAATAAATGAATATATTTTGGCTAAATTAAAGATCTTAAAAGAAAACACTTAGAAAATGAATTTGTAAAAAATTTGAAAACTTTGTGTAGGGATAAAAAGAGGATATATCAAGTATTCCAACATTATGAGGTCCTTTTGGGGTTGGTACCTAGGAATTTACAGCCTAATCATGTATTTAAGGAAATGCCATAGTGTAGTGTGAAACCATGGAAACTTGAGTATGATAGTTAATCATTCATTCATTTTTTGAGTTCTAGTTGTAAGGTTCCTTGTCCTTGATTGGAGGGAGAATATCACAAGGGAGGATGATGCCATAAATAAACAACATCATAGACAAATGGTATGCTAATTTGTCAATTAGTGAGATTTCACCATCTTTGTGCTTAGCCACTAGTTTTTGAGTCATCTCCCTTAGTGAATGATGTTGGCCAATCATTATTGAGTTGTTGATGTATGATTTTGACAATATATTATTTCTAGTAAATTTTATATATATATATATATATATATATATATACTGATGTCATTGACCAATCATTGTTGAAATGTCATTGTATGGTTTTGTTAGTATAGTGTTTTGAGTGTATTGAGACTTTGGTTGATATTTAAGGTAGTATTGATTATGTGCATGTGTGTTTTATTAGGCCATGCCATATGTCCTAAGGTGCTTAATCATTCTAACCTATCCTACAAATAATACTCCATCTCAATCATCATTAAATCAACAATAGAGTTGACTTTGTCATGGATCTAGAGGGAACACATGTTACAAATTGTGGAATAATCGATGGTTGGATATGTTTGTTGAGAAAATATAAACATTAGGGCATAATATAATAAATTGTATCCAAGAATGGAGGTGTGGCATTCATCCTACCATACTAGGGCTAGTATGGTGTGGTGGAAGTTACACCACCCCATCTTAACCTTGAAGAGGTGTCATTGTCATGAGTGTGGCACTACCCATGTGATAGTAGAAACTTATTAATCTAGAGTTTGAATAAATTTTGGCAAAGTATCTTAGGTAGTGACTCCATTAAGAGCATCTTACTAGAGTGGAGTATAATGTATGGATAGCATACAAGAAAAAATAACTTGGTTAATAATTTTTTGTTAGATATTATGATCCAGAGAATTATGTTTCTTAATTATTTATTTATTCAATAGAGAGTGATATTGATGCAATTGGAGCTTCATATCGAAGGTAGAGAGGTCTAATTGGAAGTAGAATTTATACTCTTGGAGTGGGTTAGAAAGCTTTTGTTATAGACTACAAAGGGAGTTGGGGAAAAAAATCATACACTTCTTAGATCTCATAACCAAATGTATGTAGAGTTTCATATAAATTTTCTTAGTCATTATGAATAAGAGATTGTTCTTTTTATTGAAATGATATGATGCACCTCATGATATTACAATCTTTAGGGTTTTTATTAAAATCTACTTTTTTCTTCAGGGTTTTTTGTTCAATATTCAAAAATTCCTATGTTTGTAAGGTGTGAGGAACCGATACCTTTGCCACATCTTTACCATTCTCTAAAATAATTTCTCCAAACATCTTTATGTAATTTGTAATCAAATCTTCATTTTTTTAAATTGCTCAAGCTATATTTTAGAATAATTTTATGGTTTTTTGGGATACATGTTTTCACATATTTCAACGGCTATTTATGTAATGATACTAACTAGAATCCACACACTTTTATTTGTAGCTTTCTATTAGGCTATTTTCTTGGTGTCTATACGAAATGACATACTAGGTATTTATGTTGTTATTTTTGGTACTTGCAATTTATCATTTTAATAAAATGAAACACTAACCTAGGATTTAATAGGTAGCATATAGAGTAATATTTCATATCATTTTTATATTTGAAAGATTGTAGTAGTTAGTGATGAAAAAAATATGTTTTAGAGTAATTTACACGAATTATGAAACTCCTTTGTGACATCAATAAAACCATCTAAATTAGCAAACACCTTGAAAAAATATTACCATACAACTACACTAGGGATACTATTGTAATGAGGACAACTAATTAATCTTTAGAGTGTAATGATAATAGTGAATTTTTTTAAAAATAGATTAATTTCTTTGGTTTAATTAAATGATGGTCTTCACCAATGGGTTATGGAGTCAAGCAACTCATGAAATAAGGGTTGATTGAGAGATTTTAAAGAGAAACCTGTTGCAGTGGTCATATGATGAAACAAACCTTGAAACATAGTATCCTTTTTTTGCTATAGGATTGTGTTAAAAAATGATACAAATCATAGTAACATATTCTCTCAAGCTGTAATGTATCATGCACCTAAGAGTCATGTTCTCTTCAGAAAGAAGTAATACTTGAGTTAAAAGTTGTACTCTTATTGTTGATAGTACATGGTGTATTCAGGAGCAATACCCGCTCCAGGGACAAAAGAATACTTCAATGAAATGATATATTGCACTTGGAAAAGGTGCCAAAATAGGAAACTAAAGAATTGATGACTTGTTGGTATCCATAAATTGAGCTATCGAGTTTATATAGAAGAGGTACACTATAATTAACAAATTGGTATTCTTATAATAAATAAATATGCATATTATTTAAGACATTATTATTGATCATTTTAATTGATTTTTTGATGAAAAACCACTTCTAGTTGGCTAGAACACATCTTTTTTCCAAATGTAGATACTTCTATATTGGTGATACTTATGTTGTTGTTGAACTTGAAGGTTACACATGGATTGACAAACACATGCTTTACCGATATATTAAGGTGGGATTCAATATTCCTATAAATTAATGATCTAAATGTCTTGAAAGTTTTGAGTATTGTGTATACTTTTTCTAAAAATCATTTGTTGCCTCATGTAGACTTTTGGAAAAAAAAAAAGCCTTCCAAAGGACAATAAGTTACCTCATTCTCATAGAGAAGTATATTTAGTGATGAAAAACATTGGAATGGAGTACAATACATATGATGCATGTCCAAATGACCATATATTGTACTATGGAAAGAACACAAATTTGCAACAATGCCCAATGTGTCACACAAATAGATATCATCAAGATCAAGTATCCAAGAAGGTTCCTTATAAAGTACTACGCCACATTCCACTAAATCCAAGGTTTGAGAGGATGCTCAAATGCAAGGAGTTGGAAAAATATATGCATTATCATGCACAACGGAGGAGCCAAGATGGTGTCATATGTATGGCTGTAGATAGTAAACACTAGAAAGTGATTGAGGAAAATTGGCCACATTTAAGAAATGAGCCAAGGAATGTGAGAATTTCTCTAGAAATGGATGGTGTCAATCCTTTTGGAGATCTTAGAACAACATATTCTATTTGGCCAATTTTAATTATTAACAATAATCTCCCCCCTTGGATGGCAATTAAAAAGGAGCATGAAATGTTAACTCTTATCATACCAAGTACTATAACATATTAATGCAATGCTTTTTTGAAGATTATATAAAAATAATTCAACTCAGTTAAACCTTGATAAATAACTTTTTGTTTACTTAGGGAAGTATCAGGTAAAGGATAAGGATGAAGACATGGAGCCCCTCATTGATGAGCTTCATGAATTATGGGATAGTGTAAATATGTATGATGTATCAAGACCTATCAATGATATAAACTTCCTCTTTCATGTGATCCTTATCTAGACAATTCATGATGCCTTGGGATTCTCTATTTGTTGTGGTAATATATTATAAATTACATTTGTAATTATTTTGTTCATTTTACCATTTACTAAAATAGTTTCCATTATAATTTTAGGGCTACAAACAAAGAGGAAACATGGTTGTCCATCATGTGGGCCCAAAACATTGTATAGGTAGTCAAAGGATCTCAATAAAACTGTGTATGATGAATATATATATTTTTTATCACAAAATCATCTCTATCAAGTGCATGAAAAAAAAAAGTTCAATGGAAACGAAGTGGAAATGAGGAAGACAAGAAGGATGAACCCTACTAGGTGGAAAGAACTATATGACAAAAAAGAAGGGATAGGCTTTCCACTAGGAATGAAAAGAATCTCTATTTTCTACAAATTACAATATTGTGTGAACTTTCCAATAGCCCACCTATTTGATACTATACACATCAGGAAAATGTGGCAAAGTGTTTGTGGAAATATCTAAATGGAACCAACCTTGAAGCAAAAATAAAGCTACGAAAGGACCTCCAAGTTGCCAATATCATGTTGAACATGGGGTTGCATGAAAAAAAAATCATTTTTTCATGCTCCATAGATTTTTACATCAAAGGAGAAAGAAAACATCATTGACACAATGAAAAGCATAAGATTTCCTTTTAGTTTTGGTGTGACATTAAAAAAATTATTCATAAGAGATGGGTCATAGTTCTCATGGCTCAAAAAACATGATTGGCACAACTAGATAAAGGTAACTTTGTAGAACATTAAATTTGTTGGCAACATAATTATAAATTTGTATATCTTAGTGATAATAGAAGTTCATGCATCTTTTAACACTGTTTTTGTTAATGGTTATGTAGTATGTGTTTCCCACAGCAATACCGAGCACCTTTGACTGTGATGTCACGTTAGCTATTTACAAATTATCCAAATAGTTGAGGCATTTTGAATCCATCATGCATATTCTTCCATGACTCTTATCCTTTGAAGTGCATTATTGGTAATCCCTTTATAGACATTTATACCTTTAGTTTTAAACAAATAATAAGTCTTTATTATAATACACATTAATGTTTGTAGGTGGGTTTCATCTAAAGAGATACATCAGGATGAATTTAATTATTGGAAGAGGAATGTTCCACTTTTGATGTGTGATATTCAAATGTACTTCCCTTCAAGCTTCTTCAATTCTCAAGAGCACTACCTTGTACACTTAACAGAAGAGATTGAAAAGTGTAGTCCTATCCATATTCAAACAATGTGGCTCGTGGAGAGATATATGAAGGTTCTAAAATAATTTGTGAAGAAAAAGGCTCAACCAGAAGGGTCCATGATTGAGGGGTACATGGTTTTCCAAACAATGGTTCATTTGAGTGAGTACTTACCTGAATTGCATCTTGAAGCTCCTCAATTATGGGATGGTAACCAACCTCAATCATTTGAAGAAGAAAAATTAGAGGGTCAAGGGACTTAAAAGAGGATAAAAGGTATACAATATTGTTTGAAGTAATTGTTTTTATCTTGAATTTTATAAGACATAGCTTTAAATCATTATTAATTCATTGAACAATTCTATTTTTCATTGTAGATGCTAAGGAGTGGGAGTCATTACATTTGTATGTTGCATACAATTCTGACTTTATCTTGGAATGGATGGAGAAGTACACTAAACAAAATAAATTAGAGGATGAAAAGACATGGACTAGTATATATCATAGACATGGTCAAAACACTGTTTGAGGACTTCTTGCAAGCCATAAAAGAAAATGGCCAGATAGATGCTTGCGGAATTGGCTAAAGACCAATATTGAACACAAGGCAATAGAGAGGAAGAATAGAGTGACACAACAACAAGTTAATTTTTTTAAAGGATCTAGAAATGGGGAGGTGGTACATGTATATTAACATATTTGAGGTATTTATTGATTTTCCTTTTAACATTTTTAGACTTGAATATAATTAGTTAATATTTATATGAATCTAGGTAACAGATTACAAAGGAATGTGGAATTTTGGTCATCATTTTCACATCAAAAGGGTTGATGACAAGAGACAAACTTATGATTGTAGAATTTCAACATCATTTGAGGTGAAATATCATTCACATGCAAATGATAGACAACCAATCACAAGAAAACTTCGCTATTATGTAGTGTTGGAGGATATTATAGAGCTTGATTTTATACCTTTCAAGATAGTTAATTTTCATGTTCAATGGTACAAGCTTATCAAAGTGGGTGAAGACAAAACTATATATCTGCACAAGAATGGATTCCATATGATCAATACATCAAGGTTTGAAGCCACTTTTGAACCTTATGTGTTTCCAATTGAATGTGACCAAATATTTCTCATTCCAAATTTAGAACAACCTAGTTGGTCATTCGTGATTGATTATGATCCAAGAGGATGAAGAGCAACATTTGTTCAAGATGTAGAGGACCATTATTTACTTGAAGATGCAGAAGTCCCCCTTGAAGAAATAGATGGCCAAGATGGAGATAATGAAAACTTTATTTTCAATGATGCATATGACCAAGATGAAGATCATGACAAATTTAATGAAGTGTCTAAAGGATATGAGAAACCACATGGGCATCAAGTCCATGAATATGATAAATTTATTGATTTTCATTTACCTATAGCTCAAGATGAAGAAGACCATGTAACTATGCTATTAATTTATTTGTAGATTTAGGGCCCAGTAATGATAGTGCATTTATGCCATCAGATGATGAAATTTCATGTGAGAATGACATTATTTGATCACCATGTTCACTTTAAGATGGTTGTGAGGATTCAATACAATATAATTAACTCTTTATAGGTTAAGTATTGTGTTTTTAATTATACAGAAAATGTAATGGAAATTAAGTAATTTGAATGTTTTGAGTGTTATGTTAATGGATGATTGTAACATCAATGAGTATATATATTGCATTTACTTTTTAAAAAAATTACTTGAAGGAGGATTTTTTGTTTGGAAGCTTTACACAATCAACAACTACACACTTTATTCAAATGACACCTAGGAAAGAGAAACACAATACCATAAAGGTAAAAAATCTTTGGAAGTTGAGCAGTGTTTATGTTTTTTTTATGTATTGAAATATAATGAAAATTATGTATGTAATTGTTCATGTGCTAGTGAATTTGACTTATGTTACCGTAGACATGGAAAATGTATCGACACACTTGATCCTGATTACTAACACCACCTCATCCTGAATCATTCCTTTGTCTAAACCATTTACTCGAATGGCCCTTATTTGATTAAATTCATCAATTTTCCTCTCTTAATTAAATGAATCATTATTTATCTAATTAATTATTTCTCTTTTGTTAATTAAACTAATCAATTTGATTTAATTAACCCTAGGTCTCTATTTAATTAACAAATTCATCTTATTTAATTAAATCTCTAAGGTCATCTTATTAAATTAAATAAATTAAACCTTATTTTATTTAATCTAACAATCATCCCCTTTAGTGGAATAAATCAAAATTTTATTTAACTAAGTCTAAATCATTTTCCTCTCAACTTTGATTTATTTAAATCCTAAAATCTAAGTCAAAATTGTCAAATCACCTAATCTCCTCTCATTTAATCAAATCCTGATTAAATCTAATCTTAATCCATGTCCCATCCTCTAGCTTTTACCACTTGCACATGAAAATACATTTAATTCATTTATTAAATCTCTATTTTCTCTCAATTTGGCATCTTTATATAATATTCTTCAAATTTTAAAATCCCTCCAAATGGGATGTGTCCTTCCGACAAGGCATTTATTTCATCTTACATGTCCTTGTACATTGAGCCACATGGAATTTAAGTTATCTCTTTTCCCTCTTACATGTCATTTCAGTATTTCAAAATTCGAGTAATTGCATTTTTTGGCACATTCATCAAAATGTGCACATCCTTTTCCCATTCACATCTTGACAAGTGGCATTTCACCATTGGTTGAAAGTTAGTCCCACATTGATTCATTTTGGGAATTTATCCATCTTTTCTTTCTATAAATAAGAGGTTTCTCTCCTCATTTGATCATCCACAATCCAAGTAGAATTACTATAGTCATTTTGAGCATCCACAAGCATATCCATTTTTATCAATTTCATCAAAGTCTTAGCTAGGTTATGCAGGTTTTTCATCATGTAGCTCAAGTGATTCTTCAATAAAGTGGATCAATCTTCATCACTCATCAGTTTTCACATCATATTGGCACCAATTCCCCCATGGGATCAAGAGTTTTCTTGCTTAATTAGGATTTCATTGCTTTTTCATTGTGTTCTTCATTCTTATTTCCTATTTTGAGCATTGCTAATGGATTTCATGGGGAATCTTGATTCTCAATTTCATTTGATCTAACTATGTGTTTTTTTATTATGTTTTGTAGGTATTAGGATTGGGGTTCTACATTTAGCCCTAGAAGGAGGGCGAGTCTCAAGTTTAAATCATGTTTTTTAACAAAATTCCATGCTTTTTTCTCTATTTTTTGTTTCTATAGGAAACTACACCACTATTAGTTCAACAATGCCATACAACACTGTTGTCGGTCTAGCGACACCATATAGCAATGCTTCAAATTGCAAACTATGCCAATTGGTCTTTCCTATCTAGAATTCAAAAATATTAACTCCACCGTTGGTTCAAATCACATGCTAGAATTCTCAAACTTCAAACAACACTGCTAGGAGAAACTCTGATGAAATCACACTCTCTATTTTGTTGCAAAGCATCACTTGTAGAATTAACGGTGCCATATAGCACCTCTAGGTTCCTCAAACTACACCGCCTGTGTAGACTCCACCCCTAGAGTGAAGTAAAGAGTGAAATTTTAGTTTTTTATAACATGTGCTTTTTTAATTTGGATCATCTAGGTTATTAATTACTTTCTTGACCTTTTGTTGCAGTTGTAACTAGTTTTTTGTAGGGTGGCTTAATCAAAGGTGAAGAAAAGAAACCTAGTGGAAGTTTCATAATGACATCATCATCTCATGATATCAAGTATTTTTGAAAACTTTAGTGTTGTTGAACACTCTTAGAGAATTCATAATTTCTCTTAAGGATTTGTTTCTTTTCATGTGCCTGGGACATACTAAATTTCTTTTTGGGTCTAAAAAGAACACTGCAAAGGCTTTCAATTTTTGCTCCCAAGGGCTTAAAAAGAACTTTAGGAAAAAATCACTAGATTTGGTTTGAGGGTTAATAATTGAACAAGGAAATCTCCATATTTCATTTTTTGGTACTCTAAAAAGAATCAAATCATTTCTTTATGGATTTAAAATGAACGAGTGCTTCTTTGTTTTGTAATTACTTATTTAAAGTAATATCATTAAAAGGATGTATGTGCTTCTCTTGTGCCTCGTGATGATCTGGAGAATCAAAAGGCCTTTTGGTGACATTAAGTTGTGTAAGTAATTACCTACACACTTCAATTTGGACTTTAAAATTGAATAAATATTGCGAGTGTGAGTGGAACATATCGCATGTGTTCTCTCTTAGTTTCTCAACAAAGATCAATCAAACTATGGATATGTTTTCTTTCTTTTTTTAATCTTAGAGGGTCTTCCTTGTGGGAAAAAGTAATCACCCAAGGGAACAACCCAATTGGCAACATGCTAAAGCCAAGTGACTTCCAACCGATATATAAGTGTGGGTCCTTGTTGAAAGGAAAGTATCACAATGGTCATCCCAAAAAGAAAGGAAGCAATGGTCTCTCGCCAAATGTGTGATCCCCCATGAATGAAAAGTCCGTATTAAAACCTCTGTTTAGAAAAAGAAAAAATCCTTGATCTATTTGTTGGTGCAAGAATGGTCATTCTAAAGCCGTCCCACACTTTTATGACTTTTAGTAGAAATGGAAAGTATGACATGGGAGTTTCATGGGTACTGATGCTTGGTTGTCTCTTATAAGTGAGTGCCATGGAGGGGAGCCAGTTTTGTCAAGCATCTAACCATTTGCTAAAAGTAGGCATAGTTGGACTTGTCCAAGTGGGGATTCAACAAATACAATATTTCATATCCATAGAGTTGTACTTTTCTTGAAAACAAAACACTTTTCTTGTTCGCAAAAATTTAGAAACAAACATTCAACATTGTCATCAAAACTTCGAACCCTTTAGGAGGAAAATATCTTTGACAAGATTCATATGCTATTGCTTGCCCTTGGGATTTTATCCTTAGAGATTTCTAAACACTTGGATTTATATCTCAATTTGCTTGCTAAAGTCAACAATAGGAAACTTATTCCTTAAATTCTTTGATTTCCACATAATACACTTTGTGGGATAATAAGAAGTTAAGACATTAGACATTTAGTTTGAAGAAAGCTAAATCAAGAATTTTTTGTGGTAAAAAGAAGTCACTAAGAAAAGCTAAGGACAATTGAACCCCACACATGTGTCTCAAATGATTTCATGCAAGGTCAAAATCCAGAAACCAAAGTCAAAAGCTCTTAGTCCAAAAGAACATCAAAAGAATCTCTCAATGCTCTACAAATTCAGACAAAGATTACTTTTCAAATTTCACAGAAGAGCTTCAAGAAACAATACTGGTTTTTACTCATTCGATTATTGTCAGAATCCAAATATTTTTTGGGAATTTGAGCATCTTTTTTCGAGTAAAATATGTTCTTCAAAATTGAGGTCTTGTAAGAAAGAGTCTTTCTAGGTACACATAAGATCAAATCGAAACCTTCATCCATGTTTTAAACAACAAAACTGAAAAAATATCACCAACAACTCTTGAAAATCTTGAAATCATCCTTCATGCTAGACTATTTTGCAAATCCATGAATAAAAAATTATTGAAACAAATCAAAATCCTTGAATAAAAATATTTGAATCAAACATCAAAATCATTTTTTTAAGCTAGCTATATGTAGATGCATCCTTCTCCATATGCTTAGTTGAATTATCATTTGTTTGGTTAGGTGTGGGTAGATGCATCCTTCTCCCTACACTTAGTCAAATTATCATCTTGTGAGAAAATCTATCCCATGGATAACATCCAACATCTTGGGATACATTTGTTCATTATCCAAAATCAAAAAAATCCAAATTTAAATCAAGGTCAAATCAGAGAATCCAAGAATCCAAAATCAAAATCCAAAACAAATCCAATAATCTATAGAAGTCCCAAAAGACTAGCATCCCCTCAAGATCTTCTAAGAGTTTCACCATCCACATTATCTATCTTTCACTCACTTCATCATCACACCCTTTGATCCTTAAATCATCCTAGATCTTCTTTGTTTGAACCTCATTTTATGGTTCAAACTAGATCTCAACACAAGAAAAAGATGGAATATAAACTTGATTCATACATCATGAGTGATCTAAGTCAACCAAACTTTCAAATCCTTACAATGCAGACTGATTATCAAAAATCACATTTATACAATCCATACATGAGATTATTATCCCCTACAAACCTAAATGGTACAATAAATGTGAGTTTTCCCAATCTAAATTTTGGATCACCTTTCCCAATGGTAGATTTAAATAAAAATACAAACCTAAAAATATATCAACCAAGCAATCAATGCATGAGTATTCAAGAAAACAACATTATCCCACCAAATTCATACATACCAATTGTGAATACACCAAGTACAAGTTTACTAAACATGAACATTTCAAATCCACACTTGGTAAACTTTGGGATGGATATGTGTGTGAATCATATGAATGTTGTTCAAATTCCAAAAAAGATATTGATGACTACATGTATTGATCCAAGTCAAGGTAACACCATGCAAAATAAAAGTTACCTAAATCAAGGCAATATGATTCTTAATCACAAAAATGTTCAATTTCAACCTAGCATACCAAATCTAAACATCATCCCAAATCAAAACATTGTCCAAAATCAATCACCACTAGGTCAAATCTCACAGCTTAACAAACGAAAATACACACTGCTTGGGAAATGAATCAAATCAATCATGCACAAGTTGGTGTAGGAAAAATTAATCATAGTTCCCACCTATGACAATTATCAAGAGCCCTTAGTGAAACCATTGTGGTACAATGAAAATCACCTTTGCGATTATCACAAAACAAAGCCTGGACACACAACATCAAATTGCATTAGGCTCAAAACTCTCACCCAGGACCTTATTGATCAAAAAGTAATAACTATTGGGGACAATGATCAAGAATCAACCACTAGTGATAGCTGTGATAAAATATCGACCAATAATCATGTTTAAAATGTCTCTACATATTCCAATGAGTTAGGGTACATATCTCAAGAATTTATTCCAAAGCATGATCAACATCTTTCACCAAGGTCTAGCAATGATCCTTTCCAAGACATATGGGCATCCTTTGACTTCATGGTTACAGATACTAAAGGGATCCACAACTCAACATTTGAGCCACTTCCTATGCCTAATGAAGATAACCAAGAACACTTTATAATCAATCCATTCTTTGAAATTGACCCATGCCAAGAACTTGATCCAAAGCATGTTGAAAGGAATTCCAAAATCATTCAAGATTGAAAGAATTTGTATCCCCAAGCTACTACAATGATCTAATGGAAACTCTCCTATCTATGCAAGATGATCATATCGACATAACACATAATCCTCCATCTACCCATGAGATTCTTTCTATGGATGGACACATAGATGATCTTCAATCAGAACAAGATTCCTTTACTCCTAACATTATTACACAAAATAGCAGGTTATTGATTCCTACAAAATTGAGTTGTCAACATTGAGATCAAATATATCCCAAATTCATACTGAGGACATCATGTATGGAGATATCCAGCATTATCCACTCAAGGAAATAGGTCTAATAGAACAAGATATTTCAGAGTTACTAGAGTAGAAAATTGAAATAACATCATCTACAATGGTCATTTATCAGAGAATGTATTCTAAACAAGAACTCTCAAAATAGGTGAAATCAAAAAACAAAGGTGATACTACCACCATATTGGGGGAAACTATGTCTCAAGTAAACATCAACATAGGAAGCATGAAGAATCCCTGTGATGAAATCAATGCCAATACTACAACCAACCACTTCACGAATCTTCATCCACCCATTACCCCATCCATAAATTGGGACCAATACCAAAAGAAATATGTGAATCAAAGCAAGAACAACATCATCAAATAAAAATAAATTGAGAAGCATAAAGAACAAATAAAATACAAGTCGATGCCAAAGAATACAAAGAAAGATTATCCATATCAAACGCCAATAGTCAAAGAAACTATGGGGCAAAATAAAAAAGGGAAAATTACCCATCAAAGATGTCCACAAGGGAAAAATAAGGCTTCTCAAGCAACATAAAAATTTTATCAAGTAGTTGGTCCTAATTCCATGAACAGTTTCGTATCCACCCATCATTGCTCATCTTCCCAAGTTTGGAGAGTCAAAGGTTTCAAACTATTAACCAATTCATCTTTTATCCCTAAACACACTCCATCCACGCCTCCACACATGATATCAAATTCTCACATTGACCATGTATTGGCAACCACCCTTCATCATAAGGATTCAAAAGGCACTCTATTGCGACATGCACACAAAGATAGTTAACTCTAGTATCAACAAAGCCAATTAGGAATATCAAAAGTTGTATTCAAGTGTGCATATCTTGGCAAAGTAGCTTCTTCAAACAAGATATCAATGACACATTATGAAAGGGGAATCTACATCAACACCACCAGGTGGTTTAACATGAGCTTAAAATCTTTCACAAAAAAATACAAAAAAGAAAAAAAAAAAAATTCAAAAAAAAAAAGGATTGAAAATAGGAAAGAAAAAAATCATCCTCTAGTGAAAACCACTTTGGTGGCACTTTGGACAGGTACCATCATGAAAACTTAGAAAAAATGTATCATGTGTAGAATCAAGCATCTACATGCACTAGTTCAGATTGAAGCATCTCATCCCATCCATGATAAATCCAACATTCCATCCATCTTATCCATAATAAATCCATTCATCCATAAATCATTGATCCAATCCATCTACATCCATCTTCCAAATTATCTTAATCTTGACAAGTTTGGTGCACACTTTACACTTGCTTATGGTAAACATCTTGACATGAGTCATTTTCATTGATCCTATCCTACCCAACATTATCTGAGCCATGAAGCATTATGGGTATGTGTAGGATCATGATGGGCCAAAAAGTGGTGATATGATGGGTATGTGTAGGGTATGTGGTTGACAACTTTTTTTTCACCCAAAATTGATGAAATGAAAAGGGTTTTTAAAGGATAATCTAAGATTTTCACCAATATAAATTATGCTTTACTTTGAATTGAATGAGTAATTATTATTCATTTTCTATTTGAATTATGACTAAAGTCTTGATTGATAGGCTGATTGAAAAACATCGATAGCTTTCTGTGAGCACCTATTAAAATCTGCAAACACTAAAACCTCAAGCATGGGTTAGTGACCTCCAAATTCATCAAAATGCTCCTATGAAATAACAAGTACATACTTCAAAATGCAAAAAATGACAAAAGAGATCAAAAAGACATTTCTAAAGCATAACAAGTACCTATTCCATAGTGGATTTGTGTCAAATGTGCCAATGACCCTTTCCCAATCCTGGAAAAAACTTGAAATGATGAAATGCAATGGTCAAGAGCAAAATTAGTTGTCAATTCAAGAGAGTAACTTTGCATAAGAGTTGTAGATGAGTTGATGAAGAATGAGGCTCTTTGTTTATAGAATATTTTGATGAGAGAATGGCCAAATGGATGAATGTGGGACTAAAAAAAAACTAATGAAAATAGGCCACTTGTCAACTTGCCATAGGTTGAGGAATGTGCAAGTTTTTGCCAATGTTCCCAAGAGAGGGAAATTTGAAATTTAAAATTGTGAAATAAATGTTGAGTGGGGGACATGAAATGGAGAAGTTATTGCAATGTTGGAAGGGACAAGTCAACTTGTCTTCATTTTCAAACTTGAGGGTATATTCCATTTTTATGCCAAGTTGAAAGAAAATAAGGATTTTAATAAATGAATAAATTGATTTATTTGTGCAAGTGGGAAAAGCTAGAGGATGTGTTGGGTGGCTAGGTTAGGTTAATCAGGATTAGATTAGCTTAGGTGATGATTAGGTGATTTTGACCCCTTTTGACTTGAATATTTGGATTTATTTAAATAAAAAAGGGATGGAATATGCATTTTTATTTCAATTAAATAAAGTTAGGTTTATTTAATTGATGTGAGACTTTGATTTATCTAATTTAAATGAATAACCTTAGGAATGAATTAAATAGTTGTGATTTACTTGGTGAATGGATTTGCTGAGTTTGATTAATTAAATGAGCAGATGAAAATGAACTAAGTGAATAATGTTAATTTTGCATGTCTAAATTTTTCCCCTCTTTGAAGCAATGTACTTGTTGCATTGGTTGGGTATGTGCAGGATCATCATGGAAAAAATAGGCCCTTAAGTGGCAAAAAATTCAAAAAAATCAGAGATAGGCAACTTGACGTAAAAATTTGAATAAGTTATGTATATTATTTCAAAAATATGTAAGAATAGAATTTGTAGAAAATTGAATGTAGTTTCTAAACTACTAGGTTTATTTAAAAAAAAAATCTATTTGGTGAAAATTTGAAATGTCAATGCAGTAGTACTTAAATTTTAGGGAAAAAATAAGTAGGTGTGTGTCTAACCACCCTAACCACAATAAAATGATAAAAAAAAATTTATAATATTTTAGATATCGTAGAGGACTCATGTCTCAATGTGATGCATACTTTTTTGTAATTGTTTTCCAAGTAAATGATTAATTATGATTTTTTATTACAACTTTTAAAAATATAAAAAATCATATGTTTGACCACCTTAACTTGGTCAAAATTTCATGAAATTCATTTTTTGTTTTTTTAATTCTATAGTATATGAAGCATAGAATGTGACACATGTTTTGGATTTAGAAAATGTGATACCATTTGAAACCTATAAATGTTTTAAAATCATCCCATCAATCAGGACTTTAATCATAATTCAAATAGAAAATGAATAATAATTACTTATTAAATTCAAAGTAAGGCATAATTTATATATGTGGAATGCTGAGAATCTCCTTTAAAAACCCTTTTTATTTCATCAATTTTGGGTAAGAAAAAAGTCATCAGCCACATAACCTACACCTACCCATCATATTGCCACTTTTTGGCCCATCATGATCCTACACATACCCAGTTCAAAGAAAAAACTTGCTGCAAACAAAATTCAATTTATTTATTTTTTTTCGGATGCCCCAGCGGATAGAAGTATACTAGTACATTGCCCCCTCGAGATATCAAGCAAAAATATTTTATTTGAGGGTCGATCTCATGATAAAGAGGTTCAAAATGGATGGCTATGGATGATGGTGCAAATTAGATTATTTTAAGATGTTTAGAATAACAAATCTATATTATCTTAAACAACTTAAATGATGATATGATGTGATGATGAATAAGATGGATGGTGTGATATGCTATGATTATGAAAATGTATGATTTATGCAAATATGATGATTTATGAGATGCTTAGACTAACAGATCTATATTATGATGATGATATGCTGTGATTATATAGAATACTAATGTTTTATGGATGCAGGATGGATGTAATGGTGATGATGATTGACTATTCATGATGCGATGTTAGTGTGGAAAAGAAGAAATTAGATGATGACAAGAGGATCCAACAAGCTAACATTATGAGAGATGATGATGAGAAATGATGATGAAAAATGAATGATTTGCTTATCAAGGATTGAGATTTTAAAAGGGTCACTTACCTTATGTTTGATAACACACATAAGTACGATGCATCAAGGTATAAAGGACTAGGATGGTGTGGTACTTAGTGTGATGGAATTTGACTTGAAAAATAGATAGGAGTATTCTTGTTCACACCTGACATACGAAAACCTTGCTAGGATGCACTTTAGAAGTTTCAAACATCTCAGACCAAAACATGGAAAGGTATAACCAGTCAATGCAATAGTCAACAAGCTGTCCAAAACATCCTCTATACATATCTAACAAAGAAAGTATTCGCCAAGGTTATTTTACAAGAACAGACAACAAGCATAGTAGAAAAAATGATAATGATCGTTGCCCCATTCCTATCTCTCTAAATCCTTTGTTCGGATATCATCGAGAGGTCCTTGGACTGAGAGCAATAAGATAAGTCAAAAGACAAAGATAAAGCACATAAACAAGTTGATGTTTTTCAATACCACTAACCAAAAGGGAATGTGTTTTTAAGGATAGGAACCAAAACTATTGCCAAAAGATAATGCCCATTGTAGGAAGGATACATCCTAGGACATGTTAATGGATGGTGGCATGTCATTTCATCTATCCAAAGTGCTCTTTCTGATAAAGAATGCCCCTTGTAGGAAGGATGCATCCTAGGACATGATGTTATCAGATGATTGATATGGGACTATTTGGATGATGGACTATCGACACAAAGAATTGACCAACTTGTTTACGTACTGACTTAAACCTGAGACTTGACATTTTTCAATTTTACTTTTAAGTTGCTAGACTTGTTTCTAACTGTTTCACCAAAGGTTGAGGATGACGATTAGTTTATTATGGATGATGTTATTGAGGGTGAAAGCGAGATGAGGTGGATGGTTTTTTTCAAATATTTGGATGTTTTTGGTATTTTCAAGATTTTCAAATGTTTTGATTTTCAATTTTCTAATGTTTTTGGGGTTTTCTGATATTTTGACTAAGAGACTAACCTAAGGACCTATCCTAGGGGCCTTGGGGGCTGATCAACAGATTAGCCTTGCCTACGTTATACACACAGAGACCATGTAGTTCGTGATGACTTGACCAATTTACGATGAAGATATACATGATGAGATGTTAGTTTATTATGACAGCTCCTAAAGGACTCCACCTAAGTGTCTCTGGGGATGATCAAAGATCAAACTTTCCTATGTTCAAGCTCAGAGACAATGTAGTTCAACAAGACGACTTTGTTTTTGACTTTTTGACTGACTTTTTGACCTTTTTTTTGGGATTTTGATAATTTTTTGAATGTTTTTGGATTTTTTTATATTTTGATATTTTTGGATTTTCTGATTTTCTGATGTTTTTGGATTTTCTAATTTGAGGATTGTAAGATCATACACGAATCTAATCCAATAAGAACATGCCCCCAACATGATGCAATACACTACTCTAATAAAGGAAGGACAAACTAACCTTAAGGATGGGCCGAGTAGTACTAGGAGGGATCATATTACAAACACATGACCAAGCTATGGTGCAGATGCGAGTGGACGAGCAAAATTGATGGATGATGCAGAACAAGCCATAAAGATCCTTGTGGATGGGGAGTGCTTATTTATGCAAGGGACCTGTTTGCCAGGTTTTAACCAAGGTACTTTCCCAAAGTGCCACCAAAGTGGTTTTCACTAGAGGACGATTTTTTCTTTACTGTTTCCAATCTTTTTTCTATTTTTTTTGGATTTTTTACTTTTTTTATTTTTTTATTGTTACCAAGATGTCTGTTTGCCAGGTTTTCACTGAAGTAACCATTTTTTTAGGAAATTTTTTGATTTTTTGGATTTTTTGGTTCTATACCTTGAAATATTTAGGCATAAAACTTTTTTAGATGGGAGCTATTCATGGGCTCTTGTAGAGGTTCCCCTTCAGATGTTGATAGCTAATATGCCCCTAATTTGTAATTTGCTGTTATGACAAATGGTCCCAACAAATTGGGTTCGAACATGCCTTTGCTGCTTACGTTTGGGACACTCTTCTGATTCTCTTTTCATACCAGTTCTCTGACTTCAAACATCCTACTTCTGATTTTCTTATTGTAGCTCCTTTTGAGTCTATTCTGATAGACTTGCAAATGATTTAAGGCATCTATACATCTTTTATCTAGTAGCTCTAGCTCATTTAGTCTTGATACTTGGTACTCTTCATCCGTGATGTAGTTTTGCGGTGATATCCTGAGGGATGGGAGCTCGATCTCAATGGGGAGTACCGCTTCTAATTTATAGACTAGGGAGAAAGGGGTGGCACTGGTGGTTGTGTGGATACTAGTTCAATAGGCCCAGAGGGCGGGATTAAGCTGTAAGTGCCAATCACGACCTATGTCATTGACTATTTTCTTGACGATTTTTAGAATGGTTTTGTTTGTAGCTTCTACTTGCTCATTTCCTTGGGGATAGTATGGGGTGGAGAAATGATGTTGGATTTTCAATTTCTTGCACAAGTCGCAAACATCGTGATTTTTGAATGGTGTCCCATTATCTGAGATAATGGCTTGTGGAACATCATAGCAGCAAATGAGATAGTCCATGATGAACTTTGAAATCTGCTTCCAAGTTATATATGTCATGGGTATGGCTTCCACCCACTTAGTAAAGTACTCAGTTGTGGTTATGATGAATTTGTGGCCGTTAGATGAGGTAGGTGTGATTTTCCCAATGAGATCAAGTCCCCACTACGAAAAGGGTCATGGTGTTACGATAGCATGAAGCTTTTGAGCTGGAGCATGGATGAGGTCCCCATGCTGCTGACATTGTAGACACTTTCTAACATAATCATGTGCTTCTCTTTCCATTGTGGGCCAATAATACCCCATCCTTAGCAATTTATTAGCTATGGTCATTCCACTCGAGTGTGAACCACATATACCGTTATGTACTTCAGTTAGAGCAGTTAATGCCTCCTCAACATTTAAGTAGCATAGTAGGGTTCCTTCTATGCTCCTACGATATAGGGTATCACCTAGGATGACAAATTTGGATGCCCTTTTAACCAAGGTTCATTTTAGGTTTGAAGGTAGGTCAGTGGGTATGACTCCTATATGAAGGTATGTGTAAATTTTGTGGTACCAAGGATCATCGAGACCAACAATTTTGCACAAAAATTTTGATTCTTGTACCTCAAATGTGGGCACGAGAAGCTGCTCTATCAAGAATTCATATATTGGAACATTGTTGGGGATGTCTAGTAGGGACCCAATTGTTGCCATGGCATTTGTTGCTCTGTTGTTGGCTCTAAGTATCTGCTCAAATGCAATTTCAATGAAGGATTCTTTGAGAGTCTCCACCAATTTCTTGAATGGAGTGAGCTTGTCATCCTTGGTCTAGTATTCATCATTCCCTTTATTTATGATCAATTGGGAATCTCTGTACACTTTGAGAGCCATGATGTTCCACTGCACTGCTATTCTGAGACCTATGGTCAAAGCCTCATATTCTGTAATGTTATTGGTGCAGGGAAACACTAGTTTGTAGGACCTTGGTATGCAATCCCCTTGTGGAGTGATGAAGAAGACACCAGCTATTGATCCATGTTTTGTGTATGAGCCATTGAAGTATAGTTTCCAGTGGTTAGCTATGTTGAGATTGAAAATGGATTTATTTGGAAACTCTGAGACAAGAGGGTTCTCAGAATAGATTGGTGCTTCTGCCAGTTGGTATGTGATGACTTAGCCCTTGATTGCTTTCCTCTCCACATATTCGATGTCATATTCTGATAATATCATCACCCATTTTTCCATTCTTCCAGTGAGCTTTGCCTTTGATAGTAAATATTTGAGTGGGTCGATTTTGGCGATGAGCTTTATCTTGTGTGCCAACATGTAATATCTAAATTTTTGTGATGCAAACACTACTGCAAGGCATGCTTTCTCGATGAATGAATAGTTTAGCTCACACCCAACCATTATCCTATTGATGTAATAAATATCCCTTTCTATTCCATTTTCGTCATGCTGAGCCAAGAGAGCTCCAAGGGATGCTGTTATTCCTAATGTACGTATAGAATCAATGGCTTTCTTGGGATGGATGGCATTAAGACTAGCAGTGTTAGTAGATATTCTTTGATTTTTTTAAATGCCTCTTCACACTTGGAATCCCATTTGTATGCTACTCTCTTGTGGAGTAGGTGAGAATATGGATTCTGTTTGTCCGCCAACTGTGCTCTGAATCTATGAATGGATTGGATTCTGCCTTTGAGGCCTCTCAATTGTTTTAATGTCTTTGGTGCTTCCATTTTGAGGATTGCTTTCACCTTCACTAGATAGACCTAGATACCCCTCATTGATACTATATATCCTAGTAGTTTACCTGGTTGTACACCAAAGATGCACTTCTTGGGATTTAGTCTGAATTTGTACTCTTCCAGTCTGTCAAAAATAGCACTTAGGGTTGTTATGCGATCTTTTCTTTTTCTAGATTTAGCTAGGATGTCATCGACATAGTCTTCAACAGTCTTATGGATCATGTTGTGGAATATCAATGTCATGGCCCTTTGATATGTTGCTCCTACATTCTTTAGGCCGAATGGAATCATGTTCTAGCAGTAAGTCCCCCACAGACAAGTGAAGGTTGTCTTATGTTGATCCTATTTTTCTATAATGATTTGATTGTATCCTAAAAATCCATCCATTAGTGATAGCATCTCATGTCCTGCTGTCATATCTACCATCATGTCGATATTTGGAAGTGGGAAGTCATCTTCGGACATTCTTTGTTCAAATCTCTGAAGTCTGTGCAGATTCTAATGGCTCTGTCAGGCTTTGAAATAGGTACCAAGTTTGATACCCATTCTGGATAATCTATTGGTTATATGAATCCTACATCTAGAAGATTTTTTAGCTCCATTTTGACCGATAAGGCGATCTGAGGGTGCATTTTTTGAAGCTTTTTTTTATAGGATTTGCTTCTAGATATACTGCTAAGTGGTGGACTACTGTTTCTAGATCAAAGCCTACCATGTCAACATAACAACATGCAAAGTTTATCTATCTTTCCCTTAAGAATTCTGCTAGGAGCTCTTTCTCTTCTAAGAATAGTGATTCCGCATAGAATGTGATATGTGGGGTTGCCTCTGTTCCTAGGTTAATAGGATTGCATTTTTTTGCCAAGACTACTGACTTTTCTTGATGAATATCTCTTAAAGGAAGATTGAATCCCCCATCCTTGGGCACCTCAGAGAGGTTTTTACCATTGGATGCATCCTTTATTTTTACTTTTTTCTTATCAAAGAGTGCCACAGTGTGGTTTTCACTCAAGGACTTAGATATTATTCTCAATTTCTCACTTTTGTGACTAAAGGATTCAATAGGTTCCCCATAATAGGCATGTGTGTCCAACTCCATTATAAACCCTACTTTGTGATCCCCATCTGGAATGTTGTCCCACAATCCCATGAATTCTGAGAGCGCCTCATCTTATTTGAATATATCGAGAACCGGTGGTCCTCATTGGTCATAGTCGATGAGTTGGGGATATACTAAGCGGATCTCATGATTTTGATGGTCTGTTTCAAAGGAGAGGGTGCTAATCATGCAAAGGGTGGTATCCTCAAATAACCTAGGTAGATTGGTTATGGTATCCTTGTCATCGCTACTATTATAAATGTCAGTTATAAAGCTATGTATGTCTCTACCTTTGGATATTGGTAAGCGTATTTCTATTGCGGTTGGCTTAGGAGGAATATTAACTGTTCTAACTGGAGGAATTCGGCCACGTATGGTTTTACTCGAAGGGGTACATCCAAGGTCAAGGTTTGTTATCGATCACGTCTCTGGAATGATAGGTATTATGAGCCCATTATCATTTTTTCCCAGTCTTTGATTTTTGTCATAGCCCATTGCGAGCATCATTTGTAGACCCTTGCTTCTATTATCCATTGGTAATTCCGTTACTGGTATTTCATCTTGATATAGCATATGTGATGGATCTACCTCAATAACCTCCTAGCCAAGGTCTCCCCATCTTGTGAATTTGGGATAGTCTTTAGGAGACATTTGTGATGTGTAAGCTTGGTTTTTCTATGGACGTCCCCGTGATCTAGGAGATTCTGGTAACTCTCCTACCACAAAATCATTATTAGGGAGCTTGTAGCTTCCACAACCGTCATCCTCAATGATGAGCTTGATGTCAGAGATGGTGGGAATGGTGGGAGTGGCAGGTGTCTCTATCACAGAAGTGGATGCAAGAGTGGCATGATCGATATATGGTGTGGATGGGCCCTCATCTTTTTTTGGTACTTGGGGGATTTTGTAGTACTTTGCTTCAATATTTTTGCAATATGAGAAAGGTTCAAGATCTCCATGGATGTAATTTCTTGTCTGTTATGTCTGAATTTCACACATTGGTGGAAAGTCGACGCTACTGCTTTCATCGCATGAATCCATGGGCATCCTAGGAATATATTATATGGTAAGTCAAGGTACAAAACCTGACAAGTGGTTTCCATGAGAGTCGACCCTACTTGAATAGGGAGTTTGATCGTGCCTTGAGACACTCTTTCTTGATCATCGTATGCTCTTATCATGATACCCTTCCCTTTGTCGATAGAATCTTCTGATATTTTCAATTGCTTGATGAGGTTGAGAGAACAAATATTCAAACCCACACCTCCATCCACTAAGACCCTTTTGATTTTTCTCTTATGTAATATGGTTTCCAAGTGAAGTTCACAGTTGTGAGATGGTTGGGTAGGGAAATCTTGGTTAGAGAATGTAAGAAGACTAGGCCTAATGATATTTCTGACTATAGCTTGGAATTGCTTTGCATCAAGATTTGAGGGGACAGTGGATGAGGTCAACGCTTCTTCAAGAATTTTCCTATGGGTAGATGAGATTTTTAGCAACTCCATGATGGAGATTTGTGTTGGCGTTCTCTTGAGTTGATCTAGGACATTGTAGCCATTAGGAATTGATCTAGATGCAGGGGCTTTGTTTGGCTCAGATGACCCTACGATGGTGACTTTTCTACCTCTTGTGATGACTCCACAATCTTTGGCATAGGCTCCCTTGATAGTAACAACCATGCAATTTTCATCTAAGGAGGTGACGAGTGTTTCATACACATGATTTACATTTGAGTGGGCACCTTTCCCATTTTCATTTTTATTCCCTTTGTTGCCATGATTCAGCATCAGATTCGTGTATATCTTAAGATCCTAATCTCTTATAGGTTGTTCCACATTTATAATTCTTTTATCGATGAGATCTTGGATGATGTTTTTAGTCTCATGCAACTATTCTTGGTACGACCTTTGATTTTATGGAACTCGCAGAGTTGATTCTCATTATACCAAGGAGTTTTTACATTTGGTTCTTGGTAATTCTCAAATGTAGGAGCCTGGATGAGTTTTTCATCTATCAACTTTTTCATTATGTCCTCAAGTGGTTCCCCCAAAGTGGTGTATTTTCACTTGGGATAACTCTTGCGTTGGGGTGGTCCTCTTTGCTCATTGAGATTATTGATTGTTGGATTATTGGTTGGTTGGTGTGTTATGTGATGATTGTTTTGGTGTTGTGTTTGGATTTGTGGTGCAGGTGTATTTTGGGGAGGGGCACTAATGACCACCTTGGCATTGATGACACCATCATTAGTAATGTTTTTGTTCCTTGCCTGCGTGCAAGGTTTATCATTGTAATTGGATGGTGGGAAGTTGTTTTGTTGTTTGGGCTATGATGTTGATTCTACGGGTTGAGTCATAAGGGCTCTTTTGATGCTGAGCACCTTGCAGATCAACTGATCATATGTGGTGATGCCCTGAACCTTGAGATGAAATGCCAAGCGGCCTTCAAGGTTGGCTATAATGGTGAAAAATTGTTGTTCTTCTGGCATGTTCCACTTGCTCTGATTGGCCTTGGATTGCCATCATTGTAGGAATGAAGCGAAAAAATCACCCTTCCCTTGTTTCAGAGCTGAGAGTTCTTCTAGACTAACATCCATTGCAATGTTGCATGCGTAGTTCTTAATGAATGCATCTATAATTTATTAGAATGTTCTAATTCCTGAAGGTAGGTGAGAAAACCATTCCATAGAATGGTTTGCCAAACTCCTAGGGAATAGCTGCATCAGATGAGTATCATCATATGTGACTTCCATGTAATGAACCTAGAATTCCCTGATGTGATCTTGAGGGTTTCCCATCCCTCGATATTTGTCAAATTTTAGGATCTCAAATCCCTTGGGGAATGGTTTCATTACTAGGCTCCTATCAAACGGATATAGACACAAGTTGCTTGGTGTCTTCATTGTCTGCCCTGATTGAAGATCAAGCACTTGTTGCGAGAGCAACCTGATTTGTGTTGTCACATCATTTTGCGGATTAGGGGGTGGGATGGAAGTGTTTTGGGGTGTTTCAATTGTGGGTTGGATGGGTAGGTTGGTTGGTGTGTTGTTTGATGGTATTTGTATGTTCTGCAGAGCTAGGTAGGCCTCCACCTGCTTTTGTATGAACAACACCTATTGTTGTTCTTGTTGTTCTGCTAATATTTGTGCTTGTTGTTGTGCTTGTTGCTATTCCAACAACACTTGTTGTTCTTGCTGTTGTTCCAACTACGCTTGTTGTTGTTCTTGTTTTTGTTCCAACAATGCTTGTTGTTGGGCTACCAATTCTGCTGCTTCTTATTGCTCTTTATATTGCTTTATTGCTTGCTGACATGCTTGCAATTGCATTGCTTATCTTTGTACAAGAAGTTGTGCTTGATATTGGGCTTGTTGTGCCTGATATTGAGCTTGCACTTGATCTTGCACTTGTGCTGCTTTTTGTTGTAATAGAAGTTGTGCTTGAGCGACCTCTTGTGCTTACAATGCTTGTGCGGCTTATGTAGCTTGAGCAGCTTGTTGTTGTTTTTGTTGCAATAAAGCTTGGGCTTGTGCAGCTTGTTGCACTTGTAATGTGGTTGGTGCAACTTGGGCAACTTGTGTAGCTTGACTAGCTTGCTAAGCAGCTAGGTGTACAACTTTTTGTTTCTGCACTTGTTGGAATCCCCTTTGAAAAGCAACTTGCAATTTCGCATTTTATTGACTTGATGTGGTGGAAGTTGGTGGTGGTGCGGGTGGTGGTGGATTCAAAATGACATTTGTGGTGGTGGTGAATGGTGATGTCACGTTGATTATTTGATTGGTGGATGGTGTTGTTGATGTGGTGGCTTGAGTGATAAGTGGTGTTGTTGATGTGATTGGCCCTTAAGAGACCATGCTTTGCAATGTTAAGGGGGTGGTCGATGATGTTGCAATTGCTTGTGCATTTTTTGTCTATTGTTGCGATGTTGATGACAAGTTTTCAGCATTTGACATAATGCTTTGGTTGATATTTGGGATGTTGTTTTGATTGATACTTGGTAAAGGGGGAAGCCCTAAGACAAGGAGTGGTGCAGATGATGATGGAAATGGTGGAAGTGGTGTAAATGTAAGGGGTGTGAGTTGTGAAAATGTTGTGGTGCTGAAAATACCCCCAGGTCCGAACATATCTCCTTCATCTTGCAAATTTTTGAGGAGAGGTGTTTGAGGTGTTGCGTAAAAAAATGATGATGATGGATCATGATGGAATGTGAGAGGAACATTTTTTTGTAATGGGTTCTGGGGTATGTTTTGTTCCAAGATGGTATTTACATCCAAGTTTTGATTATTAACAAGAGGGTGTTTTTGAATAGCATTGAGAAATGCATTTCCCTTATTAACATTGGGTTGGGTTGGAGCAAATGATGTCATGATCTGTGGAATGTTTTGCATGATGTTTTGGGATGGGGTGTAGATGAGATGGGAATGGTGGATGAGATTGGAGGAAATGATGTCTCCACTATGGTACTCACGTCAATATCTGAAGGCAACTTGGCTCCTTATTTTTATAATTCAAGCATGTATAACAAAGGGTTAAACCTCATCATGATGTTGATGATTTATGGTTTTCTAGATTTTGAAGCATTCCAATCATTTTGTCACGAGTTATTCCAAAGGTAAGATCCTCTCCTTAGTTTTCCTCTTGTGGGTTTTACGATGATGTCAGAAGGTTAACTATGAGAGTTCCAGACCCAATGGGATTCATTTCAAGAGTGGTTTGACTTAAATCACTTGAAGCAGGTGTTTCTTTGTTGGCTTCCATGCTCTTCTTGTATTAAGATCTGGTTTGAACCATAAAACAAGGATCAATTTTTAAGAATGGGAGATGAATCTCTTGATTCTTTGGATTGATCTTTATTTTATATCTCAAAGCAGAAAATTTTAGGATATCTTGAGGATGGAAAGGTGATATGATGATGATGTAAAAGATGAATGATGTGGATGTTATGATCTTTTGGTAAGTCTTGAAGGAGATACTAGGCTTTTGGGACTCTCAAATATGTTTTCGGATTTTGATTTTGATTTGATTTTGGATTTGGGATTTTTCCCTTGATTTTCATTTTGATTACTTTTGATTTTGAAAAAAAAGACCCTAAGATGTTGGATGATTACCTAAGGTTGTATTTTCTCAAATGATGATAATTTTGAATATGTGCAGGGAGAAGGATACATCTACCCACACCTATCCAAACAAGATGATAGTTTCACTAGGCATATGACGAAGGATTCATCTACATATACTAAGCTAAACGAGATTATTTTATAACTTTTGTCTAATCATATGCAAAATGATACATTTACACATACCTATCCAAAGGTGGTTTTGATAATGTTTTCAAGGATTTAGTCTCAAGGATTTTGATGATTTTGATTTTGCCAAAAAGCCTAGCATTAAGGATGATTTCAAGATTTTCTAAAAGGTGATTGTGAGATGATGTTTGTTTTGATGTCTTGAGGGATGTATGAAAAAGATTTTGATTTTCTTTGATCCTAAGATGAACCTAAAAAAGACACTTTGTTTGTCTAGACCTAGGTATTGAAGAACAAGCTTTTCTCTAAACAAGATGTTCAAACTCTCTAAAAAGATTTGGGTTTTGGCAGCAATAGAATGAATACAAACCAGGATTGTTCCTTGAATCCTTTTTGTAAAAGTTAAAAATCAGTCTTTGTCTAACTTCGTATAATATAGAGAGACATTCTTGATGGGCTTTCAGACTAAGGGCTTTCAGCTTTGGTTTCTTGATCTTGATTTTGCATAAAATCATTGGAGACACATGTGTGGGGTCCAATTATCTTTAATATTTTCTTAATGGATTCTTTTTACCACAAACACGCTCTTGATTAGATTTTGAATCTAGATGTCTAATGTGTCACCTTTCCCCTTATCCCACAAAGTGTATTATGCAGAAACCAAGGAAATTTGAGGCAAGAGTTACCTATTGTTGACCTTAGTAGGAGTAAATTGAGATAAAATCCAAATGTTTAGAAGCCTCTAAGGACACGAATCCCAAGGGAAAGCAATAACATGTGAATTTTTTCAAGGATATTTGCTTCTCCTAAAGGGTTTGAGATTTGATGCTCATGTTAAATGTTGGTTTTCAATGTTTTCAATCAAAGCATTGTGTTTTCAAACCAAGAACAAGTACAACCCTATGGATGTGAAAGACAATATTTGTTGGATTCCCACTTGGAGAATTCAAACTATGCTTATCTTTAGTGAATGGTTAGATGCTTGAACCCACTGGCTCCCCTCCACGACACTCACTTATATGGGGTAGCCAAGCATGAACACCCATGAAACTCCCATGGCATGTTTTCCATTTCTACTAAAAGACCGTAAAAGTGTGGGGCTGCTTCATAATGACCGTTCTTGCAACAACAAATAGATTAAAGGATTTTGGAAAATTCTAGCACATGGGTTTAAATAAGGACTTTCCATTTGTGGGAATTGACCCATATGACAAGAGTCCCCTTTCAGATCCATCTTGTTGGAATCAACTATGTGATATTGGAATTTCTTCCAATACCCACATTTATGTCCTGGTTGGAAATACTCTTGGCTTTAGAGTGTTACTGGTTGATTCGTTCCCTTGGGTGAGTACTTTTTCCCCAAGGCAGGCCCTTTAGGATAAACAAAAGTGAATAAAGAAAATATATAACTCGATCAATCTTTGATGGCAACAAAGAGATAGAATATAAGCGATAATGCACCCACTCACACTTGCACAAGATCTTGTTCAGTTTTAAACCCAAATCGAAGTGTGGAGGTGATTGCTTTATCTCAGCCTAAAGTCATGAAAATGGTCTTTTTATTCTCAAGATCACTATAAAGTGCGAGAGAAGCGCATACATCCTTTTTCAATGATGTTAGTTCCAGTAAGCTTTCACGAAAGACAAAGTTGCACTTCTTCTTTTTAAATCCACAAAGAAAAATGTGAGTTCTTTTTTAAAACACCAAAATGACAAATGAGGGACACTTTGTTCAATTTGTTAATCGAAGAAACAAAATCTAGTAAGTTGTGATCCTAAAGTTCATTTTAGCCTTTGCAAGAAGAAATTGAAAGATTATTTTTAAGCCCAAATGACATTAGTGTTCTAAGAAAGAAAAGATAATAATTTCTTGAAGAAGTGTTTAAACAAACACTTTGATCTCTCAAAATATCATCCTCATGCTTCATTTTCCTTCTTCTCTTTTCTTTGTTTTCCTTCGTTTTCACCCTTTTACCTTTGTTATCCTCCTTCACTTTCCTTGTACCTTTTTCTTTCCTTCCTTTTCTCATTAAACAAAAGATACTCACGTGAGGATCAAAATATTAAACTTATTTTGATGATTAACTTTAAATGATAACATGATTTCAAATGAATAGATAAATTAATCATGAAGAATGAGTCCCTTAAAAGCATCATCACAAATTTCAAATTTTAACTATGGTCATAATGATGAAGATGATTTATAATAAAAATCTAATAAATTACATCAATGAATCAAATTCAAAGAACAAATCTTTCCAAATGTATTATTATCAATTTCAAATGTTGACTATCATGATAATCACAATGATTTGATAAATATAAACTATGACATTTATTATAGAATCAATAAATATAATGGAATAGTATAAAAATGCACCTAGTCACATTAATTACCAAAAATCATTCACTAAAGCCATATATTACCAAAAGATCAAATGTAACTACCCTATAGAAAGGCTTTTGACTCTTTAAAGAAAATGCATCTGGTAAGTGTAAAGCTGTGTGGTGATGTCAGTTGGGCAGTTTCCAAAGAAACTACAAGTGGCAGGTGTAAAAGATAGCAATCATAAAGGGGATTCAAGTCAAATGTATTTATGACATAGCCTTGTGACAAAACTTACACATTTAACTGTTCCAAACTCGTGCCTAAAGAACCTTGAATTTAATGCAATTGGCAGGCGTAAAGGAAATCTCCATTGCTTTCTAACAAAGTGTAGTGACTGTAGGAAATGCACGGTAGGTTGAGGCAAAAATAAGTCCCAAACAAATAATACAAACAAGTGCAAAGCTAGCGGCCAATCTGGAAACACGGAGAGGGTGTACGGATTACAGAATTTTTAGTAGGAACCCCTAAACAAATGATTTCAATAAGCATAATGACAACAGACACTTCATCTCAGTAATTATAAATCAAGAGGTCTGAGAGAAGCACTAAATCATGAACATATCATCAAATTTAACTTAATCAATAAAAAAAAACCTAGGCACTAAACCATGATGCCTTTTCCTAAAGTTAATGAGCAACAACTAAAATGAATACTTAATGCTCGTAAGTTTGATATGAATGCATCCAATCAACATTAAATGATTCCTACATAGATATTGGTTAGTGATAGAAACCATATTAAATACACTAGACAAATGAGGAATAGGGACACTCAATGTCTTCAAGGGTTGTTTATTACACCATCATATCTTTTTGAAGGATTTCCTTTACACAATAAAAATATCGAGTACCTGCGCCAATAGAGATTGTATAAGATCTTGTGGGAGAAGTAAAATTAGATCCCAGATGATTATAGTCAAATAGATTTATTGTCATAAGAGAAACCAGGAACAAAGAGAAAAATTCTAAAAAAGAAAACAAAGATCATATTGTGAGTAAGAGGGAATAAGACTTAGGTCCATGCTTCCCTATTTAGCATGCATGGTCGACCACATAAGTTAAGCTGGCAACTATATGGCACGATGGAAAACACATTCACAAATGATAGCTTTATGGTGAGATGACAGCTCTATGGTGAGGATGCTAGTAAAGGTTGTGGAAGTCAGTTTTACACCATGTCCTTCTTATTCACCATTAGCTGATGTACACACCCTTTAAGAAGTTTCTTGCCTACTTTCAACTTCCATGCATTGGCATTAAGGCAGTTATAATTTTAAACAAAGCTACTAAATTCCTCCTACCTTGACATACTCCCCAGCTCAATGTATTATGACATAAAAACTTTATGAATGGTTAAAATTCAGTGCTCCAAGCTTAAAATCATAGTTATAAGACTCTAGCTTGGTTCAAACTCTTCTAAAGGAACTTTGTAAATTTTAAAACACATGACCTTGTAACTAAGAGGTGTAGTTAGACATAGGCAGCTGCTCTATTTTAAGCCAATAGTTATTACCAATACCGTTGTTAATGGGCAGTAAAGACGACAATCCTTAACGTTCATATGTGCATGATGTTTCATTCATTTTACATTTACTCACAAATTATCAGCTAATATTTGAGTGTAATTTTGTAACAAATTCAAGAAACTGCAGTCAATCATTTAGCTTGACCAAGTATTATGAACACACCAATGCAAGAAACAAAGGATAAATCTACTTCAAAAGCATATAAGCTCAACTCCCTAAAGCATGCAAGTTACACCTAAGAAATGATGCATTCAGAGAATCAAGCTCAAATGTGTGGATCAACTATGCATTGGTCCATGAATATTGGAAAAAAAGGGAACTTTTAATGAAAAACCATGATAAAAGAAAAAGATGGGCATAATTAAAAGATGCATACAAGTGCAGAGAGGTTAGCTATGTAAGAAAATATGAAGATAAATCAATAGCTTTGCATGTATTCATAAAATAAAATATAATAACTTATGAACAACCCTCCTTCTAGTGCCATATGTGAGCACCTATTAAAATTTACAAACACTAAAACCTCAAGCATGGGTTAGTGACCTACAAATTAATCAAAATGCTCCTATGAAATAAGAAGTAAATACTTCAAAATGAAACAAATGACAAAAGAGATCAAAAATACATTTCTAAAGCATAACAAGTACCTATTCCATAGTGGATTGGTGTCAAATGTGCCAATGACCCTTTCCCAATCCTTGCTAAAACTTCAAATGATGAAATACAATGGTCAAGAGAAAAATTAGTTCTCAATTCAAGAGTAAGTTTGCATAAGAGTTGTAGATGAGTTGATGTAGAATGAGGCCCTTCATTTATAGAATATTTTGATTAGAGAATGGCCAAATGGATGAATGTGGAACTAAAAACAAACCAATGAAAAGAGGCCACTTTTCAACTTGCCATAGGTTAAGGAATGTGCAAGTTTTGGCTAATGTTTCCAAGAAAGGGAAATTTCAAATTTGAAATTGTGAAATAAATGTTGAGTGGGGGACATGAAATGGAGAAGTTATTGCAATGTTGCAAGGGACAAGTCAACTTTTCTTCATTTTCAAACTTGAGGGAATATTTCATTTTTATGCCAAGTTGAAAGAAAATAAGGATTTTAATAAATCAATAAAATGATTTATTTGTGCAAGTGGGAAAAGCTAGAGGATGTGATGTTAGGTTAGGTTAATCAGGATTAGATTAGCTTAGGTGATGATTAGGTGATTTTGACCCCTTTTGACTTGAATATTTGGATTTATTTAAATAAAAAAGGGATGGAATATGCATTTGTATTTCAATTAAATAAAATTAGGTTTATTTAATTGATGTGAGACTTTGATTTATCTAATTTAAATGAATAACCTTAGGAATGAATTAAATAGTCCTGGTTTACTTGGTGAATGGATTTGTTGAGTTTGATTAATTTAATGAGTGGATGAATATGAACTAAGTGCATAATGTTAATTTTGCATGTCTACACATTCAAATAGTATCACATTTTTTTAATCCAAAACATGCGTCACATTCCATGCTTCGCATAGTGTAAGATTAAAAAAAAAAAGAATTTCATCAAGTTTTGACTAAGTTAAGGTGGTCAAAGATATGAGTTTTTATATTTTTTTAAAATTGTAATAAAAAATCATAATTAATTATTTACTTGAAAAAAAAGTACAAAAAAATATGCATCACATCCGGACATGATTCCTTTACTTATATCTAAAGTCATAAATTTTTTTTATCATTTTATTTTAGTTAGGGCGGTCAGACAGACACCTACTTCTCATTTTTTCCTTGAAATTTAAGTACTGCTGCATTGAAATTTCAAATTTTCACCAAATAGATTTTTTTTAAAAATAAACCTAGTAGTTTAGAAACTAAATTCAATTTACTAGAGATTTTATTCTTATATATTTTTGAAATAATATAGAAAACTTATTCATTTTTTACATCAAGTTGTCTAACTCTAATTTTTTTGAATTTTTTGCCAGTTAAAGGCCTACTTTTTCCATGATGATCTTGCACATACCCTTGTTCAAATGAGAATCCTCTATTTGAACACCTTATCTTTTCATAAAATAATCCATATCCATCCATCCATACACCTATCCAAGCATCCACCCATGGCATTCCATACATCACTAGACACTGGGGGGCAGATATTTACATCTTGCTTTAGGAATAAATCTTAATATATATCCTACAAACTTATGTGGTGATAAGAACATTGGGAAACATAAAATAAAATTGGTCAACCACTTCTAAGCAAAAAATCCAAATCACTAGCCCATGGCATGTTTTGACAAGAAGATTTTCCTTATCAAGCTTTATCTTTCATCAAACATCAATCCAAAAAATCAATATCATTTGCATCTAATTTCTAATACTTCAATGTCATATCAAATCATTCAGAAAATATTTTGTTCCAGATTGAGCTTCACAATCCTGACCAATTAAATCCAATCAATCCATCAGCATCTCGAGATATCCATCCCAATCCTTGTGTTGATTAACACTATCCTTCCATTGTTGTGTATCCTCAACAATGTTATCATCATCAATCCATCAGTTCGATCAATCAATATTAGCTTGGTTTTCAATAAAATACCAAACAGAGCACTGATATCATCATGCATATCCACATCCAAATCATCAAAATCATGCGAAAATCCAAAAACATTCAAAATATATCAAAAATCCAAAAATATTCAAAAAAATAGAAAAATTCAAAAACATGGCATCCAAACTACATCGTCTCTGAGCTTAAATGTAGGAAACATTAATATTTGATTAGCCTCTGAGACACAAAAAAAAAAAAAATTCATAAAAACACAAAATCCAAAAACATTCATGAAATTTCATGAAACCCCAAAACATTGGAAAATCAAAAGTCAAAACATTTGTAAAATCTTCAAAATACCAAAAAAAACCTCAGAACATTTCAAAAAGATCAAAAATATCTAAATATTTGAAAAAATACATCTGTCTCATCTCAATTTCACCTAAAATAAACATTCAATCGTAATAAATCAATCAACATCCTCAACCTTTCATAAAATAGTCAGAAACAAGTCTAGTAGATTGAAAGTGAAAACTCAAACGTCAAAATCTAAAGTCTAGGTTAGTACGTAAACAAGTTGGTCAATTCTTTATGTCAATAGCTTATCATCCAATTAGTTTCATATCAAATCATCTGATATTGTCATGCCCTAGGATCCATCCTTCCTACAATGGACATCAACATCAGGCATCACCATAGTTTAGTCTTGGCTAGTGGTATTTAAGAAAATTAACTTGTTTATTTTCTTTATCTTTATCTTGTTAAACTTATCTTATTGCGCTCATTCCAATGACCTCTCAATGATATCCAAACAAAAGGATTTAGAGAAATAGGAATGGGGAAACAATCATTATCTTTTCATCTAATGTTTTTGTTGGAAATTGTTGTAATATAACTTGATTATGTGTGCTTTTCTTAGTTTCTACGAGAGGTGTTTTAGGTATCTTGTTGACCACATAGGAAGGCTTGCTTTTCTATGTTTTGGTCTAGGATGTCTGGAATATCCAAATTGCATTTTGAATAAAGTTTTGTATGTTAGGTGTGAACAGGAGTACTCCTATCTGATTGTTGAGTCAATGTCCATCACACTAGGTAAAATGCCATCCTGGTTCTTAATAGCTTGATGCATCATGCCTATGTGTGTTATCAAACATAAGATAATTGGCCCTTTGAAAATCCCAAATCCTCGGTATGCATCATCATCTCTCACCATCATCTCGTGTCTTGTTGGAATCTCTTGCTTTATTCTATCCTCTTTCACGCTAACATGGTACCATGACAGTTAATCACAAATCATTATTGTCATTGCATTCATCCTACACCCACAAACCATAAGCATATTGCATACTACATATCATATAGGAATATTAAATCATATCACATGCATTCCATTTCCATAATATAGATTGGTTATTCAAAGAATTTCATCATTTCCACATTTGCATTCATTTGCATCATCATATTCATAAATCATATAAAACATTAGTTGCATTCATCATAATATCCATCGACCATACATAGCATCAGATCATCATCATAGGAATCATATAAAAAAATCACCATATAATGCATACGAAAAGATGTCAAAAAATAAATCATCTCATCTCATTCGCATCATCACATAAAACAAAATGCACATCGCATAATCATTGCATCACATTATAAAGTTAGACATCACTAAGCATCATTATCACATAAGCATGATAACATAGAACATCATTGCATCACATTGCACAGCATATCGATCCATCCATAAAGCATAAACAAGATTAGGACATATCATATCAGATAAGTATCATCTCATATATCATCAAAATAAATACAATGTCATGGTACAAAAGAATTAGATCAAGTGTGTATCAAATACATAAGTACAAAGGGCCCATTGGGGTTATAAAAAATGAGCCCATGGGGCACAAAAAGAGTCATGTCTCTAAATCAAAATGAAGGCTATCCCTACTGGCTATTGCCCTCGCCAGCTACTCTCTGCCCATGATCCTCTATGGGTCTGTGGCCTGCCCTCTATGAAAAATCTGGCACTCGAGTTGCTCTAGGCATGACCTAGTAATAATGTCACCTATAATAGTCGGCCTCCTAGATGGCCTCCTTGTATTATCGAAGTGATACCATGCTCCGAGAGGAGGATGCAGACATACTCTCTATCTGTTGTCATTTTCCCATCTTAGCCACTATCTGTAACTCTATAGCCTGTCTCTGTTGGACTACTTGGTCTCTCTCTACTTGCAAATGATCCCTCTCAGCTATCAGTGCATGTACCTAGGCTTGTAACTACAAAATATGGCCATCCCTAGGGTATGGCTAGAGAGGTGGTTGCATGGCTGGTTGATCCTAGCCCTAATCTCTAGGTGATGTCAGGACCCTATCCTATTGTCCCTAATATTGATTTTTCCATCCTAGGTCTGGATCCTATCTCTACTGGCCCACTTGCAAATCTAGGAGCGGCTAATACTATGCCCCCTATCCTGATCCAACTGATCTGGTGGTGGTCCTCTGCCTCCTTGGCCCCCATCTCCATCCCTGTGGCCCCCTCCTACTCCCCTGCCTCTAGCACTGCATCTGGAAGATGGTGTCCCTAGCATTATAAGTCAAAGAGGTGGCCTGAACCAATCTCTATATGATTGTGTTGTTCCTGCATCAACTTGTACTTGATCATATGGCCATGGCCTAGCCACTAGCTACATAAAAGTTTGTACTTCCTCGTGTGAAGGAATATAACGGCCCCAAGAGCTCTAGCTTGTCATCCATGCAAAAATGGCCACATACCGATCATCTGTCCTATCATGTGCCTTGCCAAACTACCTCTAAACTCTGCTTGGAAGGTACATCTTCAGCATCGTGTGCTCCCTACCCTACATTAGTCTATCCTGATGGGTGAAGAAAAGTTGTTGCACATCATCATACCATGCGGGCCATATAAGATATGGCCGCCAAGTAAAAGCATGCCTATCATTAAGAACACTCCTCCAATGAGGAATCCCATGCTATCCTATGTGGGTGAAAGAAACACCTCTTCGGTATCACCAAACAACTAGATCATCTCACTCCATCATAACTAGAATAACTCTCAGACGAAGCACAATGATGTGTTGCCAAGCCTAGATGTGAAGCAGTGCAATGCCAGCCCCAAGTGCTCAACCATCCAAGTAGGAAAACTCATGAATATCCCTATTCAATGTGGCTAGAAGAATTGGCCCCCAAGCAAAGCATATCCATCACCAAACCATCCACTCCCAAGTGAGCCTCCATCCAAGACTGGAGTATTGGCCCCACTGATCTGGTACAATGAGACCATATGATGGTTGCAATAACAAGGTGGAAGGTTGACATAGAGAGCCTATAGCACTCTAACTTGATCTTACCCCATAGAAAAAAATCTCATCAAGGCTCATAATATTGTAGTAGGCCTCCTTCCTAACATCCATGTCATATATCACACACTCTTCGTGGATGGGATATCTATGGATCCGCCACACGTCCCCTAGTGTGATCGTCGCCTCACCTATCATGAGGTGGAAAGAGGATGTATTGTTGTGCCATCTCTTAGTGAGTACCGTTAGCATACCCAAGTGTGTCCTCATAGGTGGTGCATAAGCAATGTACCAAAGTCCCATCTGCCCTAGGTACTCCTGCTTCTATCAATCAGGTAGATCATCCAAAATGCTAAAAAGATCTTGGGACCTATGCTCACGTGAGTAGAGTATCACCACCTCCTCCTACATCAGGAAATCCACCACATTAAAAATTGAAAAAAATCATGTTCTTGATTTGTCTCAGCATACCCTAGGAAACTTTAGTGTCATTGTCTGTGGGTGTAGTGCAATTTTGAAACTCCAAACTACACTACTAGGAGTGTTTGAACCTTAAAATTTGTTGCAGTGTCACAGTTTGAACATATGGCCGAGTTTGACCTAAACCCTAATTTTTAAAGAGGACCACGGTGGTGCACTTTGCATATGTGGTTGGGTTTGGAATTTAAACCCTAATTCCAAATTGTGTCATGGCATCACTTCTCATGACTACGGTGTAGTTTGAGGCCACACGATGCTAAAAGAGAGTTTGGAGTGGTCCTATATTGGACCACCCCTAAAAGTTAAGTTTCCTAAGCTAATAAATGCACAAAAAAATTGAAAATGAAGTCGAGTTAGGTTGACTCACCGATAGTCCACTGCTAGGAAGCCTCTGGTGTGTCTGTACTTTGTTGGAAATATGCCAGGGAAGTTGTTGTTGCACCATCTCATGAAGGGTTCAAAGCTCAATATTATAAAATCTCTAAAGGTTGAATGTGAAAATGAATTGGAAGTGGCCCCTCAAGGACTATTTAAGCCTAAAAATTAGGTTTTTTTATCCCCATTTATCCATCCTACTAGGGTTTTTGATCCCCCAATCCTATTTTCACCCAACTGAAGGCCCCTTTTGCACCATTTTTTGTGTTTTATCTCATTTTTTGGCATTCTGGAGCCTTTCTGGATCTATCGGGCACCTTGGCTTCTTCTTTTGCGAGATCACCCAAAAATCTAAATTTTTCGTCTGATCTCTCGAGGAGGTAGTGTATTGGCACATTCTCTCTCGCTAGGGTAGTAGTGGGGAAAATTTTTCAAATCAATTTTTTTTCTTCTTTTGATCGAGATAGTTTATTCTTTGAACCAATCTAATGACTACTTTGCTTCAAAGAGGGGAAAAATGTAGACTTGGAAAATGTACCGACACGATTGATCTTGATTACTAACCCCGATTCATCCTGAGTCATCCCTTTGTCTAAACCATTTAATTGAATGGCCCTTATTTGATTAAATTCATCAATTTTCCTCTCTTAATTAAATAAATCATTATTTATTTGATTCAATCTTTCTCTTTTGTTAATTAAATTAATCAATTTTCTTTAATTAACCCTAGGCATCTATTTAATTAAATAATTCATTTTATTTAATTAAATCTATAAGTTCATCTTATTAAATTAAATAAATTAAAGCTTATTTGATTTAATCTAAAAATCATCCCCTTTAGTTAAATAAATCAAAATCCTTATTTAATTAAGTCTAAATCATTTCCCTCTCAACTTTGATTTATTTAAATCCTAAAATCTAAGTCAAAATTGTCAAATCACCTAATCTCCTCTCATTTAATCAAATATTGATTAAATCTAATCTTAATCCATGTCCCATCCTCTAGCTTTTGCCAGTTGTACATGAAAATATATTTAATTCATTTATTAAATCTATATTTTCTCTCAACTTGGCATCTTTAGAGAATATTCTTCAAATTTGAAAATCCCTCCAAATGGGATGTGTCCTTCCAACAAGGCATTTATTTCATCTTACATGTCCTTGTACATTGAGCCAAGTGGCATTTAAGTCATCTCCTTTCCCTCTTACATGTCATTTCACTATTTCAAATTTCAACTAATTTCATTTTTTGGCACATTCATCAAAATGTGCACATCCTTTGCCCATTCACATCGTGACAAGTGGCATTTGGCCCTTGGTCGAAAGTTAGTACCACATTGCTTCATTTTGGGAATTTCTCCATCTTTTCTTTCTATAAATAAGAGGTTTCTCTCCTCATTTTATCATCCACAATCCAAGTAGAACTACTATAGTCATTTTGAGTATCCACAAGCATATCCATTTTTATCAATTTCATGAAAGTCATAGCTAGGTTAAGCAAAAATTTTGAAGAAGTTGAGAAAGCCAACTTCATAGAACTCGAAGATCACCTACATGCAAATAACCTGTCAAAGAAAGGAAGAGATGGAGATAGAAAAGCAAAGGTGCTCTACGAGCTTCAAGAGAATTTCATCAACCAAATGAATTAATAGAAAGAGATCAATCCTTATGAAGGAGATCAAGAAACCCTAAAGTGTAACGTAAAAAGGGAGCATTTAATAATTAGAATAATTATTAAATTTCTACAAAATGCAAACTAAGTTTATCTTAAGAGAAATATAAAAGGTAACTTAATTAAAATAATTAAGTAATAAACCTTTTACTCTAACACCTCCCCTTAAGATGAACTTAGGGAGTAGCTACAAACTAAATGCATGAAAGGAATGTAACTACAAGCTAGAAAGAAAAATTGGGTCCTAACAACTAGGCCTGATGAGGTACCCAATCATAACCAAATCTTTGTAAAGTGGAGTAAAGGAGAAAACCCAGTGGGAAAAACTCCTCTCCAAAAAGGGATGAAAAACATGTTGAAAGGAAAACATGAAAGAAGGCCTCATAGAGATCCCCCAAGGAAAAATTCCTTCACCCCAAGCATGGATTGCAATTGAAGATAGCATGATGATGCCAAAGGTTTAGTGAAGATGTTTGCAAGTTGCTCATCTTTAGGAATGTACTATAAGATGAGAGAACCATCCTAAATCAACTGCCTGATGAAGTGGATGTGAATCTCAATGTGCTTAGTCCGCTGATGCTCCAATGGGTTGTGGGAAATATGAATGGAACTCTGATTGTCACACCAATGAATAGTGGTAATATTAGTAGGAAACCCAAACTCTGTCATCAACTATCAAATCCATAGAATCTCTTGACTAGCTAACACTATTGCTTGGTACTGAGTCTCTATAGATGATAATGCAATAGCAAACTACTTCTTGCAAGACCATGTGATAGGACCAGAACCAAGGAAAAAAATAAAGCCAGTAGACTTCTAATCATTGACATCACTAGCCCAATCTGAGTCAGTGGAGCTAACAATGTGAGGGGATCCTAAAGTGTAGTGAATGTCATAATCAGTGATGCCCTGAATGTACCTCAAGATATGTTTGGCTTCTTGCCAATGGATCTCATGAGGATCATTGGAGAACCAAGAAACAAGGTGAACAACAAAGGAAAGATCAAGATGGGAATGTGTCAGGTACCACAAACTACCAAGCAACTGTTTGTATAAAGTGGAATCCACTGAAGGGGTAGTACAAGTGGAAAAAGAACCACACCTAATTGAAATGGTGTGGGGGTAGGCTTACAATAAAGCATGCCAAATCATTGAAGCATATCAAGAGCATACTTCTACTGAAATATGGAAATCCCATCTGAAGACTGAATAACCTATAGACCTAAAAAAAAGTGAAGAAGACTGAGATATGTCATCTCAAACTACTCCATCAAAGCTCTTTGAACACTCTGAATCAGGATGAGCTACCTGTAATAATGAGATCAACAACATATAGCACAAGAATCAAAAGATCACCCTGTTAATGTTGAATGTACACTATGTGATCAGAATGACTATTTGTGAAGTGAGAGGAAAGCAAGAGAGAGTCCATCTTCTCATACCAAGGTCAAGGAGCTTGTTTGAGACCATATAGTGAATTTAAAAGTTTGTAAACAAAGGAAGAGTCCTGCACAAAACCCTAGGGATGCTCCATATAGATCTGCACATGTAGGTCTCCATGCAAGAAAGCACTCTTCACATCCATCTGAAACATTTTCCATCCCTGTGAAGCTACAAGGGAAAGTACAAAGTGAATAGAGTTCATCTTGGCAACAAGAGAAAAGGTATTAGAGTATTCAATACCCTCTACCTGATAAAACCCCTTCACAACAAGACATTCCTTATACAAGTATCAATCAAATCATTTACAACATACTTGGTATGGTACACCCACTTGCACTGAACCAAATTTCTTCCCTTAGGAAGAGGACAAAGATCCCAAGTATGATTATTCTTCAAAGAAGAATACTCCTCATCCATGGCCCCATCCCACTCAAGGTGACCTTTTGCCTGTAAATTTTTTTGATGATAATCTAAAATGGCATGACTCAAAAGACTAGAACCAGATGTTTGAACACAAGTGCGATGAGTATCTAAAGGATCACCTTCCAAAGAACCAACTACCTCAACAGTAACACAGGCCCACCTAGGAAAATGCTGAGTGGATGGTGGTAGTGGAGATGGTGGATCATCATCTACATCATCCTTAAGAGATGAAGAGGGAGGAGTAGGCAGTGAGGGATCAAACAACCTGTACGCCTTAACATCCTCATAGTAGCCAAAAAATATGAGTGGTTGGCTCATTCTCTCCATGGCTTTCCACTGAGCATTAGGAATAAATGCCCAAGCTGCACTACCAAAAACTTAGAATGTAGAAAAATTAGGCTTGACATGAGTCCAAGCTTCCTCAAGAGTCATATGTTGCAATGCCTTATGCAACGTCCGATTTTGAATATAATTGGCACAATTGACCGCCTCAACCCAAAATGAAGAACTCATAGCTCGAGATTGTATCATACAATTGGCTATCTCTCATAAGGTTCTATTTTTTCTCTCAGCAACACCATTCTCCCGAGGGGTGTAAGGTACTGTAAACTGATGCTACAAACCATGCTCATTGCAAAAATCCCTGAAATCTTGATTAACATGCTTCCCCCCATTATCTATGTGTACCCTCATGATAGAAAGTCTAGATTGCTTCTCCACAAATGTCTTAAAGGTCTTGAAAGAATCAAATACATTAGACTTGAACTTAAGAAATTACACCCATGTACATCTAGAGAAGTCATCAATAAAAGTGAGCACATATTGGGCCCCTAAAAAATGAGTCGTAAAGGACATGAGATCACTACGTACAAACTCCAAGGGTGTCTTAGCACATGTGGCTCTACCCATAGGAAAAGAATCCAAGTGATGTTTTCCAAGCGCACAACCATGATAAACACCATTAGTACATGAAATCCTAGGGATCCCAATCACTAGTGCCTGAATACTCATCTTCTGTAGATATCTATAATTGACATGGTGAAAATGCTCATGCCAAAGCTTGTTCACCGAGTCTGCATGTGCTATAAGAGGAGAACCTAAATTGTATAAACTCTTAAACCCATCAAATCTATATAAGTGAGATGCATAATCAACACTCCCAATAGCCACAACCAGATCAGGATCATGAAGGTCTTGAATAACTACATCATGTGGTGAGAAATTAACTATCTTACTAGAGCCAAAATGGAAAATTTGATAAATGAAAAGAAGGTTTGTTGAAATGTTAGGAATCAGAAGCACATCCTGAAGACAACCACCATCCAATGAAATAGTACCTGAACCTTGAACTGACACGTGTGCTAAGTCACCAAATGCAATATGTGTAGTGCCACTGGGGGCAAGTGAGGTGACAAAATCCTATGTGTGTGTCATATGGTGAGAAGCACCAAAATCTAGAATCCAAGTGGATCCTAAAGGCAAGGCTCGTGTAGAAAGACCATGACCTATCCCTATGGGTTGGGAAGGAGACTGAGGTGAGGTGATATTATGTTGCTACATGGATTCTTCTAAAGCCTCTAATTTTTTCCAACACTTGGAAACTAGATGTCCTTCCTTACAACAGAAACTGCAAGGATCACCTGATTTCTTCTTAGTCTTGGAGGAAGGCTCACTAGACTTTGAAGATTTTCCCTATTTAGGATAAAAATGTGGTTCTGAATTAGTCTTAGGAGGTGGCTTGAAGGAACTCTCACTGCCTACTAAATTTGTCTTGGGATTTGGTTTCTACTTCTTTTTCCCTTTAGATGATTGAGCTACCAGTTCTTGGTTCTTATATCCTTAGAGAGCATCCAACTGTGATATCTTAGCCTAGTCTCATGTCAACCAATCATAGAACACCTCAAAATTAGGCATGGTAAAGCATGCACCCAATGCATCCATGGTGGAATAAAATGTCAAAGAGAATATCTAAAAAGGAACTCAAAGCTTAGAAAGAATCAGATAAATGCTCTTCTCATTTGTTTTGTTCTTAACATAACCCTATAACAATGACCTTAGTGATTTAAACTTCATCAGAAAATCCTCAATGATAGGATAGGAATTAGGTACTAAGGAAGTTAATTCGACCTCAATTTGAAGAGCTAGAAAATGAATAATGGTGCCAAATAAAGTTTCAAACTTCAACCACATAGCGCGAGGAGTTGCACAACCCTCTAGATGGAATAGAAGACTATTTGAAACATGTAAGGATAACAAACCCATGGCCTCATCCATTTTGTTCTTGTGCTGAAAGATCTCAAATTGTCGTGTTAATTGAGGTTGAACAGCATCCAAACATGACCATAACCCTTTTGACATGAAGCCTAGTCATTTGTGCCTTCGAGGTGTGATAATTGTGTGGGGTAAGGAACTCAATAGAAGAAGAGACTACCATAATGAATGAGTTTTGAAATGTGTTTTATGAAATAGGTTTCTGGAATTCTAATGTAAATTATAGAACACAAGAAAAAAAAACCCCCACAACACAAGAACCCAAACCCCAGTACAAATGTTAAAGCTGCAAAATATGCTTTAGACAATTCCTTGTGTACCTGATATATTTTCTGATGAAATAAATTCCAGATCTGAAAATAGCACAAAACCATCTTTCAAACGCCTATTCGTTTGGACAAAACAGAATCCAGACGCAAAAGTTACACCCTTCGAAGTGAAAAAATCATTTTCTATCTTTGATAGGCGAAAAATGCATCAAAACAGAAAAATAAAAAAATAAAACCTCCACCATTAGATCAGGCTCAGAACCCACTTTCCAACACCTATTTGTTTTTGAAAATCCAAGCTCGTATGACCATTTTACACCCGCTTTTATGAAAGTTCTTCAAAGAAGCTCAATCACCTTCCCAGAGCCCTCAAGGGCTAAAAAAAGGGCCCCTGGTCATATGCAAGACTAGGGGCTAGTGGCCTAGGTGTTGGAGCATAGTCCCTAGTCACCCATGTGATTGATGTTGGGGCTAGAGGTGGTGGATAGGGTTGAGCACGAGCTCCCGGTCGCCGATGTGACCGCAACCTGGGCTTGTAAGGCCCATGTGGCTAGAGATCAGCGATGGTTGTTGGGTGGTGAGTAGGCAATGTAGGGGTGGCACAACCCTTTTGAATGGGGAGTGTCAGTTTTTTTTTATAAAAAATTTCCCTCGAAACTCATGTTGGGGAAGCCGTATGACCTATCTAGCAAAATATTTTTTCCTCTCTAATCAACTTTGTCCAAAATGGATGAATGAACAGTCATTTCTAGGGTTTTAGACTATTGCAAACTCAATGGTGAGGTATGTTTGAACTCAAAAAAGCTTTGATCCAATAGGTATCCCTTGGATCAAAAGAGACAAGCCCCAAACCCTTGAAGCTCCAAAAATCCTTCAAAACATGAACAAGAAGCAACAAGTTTGGAGCTCTGATACCATGTAGAAGTTGAGAAAGCCAACTTCACAGAACCTGAAGATCACTTGCATGCAAATAACTTGTCACAAAAAGAAAGAGATCGAGACAAAAAAGAAAAGGTGCTTTGCAAGTTTCAAGAGAAATTGTATTAACTGAATGAAATAATACAAAGAGATCAATCCTTATGAAGGAGATCAAGAAACCCTAAAGTGTGACCTAAAAGGGGAGAATTTAATAATTAGAATAATTATTAAATGCCTACAAAATGCAAACTAAGTTTACCTTAAGAGAAATATAAAAGGTAACTTAATTAAAATAATTAAGTAATAAACCTTTTACTCTAACATTTTTCATCATGGAGCTCAAGTGAATCTTTAACAAAGTGGATCAAACTTCATCACTCATCAACATTGCATCATAGGAGTTGGGAAAGGGCCAATTTTCACATCAAATTGGCACCAATTCCCCCATGGGATCAATATTTTTCTTGCTTAATTAGGATTTCATTGCTTTTTCATTGTGTTCTTCATTCTTATTTCCTATTTTGAGCATTGCTAATGGATTTCATGGGGAATCTTGATTCTTAATTGTAGTTGATCTAACTATGTGTTTGTTTATTATGTTTTGTAGTTATTAGGATTGTGGTTCTATAGTTAGCAATATCACTTGCATATGTTCTCTATTTAATATTTTGTCATTTTATGTAATTATGTGTTTCTTTAAGAACGTGCTTATGGGTGCTCCCGATTTTTTTATGGGGGATCCATTGATCTTAAATGGTCTAATTGAAATGATAAGGAATGGGCAAGGGCAAAACATTACTATGATGGTGCATGAGGTATGTTTGAAAATTTTCTTTTATAGGTTCAATTATCTTATGTTAATTTATGTTTGTGGAATGCAGACCATCTCTAAAGTTGTTCCAAACCCTATCACGCCCCTTAGTACATCTATTATTATGAAAGCAATAATATTTTATCTAGATTCTTGTGCATTTAATTAACTTATTTTACCTTTTGTATACATGTAGGATCATCATGGAAAAAACAGGACCGTAAGTGGCAAAAAATTCAGAAAAATCAGAGTTAGGAAACTTGACATAAAAATTTGAATAAGTTATCTATATTATTTAAAAAATATGTAAGAATAGAATTTGTAGCAAATTGAATCTAGTTTCTAAACTACTAGGTTTATTTAAAAAAATAAAAAATCTATTTGGTGAAAATTTGAAATTTCAATGTAGTAGTACTTAAATTTCAGGAAAAAAATAAGTAGGTATTTGTCTGACCACCCTTACCACAATAAAATGATAATAATTTTTTATAATATTTTAGATATAAGTAGAGGACTCATGTCCCAATGTGATGCATATGTTTTTTGTAATTTCTTTCCAAGTAAATAATTAATTATGATTTTTTTATTACAAATTTTATAAAATAAAAAAACTCGTACGTCTAACAACCTTAACTTCATCAAAAATTCATGAAATTCATTTCTTTCTTTTTTGAACCTATAGTATGTGAAGCATATAATTTGACACATGTTTCAGATTCAATAAATGTGATACCGTTTGAAAGCTATAGATGTTTTTCAATCATCCTATCAATCAGGACTTTAGTTGTAATTCAAATAGAAAATAAATAATAATTATTTATTAAATTCAAAGTAAAGTATAATTTATATTGTGGAAAGCTAAGAATTTCCTTTAAAAACCCTTTTTCGTTTCATCAATTTTGGGTTAAAAAAAGTTGTTAGCCACATACCCTACAAAAACCCATCATATTGCCACTTTTTGGCCCATCATGATCTTGCACATACCCTTTTATATTTTGTTAATATTTGTGTTTTTCCCATAGGGAATTTCTAGAGTAAGTCCATGAAGAATGCATCTTGTTAGCATGCAAGATCCGGCTATGCCTTCTAATACACCCAATCTTATGCAAAAGGTAAGATTCAATCATATGTTTCTATGCCTTTGATAATGTCATTCCCCCTATTATACATACTACCTCTTGTTTCTTTCTCCATTATGCAACTTTGCTAATTTGTAAGGATTGCCACCATAGGTAGTGTCACAAGGCATTTGGCATGATAATAGTCATACCTTGCTTCATTAACCTTGATACTGTCTTTTGTACAAGTTTCTAACTCTTGTAATGAGTTAAAAGTCACACATTTAGTACTTATTATACAAACATACTTGCAATATCCCCTTGAATAACTCCTCAATGATATGTCAAATCTGACCTTGACACAATTGTTCCATGATTCCATGAGACTACCCTTTGATGTTTAACTTTCCACTGAAAGTGTTTAAAACCTCCTATACATACCTTTGTGACAATGTACCATATACTTGAAGAATTTTGACAAAAAAATTACACACAAAACCTCCTTCAAGGAATGTTGAATAGGTCTGCAATCAAAATATATATATATATATATATATATACTATTATCATGTACTTGAAATCCTACCCTTATGTAATGTGTGGGGTAGAGAAAAATAGCTTGACTGAAAAATTGTGTAGTGTCACATAATATAAAACATTGTTATGGAGCTCTTTTGGACCTTAAGACTACCCCCTTAGGTGACTGTCACATGCATTTGACCAAACAATGTACCTTAAAACCCTATGTTGCACAATCATATGAACTATATTGCCATCATGCAATCATTGGAAAAGTTGTTTCATAAGCCATGCCACAATGTTATCTCTTCTTGGTTTTATTCATTGCTTAAGGATCAATCCTTTGTACTACTAGCCTATGACTACATTATTCAAAAACTGCTTACTTCATCCTGTGCCTTAGATAATTTTCCTCATCTACCTTTCATGATAGATACAAAGGGTATGATTGCTAAACATTATGGTAGTTGTCTTTTTAGTGATTCTTTATGATGACTTCTCCAAAAAAAATGCTTCCATTATTGAACATAGATTGTATCTATCTTTAAAACCCATGCATCCAAACTTTCATTTGGAATTATCCTTGAAACCTTTTGTATTGTGAATCTTGAATGTTGTTCATGGTTTTAGCTTGAACCCTGCCCACGTGTGAGACTGCTGCTCTTTAAAAACCCTTGTCAAGGATCAATAAGATGTTTCACAGATCATACTTTCAATGTGGAATCAAAAACATACACTTAATCATGTTTTGATTCAATTGATTTGATTATCATATGAATCTTCTCCCATGTGTATGCTTATAGTGGGATAGGTGGATTGTGTCTGTGATAGAAAAGTGAAATCTACCCTACAACTTATTGACTAGTGCAAGAGCACCTTTGCAATATCTTGATTCCATCATGTAAATTATTGGATAATGCTCAAAATGGGTATCTTCACTTTGTAATTGGGTTTAATGATTCATTTTTTAGGTCATCATGAGGTTATTTGATGTTTATTAGTCCAAGAAATGCAAAAAAAATATAAAAGATGTAAAGTTGTCAACATAAACTATAAAATTGTAAAAGTTGCACACAAGCAACATTTGGAATATGAAGAGTCGTGAAAGAATGGGAGGTAATTAGGATTAGTTAGAAGATCAAAGGATAGTTGAAGTTCCTTTATAAAGGCTTTGTACATCATTTTGAAGATGAGAGTGATTGAATAAAAGAATGAGTTCAATGTAATTCACTATTTTTATCCATTTTCTTCAGAAAATCATTGATTCCAACCCTTGTATAGATCTGTACAGGCTCAAGTGCATGGCTAATGGTTTGTAAATGGTAATAGGCTCAGTCACCTCCCATTTCATTTTTGTTTCATGCAAGTACATGCTATTTTGAAGAATATATTGTAAATTTTGTGTAGACTAGCTAAAACCCTCATTAGGGTTAAAAATGAGTAAAGTAAATGATGTTTCTCCTTTTATTATTGGTAAAATTCTCTAATTCTTTGTGATAATGTTGTCCTAAGTATGATATTTCATATTTCCAAGGTTTTGGTTCAAAGGTTTAAAATTAAAAGGCTGGGAATTTGAATATTTGACTATAAAAACTATACATGACTATCAAAAACAGGGTTGTTAAGGGAACACAACATAGGGTTTGTAGAAATATATATGGAAGTGACCTTTTAATGAATTTTTAAGCTTATTCAAGTCAAATTACACCTATTTGAAGTGTTGGCACAGTAGTTTTATGTATGGAAGTTGGATAATGAATAAGCCCTACATTAACTAAGACCTATTTTGGGCGTAAATAGTCTAATTTTTGACATTGTTTTTCAAGACAACAAAGGAATTTTTTTTGATATGATTTAAATCACTTGAAAGGGCCTCTAAAAATTACAAGATAGTCTTGATATGGAGTTTTTAGAAAAATTTCTTTCTGAAAATATATAGAAGTATGGAATACAAGCCATGATTGAGGGACTTTCTTACTAAATCATTGAAACTATGAACTTAGGTATAAAAAGAGTTTTGAATCATTTTTTCTTTGGCCTAATGAAGATACTCCAATGGGTGAATCAGTGTTTGAAGTCCTAAAAAACAATTTGTGTTTGTGACTTGCAAATGCCATTGAGGACAATTTGTCATTAGTTGATGTCTTATAGAATTAAGTTGATGGTAATCAGTCATTTTCAAGACTTTTAAGGTGCTTGCAGGTCATAGAAAGTATTGGAACTCTACATTGTATTATGAAGGTCTGAATTCAAGAGGTTTTATGAGAAGAGAATGAAATTGTGATGAGTAAATAGATTGAAATTTTTTAATTTTTGACAAAGCAAATTGTGAAAAGTTGTTTTTTCTTCCTTTATATTGCATCATTGACTATCCATGCAAACATCATGATGAAGGCATAGCCCAAGACATAGAAAATAACCCACAAATAAGAGAATAATTTTATTATTTAGAAAATGGAGCTTCTTACATGCAGAGGATCTCAAATCCCCAAGTTCTACAACACATACAAGTTACAGAAAGCTACAGAATCACCCTTTCGCAATATGCGAGCTTGTCCCCAAAAAAAAGTTTCCCAAAAATTAGAAACCTGCCCATAAATAGAGCTCCTCTTTAGTTTGGAGCAAAAACAACATTCAAATTTGCGTTTTGGTCATTTGGCGCTGAAAAATTACAACTTGAAGTTCAAATTTCAAAAGAACATTTGCAATTGTATCTTCTAGAAATTGTGCCAACTTCCTGGGGCCATAACTTTTGATCCGGGACTCTGATTCACAAACCGTTTGGATTGATGGAAAGGTCTCAAAGTCAATAACGCATTTGAAATCCACTACACCAATTTCAGCAAGTTTTGGGGCTGATCTGGGAACTCTAAGTGCCTCAAATCTAACTCGAAAGATTTATAGGTGCAAATTTGGGAAACTAAAACTGCAATATCTTTCAACCCAGGAATAGAGAATAAAAAACGTAAATTAGGAATTTTATTATGACGAAAAGGGTATCCAAAAATGTAAAAACATCTAAAAACTGAGAAAATTGAAATTTAACTATTTTTGGGTGATGCAAGATTGCCCTTACACTACTAGATGCTCCTGCATCAAACACCCATGGTAATTTGAGAAGTGACCCTATCAAGTCTCAGATGGTGGAGGAAAACCAAAATGGTCGACTTCGGCCTTAGGAAACCAAGATAAATCTTCAACAGGCCTTCCTTTCCATTTCACTAGATATTCTTCATACTGCCTGTTCTTGGTACTCCTTCCCACATGACTATCCAGGATTTCTTCAATCTCCTCCTTTTCTGAAGTAGGTGCTAGAATCCCACACTGTTCCATTGTTGGTACTTCCTCCATGCCACCTTCATGATACTCTATCAAATCTGAAAGGTTGAACACATGCGAAATGTTGAATCCATCTGGCAACTCTACCTCATATGCATTCCCTGAATCATGCCTCTTCAAAATTTTACAGGGACCGAACTTCTTCATCTTCAATTTGTTATATGTTCCCACTAGAAACCTTTTTTCCCTCAAGTGGACCATCACTTCATCACCAATCTAAAACTCCTTATACCCCCTCTTCTGATCTACCTTAGCCTTATACTACATATTCATCTTGTTAATATGTTCTCTTACCTTCTTATGTATATCCTTGATGTGTTCTACAAAATCTTTGGCTTCAGCACTTATTTTCTTCTTTTGGTCCATCTTCCTCAATTCTAGAGCTGTTCTGGGGGTACCTCCATACACAATCTGGAATGGTGATCTACCAGTGCTTTTGTTGATAGAATTATTGTAATAAAATTCTACCTAGGGTAAGATCAAGTCCCATCCCTTGGGTTTATCTCCTACCAAACATCTCAGTAGATTACCCAGACTCCTATTAACAACCTCTGTCTGCCCATCTATTTGCAGATGGTGTGCATAACTAAACTTCAACTCTATCTTCAGTTTCTTCCACAAGGTCCTCCAAAAGTACCCCACAAATTTGGTGTCACAATCTGAAACAATACTCTTTGGCAGACCATGTAGCCTCACCACCTCTTTGAAGAACAAGTCAGCAATGTGGACTGCATCATGGTTCTTCTAACATGGAATGAAATGTGTCATCTTCGAAAACCTATCAACCGCCACAAAGACTGAATCATTCCCTCATTGTGTCCTTGGCAAACTAAGAACAAAGTCCATACTTATATCCTCCCACGACCTCTTTGGTATATGTAAGGGCTGATATAAGCCTGTATTCTAACTCACTCCTTTAGCCATCTGACATACCCTACAACTTTGTACAAACTTCTTCACATCTTGTGACAATTGAGGCCAATAATAATGCTCATTGATAATGGAAATGGTCTTATCCCGACCAAAATGTCCTGCCATTCCTCCACTATGCTTCTCCTTTATCAGGTTCTCTCATAGAACTCCTCAGGATACGCAATCGACTTCTTTTAAATAACATGCCATCCTGGATTATGAGACCTAGCCACCTTGTCCTATCCACTGTAACAGGTTCCTTGCAAGCTTTCCAAGCCTTTGCAAAATCAGGATCTTTTGCATATAGTGTCTTAAGTTCATTGAATCCAACCACTTCAATATGCATCTTTGTCATCAATGTATGCCTCCTACTTAAGGCATTTGCAACCCTATTTGACTTCCCACTCCTATGTTTCAAAATAGAGGTATAACTCTATAAAAACTCTACCCATTTCATATGCCTCTGATTTAATTTTCCCTAACTATTTAGGTACTACAAGGCCTGATGATCAGTATATAGAACAAATTCCTTCGGCAACAAATAATGTCTCCATTTCCTTAATGCTTGAACTATTACATTAAATTCCTGATCATATAAAGAATACTTTCTCTTGGCATCATTTAACTTTTCACTGAAATAGGCAATGGGCTTACCTTCTTGGCTCAACACTACTCCAATGGCACAACCACTGGCATCACAATCCACCTGAAACACCTTGTTGAAATATGGGAGGGCTAGAAAGGTTTCTCTATCACCTTTTGCTTCAACAGTTCAAAATTTTTTTTTGCTCTACTGCTCCACTTGAATTCTTTTCTATCCCCTCTCATTGTTTCAGTCAGGGGTCCACCAATACTACCGAAATTTCTAATGAACTTTCTATAAAAAACTAGCCAAACCATGGAAAGATCTCACCTCAATAGCAAATCTTTCGGTAGGCCATTCTAGAATAGCCTTCACCTTCTTTGGGTCCATCTTGAGACCTTCTGCTGAGACAACAAACCCCAAGTACACTAACTTCCTCTTCACAAAACTACACTTCTTTAGATTAATCAACAGTTTCTCTTCACTTAACTACATCCTCCACTCCCCATCCTTCTTTGGTGCTAGTACTGCAGGTACTGCACATGCACTCAAACTCTCCTGTATCAAACCCTTTCTCAATAACTCTTGAACTTGTCTGTTCAACTCCTCATTTTCTGGTGGAGTCATTCTATGAGCTTCCTTATTTAGAAAACTGGCTTTAGGAATAAAGTCAATCTGATGACTGATCTTCCTTATTGGTGGTAAACCCTCAGGTACATTATCAGAAACAATATCCTGAAACTCATCCAACATCCCAAAAACTTCTTCTAGAACCTCCTCACTATCCTCCTTACTCACTCTAGGAATCAATGCATAACACACATGCTCATGCTTCATTCCTTCTAAAATTTTTCTTCCATCTACATAACAAATTCTAGCACTACTGCATACCTTTTCTTTGGTCTCCTTCAGGGGTTTCAACTTGTGACGAACCCCATCCTTTGTCAAGGAATAAATGTTTGCATGGCCATCATGTATAGCTTGCCTATCAAACTGCCATGGCCTCCCCAACAAAATGTGACATGCATCCATGGGGATGATATCACAGAGTACCTCATCATAGTAACTCCCGATCTTGAACTTTACTAGGCACTGCTCATTGACCAAAACTTTGTGGTCTTTCTGCAACCAGGCAATCCGATATGGATGTGGGTGCCTTTCCTTCTTCAGCATCAACTTTGTGACCATCTCTTCTTACACCAGATTATCGGTGCTCCCACCGTCAATAGTGACATCACAACATTTTCCTTCACACTTGCACCTTGTGTGAAACATATTCTTCCTTTATTCTGGTTCCTTTTCCTCAATCACTAGGGCTTTCCTAATCACTAGGGCTTCTCCCCTTTCAGCATCATCTGAATGTTCATATTGGGCCTCCTCATCTGCATGCGCAACCCTTCCATGACCTTCTAGCCTTTTGTCTACCCTTCCTTGGTGTTGTGGACATTCATAGGCTTGATGCCCTTCTTCACCACACTGGAGAAATGTTCCTTTGAAACCACTTCTTCTGGATCCTTGTCCATATCTCCCTCATCCTCCACCTCTTTTATCACCACTATTTTGATCATGAGGGTGGTAGAAGTTGTCATTCCTTTGGCTTCGGCTGGTACCCACATCTTCACTTTTCTTTTCATCATCATTTTGGCTTCCTGAAAGTCTTCCACTACCCCTTCCACTTTGACCTCCTTATTCTTTTTGCTTGCCATCAAATCTTTTGTTTAGGTTTTCTTCCACCTTTAGAGCAAATTGATACACATCCTCAATGGTGGTCATTTTGACTAGGCTTAACTTCTCCTAAATGCTCGGTCATAAACCATTAAGATATCAGGCTACCTTCTCCTTATTGGCCTCTATGTGGCCCATTCTGATAATTATCTTGTGAAAATATTTAGTATATTCTTTCATAGATCTGCTTCCTTGCTTCAACCCTTGTAATTTCTTTAACATATCTAACTCCTAGTCCACTGGTGTGAACTGCTTCTTTAGTTTCTCTACCATACAATCCCATCTGGTGATATTTCCTTTTCCTCTTCGATTTCTTTCCAACTGGACCTCTTTCCACCAAATACTAGCGTGGCCCTTCAGCTTCCTTTTCACAAACTTAACCTAATCTGGGTCCTCTATTTCCTCATAATCAAAATATTCTTCTAGCTCGTTGATCCAGTCGATCAACTCTTTTGGGTTCAGACTTCCAAAATAACTGGGGACTTTTGCTCTGGGTTTTTTCCTGATCTTTGAAATGGCCCTTATTAGCCACATTTGGTCTTGATCAATTACTTCTTCTTCCTCTTCTACATTTGAACCTTCTTCCTCTCCTTCATCCTCACTTTCCTCCCTCAGGTTTAACCCTCTTCTCAACTGCTCTTGTAATGCATCAATCTATCTTTGGAGGGCTGCCAATGCATCTCTAACACCATCATTTCTGCCACCTCAACCACCTCTGGCACCACCACACCTACTAAGCGTCACTCTTGGAGGCATCTTTCTTGACCTCAACCCACAACCATGGTCTTGGTACGAACTGCCTCACAATCAGCGATCTGTGCACACACTCAAGAAAACCCGCTCTGATACCACTTGATGAAGGCGCAGCCTGAGACTTAGAAAATAACCCAAAAACAAGAGAATAATTTTATTATTTATAAAATGGAGCTTCTTACATGCAAAGGATCTCAAATCCCCAAGTTCTACAACACATGCAAGTTATAGAAAGCTACAGAATCACCCTTTTGCAATATGTGAGATTGTCCCCAAAAAAAAGTTCACCAAAAATTAGAAACCCACCCATAAATAGAGCTCCTCTTTAGTTTGGAGCCAAAACAACATTCAAATTCGAGTTTAGGCAATTTGGTGCTGAAAAATTACAACTTGAAGTTCAAATTTCAAAAGAACATTTGCAATTGTATCTTCTAGAAAGTGCGCTAACTTCTCGTGGCCATAACTTTTGATCTGGGACTCCGATTCACGAACCGTTTGAACCATTGGAAAGGTCTCGAAGTCAATAATGCACTCAAAATATGCTATGCCAATTTTGGAAAGTTTTGGGGCCGATCCAGGAAATCTAAGTGCCTCAAATCTAACTTGAAAGATTTTCAAGTGCAAATCTGGGAAACTAAAACTGCAATAACTTTCAACCCAAGAATATAAAATAAAAACCATAAATTGGGAATTTCATTATGACGAAAAGGGTATCCAAAAATGTAAAAACATTTAAAAACTAAGAAACTTGAAATTTAACTATTTTTGGGTGATGCAAGATTGCCCTTACACCACTAGATGCTCCTGCATCACATCAGCTCCATTATACATTACATGATTGGAATTCCACCTCCATTTATGAGTCATATTTTCCCCACTATGTGAAATAGAGCCATAAAGATGTGAATGTGTAGTCAAAACATGATCTTGCTACTTCATGGCTTCATGATGTAGGGGTTAAAAACTTCATGATAACACACCACTCAATGACTCAAACTCTAACAAGTTTCAAAGGTTGGATAGTCTATCAAAGTCATTTTTGCATTGCATCATACCACATGCATCCAAATGCATTTTTTTAAAGATTCAATCATATGTTTTTGTGGGTTTGATTATGTTATTTCCCCTATTATACCACTTTAATATTTATATTTGTGCTTTGCAGGATGTTTCAAGAAGATGTGTCATTCCCTCTACATCTAGACCAGAAACACCTATCACAAGAGTGTCATCAAATATAATACCTCATAACATTCCCTCTACATCAAACATGGATGCTCCTAGTATCCCTATTGAAATGGAAATGCATGCCCCTATTACAAGTATATCACAAATAAATAATCCATCAAGTCTAGGTTATGTCATAATTCTCCCACCAACACCTAAACAAGTTTCCTTGAGAAGTATTATAGAATCACAATCAAGAATATTAAGGCTCCTACCAAAAACTCTTGAAAATCTTGAAATTAGGAAAGAAATAATTAATCAAATTGAGTTATGGGAGAGGAAATTGTTGGGGAGTGCAGGGCTTACTTCAGATGAACAGGTAAAATTATTTGAAAAATATATTTTATTATTCTTTTCTAGTTCATATTTTACTTTTATCATTGTAATAGCATAATTGATGATCTCATTGTAAATGCAGGAAATAAATGACAAAGTGACTAATGTACCCATAGGGGAATTTACCTCAACCCCAAAGGCTACAACAATATCCTCAGTGACTACAAGAGGAATGCAAGAAGTTACAGTCTTTCTCACCTCAGAAGGAAATGTGTTGAAGGATGAAATGGGGTTAAAATTCTTTCACTTTATTTTCCGTCATGTAGAACAATTATTTGGAAATACCATTCAAATGGATTCGAGGAACCAATCCAATTCTAAGAAAGATGAACTCTTTAAACATGTCATAATAGCATTTCAAAATCTTGGTTTTAATAAGGCAATTATTCTAGACATTGCATAGAAATACATTCACTCTAAATGAGACAATTTAAGGTCGAAGCTGACAAAAGACTTGAGATATCCATTTCTAACTTGGATCATAGATCAAGTGACATGGGATGAACTAATGAAAGATTCCAAATTTAAGAGGAAGGCCCACAATAATCCAAACTATAGTCCATCTACACAAGGAGGATCTAAAAGACACCTTCGAGATACAAAAAAAGCAACGCAAACTAGGGTGTCAAGTATTGGATCCCAAAAATTAGGATCTAGTTGGTATAATAGAATTCGTGGTAGCTTGGTATGTGAATATTTTCATCTCCTATATTCTTTATTTCATTAAAAAAGTCATGAAAAACTTGTGAGTTAGTTATATTTTTTGGGTCATTATACCTTATAAATTTGGTTATATTTGTTTATGTAGGTTCACCAATTCCAAAAGGAAGCTTCAAAGGAGGACCTAAAATATGCTTTACTACATGGTTCCCAAGGCCTTTGACAGCATATTCTAGATTGAGGGGAGAAATTAGTCACTAGTCATGAATCTAAGGTAAGTTCTTTGCATGATGGGCTATAATAAGATTTCTTCTTTTTCCTTCATTTCCATTGCAAAGAAAATGATATAGATATTAATATAGATAGATATAACTAGATAGATACAGTGGTTTATTAAATTCTATACTTTGCAATAAGCAAATAAGGTCTAATATATTAGTTTAATGAGTTAAATTGTGTTGTTGTGTATAGGAAGCCCAACAATCAAACTCATTAGGTAGTGAGCATGAAGAGGATCTAGAGGAACATGATGAATTGTTTGTTGCACACAATGATTCAATTGTCATTCTTGAACCTTGGTAGGAAACCATCCTTGAATTTCAGCAAGTGGGAGACAAGAATAATGAAGAGGGTGTTCAATGCGATGAACAATTGAAACCCACAATTAGAATAGTGCCTCATATTACAATAGTGCCTTGTAGGAGGACATAAAGGAAGAGACAAATTTCCCCATTTCTTTTCATGGTATTTTAAATTTTTCATGATACTAACAATTATGATTTCATGGTGTAACGTTTTATGATTTTAACCCCTTATTACTTCATTTTATTTTGTGAATATTGTTGGTCGCAACAAATATGATTGATTAATGAATTTTTAGATAATTAGTCATTGCTAATATATTGTGGAACATTAAATGCAGCCAGAGGGAAATAATTACTACAATGTGGTGCAACTTCTTGGTTTTCTCTCTCAAATGTGGAGTATGGCTGATGATAGCAAGCCATGCAATGCTTGCTGAGGTTGTCCACTCAACTGCAGATTTTTTAAATCAGGTAATTGATAGACTTTATGTTACAATTGAATATTTTATATTATTCTTTTTCTCAAGTTTGATATGTCTCCTTTTTTGAATTACAATGAAGAATTATTATTTTTCATGTTAGTGGTGGAAGCTTTGATCCTTTTCTTATTTTTATATTTCATTTCTACACACCATTTGACATTTGGACTTTATTCGCCTTTGTAAATATTTTTCCCATCAATCATATTTAATTTAATCTAGTTGGATTGTTGATTACAACATGCTTTCATTACCATAGGAAAATAAATAGTTTGAAAATTGCTATTAATTCAGGAACAGATGAAGTGAACAAGGATGTTGTCTTTGACTTCTCTACATCAATTAGTATTCTTGATGTTGACAGTAGCATGCCATTATCACTAGTATGTTTAGCTGGTAGACTTACAAAGAACAATAAATTTAGGGTGAATGAAAGGATAAATGAGAAATAATTACCTTTGCTCATAGTTATTCAATATTTGTTCTTGTTATTATGTAGAAAATATGGAATTGTTTTCACTCTATTGCAGGCCCTTCTTTCTTATGGTCTTAATAGCTCAAGACGTTCTCTAGATGCTCTTCACTTGTGAGTATATTCTATACATTCCAATTACTTCTATTAAGGGGTGGCACCAAAAAGTCTAGTAAGTAAAAAAAAGAAGTCTCTTGTTTATTAAAGCATTCTGAAAGTTTCTTAGAAGCCCTACATGAGAGTTCAAAGAGAACAAGCTTGCATACACATAGAGACACACAAACACATACATAATACACAAAAATGATCATTTATGATAAATGTAGGAATAATTTCTTATTTTTTGGAGTCACACATGTTTGTTTATCACTCAAGATAGCTATTGTTGACTGTGTCACATGAAAGTGCTTATGTTTGTTGGCCATATATAAAACATGGAACATAGTCAACAACCTTAGAATTTTTTTATACTTTAAAATGCAAGAGTTAGTGCTCGAGTAATCCCTGAACTCATCTCACAAATGTGGCTTGTTTGTTGTTTGGGAAAGTGTTACATTCAAACAATTATTTCATCACAGGTTTCTATATTGTTTGTACAGTTATGGTTGTTCAAAGGAACGTTTTATTTGGTCATTGATTTCTGTTGTTTCTATTTTTTGCATTGGTTATGGAGCCACCATTGTTCATGGGATTCAAAATTTATAGGTTACATAGGGTTTTTTATCTTTTTTATTATCCCAAATAAATGAATTTGAATGCCATATTTATTGCATATAAGTTCTTGAATAGTGACTTTTAGCTATTTAGATTTGAAATTTCACCAAATTTGAGAATCATATTTTTTAGTTGTTGTGCATTAATTGAAGATTTGATGGTTTTTGAAATCAGCCTCCCACAAACATTTTCTTGGTAGCTTTAGTTATTGGTGGATCATTTATCATGGAAGGTGTTATTTTTGCATGTTGATTTTTCATTGTTGTTAATTTGTTGAATTGTAATTTAGATATGTGTAGTTTTCAATCTATTAGATTAAAAAAAAACTTCTTAAATTGTTATTTTTTTCTAGGTGTTTCTCTTGTTGTAGCATTAGGTGTTGTTCGGAATGGTGCTGCAGTAGAATGAATGACTGTGCATGATTATTTATGGAGTGGTCATGATCCTACTTCTATGGCAGTCATGATGGAGGTATTAGATTAGTTAGAAAAGGAAGCCATAGGAAGAAGATAAATAAATTTTGATTGTTTTCCATATTATATTGGAGTTTTCCTATTGAAACATGATCTTTCTGAAGGTATTTTTTGCTAATTGATTATTCTTCCAAATCATTTATCATTTAAAGTAGGAAATTCAATTTGCTTCAAAAAATCTGAATTGTTTTTTTTAAAACATTAGAAAAATAGAAGGTTTTGAATAATATTTATAATTGAACATTTCAAGATATTAAATATTTGCAAAGGTTTCTCAACTCTTTAAAAAATTCCCTTAATACTACAAAAGATTTATTTACAAAAAAGAATTATTAGCCTTCAGGTTTACAATTATTTATATGCCACATGCTTGCAGTAATCAAAATGGTAGTTGACATCTTGTCTCATACACAATCTGATGGTCACATCAGTGCACATAAAACATATGGTTCTGGTTTTGGCAGGATGATAAGACTGATTTTTTCTATGCAAATATCTGATTAGAAAAAAATTGACGCTTCCTTGCTCTCTATAAAATGTATCTGATTAACAGTTTTTTTGACAAATGAGTAAATCAATATGATCATAGTCTGAGATTTTGTGACTATAAGATATGATGAGTTAACATTTGAATTTCCATATTGTGTTCTTAGGATGATGCTACAATTACTGGCTTAATTATTGTTGCTTTATCCTTGGTTGCAGTTAATGTAACTGGAAATCCAATTTATGATCCAGTTGGATCTATTTTAGTGGGGTAGTTACTTGGAATAGTTTGTTTGCTCTACTTACACTTTTGTCTCATCATTTGTTTTATTAGAGCTTCATGGGAAGATGAATATAACCTTAGATGTTTAAAGAATTGAACACATTTATATTTTCATTATTGTAATATCTATATGAGGTGCCTTAAAAAATTTCCATATCTATACATTTGTATTTGATCTTGAATCTATATCCATTTCCATGCAACCATGGTCTGTTCTGCATCAGATTTATGCAAAATGTTCTTGGTTGGTTTAAATGCAAAAATGCTATTAGGGAAGATTAATTTATTCTAATTTAAGTGTAAGACACTTATTACATTAAATCATTATGTGAGATAAAGTAAATATTGTACATACATATATGATATTTTTACTTATTTAGATTCCATTTCTATATTAAATTCCTTTCACTTTAGAATTATCAAAGATCTTTTTGGCTTGCTTAAATGATTGTAGATTCATTGAAAAAGAATGACAGTACCATTATTGTTATCTAGCCTATTCCATCATCTCTTGAAGGTGGTGGTTTTTATTGAACTGGGTATCTGGATTCACGGTGCATGAGAATGGCAGAGGAAAGATTAGATTTTTTGAAATATAGCAGGGAAGGGTATGCATCAATCGCACTGGCCTTTGGTAATATTATTGTGTCTATTGTAGATATATGTGTCTTAAGCCTCCCTTATGTATTTAGAATCAGTGGATGGGTAGCCAATGCATCAGCCATATTACTTTCAGCACCGTTGACATATTATTGTATGATGCTTCTAGTAAAGTTCCTGTCTTGTTTAAGTTCTCATAACAAAGTTGATATTTTTGTTAATAAAACTAATGAACTAATTTTTTTAGCTTTCGCTTTCTTTTTCTATTGGATGGAGAAATTTCCAGTGACTCCAAGAGTCTGTTAAAAATAAACCTAGTAGGCTATCTAGCATGCTATTTTGTTTATATTTTTGGTTTTTTTTATGTTCAATTAGTTTTTAGGTTAAATCTCAGGGTAAGGGAAGGGTCTAAATCAATCACATAGGCCTTTGGTAATATTATTGTGTCTATTGTAGATACATGCATGCTAAGCCTCCCTTATGCATTTAGAATTAGTGGATGGGTAGCCAGTGCATCAACCATATTACTTTCAACATTGTTGACATATTATTGTATGATGCTTATAGTAAAGTTCTTGTCTTTTTTAAGTTCTCATAACAAAGTTGAGATTTTTGTTAATAAAATGAATGAACTAATTGTTTTAACTTTTTCTTTCATTTTTCTATTGGATGGAGCAATTTCTAGTGACTCTGAGATTCTATTAAAAATAAACTCGATTGGCTATCTAGCATGTTGTTTTGTTTATATTTTTGGTTTTGGTTTTTTATGTTCTTACCTTTTGGGTTAAATCTCAAGGCAAGCTATGGGTTGCTAGATATACAAGCTTAACAACATTTTAAAGATGTTTTTTAAATTTGGATCATGTTGGTATGCAACCCATAATTATTACATCACAATTTTTTATGAATCATAATAATTAGATCAATTATTGGCTAGCTTATTGTAGTCAAGGGGATTTGAACCTCGAATAGGCTTTCACTAGTGTGCACTTAATATTACACTATAATCCACTGGACTTACTAGGGATAGTTGGGCTACAATCCATTGAATATGCTAGGGATAGAAAATGCTTATCTTTAGCAAAAGACAAATTCCCATCTTATGAATTAGTGAAGAATTCAAAAAACCCATCTGCACCATCCCCATCTAAAACTAGTATTAAAAGATCATCTTTGAATAAACCCTTGAAAGACTTTCTTTAGTGGTTTAATTAATTGAAGTAAGTTCTCAAATATTTATGCAGGAATCCAATTCCCATTTAGAATGAAAAGCCAATTTATCAATAAGCCCTTGAAATACCTTCTATGATGGTCTTTAAGAAAACCTCATTTAATGGTTGCAATAATTCTTACAAGCTTTGCTGAAATTTACATGAAGAATCCTCACCCCATCTAGAATTAGTCTTATAAGGTCATCTATGAAAAAACCCATTAAAGAAAACCTTTTGTTTGATGGTTTAGGTAATTCTTGCAAAATTTATCTAAAGAAACTCAGATGTACTTATCACTAATTTTTTTCCCTTAAATGATGAAAATTGAATTTACCTGTTTGTTAGCTTATATTAGGCCTTCATGATTGAAACAATTTTTGAACCCCCTGCTAAAAATTAATAAATATAGTCTTATTTCTTCATTGTAGATTTCTTGTGCTGAAGGTTGAATATTAGGATTCATGGGGGTTTCCACCAATTTTTTGAATCCAAGTTATTATAACATATGTAAGGCTTCAACCTTACTTCTACAAAATAGACCAATAGACTTCAAAGAACATTTCTAGAGATGAAATTCCATTTGTTATTTGTTGTATTAGTCCAAAAAACATATATGGAACCTACCATTTAAAATTTTCATAGTTTCCTGATATCGAGATATGGACACTGATACAAGGAAAGGGGCACCATTAAAATTAAGATACATGAGTAAATGAGTAAGGGTTGGGGATGTGGTCATCATTTGTATACCAAAGTTTCCTGGTAACTTATGAACCACCAGGGCCGCAGATAGGGAATAGTTGATGTTAGAGTTGGTTACTTTGAGTAATTTTTATTTGAAGTCATGGAATTCTAGCCTGTGGTTGACTATAACACTAGCTTAGTGTCTCATTGTGACCTTAAATTCTAAGGTAGTTATGTAGTGTGTCATCTTGACTAACTTCATGAAGTGTATGCCCTCCTCTAGCTATTGCTTGTAAATAAAAGTCATTAATGATGCATTTGTAAGAAGTTGGAGTAATGTAATTTAAAAATTGTAATCTCTACTCTCTTCGTTGAACATTAATTCTTTGTTATAGTATTGTGATTCTTCTATGTCATTATAATATTCTCTTAGATCTTTCCTTTTTTAAACTAGGGTTCTAACCTATCTAATGATAACATAGAATGGTTTTATAAGGATACAACTATAAATAATAACTAGGATCAAAGCTTAAGGGAGGAAAAAGAAAAGAAACTTATAGTTACTATTTGATGGGTTGTGTATAGGTGAAATGCAAGGACAAATTAGAGTAGTTGAGTAATGTAAGTGTATTAACATATGGAGACCTTGCAGGACACACTTATGGAAAAAGTGGGCGTTATGTAGATGAGACAATGGTAATAATTTCTCAATGTGGAGGGTGTATTGCCTACTTGGTTTTTATAGGCCAAAATTTTTCCTCGATTTTCACAGGATCAACTGACAAGTATTCATTTTTCATATGCATTTTTGTTCTTGTGGAAATTGCATTGGCTTGGGTACCCACATTGACATTTGTAATCTTTTGGCTATAGTAATTTTCATCAAGGATGATTTGGGCTCATTTCAAGAACTGGAGAAGGCATATGGCTACACAAGCTATAATTCCTTGCCATTTTTTGCTAGAGTTGTAGTATTTTTCTTTGAGGGCTTCAGTATGATAGTATCATCAGAAAGTTCAATGGGAGAGCCATAGAGATTTGGAAGATTATTGGGTTATTCTTTTTTCTTCCTAGCTACTCTTTATACTAGTTTTGGATTGATAGGATATTTCACCTATGGTAGTGAAACTCAATATATAATAATACTCAATCTTCCCAATGATTGGTCTACAATTGTTGTCAAGGTAGGTCTTTGAACAACCCTTTTATTCACATTTCCTGTCATGATGCATCATGTTCATGAAATGCTTGAGATGAAATTAATGAAAAGTAGTTGGTTCCATAAACTTTCTTGTTCATTCTCATGGATGAAAATGGTAGTGTTAAAGGTTCTTCAAGCAGGTGGTATAGATTGATGTGAAAAGTGGAAGTTGATAATCTTAGATTTTTTTAATCCAATTTTAGCATCTCTATATTGATTATTTGTAGGTGGTACATGCTTGTTAATATTATTATTACCTTTTTGATTGGAGGCATTTTAGGGTGGATTGATGTGACTATGTACCCATGAGAGGAGTGCTTAAAGATGTTCAAGGTCACTTGCAATGTTACAAGGAATAATGGATCATCGGATTCATTGCAAGATTCAAGTAATTAAAAGTGTTTGCTTTGTTGTTATTCCATTTCTTATTCATAATCAATTCAATCTCATATATTATGCTATGTTGTTAGTAGAATATTGAACCTGGTAGCTTATATATTCTTTGCTTTGGTTGTTCTTATTATTGTATTTGGAGAACAACTTAATCAACAAACTAGTAATGTAAAGTGAGAAGAGAAAATAAACTAACTAGACAAGAGATTAAAGTAATTATTATTGCTATTTATTCATGTCATGTAGTTTTAAGTCAAATTTATTGATCTATGAATAGTGGTTCACAATAAAAAAAAATTCCTTCCAATAATCTAGAGAGGGATTCTATTAAGGTCCTCACCTTGTAAAGATAACTTCATGTAATTTTTATTGTATATTTGAGTTTGTTGTCTATCGTACTCTATGTGAATATGTTCAATAGGTTGATCTATTCATTGAATTATAAAAGTATGCAAAAGATTGTCTATTAACATAGTGTAACAAAATAAGTTGGAAATTGTATATTTTCTCAAATGGGCTATTGAGTAGTACACACGCACCTGCATCTACAAAAAATTTTGGAATTATACACTCAGTAATTGGGGGTCAACCATTGGTAATTATAGGAGTAGTTGAGCCTATTATACATATGCATCACTATTTGTATAGTTTTTCCAAGGAAAGAGAAGAATTTTAGGGTGGATTGTTATACTTATGATGTACAAATGGACCATCCTTTCCACATGGTTGGATGATAGTGCTCTTGAGGAATGTTGTGATAAAAGAGCATGTTTTTTCTTCAGGCATTCTAGCTTATGAATGTGCCAAACCATAAGACTTTACATTAAGACTACCTTCTTTATTTTTGTTCAGTTGACAACCTAGTTAGGACAATTCCACAAACAAGATATTACATGCATAGATAATGAATGATCATCAAATTCCAGGTCTATTGAAGGAGAGGGACAATAGATTTGTGGAGAATTCTAACTCAATCATTTGGAGGATCACAAAGGATAAAATGTGGCTATTAGAAGCTCTTTGTTTCACATGGGTAGGGTTGTATAATGGAGAAATGACACTTGAAGGAATTATTCCATTTTTTATCATAGGTCCACATGCATTTCCTCCTATATAAACATTTGGATAGCTTTTTATTTTTCCTTATCAAATATAATTGTATCAAGTGGCAGTGTTGATAATGTTGCACCTTTTAGTCTTATCACCATTGAATCCATTATTGAGCAACTTCACAGTCATATTGCAGATTAGCTTCTACCATAGTCACTATGTTTTGAAGCCTTAATTTGCATGGAGGGACATTTTTATGAGGCTCATTGAAGGAATGGGATAAATGCATTATTCAATAGCCAATATCTTCATGTAAGTACAACCCCAATGGTAGCCTCTCTTAATGCAGACCTATTGTAAAGAAAAACATAGTCAACATTCCTCAAGCTCATCATGCAAGTGAGATCATAGAAAAAATTAGTTGCAATGATTGTTGTAGTAGTGGAAGGGGTAGTAGATTTGTTTGATAAAACTACTTTGGAGTTTTATAATTTTGAGTTTCATAGCTTTGTCTAACAGAAGCATGACTGAGCAAGTCAAAGGTTGCAGTGTTATTCTTTAAAAGAGGGCAGTGATGAGTGAAAGTAGTTACAGTTATTATGATGCCTTTAGTGTGTGCAAATGTTATCTCTAGAGTGCAAATGCAAAATTTCCATTATCTTTGAGATACCAAGAATATGAAGGCACAAAGGTGAATTTCTAACAGTGGCAAGATTTCTCATATTTGAAACACTGCTAAAGGGTCCTGATTTTTGGGGAGTTTTGCATTGATTTTGGCAAGGGAAGAATTTAGAAACACATCAGTTGTTTGCAACAACAGAGGAAAGTGTCTAGATTAGAAAGTCAATTATTTCCCTTAGTTTGAAAGCTAATTTCAAGGTGTTTGCAGCAATTTATCAGAATTGGAAGCCCTTTCTTCAATGAAAGTTTATGATTTCAGGATTTCTCATTATAAAGGCTTCTCTTAAGACTTTTATTTTTTAGTTCTTCCTTCTTTTTGCTTAGCAAAATGTCGTGTAACTCTTTTCAAAGAAAATCATTGTAACTAAAAAAATCCTTTCAAAATAAATAAAATGACTACAGGGTTCCTTCTTAGTTCTCTTGTTTCATTTTTGGAAGAAGTGATTTGATGTATAAATTATGATTTCATTTATGAATCCTTTGTTATGTCTCATTCATGAAATCTTGGAGTAGGAATCTCATGTTAAATGCAAGTCATATGATGTGTTGATTTGTTTTGAGTGGATGTAATTATGAAGAATATGTTTTCCTTCTAGCAAACAAGTGGACAACATGAATCTAGAAAAAATGAATGTTAACAACCACAGTAAAAACTAATTTAAAATAAATTGTTTTTTTTTTTTAATACATTTTTTCATATTGTCTCTCTAGAGACAATAGTTCAGATTAAAGATTTATTGTCTCTAAACAACTATTTTCTCAGACATATTGTCTCTAAAGAGGCAAAAAAAATATGTTTCATATTGTCTTTAGAGAGAGAATTTTTATGACAATAACTTAAGAGACTTACTTAAAGACAATATTTAAGACAATAAGCAAGTTTTTTTTTCTTAAATTAAGACAATTTACTCAAATATTTTCTTAAAAATTGTCTTAAACACCCCCCTATGTAGTAGTGACGAGAATGAAGAATAATTAGTTGATAGGCTATTTGTGTCAACTTTGCTTGAAATTTTCATCAGCCTCACCATTTTTAAGGCTTTCGGTGACTAGGGAAAAGGTGGCGGGTGGGTTATAACTTTGGTCAGAATTTTCATTAGCCTCCCAGATTTTTGGTTTTTTGATGACCATGAAAAAGGTGGCGGAGGCGGTTGTTGGCTGCTTTGAGAATAGAGTGGCGTTTGTCAAACCACATGGATATAGAAGGTTGCAAAAATTAAATGTTGGTTCATGCCAACATTAATTGTTGTATGCTTTGCATGTATTGGGGATCGTTGTAATAAAAACTTCCCTTTAATGCCTGGTTATGGGCATGATCATCATGGAAAAAATAGGCCCTTAAGTGGCAAAAAAATTAAAAAAATTATAGTTAGGCAACTTGAAGTAAAAAATTGAATAAGTTATCTATATTATATAAAAAATATGTAAGAATAGAATTTGTAGAAAATTGAATGTAGTTTCTAAACTACTAGGTTTTTTTTTAAATAAAATCTATTTGGTGAAAATTTGAAATTTCAATGCAATAGTACTTAAATTTCAGGGAAAAAATAAGTAAGTGTCTGTCTAACCACCCTAACCACAATAAAATGATAATATATTTTTTTAATATTTTAGATATAAGTAGAGGACCCATGTCCCAACGTGATGCATATTTTTTTGTAATTTTTTTCCAAGTAAATAATTAATTATGAATTTTTTATTACAACTTTTAAAATATATAAAAAACTTGTATGTATAACCACCTTACCTTGATCAAAACTTTATGAAATTCAATTTTTCTTTTTTAAATCCTATAGTATATGAAACATAGAAAGTGAAACATGTTTTGCATTGAAAAAATGTGACATTGTTTGAAAGCTATAAGTGTTTTTCAATCAGTTTATCAATCAGGACTTTAGTCATAATTTGAATAGAAAATGAATACTAATTACTTAAGGATAAAATTAAAAGTAAAGCATAATTTATATTGGTGGAAAGCTGAGAATCTCCTTTAAAAACCCTTTTTGTTTCATCAATTTTATGTAAAAAAAAAGTCATCAGCCACATACCCATCATATTGCCACTTTTTGGCCCATCACGATCCTGCGCATACTCGCCTCGGGGATCAAAATGAATGTTTGGGAAATTTTCAATGAGGAATTGTTTGGTGTCTTTATGTTGCTATACCTGATATTAGAGTCATGAGTGATGATGGTAAGCTTCTATGAGGGTGCAAGCTGGATTAAGCTTTGTGCAACTTCTACGAAGGTGGGTGGAGGTTATTTTGTGTTTTTTGCAATGGTGGATGGTTGGAAATGCAAAAGAAAAGTGTCGAATGTGATAATATTTTGCCTAATTTTGTGTACGAAAGTTGGCAAGAAGATGTCTGTTTGAAGCTAGTGGGAAGAGGTGCATGTGGAAGAAACCCTTAGCAATATTGTTTGATTTGTGGTTGGTGGTTATATTGCTTGATTTTTTATAACGTGTTGTTGATTGTTTCAAATACCTTGTCTGATTTATGGTTTGCATTTTGTGCGCATTGTTTTTGCATGGATTTGATACTATGATTTTTTATGGGTTTGTGTTTATGGTTTCCATTATCTGCTTATGTTTGGAGGCTTGGAGAAACAAGGTATCCTTGAGAAAGCTAGAGAAAAGAGGTTTGTTTGAAACAACTGGCAAGAGGTGTATATGCAAAAAACCATTTGCCATATTATTTCATTAGATTTTTCATAAGGTACTATTGATTGCTTCTAATTTTGATAAGGGGCTTTTGAGAAAGGACTATATTGTTTGTGAAAATGAGTATTGTTTGGTTTAAGGTTCGTGTTTTGTGTTTATTGTTGTACATGGGTTCTTATCTGTCAATTTTTGTTTTTTGTGGGTTTATTTGTCTAGGTCAGTCTTTAAACCAATATTGTTTGGTTTATGGCTTCCATTTTTTGGTTATGGTTGCAATGGAATAAAATAGTCAATATCCCCTGTGTTAGCTTCCATTGGGAATTGTTGATTATAGTTGTGTTGCTTAAGATATATTATTTCATTTTTGAGAAGGTGCTATTGAAAAGAGTATATTTTTTCAATTTTCATGGAGGTTGTGTTGAGAAAGGAGTGTTTTTTGTATGGGTTTGTGTTTAATGTTTGTGTTTTGTGGGTATTTCTGCAACAGAATAAAATTGTAGAGGTTATGGAGTTTTTGTCGATTGTTATTGTATAGCTCAGGTTATATTGTGGCTTTTTGCATGTGGGTGGTTGTTGAAAGTAATGTTGTTTTATTTATGGCTTTCATTTTCTAGTTATGGTTTGAATAGAATAAAATAATTAATGTTGTTGATTCTATGTTTGGTTACATCAAGTATTATTGATTATTATTCTCTGCCTTAGGCTATATTGGGTATATTTTAATATCAATATATATATAACATTAAAATTGTTAAGGTTATGGAGTTTTGGTCGATTCTTATTGTATAGCTTGGGCTATATTGTGGCTTTTTGTATGTGGGTGGCTATTGAAAGTAATGTTGTTGATTTTATGTTTGGTTACATTAGGTATTATTGGTATTTTTTCTCTGCCTTAGGCTATATTGTGTATATTTTAATATCAATATATATAGGTAAGATTAAAATTGTTAAGGTATGGAGTTTATGTTGATTCTTATTGTATAACCTAGGCTATATTGTTGCTTTCTAAATCTGGGTGGCTATTGAAACCAATGTTGTTTAATTTATGTGTTTCATTTTCTGGTTATGGTTGGAACAAAATAAAATAATTAATGTTGTTGATTCTATGTTTGGTTACATTAGGTATTATTGATTATTGTTCTATTCCTTAGGCTATGTTGGGTATATTTTAATATGTATATATATGTGTATATATATATACATATATATGTGTAGATATATACATATATTAAGTTTATGTGGGTCTCTCTTTATGGCTTGCATTTAGTGGATATGTTGGCAATGGGGAAAAATCCTTGACCTTATGCATTTTTTGTCGATTGTAACTGTCTTGATTTTCCATAAGGTACTATTGATTGTTTCAAATATGTTGTCTGATTTATGGTTTGCATATTTTGTGTATGGTTTTGCATGGATTTGGTACTGTGATTTTTTTTATTAATGGCTTCCATTTTGTGGTTATGGTTGCAATGGAATAAAATAGTCAATCTTGTATGCTTTGTGTTAGCTTCCATTATGCAATGTCAATTATAGTTATGTTGCTTAAGCTATATTGTTTCATTTTCGAGAAGGTGTTGTTGAAAAGGGTGTATTATTTTAATTTTTGAGGAGGTTGTATTAAGAAAGAAGTTCTTTTTCTATGGGTTTCTTACTGTCAAATTTTGAAGGGTTTTTGTTTAATGTTTTCATTTTGTGGGTATGTGTGCAATAGAATAAAATTGTTGACGTTATGGAGTGTTTTCGATTGTTATTGTTTACCTTGGGCTATATTATGTCTTTATGCATGTGGGTGGCTATTGAAACCAATGTTGTTTGATTCATGGATTTCATTTTGTGTTTATGGTTGGAACAAAATAAAATAAGTAATGTTGTTGATTCTATGTTTGGTTACATTAGGTATTATTGATTATTGTTTTCTATCGTAGGCTATATTGGGTATATTTTTACAGCAATATATGTGTATATATATACATATATATTTGTACATACACACACACAGACACACACAAACACACATATATATATTTTCCATGGGTCTCTCTTTATGGCTTTCATTTAGTGGATATGTTGGAAACAAGGAAAAATTTCTTAACCTTATGTAGTTTTTGTCAAATTTTACTATCTAGCTCAGCCTATATTATGTCATTTTTGATCACGTTATGTTGAAAAGGCCATATTGTTCCAATTTTCAATAAGGTAATGTTCATAGAAGAGAAAATTATTTGTTAGAACAAATTATGTTCCATTTATGGACATGTTATATGGGTTAACTTTAGATGGGTTTCTCTTTAATGTTTGTGTTTTGTGGGCATGTTTGCAATGAGATAAAATTGTTGAGGTTATGTAGTTTTTTGTCAATTTTTACTGTATGGCTCGAGCTATATTGTGGCTTTCTCCATCTGAGTCATTGCTAAAACAATTGTTGTTTGATTTACGCCTTCGGTTTTTTTGTTATTGTTGGAATAGAATAAAATAATTACTATTGTTGATTCTAGATGTTTGGTTACATTAGGTATTATTAATTATTGTTCTCTGCCTTAGGCTATATTGGGTGTATTTTAATATTAATATATATGTGTATATATATACACAAATTATTTCAATTTTCAATAAGGTGTTGTTCATAGAAGAGAAAATTATTTGTTAAAATAAATTATGTTTCATTTATGGGCGTGTTATATCGGTCAACTTTTGACAGGTTTCTCTTTAATGTTTGCGTTTTGTGGGCATGTTTGCAATGGGATAAAATTGTTGAGGTTATGTAGATTTTGTCGATTGTTATTGTATGGCTCGGGCTATATTATGGCTTTCTACAACTGGGTCATTGTTGAAACCAATGTTGTCTGATTTATGTCTCTGGTTTTCTAGTTATGGTTGGAATAGAATAAAATAATTACTATTGTTGATTCTATGTTTGGTTACATTTGGTATTATTAATTATTGTTCTCTACCTTAGGCTATATTGGGTGTATTGTAATATTAATATATATGTGTATATATATATACGTATATATGTGTACATATATACATATATTTATATATAATTCAATTGTTGCTGCTGATTATATTTATGTATATGGTTTATCATTGTTAGTTTACAAGAATGTGTTGTTGAGAATGCTATATTGTTTTAATTTTTTCATAGGGTTTTGTTGAGAAATGAGTATATTTTAACTTGGGTTTATTTCTATGAATCTTTGTGGGTTTTTGTTTATGGCGATTGTTTTGTGGATATGTTTGGAATAGAATAAAAATGTTGTTGTTATGCACCATCACCACTAGATAGGAACAAAAAATAAAACAATTCATCCTTTTCAATAGCGTCTTCTCAAAAATGAAACAATATATTCTTAAGCTATCAAGATACCAAATTTGATGTATATTACCACTTTCCAAAAATAGAAAACTTCAACATATACATATATATACATATATATATATACATTTGATTTCAGATAGATACATGTTTGGAGCTTTTGTAACCATCAACGCATTCCAAACACCTTCACATAGATTCCATAGTCGATGAATGCACTTGCACCTTCACAGAAGCTTGCCATCCTTACTCACAACTACCTTCAAGAACAAGATAAACCCACAGAATGACAACGAACAATACGTTTTCGATAACTATATAGACATTTATTCCACAAACATACATATGTATACTTAGGTTGATTGAAATGAGGAAGAACATGAAAAAGGTTGCTACAAAAAATGGAAGCCATAAATCAAACAATATAACGTAAGGCAGACGACAACATTGAACAATGCCTCATGCAAAGAAACATGAACTACATAACATTAAATATTTTATTGCATTAAAGAAACAATATAACATCCAACCACCTTCACATAGATTCCACAACCGATGAATGCACTTGCACCTTTATAGAAGCTTTCCATCCTCACTCACAGTTATGTTCAACAACAACATAAACCCAAAGAATGTCATCCAACAATATGTTTTTGATAACTACATAGAAATTCATTTCACAAACATATGTATGTATACATATCCCAACTGGAATGAGGAACAACAAGGGAAGGGCTGGTGTGGTAAATGGAAGCCATAAATGAAACAAAATAGCATAAGACAAATGGCAACAGTGAACATTGTCTTATGCAAAGCAACATGAACTACATAACATTAACTATTTTATTGCATTGAAACCATCCCAACAAAACAAAAGACATAAACAAAACAATATTGTTATCAACAATCACTTAGATGGCCAAAGATGCAAAACACTAAATATCATAGTGAGAAGTCCATACAAAAATATCTGCACAAAAGATGAACCATAAATCAAACAATATTACTACGAAGAAACTATATACTCTCTTTTCAATGGAACCCTATCAAAAAGGAAACACCATACCCTAAAACAACGCAACCTGTATAACATGAACTATTTCATTGCATTCCAAATATCACACACAAAAGTGCAACTTCCAACAGTGGCTCACATGGAAAACCCAGAAAACACAGAAAGCTCCCTATAATAGACCAACTCAAAACCTTCACATGGAGAACACAAATACTAAATGAATCAATATTGGTTTCAATGGTAACCGAGATGCGAAGATTCACCAAAAAAACAATAGTTTAACTATTTTGCAACCATTCACACAAACCAGAAGCCATAAATGAAACAATATTTCCATCAGTCATGCAAATGCCAAAACCCACAAAACACAAGAAATCTTGATTTGAAGATTCACCAAGAACACACTAGATTAACTATTTTGCAACCATTCACACAAAACCAAAGCCATAAATGGAACAATATAACCAGTAGTCACCCACATGCCAAAAACCACAATTGTCGATTCCTGATGGCTAGCCTGGGTTGTTTTTTTGGGTTAGTTTGTTCCTATGCAGTTTTTTTGTTCTTTGATATATATTTATATGTATGTGTATATATATATGTGTGTGTGTGTGTGTATGTCTATATATATGTATTTATATGTATATGTATGTGTATGTATACATATATATGTATTTATATGTATATATATGTATATATATATGTATGTATGTATATATGTATGTATGTATATATGTATGTATATATGTATATATATATATATTTATAGATGTGTATATATATGTATGTATATGTATATGTATATATAATTTCCAAAACATTGACTATTTTATTGTGTTGCAACCATAGACGGTAAATGGAAGACACAAATGGGACAATATAGCCTAAGGTGGACATCAACAAAATGAATTGCATAACATTAACTATTTTATTCCATTACAATCATTGTTATACAATGCTGAAAATCATAGTTATAGACCTATATGCAAAACCTTTTGTGTGAAAGGGTGGCCCATATACAACTTATGTGTATACATATATATATGTATATGTAGATTTGTATGTATATATGTATATATACATGTATATTTACATTTATATATAATGTTCATAGCTTTTTGGTATATATATGTGTATGTATATATATATATGTATATATATGCACATACATATAGATCTATATATGTGTATATGTATAGTATGTATATATATGTATATGTATATGCATAATATATATAGTATGTACATACACATATGTAGATATATGTATATGTATATATATATATAGATATGCATATATATATGGATATTTGTGTCAATTTTGCTTGGAATTTTGGTCAGCTTCCCCATGTTTTAGACTTCTTGCAGTCTAGGAAAGGTTGGCGGATGGGTTATAGCTTTGGTCAAAATTTTCATCATGCTCCCATATTTATTGCCTTCTGATGGTCATGAAAAGGTGGCAGGGGCATTTGTTAGTTTCTTTGGGAATAAGATGGTGTTTGTCACATCACATGGATAGAGAAGGTTACAAAAATAAAACATCGGTTCATATCAACATTAATTGTTGTATGCTTCACATGTAATGGGTATGGTCATAATAACAATTGTTGTTAACCACCTTGGGAAACAAAATGAGTGTCTGGGAAATTTCCAATAAGGCATTGTTTGGTGTTGTTTTGTTGCTATATTTGAAATCGGAGCCATGAGTGACAAGGGTAAGCTTCTATGAGGTGCAAGCTCGATTAGGCTTTGTGCAGCTTCTTCAAAGGTGGGTGGAGATTATTTTGTTTTTTTTGCATGGGTAGATGGTTGGAAATGCAAAAGAAAAGTGTCACCTATGATAATATTCTTCCCATTTTTGTGCAAGGAAGTTGGCAAGAATACCTGTGTGTTTGAAACAAGTGAGAAGAGGTGCTATAAGATTTTTTTTTGCATGTATTTTTAACTTTGAAACCTATAATGTTTTATTTATGTGTTTTGTTTAGTCATTATGGTTGCAATCCAATGAAATAGTCATTGTTATATAGTATATATTGAATGTTGTCCTCTATATTGTTAGCTGTTGGTTTTATTGTGTGTACTTTGGTTGGAATCTTTGCAAGCCTTTTTGATTTTTGAGCTTCCCACCAAGCGAGGAAAAGGTGGAAAATGGCCTTCCCTTTAAAAAAATCTAGGCCAAAATTCCCACTAGCCCTCACTATTTTAATCCTTGTAGTGGTCGCGGGAAGGGTGCCAGGTGTGGTTGTTGGCTACGATGGAGATATGTCATGTGTTCCCTTCCGTGTTGGTAGAGGAAGTGACTAATGTGGATTTTTTTTTCCATAGGGAATTTTCCTGGTCCCTTTTTTAGTGTTGGATGTACGTTGTTTCATTTTCTTTTTTGCAATCCTAGAAAAAGTATTTGGATTGTCCCTTCAATAGGTTTCAAAAAGGTGTTGACCACATGTTTGTGGTAGTTAATGTTCATTGGTATGTTCAATACAAATCCTATTGATATAGGAATTCCTTTTCAAGAATGAAAGAAATAAAAAAATTATTTCAAACTAAATAACTATCTTCTCAAAAACAATAAATGAATGTTTTGTCTCCCTTTTCAAATAATATCTTATTTAATATATAATTCTTATTAAAATAAGTTGCACAGATGCTTTATATGGTGCTTTATTAGGATAACAAGGTGTTGAGAGGGAAATTTTTTCCAATCAAATCTTAGAATAAACAACTTAAGAGTTAATCATGAGGACACACATATAGGTAGATATATAAATATCAATATGTACATATGTAAACATTTTTTTATGTAGAGACTGCTATATCTAAATAGATGTGTATACCATATTTTTTCCTTGATATGCAACTAGCCTTATCATAATTATAAAGAGAACAAACATCTAGACTGAATTTCCCCTTGTTTTCTTGGAGGAGAAGGCTAGGAATTCAAACCTTTTGTTGGCTATAATATATTGCATAGCCTGAAACAAGGAATTATTATAGGAAACAAAATATTTGAATTCATAGCCTCCTCAATGAGCCAATTGAGGGAAAATGTTGTGTGTATGTCTGGTCTCTTGAATGCTAGCTAATTTCAAGATTAGTTGTTGTATGATTTGTTTGTGCTTGAAATACGTGTGATTGTAGTTGTTGTTTATCCAATTATAAATAAAGTGTGAGATGAGAGATTGGTCTTGCCTTATAGTGTACTTAATGTATGGAACAATATAGCCTGCAGTCACCCACATGCCAAAACCCACAATTGCCGATTGTCGATGGCTAGCCTGGGTTGATTTTTTTGGCTTAGTTTGTTGATGTGTAGTTTTTTCGTGCTTTGATATATATTTATGTATGTATATATATATACATATATATATATATATATATATATATATATATATATATATATATATATATATATATATATATATATATATATATATGTATATATATATATATATATATATATATATATATATATATATATATATATATATATATATGTATATATATATGTGTGTGTATATATGTGTATATATATATATGTATTTATATGTATATATATGTATATATATGTGCATATATGTATAAAATAAAAATCAACACAATAAGGCATGCTCTCCATGCTACCATATTGGGTCATGGATCCTCATGGGATCTCACCAAACCCTCGAGCAAGAATATACATTGCCCACCACTCTGATCAATGGTGAAATGAATATTGCTTATTACACTCAATATAGTGTACATGAGGATGTGATTGTCTATTTGACCATTGTCACTAATTTTCAAGTCTCACCCACATACCAAAACCCATAGAATAGAATAAATCTTGATATCAAGATTCACCAAAGAAATAACAGATTTAGAATTGTTGAACCATTCACAAAAAATGGAAGCCATAAATGAAACAATATAGTCAACACTCGCCTGCCTGCCAAAACCCGTGAAACTATGTATTCTTTTGAACAACAATAAACAAAATCAAAGAATATTGGTTTCAAAAGCCATCCAGATGAAAAAAACTTGCATAAACATGTGAATTCAACATAGGAAATGAAAACACCAATAAAGATGTTGGAAAACCCAAATTGTTTCAATTTTCAATTAGGTTTTGTTGAGGAAAAAATAATATGTCTTCACATGGCCTTCACACACCAATTTTTTGGGTATAGGATTATGTTTACTCCTTCAACTTTGTAGCCATGTCTACAAGGGAATTACATTGCTAATACTATTTAGGCTTTACATATGTACATATACACACATATGTATATATATATAGAGAGAGAGAGATCTACATATATACACACACATAGTTTGTTGAGAAATGAGTATACTTATACTTTTGTTCCTCATTGAATCTTTGTTGGTTCCTCTCAATATATATATGTGTGTGTGTGTGTGTGTATGTATGTATGTATGTACACCAACCATTACCACTACATGCACTTGCAACTTCATATAGGCTTTCCCTCCATGGTTACAACTACTATATATATCTACATATATACATGTCTATATATGTATATCTCTATGATTTGCCTATACTAGTGATGGTCATAATGATAGCTACCATTTAATGCCCCAGGGAACAAAACGAATCTCTCAGATATTTTCAACAAGGCATTTTTTGGTGTCATTCTATTGCTATACTTGATATGGGAGCCGTGAGCAATGAGGGTAAGCTTTTGTGAGGGTGTAACTTGGATTAAGCTTTGTGCAACTTTTGTGAGGGTGGGTGGGGGTTATTGAAAACATCAAACACAATAAATAAATAATATTTCCTTCCCCCAATGGCAGCTATGCAAAAATCATAAACCAAGCAATTTACAGTAAGCTACAAAGCAACAATCAACAATCTCCTTTTGAAAATAACATAATTTTGTTTAGAAATACTCCATGAACAGTTTTTCCAATATGCACCTCTTCCAACTTCTTTCAATTAAACCTCTTCCCACTTGGTTTCTCTTCCCTCTGTCCTCTCTCCATGGCTTGTTAAAAATGAACATAGAACTATCACAACCCGCCACAACTATCAAAATTTTGTGAAGGTGGTTGGAGGTTATCTTTTGTTCTTTGCATGCGTTGATGGTTGCAAAAGGTGTGGGTTGTGATAATTCTTATATATATATATATATATATATATATATATTTGTGTGTGTGTGTGTGTGTGTATATATATGTATATATATATGTATATATATATGTGTGTATATATATGTGTATATATATATGTGTATATATATGTGTATATATATATGTGTATATATATATATATATATATGAAGTACCCTAAATCTACATGTAAGACCAACCTCAAATACTCATTAGAAGGGTTAGTCTAAACATACAAATCTGTAAATACCTCTACGAAATAAAATATCTATGCTAAAGAAATGCCACAAGTAACAAAAAAAACATCAAGAAGACATTTCAAAAGCAAGATAATCACCTATTCCATATTGGATTTGTGTCACATGTGCTAGTGACCCTTTCCCAACCCTTGCTAAGAAGCCAAAATGATGAAATGAAAATACAATGGAGATGATGAGCAAGATGAGTTTTCAAATCAAGAGAGTAACCTTGCATAAAAGTTGTGGATGGATCAATGAGGATTAAAGCCTTCTTTTATAGATTTTCTTGACGAGAGATTGGCCAAGAGGGTGAATGTGGGACTAAAGATCTACCAATGAGAATAGGCCACTTGTCAAGTGGTGATAGGTCAATGGATGTGCAAGATTTGGGAAGAGTGACCATGAGAGGGAGAATTTGAATTCAAATTTTGCAATAAATTTAGAGGGGGGGGACAAGAAAAAGAGCAATAAATGCTATGTTGGAGGGATAAATCAACTTGTCATGCTGAGTAAAAATGAGGGTTTTAATAAATCAATAAAATGATTTATTTGTGCAAGTGGCATAATCTAGAGAATGCAAGTGGGTGAGATTAGCATTTAATCATGGTTAGATTAAATAGATGATGATTATGTTAGTTTAATGATGATTATGTAAGATTGACTTTTAGGACTTTGATATTTGATTTATTTAAATCAGAAAATGATGAAATATGATTTGGGATTTGATTTAAATGGATGTTTGATTTATTAAAAGGTTGATGATAATGTTTATTTGATTTTAAATAAATGTCCTTAGGATATGAGATTACCTAATGAATGGATGGAAGTGAACTTGATTAACTGAATAAGCAGATGCACATGAAGCCTGATTTACTTGATGAATGCATAATGCTAATTTTGCATGTCTACATTTTACCCCTCTTTTAAGCAATATACTTGTTGCATTGGTTCAAAGAATAAACTTACCGCGATCAAAGTCAAAAAATTTCTGATTTTTCAAATGCCCCAGTGGAAGGAAGTACACTAGTACATTGTCCCCTCGAGAGATCGAGTGAAAAGATTCAATTTGAGGGTTGACCTCGTTGTAAAGAGGTTCAAAATGGATGGTTATGGACGATGATGCAAATGAGATGATTTTTTAAGATGCTTAGAATAACAAATCTATATTATCTTAAACAACTTAAATGATTATATGATGTGATGATGGATGAGATGGATGATGTGAATGATGTGATATGCTGTGATTATGCAATGGATGATTTATGACATGCTTAGACTAACAGATCTATATTATGATGATGATGCAAATGCAATGCATGTGAAATGATCAATGTTTCCTATTATGTATGATATGAATTATATGTGGTATGCTGATAGTTTTTTGGATGCAGGATGGATGCAGGATGGATGCATGATGGATGCATTGGCGATGATGATTAACTATTCATTCTATGATGTTAGTGCAGAAAATGAAGAATTTAGATGATGAAAAAAGGATCCAACAAGCCAACATTATGAGAGATGATGGCGAGAAATGATGATGATAGATGAATGATTTTCTTATCTAGGATTGAGGTTTTCAAAGGGTCACTTACTTTATGTTTGATAACGCGCCTAAGTACGATGCATCAAGGTATAAAGGACCAGGATGGCATTGTACTTAGTGTGATGGACTTTGACTCGACAAATAGATAGGAGTATTCCTGTTCACACCTAACATATGGAAACCTTGCTAGGATGCACTTTAGAAGTTTCAAACATCTCAAACCAAAACACAGAGAGGTATAACCAATCAATGCAATAGTCAACAAGCCATCCAAAAACATCCTCTATACATTTCTAACAAAGAAATTATTCGCCAAGTTATTTTACAAGAACGTCCAACAAGCACAGCAGACAAAAGAATAATGATCATTACCCCATTACTATCTCTCTAAATCCTTCATTCAGATATCATCAAGAGGTCCTTGGACTAAGTGCAATAAGATAAGTCAAAAGAAAAAGATAAAGCACACAAACAAGTTGATGTTCTTCAATACTGCTAACCAAAAGGGAATGTGTTTTTAAGGATAAGAACTGAAACTTATTGCCAAAAGATAATGCCTATTGTAGGAAGGATACATCCTAGGACATGTTAGTGGATGGTGGCACATCATTTCATTTATCCAAGGTGTTCTTTCTGATAAATAATGCCCCTTGTAGGAAGGATTCATCCTAGGACATGATGTTATCAGATGATTGATATGGGATTGTTTGGATGATGGACTAGCAACACAAAGACTTGACCAACTTGTTTATATACTAACTTAGACTTGAGGCTTGACGTTTGGAGTTTTACTTTTAACCTGCTAAACTTGTTTCTAACTGTTTCACCAAAGGTTGAGGATGACAATTAGTTTATTATGAATTGTGTTTATTGTAGGTGCAAGCAAGATGAGGCAAATGGATTTTTTTCAAATATTTGGATGTTTTTGGAGTTTTGCAATGTTTTGAAGCTATTTTTAGTATTTTCAAGGTTTTACAAATGTTTTGATTTTCAATTTTCTAATTTTTTTGGGATTTTCTAAGATTTTGACCAAGATATTAACCTAAAGACCTATCCTAGGGGCCTCGGGGGTTGATCGATAGATTAGCCTTGCCTAAGTTATACATGCAGAGACCACATAGTTCAACTGATCACTTGACCGATTTACAAATGATGATATACATGATGAGATGTCAGTTTATTATGACAGACTCCTATAGGACTGACCTACATGTCTCGGGGGATGATCAAAGATCAACCTTGCCTACGTTCAAGCTCAGAGATGACGTAGTTTGACAAGATGACCTTGTTTTTGACTTTTTGACCTATTTTTGGATTTTGATATGTTTTGAATGTTTTTGGATTTTCTAATTATCTGATGTTTTTAGATTTTCTGATGTTTTGATGTTTTTGAATTTTCTAATATTCTGATGTTTTTGGATTTTCTGATTTTGAGGACTTTAAGACCATACACGAATCTGATCTAATGAGAGCGTTCCCCCAGCATGATGCAATAGACTACCTTGATAAAGGCAAGACAAACTGACCTTGAGGATGGGCCGAGTAGTACTAGGAGGGATCATGATATGAACACAGGACCAAGCTATGGTGAGGATACAAATCGATGTGTGATGGATGGAGACCTGAATGCGATGGATGATGGGAGTGAAATGGAGGGATGATGTAGAACAAGCCATAAAGATCCCAGTGGATGGAAAGTGCTTATTTACACAAGGCACCTGTTTGCCAGGTTCTCACCATGGTACTTGCCCAAAGTGCCACAAAAGTGGTTTTCATTAGAGGATGATTTTTTTATCTTTTTTTCTGATTTTTTTGGATATTTTGCTTTTTTGCTTTTTTTTGTTGTTACCAAGATGCCTGTTTGCAAGTTTTTCACCGAAGTAACCATTTTTTTTAGGACTTTTTCTAATCTTTTGGATTTTTTGGTTCTATACCTTGAAAGAATTAGGCATAGATTTTTTTTAGATGGGAGCTATTCATTGGCTCCTATAGATGTTCCCCTTCAGGTGTTGATAACTGATATGCCCTTGATTTATAGCTTGTTGTGATGATGAAAGGCCCTAACCAATTGGGTTTGAAATTTCCTTTGTTGTTGGGATTCAGGACATTCTTCTAATTTTCTTTTAAGACCAATTCTCTGACTTGGAAAATCCTGCTTCTGATCTTCTTGTTGTAGCTTCGTTTGAGTCTATTTTGATAGACTTGTAGATGATTCAAAGCATCTATACATCTCTCATCTAGTAACTCTAGCTCATTTAATCTCATCACCCGATAGTCCTCATCAGTGATGAGATTTTGCAATAATATTCTAAGGGATGGGAGCTTGATCTCAATTGGGAGTACAACCTCTGATCCGTAGACCAAGGAGAATGGGATGGCGCCAATGGGTGTGCGGATGCTAGTTCGATAAGCCCAAAGGGCGGGATTAAGCTGCAAGTTCCAGTCATGACCTGCATCATTGACTGTTTTCTTGAGGATTTTGAGGATGGTTTTGTTTGTGGCTTCTGCTTGGCCATTTCCTTAGGGGTAGTATGGGGTGGAGAAGCGATGCTAGATTTTGAATTTCTCACACAAGTCACGAACCTCCTAGTTCTTGAATGGTGTCCCATTATCTGAGATAATGGCTTGTGGAACACCGTAATGACAGATGAGATAGTTCAGGATGAATTTTGAGATTTGCTTCCTAGTGATATACATCATGGGTATGGCTTCCACCCACTTTGTGAAGTACTCAGTTGTAGTTATAATGAATTTGTGGCCATTGGACGAGGTGGGTGAGATTTTCCCAATGAGGTCGAGTCCCCACTATGACAAGGGCCATGGTGTGATGATCGGGTTACTCTTGAGCTAGAGCATGGATGAGGTCCCCATGTTGCTGACATTGTAAACACCTTTTAGCATGATTATGTGCTTCTCTCTCCATTGTGGGCCAATAATACCCCAGCCTCGGCAATTTCTTGGCTATAGTTATTCCACTCGAGTGTGAGCCACAGATACCATTATGAACCTCAGTTAGAGTGGTTAATTCCTCCTCAACATTCAAACAGTGTAGCAAGGTACCTTGTATGCTTCTACAATATAAGGTATCACCTAGGATGACAAATCTTGATGCCTTTTTGATAAAGGTTCGTTTTAGGCTCGATGGTAGGTCAACGGGTATGACTCTTATGGGAAGATATGTGTAGATGTCGTGATACCAAGGATCACTAGGAACAACGATTTGAAACACATACTCTGATTCTAGTACCTCGAATGTGGGAATGAGAAGCTGCTCGATCAGAAATTCATATTTCAGCACATTGTGAGGGATGTCTACTAGAGACCCAATTGTAGCCATGGTGTCAGCAACTCTATTGTTGGTTCTTGGAATCTGCTCAAATGTTATGTCGATGAAGGATTCCTTTAAATTTTCCACCAATTTCTTGTATGGGGTTAGCTTGTCATCCTTTTTCTGATATTCATTATTGACCTAATTTATGATCAACTGAGAGTCTCCATATACCTTGAGAGCTATGATATTCCATTGTACTGCTATCCTGAGACCTATAGTCAAAGCCTCGTATTATGTTATGTTGTTGGTGCAAGGAAATGCCAATTTGTATGACTTCAGTATATAATCCCCTTATGGGGTGATGAAGAAGACACTAGCTCCTGATCCATGTTGTGTGTATGAACCATCAAAGTATAGTTTCCAATGGTCTGCTACGTTGAGGTTAAAGATGGATTCGTCTGGAAATTTAGATACAAGAGGATTCTTTGCATAAATAGGTGCCTCTACTAGTTGATCTACAATAACTTCACCTTTGATAGCTTTCCTCTCTACATACTCAATGTCATACTCTAATAATATCATTACCCACTTTGCCATTTTGCTCATGAGCATTGCCTTGGATAGGAGATACTTGAGGGGATCAATTTTTGTGATGAGCTTTATCTTGTGTGCTAGCATGTAATGTCTAAATTTTTGGGATGCAAACACTATGGCGATATAGTAGATGGCCCTCTTTGTCCCTTTTTCATCATGTTGAGCAAGAAGAGCTCCAAGGGCTACTGCTATTGTTGACAAATATAAGATCAATGGCTTCTTTGGGATAGGTGGCATTAACACTGGTGATTTTAGTAGGTATTCCTTGATTTTGTTGAATGCCTCTTCACATTTTGTATCCCATTTAATATATGCTACCCCCTTGTGGAGTAGGTGAGAGTATGGATTCTACTTGTCTGCCAGTTGTGCTATGAACCTTCTAATGGGTTGGAGCCTACCTTGGAGACCTCTCAGTTGTTTTAATGTCTTTGGTGCTTCCATCTCAAGGATTGCCTTCACTTTTGCAGGATCCACCTCAATACCCCTCATGGAGACTATGTATCCTAGCAATTTACCTGATTGTACACTGAAGACGCACTTCTTGGGATTTAGTTTGACTTTGTATTCCTCCAGTCCATCAAAGATAGCACATAGGGTTGCTATGTGATCTTGTCTCTTTCATGACTTAGCTAGAATATCATTGACATAGTCTTCAACTATTTTGTGGATCATGTCATGGAATATTAGTGTCATGGCCCTTTGATAGGTTTCTCTTACATTCTTTAGGCTGAATGGCATCATGTTCCAATAGTAGGTCCCCCATGGACAAGTGAAGGTAGTTTTATGTTGATCTTCTTTTGCTATCATGATCTGGTTATATCCTGAAAAGCTGTCCATTAGTGATAGCATCTCATGCCTTGTTGTCATGTCTACAATCATGTCGATATTGGGAAGTGGGAAATCATCCTTGGGACATTCCTTATTCAAATCTCTAAAATCCATACAGATTCTGATGGCTCCGTCAGGTTTTGAAAAAGGTACTAAATTTGACATCCATTCTGGATAATCAATTGGTCGTACGAATCCTACATCTAACAATTTTTTGAGCTCCATTTTGAGGATGCATTTTGTGAAGCTTTTGTCTAACAAGTTTTGCATCTAGATACACTACTAAGTGATGTACCATAGTCTTTAGATCAAGCCCTAGCATATCAGCATAACTCCATGCAAAGTTTATTTGTCTTCCCTTTAGGAATGCTGCTAGGAGTTCTTGCTCTTCTAATAATAGTGATTCCGCATAAAATGTGATATGTGGGGTCTCCTCTATTCCTAGGTTGACTGGGTTGCATTTTTCAGCCAAGACTACTAACTTCTCTTGGTGAATAGCTCTTAGGGGAAGATTGAATCCTTCATCCTCAGAAGCCTCAAAGAGGTTTTCACCATTGGATACATCCTTTATTTTTACTATTTTCTTGTCAGAGAGTGCCACAGTGTGGTTTTCACTCAAGGACTTGGATATGATTCTTAGTTTCTCACTTTTATGACTGAAGGATTCAATCATTTCCCCATAATAGGAATGTGTGTCCAACTCCATTATAAATCCTACCTTGTGATCTCCATCTGGAATATTATCCCTCAATCCCATGAATTCTAAGAGCGCTTCATCATTTTTGAATGTATCGATAACTGGTGGTCCTCTTTGGTCATAGTCAATCAGTTGGGGGTAGACTAAATGAATCTCATGATTTTGACTATCTAGTTCAAAGGATATGGTACTAATCATACACAGGGTGGTATCTTCAAATAGCCTAGGTAGATTGGATAAGGTATCTTCATCATCGCTACTAATATAGGGATCAGTTATAAACTTATGTGTGTCCCTACCTGTGACTATTGGTGAGTGTACTTGTACTAGTACTGGCTGAGGAGAAACATTAGCGGCTCTAACTAGAGGACTTCGACTATGTATGGTTATTCTCAGAGTGGCACATCCAAGACCCATATTTTGATGGGTCCCGTCTCTGGCATGATAGGTATTATGAGCCCATTGTCATTTTGTCCCAGTCTTTGATTTCGGTCATAGCCCATTGCAAGCATCATGTGTAGGCCTTTGCTTCTTTCATCCATTAGTAAATTAGCTATCAATCTTTCATCTTGATATAATATCTAAGATGGATCTGCTTCAATGACCTCATGACCAAGGTCTCCCCATCTTGTGAATTTGAGATAATCCTCAAAATACGTTTGTGATGTGGAAGCTTGATTTTCTTGTGGGCGTCCTCATGATCTAGGAGATTGTGGTAACTCTCCTATCACAAAAGCATTGTTAGGGAGCCTATAACTTCCACAACCATCCTCCTAGATGATGAGCTTGATGTCAGCTATGGTGGGAATGGCGGGTGTCTCTATCGTAGAAGTGGATGCGAGAGCGGTGGGATCGATGTATTGTGTAGATGGTCCCTCATCATTTTTTGGCACTTGGGGAATTTTGTAATACTTGGATTCAAGATTCTTAAAATATGAAAATGGCTTAGGATCTCCATGGATGGTAACCTCTTTTCCATTATGTGTGAATTTCACACATTGGTGGAAGGTTGATGCTATGGCTTTCATCGCATGAATCCATGGGCATCCTAGGAGGATATTGTATGGCAATTCAAGGTCCAAGACCTGACATGTGGTTTCCATAAGTGTTGGCCCTACTTGGATAGGGAGCTTAATTGTGCCCTAAGAAACTCTTTCCTGGTCATCATATGCTCTGATTATGATGCCCTTTCCTTTGTCTATGGAATCTTTTGATATTTTCAACTGCTTGATGAGGCTAAGAGAATAGATGTTCAAACTTGCACCTCCATCCACCAAGACCCTTTTGATTTTTCTTTTGTTTACAATGGCTTCCAAGTGCAGTGCACGGTTGTGAGATGGTTGGGTGGGGAAATATTGGTCAGAAAATGTAAGGAGATTAGGTGTTATGATATTTGTGACCATAGCTTGGAATTGCTCTGCATCAAGATCCGCGGGGATAGTGGATGAGGCTAATGCTTCCTCAAGGATCCTTTTATGCGCTGATGAGATTTTTAACAACTCCATGATGGAAATGTGTGCTGGTGTTATTTTGAGTTGGTCTACAACATTGTAGCTATACAGAATGACTCTTAATGTAGGGACTCTATTTGGTTGGGATGATCCTGCAATGGTGACTTTTCTCCCTCTTGTGGTGACTCCACAATCTTTGACATGGGCGCCCTTGATAGTGATGACCATGTAGTATTCATTTAGCAAGGAAACAATAGATTCATAGACATGATTTACATTTCCTTTCCCTTTATCACCTCTATTTCCTTTGTTTCCATGATTCGACATCAGATTCGTGTAGATTTTAAGGTCCTGATTTCCCGTAGGATGTTCCACGTTTATGATTTTCTTGTCAATGAGATATTGGATGATTTTTTTGAGTCTCATGCAATTGTTTGTGGTGTGACCTTTTATTTTGTGAAATTTGCAAAGTTGATTCTCGTTGTACCAAGGAGGTTTGACATTAGGTTCCTAGTAATTTTCGAATGTAGGAGGCTGGATGAGTTTTTCGGCAATCAACTTTTTCATTATGTCCTCCAATGGTTCCCCCAAAATGGCGTATCTATTTTTTGGATAACTTTTGCATTGGGGTGGTCCTCTGTGGTCATTGAGGTTATTGATGGTGGGATTATTGGGTTGGTATGTTGTGTGATGAGTTTTTTGACATTGTGGTTGGATTTGCGGTGCGGGTGTATGTTGGCATGGACCACTAATGACCACCTTGGCATCGACGACACCATCATTAGTGATGTTCTTGTTTCTCACCCATGTATGAGGTTTATCATTGTAATTAGATGATGGGCAACTTTTTCTGGTTCGTCATATGACGTTGATTTGGCGGGTTGGGTCACAAGGGCTCTTTCGATGCTAAGCGCCTTGGAGATTAATTTCTCATATGTGGTGATTCCCTAAACCTTGAGATGAAATGACAAGCGACTTTCAATGTTGTCTATGATCATGTAGACTTGTTCTTCTGGCATGGTCCACTTGCTCTGATTGGCCTTGGATCGCCATCATTGAAGGAATGAAGCAAAAGACTCATTCTTTCCTTGTTTTAAAGTGGAGAGTTCTTCGAGACTGACATCCATTGTGATGTTACATGCGTAGTTCTTGATGAATTCATCTCTGATTTCTTGGAATGTTCTAATGCTTGTGGGTAAGTGAGAGAACCATTCCATAGCAGGACCTACCAAGCTACTAGGGAATAGCTGCATCAGATACATATCCTCATATGTGACTTCCATACAATGAACCTAGAATTCTTTGATGTGATCTTCAGGGTTTCCCATCCCTTGATATTTGTCAATTTTTTGGATTTCAAATCCTTTGGGGAATGGTTTCATGTCTAGGCTCTTATCGAATGGATAGGGACAAAAGTTGCTTGGTATTTTAGTTGTTCACCCTGATTGAAGGTCAAGCACTTGTTGCAAGAGCAACCTAAGTTCTGTCGTCACATCACTCTCGGGATTAGGGGGTGGGATGAAAGTGTTTTGGGTTGTGGTTTGGGTTATGGGTTGGATGGATGGGCTATTTGGTTCATTGTTTGATGGTATCTGCATGTTCTGGTGAGCAAAGTAGGCTTCAACTTGCTTTTGTATGAACAATGCCTATTGTTTATCTTGTTTTTGTTGTGCTAGGATTTGAGCTTGTTGTTACACTTGTTCCTACTCCAACAACACTTGTTGTTGTGCTTGTTGTTGGGCTGCCAATTCTACTGCTTCTTGTTGCTCTTGGTATTGCTTCAATGCTTGTTGATATGCCTATAATTGCGCTGCTTGTGCAAGAAGTTGTGCTTGGGCTTGCACTTGTTGTGCTTGTACGGCTTGTTGCTGCAATAATAGTTGTGCTTGAGTGATCCTTTGTGCTTTCAATGCTTGTGTAGCTTGAGCGGCTTGTTGTTGTTGCTGTTGCAATAATGCCTGGGCTTGTTGTGCTTGTTGTGCTTTTATTGTGGCTTGTGCAGCTTTGGCAGCTTGTTTCATGGATTTTGTTTCTGGACTTGTTGGTATCCTCTTTGGAAAGCAGCTTGCAATGCTACATCATATTGAGTTGATGTGGTGAAGGTTGGTGGTGGTGGGGGTGGTGTTGGATTTGGAATGGTGGTAGGTGGTAATGTGTAATTGATGTTTTGCATGTTGGATAATGGCATTGATGCGATGGGTCCTTGTGAGACCATGCTTTGTGATGTTAGGGGTGTGTTTGATGGTGTTGCCATTGCTTGTGTGTTTATTGTTTGTTGTTGTGATATCAATGATAAATTTTGAGTGTTTGGTGCAATGCTTTAATTGATGGTTGGGATGTAGGTTTGATTGATACTTGGTAGGGGAGGAAGCCCTAAACCAAGGAGTGATGTGGATGATAATGGAAATGGTGGAAGAGGTAGAAATGTGAGTTGTTGTGAAAATGTCATGGTGTTGAATATTCCCCCTAGCCCAAACATATCTCCCTCCTCTTGCGAATTTGTGAGAAGGGGTGTTTGAGGTGTTGTGTGAAAAGATGATGATGATGGATCATGAGAGAAGGTGAGAGGAGCATTTTTTTATAATGAGTTTTGGGGCATGTTTTGTTCCAATATGGTGTTTGTGTCCAAACTTTGATTATTAACAAGGGGATGTGATTGAAGAGCATTGAGAAATGTGTTTCCCTTGTTGACTTTGGTTGAGTTGGAGCAATCGATGTCATGATTGGTGGAATGTTTTGCATGATATTTTTGGATGGAGGTGTGGGTGAGATGGGGATGGTGGATGAGATTGGTGGAAATGATGTCTCCACTATAGTGCTCACATCAAAGTTTGAAGGCAACTTGGCCCCTTGTTTTGCTAATTCAAGCATGTATAATGAAGGGTTCAGTGTCATCATTACGTTGATGATTCGATGGTTATCCATATTTTGGATCATTTCCATCATTTCCTCGTGAGACATTCCAAAAGTAGGGTCCTCTCCTTGGTTTTCTTCTTGTGGGTTTTGTGATGATGTTGGAAGGCTAATTGTGAGATTTCCATCCCTAATGGGATTCATTTTAGGAGTGGTTTGGCTAATATCACTTCAAGCGGGCATTTCTTTGTTGGCTTCCATACTCTTCTTGTATTGAGATCTAGTTAGAACCATAAAATGGGGATCAATCTTCGAGAATATGGGAGATGAATCTCTTGATTCTTTGGATTAATCTCTATCTTATGTTCCAAAGTGAAAGTTTTTAGGATGCTTTTTTGGGGATCAAATGTGATGATATAATGATGAATGATATGAATGTTTTGGCTTTTGATAAATCTTGAATGAGAAACTAGGCTTTAGGACTTGAATTTGATTGGATTTCGGATTTGGGATTTTGTCCTTGACTTTGATTTTGACTTTGTTTTGATTTTTAGAAAAGGGACCCAAAGATGTTTGATAATGATCTAAGTGATGGATTCGTTCAAAGGATGACTATTTGAATATGTGTGAGGAGAAGGATGCATCTACCCACACCTATTCAAATAAGATGATAGCTTTTGCTAAGCATATGGAGAAGGATTCATCTACATATACTAAGCTAGGAAAAGATGATTTGGATAACTTTGAATAAGGATATGCAAAAGGATGCATTCACACATTCCTAGCCAAAGGTGATTTTGGTAATGTTTTCAAGGATATGGTCTCAATCTTTTGGATGATTTTTTTTATTTTGCCACAAAGCCTAGTATCAAGGATAATTTCAAGATTTTCCAAAAGATGATTTGTGAGATGGATTTTATGTTTCGAAAGATGGATGAAAGAGTCTTGATTTTTTTTTATCCTTAGGTGAACCTAAAAAGACACTTTGTTTTCCTAGACCTAGGTATTGAAGAGCATGCAAATGCTTCCTAAAGACCTTTTTAACCAAGAAATGATTTCATTTGAACATTCATTTTCAGATTTACAATGATTTTTTCCTTGGGATTTGTGGTGTCCTCAACAAATATGAAAGTTCATTTTGTTTTAGCTTTGCTTAATGTCTTTATTTTACCAAAAACACTCTCTTTGATTAAAGTTTCAAACTAAGATGTCCAATGTTTTAATTTCTTGAAACCCCACAAGATATGTTATGTGGAAATTTAATGAACTTAAGACAAGGGTTTTCCTACTTTTTACTCAAGGAGACAAATTGAGATGTAACCCAATGTTTAGAAACCTCTAAGGACATGAGTCCCAAGGGAAAGCAATAACATATGGATTGAGTCAATGATATTTATCTCCAAGAGGGTTTGAAATTTGGATGATGTTAAGTGTTTGTTTTTTGATTTGTTTTCGATCAAGCAATGTATTTTCAAACTGACTCACAAGCAATGCAACATCCTAGCTTAATGGGTACATTTTTCTTGCTAGACTTACCTCATGCCCTTCGTAGAAGAGATGATTTTACATGCAACCAAGGATAAAATATAAAGGTATGTTAAGAATGAAGTCTTAACCTCTATATTTCAACCAAGATCGGACATGGAAAGTAACTTCTTGGAATCTAAGTTCCAATGCACCACTTTGATAAACTCACTCAATGGATCAATAAGGCACTACAAAACAAGGGTTCTAGTTCAAACTTTCCGTTCATAGTAGTTGACCCAACGTGGCAAGAGTCCCCTTTTGGATCCATCTTGTTAGAGTCAACCACGTGATATTGGCATTTCTTCCAATATCCACATTTATATCCCAGTTGGAAATACTCTCCAGTTCAAAGTGTTACCAGTTGAGCCATTCCCTTGGGTGAGTACTTTTTCCCCAAGGCGGGCCCTCTAAGATAGACAAAAGCAAGCAAAGACACAATCCGTAACTCGATCAATCTTTGACAACACAAAGAAAGAGAATATATACAAAAATGCCCCTACTCACACTTGCACAAGATATTGTTCAATTTTAAGCCCAAATCGAAGTGTGGAGGTGATCACTTTATCTTACGCGAAAATCACCAAAAAGGCCTTTTGATTCTCAAGATTGCTTGGAAGCGCAAGAGAAGAGCATACATCCTTTTCAATGACTTTAGTTTAAGTAAGTAACCAAAAAATAAAGAAAACAAACATTCATTTTATCCTTCCAAAGAAATTGTGAGTTTGTGTTAAGCACCAAGATGAAGTGTGAGTTTTGATTGTTCAATTTGTTAATCCCAAACAAAATCTAGTAAGTTTGTGATCCTAAAGTTTGTTTTAGCCTTTGCAAAAAACCAAGTGTTCTTTTTAAATCCAAACGAAAATTAGTGTACTAAAATGAAAAGATAAACAACTTCATGAAGTAGTGTTGAAAAAACACTTAAATCATTTAAAAACACTTTCATTTTTCAAAATATCCTCCTCCTTTCATTTTCCTTTGCTAGCCTTCTCCTTGCTTTCCTTCATTTGTACCTTTTTTGTCCTTCGTTTGATTTTGTACCTTTGTTGACTTTCACCTCTTAAACAAAAAGGCAAGCATGTGAGGATAAAAATATTAAATTAAGAACTATTTCAAATAATAGAGATTCAATGATTTTAGATGAATAAGTGATAAAGATCAATACACTCCCATATTAGACCTAATTATTGATCTTAAGTAAAAGAATGTTCTCAAATAAATACTCATCAAAACAACAAAAGGTATTTAACAACATTCCTTTATGTTTTAAAGAAAACATTAGTCCAAACAATATTTTGCATGAAAAGCTCTTTTGAAGACATAAATCATCAGGAAAATCCAATCACGAAGGTTGTCAACATTAGTTATTGCTGTAGCATATTAAAATCACATAAAATGCTCCACTTTAGATAGCCAAACCACATACTTTAGAACTCTTAAGTTCTGCACCTACACATGCATTCAATGTTTTTGTTGACTTCAACAAAGAAAATAAATAAATCATATAGCTAACAAGTCATCACAGCATCCATTTCGAAGCAAATCAATCAGATCTTAATTATGCCCATACTTTATTACCACATTTATGATAGATAATGTCTTTAGTAGGAAAAAGCAAAAATTTCCAACTCCTTAATCACTGTTATCTTCTCATCTACGCAGTCATCATAAAGTCATTTAAGTTGTTTAAAATAAACACAACCAAACCTCGAACCACAAACAAAACATACTCACTCATTCGTAGTTTCTAAGCTATAAGAAAGTATGGCAACCTTCCAGCAGTATGAGACCCAAGTATGTGGTGATACTGAACAACAAATCCTACAGAACCTTCCATGGCAGATTGTGATGGTTGGCTATAAGGCTTATCCTAATGAGTATCTGGGTGTCGAGGATGGTATTATAAAGATTGTTTTCCGAGCTCAGGTATATAATATCAGTTTATTTTTTTGCATCTTCCTTGCACAAATTAGTGATTCATGCATGGGATTGTCTAAGTCCCACTAGATACACTAGAACAAACTACGTTGGAATTTGCTTGAAGTCAACACACGCAAGGAGTACGTGAAGATTCAACCACTCTTCATTAACTCAATTTGACCTACGCAGGGAGGTTGTGATGAATATTCAAATAATGTTTGACTTCTAGAGTGCACATAACCAAAGGAGTGGGTGAAGTCTTAAGCACAAAGAGAAGGCTAGTGCGCCATGAAGAAGAGAGGCTTTATCATCCGTTGCGTTTTCCATGTAATGGTGCACCAGTGAACACATCTTTTTCTTTGTGATAACTCATGGGAATGCAATGATTGCTAGACCTGCACAAAATAGATTCACTTCCTGCACGCCAAATACTCCAGGACAATAATATCAATTAGCTTACAATGTAGATAACATGAATAATGCATAGATTAAATGTTGAAGGTAGGAGTGTTCACCACTTAGAGAATGAAAATGTTATTATCAGGCATAGTTGGGATTTGGTATTTATGATACCAAATAGACTTATAAAATAAAAGCTTCAAATGTGATTAGCAGTCATACAAAATAGCATAATGAAAAGAGTGCAAGATTTTAATGGGTGTGCCCTCAGTACTGTAGAGATGAATCATATAGCCATGTCTCTGTAAAAAAATAAAATTTATTCTTCTAACATGGACCGAATTCCTCCCTAAGTTATATGCATGTGTGTCTTTCTTAACATAGATTTATATTCACTCATCCCTTGTATGCAAGCAATGGAGCTATCAAATGCATAGTTCCCTTGAATCTTTATGTATCCATATTGAGGAACAAGTTATACTTCAAAGTTGGACAAAACACGTTCAAAATGTAGAGGAATAGGAAAGGAACATTCATTCATTTGAGATAGTTTTGTAAAGAAATGCAATCAGCCTATGTCTAAAATAGACTTATCATAGAAACTTTGGAACTCTTCCTCAATGTTATGTTACTAAACAGCTAAACAATCAACACAACAACAACAAAAAAAGCCCTCCTTCTAGTGCGACAATGACGTACCCTAAATCTGCATGTAAGACCAACCTCAAATACTCATTAGAAGGGTTAGTCTAAACATACAAATATGCAAATACCTCTATGAAATAAAATATCTATTGTAAATAAATGCCACAAGTAACAAAAACAACATCAAGAAGACATTTCAAAAGCAAGATAATCACCTATTCCATATTGGATTGGTGTCACATGTGCTAGTGACCCTTTCCCAACCCTTGCTAAGAAGCCAAAATGATGAAATGCAAATACAATGGAGATGATGAGCAAGATGAGTTCTCAAATCAAGAGAGTAACATTGCATAAAAGTTTTGGATGGATGAATGAGGATTAAAACCTTCTCTTATAGATTTTCTTGATGAGAGATTGGCCAAGAGGGTGAATGTGGGACTAAAGATCCACCAATGAAAATAGGCCACTTGTCAAGTGGTGATAGGTCAATGGATGTGCAAGATTTGGGAAGAGTGCCCATGAGAGGGAGAACTTGAATTCAAATTTTGCAATAAATTTAGAGAGGGGGACAAGAAAAAGAGCAATAAATGCTATGTTGGAGGGACAAATCAACTTGTCATGTTGAGTGAAAATGAGGGTTTTCATAAATCAATAAAATAATTTATTTGTGCAAGTGGCATAATCTAGAGAATGCAAGTGGGTGAGATTAGCATTTAATCATGGTTAGATTAAATAGATGATGATTATGTTAGTTTAATGATGATTAGGTGAGACTGAATTTTAGGACTTTGATATTTGATTTATTTAAATTAGAAAATGATGAAATATGATTTGGGATTTGATTTAAGTGGATGTTTGATTTATTAAAAGGTTGATGATAATGTTTATTTGATTTTAAATAAATGTCCTTAGGATATATATATATATATATAGATATATATATATATATATATATATATATATATGTATGTATGTATGTATATACATACATATATATATATATACATACATATATATATGTATATATATATATGCACAATTTATGTTATTAAAAATTGAACATAAATTCACTTTGTTCTTTGAGGACTTTAAACATAGATGTTACTTGCACCATCAACACTACACAGAAACCATAAAGCGATTAATGTTGATGCCATTTTGTTGGTCTCATCTATTTCTGCACCAAACACTTTTTAAATTTGAAAATAAAAAACAAAACAACACCTACTACATGGTGCTAGAGACCTAGAACTGCGAAGGATGGAAAAAATTCCAACCAATGTTTCTCATGGACCAATGCTAATTGCTCTTGTGTAGATTTTCCTATATACTTTCATTTACAATGGATAATAAAGTAGCTGATAGTATAGAGTTAATGTTGTTTTCCAAAAGGCATTCTTTTCAATAGGGCAATACTCAGGAGGCTGTACTGTTTGAATTTTTCATAGGGTCTTGGTGAATACATTTATGTAAGTATATCTATACACACACACACACATAGAAAAACACACACACACACTGATTTATATATATATATATATATGGGTATGTGCAGGATAATGATGGGCCAAAAAGTGGCAATATGATGGGTATGTGGCTGACGGCTTTTTTTTACTTAAATTTGATGAAACAAAAAGGGTTTTTAAAGGATATTCTCAGCTTTCCACCAATATAAATTATGCTTTACTTTCAATTTAATAAGTAATTATTATTCATTTTCTATTCAAATTACGACTAAAGCCTTGATTGATACACTGATTGAAAAACATCTATAGCTTTCAAATGGTATCACATTTTTTGAATCCAAAACATGCCACATTCTTTACTTCACATACTATATGATTATAAAAAGAAAAATTGAATTTCATGAATTTTTTATCAAGTTAAGGTGGTCAGACATACAATTTTTTATATATTTTTTAAAGTTGTAATAAAAAATTCATAATTAATTATTTACTTGGAAAAAAATTACAAAAAAATATGCATCACATCAGACATCATTCCTTTACTTATATCTAAATATTATAAAAAAAATATTATCATTTTATTGTGGTTAGGGTGGTCAGACATACACCTTATTTTTCCCCTGAAATTTAAGTATTACTACATTGAAATTTCAAATTTTCACCAAATATAATTTTTTTTTTAAAACAAACCTAGTAGTTTAGAAACTACATTCAATTTTCTATAGATTTTATTCTTACATATTTTTGAAATAATATAGATAACTTATTCAAATCTTTACGTCAAGTTGCCTAACTCTAATTTTTATAAATTTTTTGCCACTTAAGGGCTTGTTTTTTCTGTGATGATCCTGCACACACCTATATATATATATATATATTCATTTTTTATCATACAAAGGACAAAAAAATTGTGCTTGGTAAACCAATGGATAGAAATAACCTAGGCTAGCAAACAAAAGAGTACAAAAGAAAACTGCATTATGTTAAGAATTTTATTTTGTTGCAAACATAGCTAGAAAATGGAGGTCATAGAAAGAAGCTGACAAAATGATTGACATTCACAGATCCATGCAAACCACTGCATTATTATCTGAAAAAGGCTTGGCAAAAATATCACAGGTCACACTTTCAATTTTCTTTTGAAAACATCGTTTCCTACAAACACAAAAAATATCGTCTAACCATCTATAGAGAAGTGCCTATTAAGTTTTCCTTATGACACTTAGTATACATTCCATCACTCTAACAACTACTTTTCTATGGCTGAAGAAATAACAACTAGGAATGTGTATTTAATGCATGCTTGCCCCATTGTTGATAGCTATCTTGAAGAACAAGCTACACCTAGAGAATGACACCCAAGAATGTGTTATCAAAAGTTGAAACAATATAGTTTTTTTCTTAGTGGGACCCTCTAAGAAACAAATCAATATAGCTATAGGGAAATTCCCTATCAAACATTATGCAAGCATTTGTTATCTTTGTGAATTCTTGAAAAGCTAGCTACTCCTTATACCTATTGTCACTACACGGAAACCATACAACAATTAATGTTGATGCCATCTCACTGGACTTATCTATTGATGCAACAAATGTTTTTAATATAAAAATCAAAACAGAATCCACCAGCTTCCTTTTCTAGCCACACTAAATGGAGGCAAGAAATGACACAATATAGCCTTGTTAGACAACAACAATGAACAATGCCTTGTGCAAAACAATATCAATTGCATAATATTTACTATTTTATTCCATTCCAACCATTGCCACAAAAATATTTCTTGCAATAGTGACCCATATGGAACACCCTCAAAACACAAAAAACTTGCAGTAACAAAGTGAATCAAATCCTCTACCACAAAATGTGAGCAATTAATGAATCAATAAATTGTATATATATATATATATATATATATATATATATATATATATATATAAAGCCTCCGCCACAAAATGTGAACGATTAATGAATCAATATTGTATATATATATTTGATAGTGAAGAATGCATTTTGGATAAAAATATAAACTATATGATATTAAGTATTTGATTATGCATTGCAAAGAGTGGAATATAGCCAAAGCTAGCGAACAACAATTAGATCATGTTGTGGAGAACAACATAAACTATTTAAATATATTGCAACCATTTACATTGAATAAGAACCATAAATGAGAGAATATTAAATTTTGTTGTGTGTAGATTTGTATGTATGCCAAAGTAGATGTAAGTAATGTACATATGTATTCTTCCCAATGTTTATTATTTTCTAAAAATAGTTATTTTTCTAAATCTTGATATGGCATACTTCAAATTTTATACTTCATATTAACTGTTATATACAACATTGAATCCTTTTTCATAATTATTTCTTTTCCTTCGTACTCTTGGTGTTTCTATGGGAAAAAAGGAGAGATTTTAAAATTGAAACAATGAACTTGGAATAAAAAATTGTACGTTAAGTATTATTTGAATCATTGAAGCCCTTGCTATTATTAATCCTTTCCTGCTATATTGTTAATGCCCGTGTAAAAAAATTGAGTGCCTATGTAATGCCCTGCCACACAACCTTAGAGGAAGTTGTAATTTACTACCCAAACATAAGATTATTTAATTTTTTTTAAGTATAAAGAACATGCAAGATCACTATACATTACCAACAGCCTCTAAGGTTACAAGACTAATATTATTTATAACCCAATCAAGAAACATGAATTAAAACATAATATTTAATTACTTAACAAATTAAACACTCATACATTCGATACATGATAAAATTTACATCAAAGGCATAAGAGATACCAGTTGATCTCAATAATATACTTTACAATAAGATTACAATACTCATTCCCCAAATGAGGTAATTCCAAAATACAAGTTACAATTTACAACTTCCACCTCAATACAAAGAGGGGTATTAAATTACATTTATAACTGAAAGAATAAAGCATGAAGAACTAGATCCCACAAGCTCTCCAACTGGAATCCTTGTCCGCACAAAAAAGAAGATGACCCAATGGATTAAGGTGCACATTCCACCCAACCATGTGATACCCGAAGGCTCACCCCCCGTGCTAGGAGATAGTAACAAGGAATCCTATACAAAGACCATCAACCACTAGACACATGTGAACTCACACTGACCCAACCAATCACATGAACCATACAACCATAAGAATAACACAAGTACAACTCTAACATCACTGACATATATCACATTGCTTCCAGAAGTAAAATAGATCAAGTAAGATAGGAAGTCCATAAACATAAAATCAAATACCAACTGTTGTCGTAGAAAGAGTGTCATCACACAGCTCATCATGGGATCTCCTATGGGAATCTCCCTAGGCTCTGACCCCACTATGGGTTGTCCTGGTGGCCTCTACCGAATCCTGGCATGCATTCTCACTCATGTAGAATCAAATATCTCTTGTAAGGACAAGATAGATGACCTTGCCATTCTAGGACTTCCCGTCTCATCCCAAGTCTATACAAGCCCTTGCATCCATGAGTGAGGCTCAATTATCTTAATTAGTGTGTAATACTACCTAGCTTCTAAGTACATTAATTTAGTTATCACTTGATTAAACCATTTCTGAAGGTTTCCCAGTTTACCTCTTTGGGCTCTGGACCCTAACAGAAGCCACTCTTCTACTTGACAACAAACCAACATGAAACCAATCACCAAGGATGCCAAAGGGCATACAAACAAGATAAACAATCATTCCAACTCTAGGAGGAACATAAAATGAAAATCCACTCCAACACAGGACACAGGAGGCAACAAAAGTCCAAACTCTCTCCAAACACTAGAGGCAACAAAGGTCATAATCCACTCCTTCCACAGGAGGCATGAATCACAAAAACCACTCCTAATCCATAGGATTCATAAACCATCCCCATTCGTGAAAACTAGGTAAAGCAACAAGATACAACTATACGCACTACCCAAGGCAAAACAAAGGCTGACTAACATGATAAGGCAACCCCAAAAGTTTATCTCCTTCTAGAAGAATTAACCAACCTTCAAAACAAATTCCCCAAGGCAAAAACCGAAGAAGTGCACATTCAAGAAGAACAATCAAATATGAATTAAATCTATATTCGGGTTTCCTAAACCCACTTCTTTCATTAACATTTAGTAATTTATTGCCTTAATAACACTAATTTAATAACATCTCTTTTAGACAAAGATGAAATTTAAACCAAATATTAAGTTCCCTAATTACTTTTAAATAATAGTAAGATAAACATTTACTTCTTCAATTTACAACATATCATTTTAAAATAACTATTTCCTTTAAAAAAATTCCCTTATTAAATAACTACTCGCACATTTGAATAGCGATAATGAATTTAAATCTAAAGGTTTACTTTGGTTTCCCATTAACATTTCAATATACTAAAAACCCATTTCCCAATTAAAATCATTTCATTATAAAAAATAGCTACCTGGACATAACACAATAGTCGTAAAATTGCTCTAAGCAAGGTCAATACATAAATCAATTCTAGATGGATGACAACATTCAGGTATTAAAAGATGTTGCATAACGTGATTACATAGAGTTTATCTCTTCACTATACATAATGATTACAATTGGTTGTGTTATAGTAAAATCATTATAAAATCCATATTTGGACATATACATCTCTTACTAATTAAATATTCATTAAAACAAGAACACCTTATCTATACAATTTAAAATTCATTTCACGACATTGAAGTATTTATACACCAATCATTTACTCTAAGTTTCACAATTATATTCCATGATCAAAACAACTTGATAAATAAAATCATTTAATTAAAATGAATTAATCTTTATTTCCATAATGCTGGTCATAATCAACATAAATTTATCTATACTTAAATTCCCACATATATTAATGTAAATATATATAAAAGTGTATATTTAATATATATACAACTATTTATATATTTAAACATATCATTGCATTAAATATAAATAGTTTACACTTCACTGAATACTTTATTTTAAAAATACCTAAAATAGATATATACATTGTATATATATGTACAATTTATACAACTATTTATATATTTAAACATAAATTATTTAAATATTAAAATAATATATATATATAATATTAAATTAATATTAAATAATAATAAAAAAACAAATTTCAAATTTTATTTATTTTTAAAACAAAAAAAAGTACTTACATTGGGGCATGGCCCTCCCATATGGGAGTGGCCAGGCTGCCATGCAGCCTCCCCCGTATGGGGGGTGTTGTGTGGGCAGCGACACTGCTTCCACACAACGCCTCCCACTGGGGGGTGTTGCGTGGGAGCAGCGTCTCCCATGAGGGTGTCGTGGGGGGATGCAGGGCTTCGACCCTCCCCTCCACAACCCTAAATAAATAAAAAATATTTATTTTCACCATTTTTTAAAATGGCAAAATAACAGGGCCAAGAATAAAGCTTCCTCTGTATTTTATTTAAAAACCCATAATTTTCCCAGAAATATAAAAACAACAAGGGAGATATAAAATTATAAACTATAACTGTATATGTATAATGAATGTATAATCCCAAAGTTTTCATTTTCATTTCCAGCCTAAAATTGGGCAAATGAACAACAAATTTGCAAGAACAAAATTAAATTTGCCAACAACAAAAGGTTTATAATTTCAGTTTGTAATGGGGATTTTTTTGTGGGTTTTCCTCTTATTATCATTGTGTTTGATGTTTTGGTTTTCATTTCAAAATCCAACAACAAAATTGCAAGTTGGAATCATTTTTTCATGAGTTTTCTTTGAATCTAAAATAGCATTCAAAAGTTTCCAAACAACAAAACAAGAAAATGAAGATTATTGCAAAATAGAAATAAGAAATGAAGATAAACCTGGTGTTTTCTCCCCAAGCTTTGAAGACTCCAACAATGGTGATTCCAATCTCCTCTCCAACTCCAAATTCAGCCACAGCCAAAATTCTCCACCAAAATAAAAAATGTCAAACAAATGAAATTTCATTGCATACATAGAACTTTCCCCAAATTCGGTCAAACCCCTAAAATATCCCACCTGCTAAATTTATTGGGCTTTTGGAGGATATTTTCTATTTTCAAAATTTAAAACAATTACTTTCAAAATTTCAATTCATAAATTTCACAATTTCATGATTTTATTTAAAACTAAAATCCCAAAGTTGCAAGAATATGCTTTATTTAAAAACTCAAAAGGTGAAATATAATCCACATTTCTATTTTTATTTTAAATTTAACTCAAGTATATAACATGATTCCCATTTGCATTTAAATTTGAATATAAATAAACAATAATGGTAAGATAACTATTTCATTTAATTTATAACCATTTGCCTAGTTTATCAATAAACTAAGATTTATTTTAATAATTAAACCCAAATAATCAATGCACTAAAATAATATTCAACATTGAAGCCAGATATGTTAAATCATCACCTTAACCATACCCACCATTTAATAGCCATAAAATATGAATTGAAATAGCTAACTAGAGAGGAATGAACCAATCAAAACTGCTAAACCTGGCGACAAACTATGGCTAGGGTGACGAATTCGCATGGAAATTCTAGCTACTATCACCCAATCGATTACCATTGGTCAATGAAAATGCTCAAACCTGTGAAAATAGGTGGAGTCAATGTCCTGTACCTATCAACCTGTGAACAAAGAGTATGTCGAACATGCATATACATATGATAGAATAAAACACACCGTGAATGGGGAAATCTCAGAATCGTAGGGTTCTCACAAGCGAGGGATACAATCATGTCCCCTTCACCAATACACTCATCATAGACTGACAGTTCCATCATAAACAAATATCTCATGCAATAACATGTTACAATAACTAATCATCCTTACACCAATTTAAAACATGTCAAATAAAGCATCAAATAAGATACATCACATCACACCAATAAACTATTGATCTATAATTATCTATCAAATCACACACACATGATACAACATCTCAATAACCAAAAAGCACATCAAAGCAAACAAGGACACACTATCCAGCCAAAATGCAAAATGAAGGGGTATTACAGCCCATGTTGTGTTTTGAAGTCATAGACCTTCTAGCCAGCCATCAGCATTGCACCTCTTCATTACTAAAAGAGCAGAAACAACAATGTCAGTGGCCTCTAGCTCTTTCGAGGCTAGCAAACAATCCTCAAGCAACAGTCTTGTAAGTGTGTTTGTTGTTTAGTTTATTGCTGCTACCAATTATCTTGATAGTTTCTCAGGTGCACCAAACAAATAAAAAAAATACTTCATTTGAATTAAGAATTACTATGATATATGTTCTAACTTATTTATATTTGAGTTTTTTTGTCTTGTTTCCCCTTCAATTTATTGGCTATTTTTGGAGTAACTTATATCTTAGAGGGGAAAATGTCTTAGTTTCCAAATGTGTCAATATTATTGTTTCCTTTTAGAGTTAAGTCATAGTTATAAATATGTCATTGCTACCACTATGCTGAGTTTAATTTCCTTGTAGGCTACAAATGTGAATCCAACCTTAACAAGAGATGTGCTATGCTTTATAGATGTTGGAGATGTTGTCCTATCTCCAATCCTACAACTAATGTCTTACCGAAAAATAGGAGGCGATCAAAGCCCAGTTGATCGGTACAAATTCATCCTGTCTCATGGAACTCATATGCAGATGGGAACTTTATTTGCAAAATACAATGACCTTTTGTTTATAGGTGAATTGAAAATAGGTTCGATTGTGTGCTTGATAGACTATTTGTCTAGAAATCTACAGGAATCGAGGTTTGATATAATTTTGCCTTGCTCATACTTGTAGTTTCTTGCTTCCTTGTTTGTGGAGGCTGCCTTTTAAAGTATTTAATGTTCATTTGAAATTCTAAGGAAATTGTCATACTATCCCTAGATGTGAAGATGACAGATTTCCAGCTAATTGGAAAACCTAAATATTTGTTTAGAGATCAAGAAGAAGAAAAAGTTGGTTGCAACTCGCCTTCCCAATCCAAATGAGCCTCCACCTTTGGAATTAATACATCGCCAAGGCAGGAAGATGCTCCCACAAAAATCATCCCTGTTAAAGGGTTGAATGTTTACCAAACCAAATGGATGATAAAAGGCCATGTAACAACAGAGAGGGATATGCACCATTATAGCAAGCAAGGGTGCAAAGAGCGAGTATTCAAATTTCATATCATTGATGATGAGGGCACATAAATATAGATTACATGCTTTAATAAGATTGTAGGCATGCATTATGATAAGGTTGAGGTGGGATGTACCTATTATGTGCCAAAGGGATCAGTCAGACATGCAAACAGAAAATTTAATAAACTAAATAGCCAGATAGAAATAATTCTAGATCAAAGTTCAATATTAAAATGTTGTTATGATGAGGCCTTTGTGCCAAAGAAAGTATTTAAGTTCACACCATTAAACGAAATTGCAAATTGCACTAATAAAATTTTAATTGATGTTATTGGCATTGTGGTGCTTGTGGGAATGGTTTCGACTATACAAAGAAAGGATCATTCCCAAATAATTTAGAGGACTATTAGACTTAATAATTTGTCATCCTTTTCAGTTGATGTTAATTTGTGGGGCTCAATCTAGGAAACAAAAGGTCATGAGTTAGAGAGGTTGTACACCCCTGATTTAACTCTCATCCTTGCTATAAAAAATGCACATGTTGGGTACTTTAATGGAGTTGTTCTAAACACAGTCGCAGGACCCTTCTATATATAAATTTTGACATACCAAATGCACAACCATTGATTGAGAGAGGATATATTGATCCACCTGTTGTTGAGCCCCCTTGTGCAGTCCCTCAAAAGGTTGCTTTGGAAAATGGGAATCACTATTGCATATATGTTCAACCACTGCCTTGGTTTTCCAGAGACTTTGCAAGCTACTCTCAAGGCAGTAGTAAAATTTATAAAAATTGATGCATTTTGTTATGCTGCATGCCCATTGGAGGTGAATGGTAGGCAATGCAAGAAAAAGTGTGAACAATCTAGAAAAAATATATGGTTCTTCCCAAAATGCTAGACAATAATAGCTGACTATGATTTTTGATATTTATTGCAACTAAAGATCAAAGACCACACAGCTGAGCTTTGGGAAACTGCTTTTGATGAGGCTGCAACAAGCCTATTACAAATGTCAGCAAAATAGCTTTACATGTTGCAATATTAGTGTACCGCTGAAATGAGTGCTAAGTTTGTTAGCAATGTTGTCACCTACACATCATTTATTTTCACAGTTCTAATCAAAAGTCAAACTTATAATTTAGAAAAAAGACTAAAAACAACAATAGTGAAGGTTGCAAAGCTTAACTTTGAAGCTGAGTGCAAGCTCTTACTATCAGGTTTGTCTGCTATTTCTTCCACCATGCAATAGGCTCCAAAGATAGTTGTTCTACTACCTTGAACACCAAAACAACCATGACTAATTGGTACTTTTCATATTATTTTTAGTTCATGTTGGCTAGACATTTTGTTTGTTTAATCCCCTCACACTGCTTGTCGCATCAAAAATACCTTTCCTTTTTGCTGCTATTGGTTTGTTGTTTGTTTGAATGGTTGTATATTAAGATAATGAAGTATAACTTATAATATTTAAGTAAAAAAGATACAATTTTTTTTTTCTTTTATTTATGTTGGTTATAATTTCCTTACGTTTTAAGTTTATATTTTTTATTTAATTTTATACTATTTATTTATATAGAGTTTTTATCCTTTTTAGGAGATGTATTGTTGTCTACGCCTACTCATATATCTACTTGTGGACATAGTTGTATGTATGTGTACATTCACATATGCATATAGATAAATATACATGCATGCAATTGGGATTTACCTGTGTTATACAACTTCCTAGTACAAATGTGTGTAGATATTTTTTTGTGTGTTGGATATCTATGCATATATGCATACACAATTCAATATTTACAACTCTATTTGTGAGTTTTTTAAACAAATTTCTTTTTTTATCTTGTTTACAATGTTCTTAGTGCACATAATATCTTGAAAAAGTTATGTGTAGACATATGTGTCCATGATGTATTTATCTATGTAACTATCATGTCTGGCTAATCATCTAATGCTTACCAAGTCTTATTGCTATTGCTTTGTGATCCCTAATGATTGTTCCATGCTAGACGTGGATGTAATATGGTTCTTGGTTATAATGTCTGTTATGTATGTTATGCAGCTCAATCCACAACCCACTGCTCAACAATGCATTTTTTAAACTACCACAAAATGCTCAATTAGTTTGGTGATTTTTAAATGCAAAGTATTGTGCAACCATTGGAAATATATGTAGCACATACATGAGATAATTTTTTCATGGTAAGTTGTGCAAAGTGATGCTTGTTTCTTGTGCACACATAAATCAAATAGTTTAAGTTATATAGGTTGCCTTGTTTTTTGTAAGGGAGAGTTGATTGTTGTTTTATGACTTAGGGTATATTTTTCTCTTTTTGGTAAGGTTGTATTGGGAAAAACTATATATTTTATTCAAACCAATATTCTTTCATTCATGGATAAGATTTTCCAATGCGCCCCTTGTGATAATTTTTTTCCAGTGCTTCTCTTCAAAAATAAGCCAGCGGTTTGCATGGGATTCTCAGCATGAATTTATTTCTATGCTTCTTTGTATGGCCTCAATTTTCTGCCTATCTTTGCAACCGAATAAAATTATTAACATAATCCTCATAGGTTAGGCATATATATGTGCCTCTTCAGAAAGGCTTATATTTTCCTCAGAGGTTAGGCATACAATAACATTGTACTCAATAGAAAGCAAATAAATTGTTCATTTGAACTATGTAGACCTTCCTTTGTATTTTGCTAGATACTATATGATACATACCAACAATTACAGTGCACTATAAATCAAACAAGATGATCTTCTCCAACCAAATTGTTCATTATCATCATCATCAAAAGTTGCTCTTCTTTATGGTAAGTGAATTGCTTCTCCTTTCCTCTTCACCTGTATGCATATAGAATCTACACCCTCTCTCAATTCACTTCATTATCATTTTTTATATGTGACACATAATTATCCTATTACATATATTTTCATTATAAATTATACAACCATGTACATTTCATGTTTTAGATATTGCTTGCCAATAAAACATGTTTGTAGTACCAAAGTTCACAATTTGCTTATGTGTAGGTTTATCCCACTAAAACAATTTTAGTTTACAACTACATTGTATTCATTTACAAGATGTAGGGATCCCCATAAATGCTAAATGGCTTTACTATTCCACATTCACATGTTGTATGTCCTTCACATATATTCCATATGTGTATAATGTAAACCTATGCATCTTTTTTTCCATTTATCATTTCACAACTCCATGTCAAATTATAAAAAATGTATTACATTGATTTCCACTGAATCCATTCCCTCAGGTGCCATAGCATTTCCTTCAACATTCACCAGAGTGGTGGAAAATTAATATTACCGCTCAGTGGTTTGGTCATATCCAATGATGCTCCATGACCTGATATGGTAGGGTGGAGAGAAGGATTCCTTTCCTATGTCCATACTCCAATCCAATTCGTACACAAGGCATTTCTAGATTTTATTTACTTAATTTTTTCTAATGAAACTCCATTGCATCTCATTTGTAATTAATTCTATTAGTTTTATATTTTTTCATTTGTTTATTCTCTAACAACTGAAACAATTGTCCTTCGCAGGCCTTTTCATGTGATTAGATCTTGTATTGAGTCATTAACGACCAAAACATTGCTCTCACCATTGACCATACTAGTAGATAGTTTGTTTTCTTGCTCGGGGGTTTGCTGAGAGTGCACGATGCTCCATGAGCCAATATGGTAGGGTGGAAATCAAGCCTTTTTTTTTTTTTTTTGCATAGTGCATTCTGCCACACACACCAGGTATGGCTAAATTATAATCACTCAATTTATCCCGTTGCAAGTAGAGAGAAAATTATCTATTATAAAATATACAAAATCTTTGATATATTTTGATTTACATATCATCTATCAATAAAACATGATCACTGCACTATAATTCACACTTTGTATATACATAGACTGTATATGGTGTAACCTTTGCACTAATTTTTTTGCATAGGACTGTAACTGTGAGTTTTACTTTCCACCGCGATGGTTGTAATGGAATAAAATAGTTAAGGTTATGTTGTTCATTCTATTTTTGCATAATCACCACAGTAAACTTCACACTTTTTTTTTATTCTTGCATACCATATTCCAGCCATAATGCAGTGTTTGATGAACTAATACATGTTACAAACAACCTTTCAAGATAATTATAGTGACTGTAAAATCAGTGGCAATGGTCAAATAGACAATCATATCCTCATGTATGCTATATTGATTGTAATAACCAATATTCATTTCACCATTGATCATAGTGGTGGTGAATGTGTATTCTTGCTCGGGGGTTTGGTGAGAACCCATGAGGCTCCATGACCCAATATGGTAGGGTGGAGAGTAGGCCTTATTGTGTTGAGTTTTATTTTATAGTTTTTATGTAAATATTGCTATCTTTCTCACATAGGATTCACAAAAAAATTCAAATTTTTTAGGTTGTGGTTACAACGTACTAAAATAGTTCATCTTATATACTTTATGTTAGCTTGCATTAGCCATTGTTGATAATTGATCTCTTGCTTAAGCTATATCGTTCCATAGAGGAGGTCATGAAAATAGTGCAGCTATATAGGAGGCCAACAAAATATCATCAACATTGATTGTTGTATGGTTTTCGTGTAGTGGTGATCGTGCAAGTAACATCTATTTTAAAGTCCTTAGTAAACAAAATGATTGTCTATATAGTTATCGATAATGTATTTTTTAGTGTCATTCTCTCAGTTTATGTTGTTATTGAAGGTAGTTTTGGAGGCCAACGAAACAACATCAACATTAATTGTCGTGTGGTTTCTGCATAGTGGTGATGGTGCAAGTAACATTTGTTTTAAATTCCTCAATAAACAAAACAAATTCTTGTCCAGTTATCGATAGTTTATTGTTCAAGTTCATTGTCTAGGTATCTGTTGTTGCTGAAGGTAGTTGTGAGTGAGCATGGAAAAGTTCTATGGAGGTGCAAGTTTGTTCATTGGCTATGGAATCTCTATGAAGGTGGTTGGATGTTATCTTTTGTTCTTTGTGGTTGGTGATAGCTGATGACACTCCATAATCCAAAATGGTAGGGTGGAGAGCATGACACCTTTTGTGTGTCTAGACTACAATGCATTGCGACCAGAAGGTCTGGCCTTTGTAGTAAAATTTTTGCATAGGAACATGGGTATTAGTTTTTAGATTTATGTCGTGATGGCTATAATGGAATAAAATAATTAATTTTATGTAGTTCATTCTATTTTTGCATAATCAACATATTAAACATCACACTTTTTTGTTATTCTTGCAAACCATATTCCAACCATAATGCAGTATTTGATGGACTAATGTCTTACAAAAAACCTTTCACAATAATGATAATGGCTGGAAAATCAGTAACAGTGGTCAATTACACAATAAGATCCTAATGTACTCTATATTGATTGTAATAAGCAATATTAATTTCACCACTAATCAAAGTGGTGGACAGTGTATATTCTTGCTCGAGGGTTTGTTGAGAGTCCATGAAGCTCCATGACCCAATATGGTAGGGTGGAGAGCATACCTTATTGTGTTGAGTTTTATTTTATATTTTTTACATAGAAATTGCTATCTTTCTGACATAGGACTCATAAAAAAACTCATATGCTTTAGGTTATAGCTTACAACATAGTGAACTAGTTGATCTTATACACTTTATGCTAGATTCCATTGAGTATTGTTGATTATTGTTCTCTTGCCTAAGCTATAGCATTTGATTATTGAGAAGGTACTGTCAAAAAGGCTATGTTGTTTCAATTTTTGATAGGGTTGTGTTGAGTTAGTGTCAATTCCCTCTTGCTTTCCCTTTATTCTTTTCATTTTGTGCTTAAATTTTTAAATTACCTCACCGATCATTTGATTGCTCTTCTCCCTTCAGAGAGATAGTTCAAGAACTTGGGTGTTGATATTCTAGTTTATATGGTAAACAAATGGACAAAATTTACAAATCAAGTTCAACCAACTATGAAGATGAAGTGATTGTAACTGTGGTTATGAATCAACATCCCAGTTCTTGAACTCTCTTTCCCAAGGGAAAATAGCCGATGAAGCTCCATGAGCCAATATGGTAGGGTGAAGAGCAAACATGCTTTTGTATGTCCAAACTTCAATCCATTCCCTATAGAAGGTATTCGTAGATTTAATTTACTTACTGTGTTCTACTGCAACTGTATTGCATCATCTTTGTAATTAATTATATAAGTCTATATTTTTTGAATTATTTATTGTGTACCAATGATGTGTGTTTATCACACTAACACTTTTTTGTTATTCTTCCAGACCCTGCACCAATAATAATATAGTGTTTCATGAACGAATGTATTACAAACAACCTTCCTGAATAATGATAGTGACTGTAAAATCAGCAACAATGGTAAAATAGACAATCATATCCTAATGTAGTCTATATTGATTGTAATACACAATATTCATATCGCCACTAATCATAGTGGTGGCCAATCTATATTATTGCTCCAAGGTTTGGTGAGGGTCCATGAGGCTCCATGACCCAATATGGTAGGGTGGAGAGTAGGCCTCATTATGTCAACTTTTACTTTATATTTTGTATGTACAGATTGTTATCTTTCTAACTTAAGAATTTGAAAAAAAATCATATGTTCAAGCTTATGGTTACAATAGAGTAAAATAGTTGATCTTATACACTTTATGTTAGATTCCATTGGGCATTGTTGATTATTCTTCTCTAGCTTATACTCTACATCACACAAATAATTAATTTGTTTTAACCAAAATTTGTCTATGGTACTTTGTTACTAGCTATGAAAAGATCCTTAGTTTGTATCATTAAGAATTGATGCAGTTGCCAAATTATGGGGTGTCCTTATATATTCATAAATTCAACTAATAATATACCACAATTATTATTTCCCATGTAAATACACATTAGTAATGTCATCAATTATTTAGACATTCAACCTTGACCATAATAATATTATTTTTTGATTAACTAATGAAACTTAATGATACTAGTATTATTTTTAGATTGTTTTAACTATAATTGATGCAGGGTTCTTTGTTACTAGCTATGAAAAGATCCTTAGTTTGTATCATAAAGAATTGATGCAGCGGCTAAATTATAGGGCACACTTATATAATGATGAATTCAACTAATTTATGTCAACATTATTATTTCCCAACTAATTGCACATTAGTAATGTCATCAATTTAGACATTGAACCCTATCCATAATAATATTAATTTTTTTGTATTATATATAAGGGGGTCACAAAAACATAACCAGTTACATTGAAATGAACAAAAAAAAGAGGCCAAGCCTCACATCAAGAGTATCACGAAAACAGATAGTCCTATACATAGATACAGAAGGAAACCAAAAGACTAGTGTAAGATATCATCATAGGTGTCTACCTAGGCAGTCCACCCCATAGATCCCTCCATCAACAAAATGTTTTTCTTCTCCTGGATTTGTGCAAGCATAAGGATCTTTTTGGAGTTTTTCTAACGTAAGCGTCTACGACAGCAACATCCACAATAATGATAGTGGCTGGAAAGTCAGTAAAAAACAACCACATAAATGAATATTGCCTGCGTTTCCAACGTAAGCGTCTGTGACAGCAACATCCACGATGCTTCCAACGGTGTTCGGATCAAAACATGGCAGGTCTGTGTTACCAACATACTGTTTTCCCCCAATATATGTTCTCCAAAGCTTAAATGAAAAACTTTAATTCGAACATGTTGTGAATCTTCTGTTATTATTCTAATTAATGTCGACAGGGAGGAATTGGACAAGTGAAAGGCGTGTCCTCCAAAATTGAGGTTTCCAACGTAAGAGTGCCCATTGATGTCGATCAATTTTACTGTGACATAATGGCCTGCCGCAACCAAACATCGGGAGTATTTATATCAGACGTCACTTACGAAAAGATCACAGGAACTTACTCTCAAACTCCAGTTTATTTGGCTTGCAGCGACGGTATGCCATGCACTGATTTAAAGTTTACCAACATTCAACTTAAGCCAGTTGGTGGAAATGGAAGTGATCCCTTCTGCTGGAATAGCTATGGAGACCAGGAGAATGGTGTGGAGAGCTTGCAACCTGTAAAACCCCACAGCGACCCTTCTTATATTCAATCTCCTGCCGAAAAATGTTAATCTCAACTGCTGAGCCCGCATTTGTAATTCCAAATTTACTCTACTTCCACTAAACTAATAGTGTCTGCCTTTGTTAGTACGACGTGATTTGAGTTGATTGAATACATTGTGAACTATATGTTATAAATCTTCACCCAGTGGTTATGGCTAAATTGGGAAAGGTCGTTATCAAATGCGCATATCAACTTAGAAAATTTGTATTTCCCTTTAATGTGAATTATATCCATCTCCGAAAAAGTATTGTTTCCATCAAATGTAAGGTATCGTAATGTGCAAAAACACTATTCTACGTCACTTGAGATGGACTCGCTAAACTAAATAGTGATCTTTTAATTGCAAATGTCTTCTTGTCACTATTGAATTTTAATAAAAAAAAAATTTCTTACTTTTCAAATAAATATGATTCGAATCCTTTCAAGAATGAATAGTTCAATTAAGGTAGTCCAATCTATCCGTCTTACATAATAAATATATTTGGTGGCATTATAGATGAGAGCCGCTTATAATTCTCACCCGAATTTCCAATAAGCAGCTCCTACTACTAACATTTAATTTTGATGAAGGTAAGTTGTAAATGTATGTTTGTTTCATCTCTTCAATTAGATTTGCCCATCCATAGGGTTACTCAAGGCTTTTGAGTTTAAGCTCACATGTCAGGAAACTTGCACCAACTTTAGGTGCATAACAAAACATGACATATAGAGTAATTAGGCATATACTCATCACAAATGAAATAAATTGGCACTACAATTATTTTGTTGAAATTAGGGATTTTGTTTTCTTTTTCAATCTTGTTATAGAGGATCATCTAACCCAAATAATGAATTCTTAAAATTATGCATTCAATTTAAGAATCACCAATATATATCAAGTCTAACCATATACATGTATGAAATCAACAAGATGGTATAGAATCTTGTAGTGCACCAAATTGAAAATCTTCAATGTGGATTAAGAAAATCCACTCCTACCTTTGGGAAATAGACAACTATACTCTGAGACATTTGTATTGTGAAGCAAATAGTGGTAGTGATTATCTTTCCAATAACATAATCAAACACGATAGAAGAACTATTGAGTCAAATCAAAGTCAGGTGTGGTTGGGCATACATGCACTCATAGAATAAGAAGCTATAGAGGAACACAATATGAGTAAACACATATCTATCAACCAAAACAAATTTTGAGGTTAAGCAAGATTTTGATCTACTTTTTCTCAATCACTTGGTTGAAGAGCATTGCATTGCAGGTTTAAAAGCCTAAATTTTTGGCACAAATTGTTTCACAAATATTAACTCATAGATGAAATTTAGCAATTCATTCCCAATAAAGAAAAGTATGTGGACAAGATCAACTAAAAGATGAAAATAATTGTTATTCCCAATTGTAGATCAATCAATAAGAGTTGTTCTTAGTGAAAGGAAATTTTAGAATGGGCATATTAATGACCAAGACCTCATCAAATTGTTCCTATCAAACATGGTTAATTTCATCAAAAGAAAAATGATTGGGAGAGTAATGGAAATCCACCTACAAAGAGAAGATATTGTTGAAGATGTTATCAAAGCCATCTCCAAATTCAACAAGCCTACACCAATTCAATATTGTAGGAAATTCTAATAAAGGAAATTAGCTCTTGGAGTGCATGAAATTGAAAATCTTCAATGTGGATTAAAAGAATCCACTCCTACGTTTGGGAAATAGATAAATATACTATGAGACATTTTTATTGGGAAGAAAATAGTGGTATTGATTATCTTTCTAATAACATAATAAAACAAGATAAGATAAATATTGAGTCAAATCAAATTTGGGTGTGGTAGGGTATACATGTACTCATAGAATAAGATGTTAAAGAGGCACAAAATATGAGTAAATGCATATTTATCTAAAAAAATATTTTTTGAGATTAAGCAAGATTTTGATCTACTTTTTCACAATCACTTGGTTGGGACCTATTTCACTCTTTGGTTCATTAGGAAACCAAGATAACTCAACCAAGTGACTCAATTGAGGGATGGATTAGGGGGTTTCTTTGTGTGATTAGACAATGATTCACCACTAAATGAATAATAAAAGGAGAAATGCAAACTCTTAAGCAAAAAACCCTAGAAACTTGAAAGTATATTTAATCAAATTGACAAACAAGGTGTTGGTACTCAAATCTACTATCAACTTGAATCCTAAAGGGTTGTCAAGCCCTATGGTCAGATTTAAAGAGAGATATGGCCAATGAATGAGAGATTGAAATAAAACCTCTCTCCCCTACACTTCAGGCTATGTTAAACCTCAGAGGGTGATCCCAATAGTGTGCTTTAAGTTACTTGTATGCTATAGTATGAAACACATAGTGAATAGATAAATCTCATTTATATGTTTTGCAGACACAATACCATGAAGGTATGGCTGACCTTTATGGTAGTGTACAAACTAAACATGAGAGATATGATTCATTAAATCTTAACACACAAAGATACAAAGATTGATAAGTAATTTTTTATTTAAAAGATGTAGTTTCTCACAAACTAATCTTAGGAAACTATAACATCAATAGACCAGTGTCTCATTCGAGGGTCAAGTCACCTAAACCATGAAATTTAAAACTCATTGTAGCTTTCATTCTATCATATTTATGCCTATCATATGATGCATTGCACCATTGATACTAGAAACCAAACTAGTCATACTTTATCAATCCAAGCATACAGTTGCACAAACCTCTGTTTATGTTCCTACAATTTAATTCATTCTTTGAATGAAAGTAACAACACAAAACACACAATCAAGGAGAAACAAGAAGAAAAATATTAGAAAACCCTTGATTTATTTAATTCATAATCTATACACTGTGTACAATGATAATCTATACATTGTGTATAATGGAGACAACTAACTCAGAATATATGATCATTTACTTGCAAATATAACATTTCTATGAATAAGTTCTTCATTACATGACTCTAAAAAAAAATTCAAAATGTGAAACTAATACTATATACTTACGACCCTATTACAAAATATACTTTCTTGTGAGACAAAAAAGAATGAGCAACTTCCTTTCTGAAACAAAAAATTTGCATTTAAGGAAAGTGGAAAAAACCCTAAATGGAGATCTCCCAATAACATCTGGCACATTCAAGTTCGTAGATCAGTATCTGGCTTTGCTTGTTGAAGAATAGCCTCATCCAACAATTTTTTTTCTTTCCCCTAACTTTACTTCCCTGCAGTAGAAAAATATTCCCCACAGGAAGACTTCATCGTTCATCATTATGCCCTGCAACTTAAAAAAATATGTTTGTGAAAGATATAAAAAATTCCTTCATGAAAATATTTCACTTTCCATTCACCACTTTGTTGTAAAAATCCATTTCACCTGTTCATTTTTCACTTTTACTATGCAACAAAGAAATTGTTTTCTTCCATCATGGCTAAAAAATAATTACTTTCTTGTGAAGAATTTACTCATCTTCCCAGGAAACAAAATATTTTACTCATGCTTCACCTTCAACTTGCCCAACAATTAAAATTTCAACTTAGTTTGTGAAAAAATTAATTAAAATTATTCGAGCTACAAAAATTATATTCCCGTGCACTTTACACATTTGATTATTTTTTGGCCACTAAAATTTGTGAATGTTTTAATCTTTTACTCTGGTTTACAAAATACAAACCCCTGTATTTTCCTTCATAAGTTTCACTTTAATTCTCCCACCATCGCACATCTTTGTTACAATGAAAAATTAAAAAAAATCAAACAACGAGACATGATGGAGAAAATGCATCATCATGCATTAAGGATGTATTAGGAGAGAAGGCATGAGAATAGTGATGAGCAATCCATCATGGTTGCTAACAAATATTTACTTGTGAGGCTTTACTTTAATCAAGCTATAAAAATATTTACCTGTGGACATCATATTTTAATTATTTCTTAGCAATTAAATATTTTCATTTACTTGGTAAAGCCTTTATTTCTTTTTCCATAGAATACTTCATTTACCCATAGATTCTAACCTTGGTTATTTCCCCACCATTTCCTTAGAACTCAAATATTTTCCATTTTACTTTGATAGGCCAAACAGTTATTGCACATCGCAGATATGATCAGAGAGAGATAAAACAAAATCTCGATGGGTGAAATAAGGAGAGGATACCATTGTGCATCGCTGATTTCAACTTGATTTTCCATTCAAAATGGAGATAAGCACTACAATCCTCGTGAGATTTGCCATGAAAAAACATCCAAGGAGAAGCAAGGAATAATTTTGTCATACAATGAACATTTGATAATATTTTATATTATTCAAACTTGTTGCTCACATGCCAATTAAAAATACATCACTCTAGGAAGGCCATCCCTGAATGCTTTTGAAAGAAAGGCCACCAATTAGCGATGGGTGATGGACTTAGCAGCCATCGCTCATCGCTGATTTAAACTCAACACCTCTGTGAAAGGAGAGATGTCTGATGATCATTGATTCAATGAGGAAGAATATAAATTAATCCACAATGGGAGATGAAGAGTAACTACCATCGCTTATTACAATTCAAATGTGATATACAAATAAAAAACAACGATCAACAATGAGTTCATCCATGCAGTAGTGAAAGTCGTGAAAGGTGTACTTTAGCCAATTAGAAGCAAGAATTAAACTTGCTTTGATAAAAAAAAATTGACGTTGTGCTTTATAATTACCCTAAATGCATTTTTCATATTTTCATAATGTTTAAAATATTCAAAAATATTTTAAACATAAGTATTTGTAACTTTAGAAAAATGCAAATTTTAATTATGCATATGGCCAAATGTAGAAATTTCACTGTGCACAAATGGTGACCCCTGGAGCCTAGATTTTTTGTGTGCAACCATAATCAATTACTTAGAGAACATCCATTTCCTCAAAATTCACCCAGCCATCAAGAATCAGGTACCTCTTTTGTAAACTGGCCCCCAAGACATGTTCGCCACACCAGAAATGTATGAAAATAACACACCATATGACCTTTTTTGATGAAAATAGAGTTTTAGATGTTTTAGAACAAAACAAGAAATGGGTTATCCTTATATTTTGAAATTTTGAAAAAATTTGGGACACCAATTTTGGCCATGTTGCAGTTAGAAAAGGATTAGTTAACCCATCAAAGCTCATCCAGGAGGCACAAAATTGAGCATGCATCTTACCATTTGAACCAAAAATCTAGTGCAAAATATGACATGGAAAAATTCTTCCTGATGTGAAAAATATTAAATAACAAAGTGGCTCACTCAGGCTTTTCTGCAATTTCACCTATCAGAAACCAACTCATGCACACCAAGTCACCTCCTTGAAAAATTATCAAATCTTCTCATGGGGAACTGCCACTTTACACAATAGGTCATTTGGGTGCACTGAATATGTGTGCAAGAGGGATTCCCTTAAATCCACATTTTTCAAAATATATTAAGGGTCAAAGGTGTCTACTTTGAAACATTCTAAAAAATGTAGGTGTAAAAAGTGAACAAACTACATTTGCTTTTGACTTGATAAAAATATCAAATCTGATCATGAGACTCCGAAGAAAGACCATGGAGCATATGAATGTAGGGAGAATGGAGAGAAAAAATCCATTCATCATGACAATCATCTAGCTGTAAAATATAAGCTCGAACGGGAGGCCACTTCACAGAACTAAGAGTTCACAAACAATAGAAAAGTGTCTAAACCCTCCAGCTTCACTTTTCAAAACACTGTCAAAACTCATCATGGGAAGCTGAAAAAAGACATGCACATTCACATATATCACATGAGTTTTTCCACAAGGGGGTTTTGCACGAAAATCAACAAGCTTCTAATTGTGACCTTCCAAAGTAGGTCACTTGGGAAAAAAATTTCAGATGCACTTTTGAGTGTGCAAAGACAAAATTTTTAATAGGTACCATCAGTGGCTATTTCTGGGGACATCTGTTCCTCAGTGAACAAAGTGAAAATTCAAAATCCTCTAGGAGAGTAGAGCAAGTGCCAGAATCATTGGGCAAGAGAGTTTTTTTTCAACTTTTTAACCTCATTTGGCAACCCCAAGCCACTAAATGGAAAAGGGAAGCCAATTCTTACCCCTATCAAATATCAATTTATTAGAAAGGTTGATCTCTTTAATCCATATATGCCTCTTTCATACTACATCAATATGAGTTACTTCATTTTTGCAAACACAAGTGTCAGGTTGCCTTTGTATTTAGCTTTACTGTCATATGGCAACCCAATCACATAAGCCACATCACTGCCAACCATTTCACTTTCTAATTTCATGGAAAATGACAAAATATGAGGATAGTGATCAAGACTATCTGAAGAAAAAAAAATTATCACACTTACCAATTTCCTCACAATGATCAGGCTTAGAGAAGACATCATCCTTAAGAAACAGTGTGCAATACTTCTGTGTCAAGCAAAAAAGTGCTCACACATTTAAAATTCTTTCAACTGATTTGCATCAGGATTAAGTGTATCATCATCCCAACAACACAACTTAGTCACATTATTACATGCCTCAATGTTCTAAAAACAAGACTCATCAAAACTCATAATACCTTCATCCACATTCAAATCATAGCATTCAAACAATGCATCAACATCCCAAACAACGTTTCCCACTTCAAGCTCATAGACAAGACTATCAACATTAGTAATATTATCACACACAAAGGTTTCAAAAGCAAGCTCAGATGACTCAAATTTTACTTCTGCAACAAACTTCTCATAATGACTATTTAATATACATTCACTATTGCAAATAGAAACATATTCAACACCACCTCCTACTGCATCAACATGAAATATGAAACATACTACTCATAAGGAAAATTATGAGTTGTTGATCTAGAAAAGAGATCTTCATATACATCCATGTGATTGACACAATCACATTCTTCAAATGCAAACTCATCATATAAAAAGTCATTAACTGTACTAACATTTGTCTCTACATTTTCACTTTCATGTACAACTATATCTATGCCATCATCATGCAAACACTCAATGATAACTTCAAAGTTAGCAAAAGGAGTAAAAGAAGGTAAAGCATAAAACAAATTAGGAGTTCCTTGTTCATCATTATCAACAAATGCATGCCTTTCATAATCAACTACTTTAGATGATTCATTCAATCAACCTCTTGTATACATATCTCCTCTGTTTACACTGCTACCATAATCAACATAGCTACCTTTCTCACTATCAAATTGAAAACCATCATTTATCTCTTCAATGCAACTTCTCACACATGATTTCTCTGACTAAAAATCATTGCATACTCTATCACTTTCATCTGATATGCTGACATTCTCAGAAGTACTCTTCAAATTAGAGCAGGATCCTCTGTCTCATCATCATGAAAGATTTCATCAACGCTACACTCACGTGTAGAATTGGTATGACCAATTGTACCATTGCATTGCTGATCACACACGTCTTCTTCAAACAAGATATTCAATTCATATTCATTATCTTGTTCTTGTGATCCTTCAAAAGTATTGTCATCATTTTCCTTGTTGGAACACTTTCCACTTGAAGAGATTAATTCTACCTTTTCCTCATGAGAGGAATCATAGTCACTAGGGTTGCAAGTAGAATTGAAATCATCATGATCACCCATACAAGAATGATTTTCAATTGGTTGCAAACTTTCATTTACAACACCATTGTTATCATCACATGAAGACATGAAACTTCAGAATCAACATGATCTTCAGCTGTATATTCAAAGTCCATAGATGAGAAAATACTTTCATTATCGTATGTATCATTGCATCCCTCTATTGATACATAAAATTGGCTCTCCATTTCTTTATTTTAAAGAAAATGGAAGAAACTTCAGATGTTTCATCTATCTCTTTGTGACCATTATGGCTGCAGTCTTCATCTAGGTTTATTTCTTCTATAGGTTGTTCAAATACAACTTCCTAATCACCAAACAATGCATCAATTCTTGTCTTCTACTATACCATCTGCGTAGATATTGAACTGAGTCTTGCAAAAGTACCATCACATAACTGAGTTAGGAGATTACTTCAATATTTATCTATCATTTCCTCAATTACTGAAAGCCATTGATATATGAATTTAAGATTAGGAGGCTTCAAATGAGCTAGCATAGTATTTAGACCTAGCTCACAATTCTCATAGAACAAATCAATGAAAAATAACTCATCTAGTCTTTTTGATTTTGGTATATCAAGCATAAATTTTATGAATCTATCATGAAAATCATAGATGCATTCATCCTCCAATCATTCTATATCACACAATGTATCCATAAATGACATAAGTTCAAGCTCATTTTCAGATTTCTCTTCATATTATTCTTGGGTATGCAAATTTCTTTCTTTAGAAAAGCATTCATCATTCACTTCACCCAATTCATCCATGAAAAATTTCGCAAGATCTTTCCATGAACATATAGAATACATTGGTAAACTAGAAAACTAGTATTCAGCAGTATCTTCTAAAGTTCTTAGAAAAAACTTCAAGATAACATCTTCTTCTACTATTTGACAGTAGAAGATATTTATTAATTCTTCTTGGGATAAAATGTTTGTAACCTTGGATTTTACTGAAATCCAAAGGGTTGTATCTCTCATTAGTGAACACCTTCCTTTGAGGACATGGTTGTGATCTATGCATAACATTACAACTTATAGCTCGAGAAAACTTGGAAAGCAATACATATTTGAAAATAGAAACTTATTCCCTCTACAAGTATTCAATTCAATATCCCTTTTCAGAATATCCTACTTTCTCATTTCCCTTTCTACTAGTATCTTGAAATACTTAATAAGGGACTGTATTAATTAGAATTTTTTGTTGAAAACCTTCATACATAGATATTACAATAGAAAAATACCTAAGAACTGTTGCAACCAACTCTTCTAATGATGTAGAAATTTATGTAGTGTCACCACCTCTTTGAAAGAGGAAAACATCTTCATGGAGTAGAAAGATTCTTCCAAGATCTATGTTTTTTGAGTTCTCTCCACCACCAAAGCACCAGACTTCAAGAATACATCAGAAACATTGCAACAATCTCCTTGAAGTATGCAGGTCCTTGGATCATTTTTAAAAATTCAATGACTCTTTGAATGAATGGTCTGAAACCAAATATTTATGGGATTCTCCCCAACAGAATCACCAATATGTTGGTACTCAAATTTTCTATCAAATTGAATCCTAAAGGGCTTCCAGGCCTTATGGTCATATTCAAGGAGAGATTGAAATAAAACCTCTCTCCCCTACACTCCATGCTCTGTTAAATCTAGGAGGGTGATCTCAATACTGTACTTTCAGATACTTGTGTGTCATAGTATCAAACACACATTGAATAGATAAATCTCCTTTATATGCTTAGAAAACACAATACCCTAAAGGTATGACTGACCTTTATGGCAATGTACACACTAAACATGAGAAATATGATTCATTAAAGCTCAACACACAAAGATACAAGGATTGATAAGTAATTTTTGATTTAAAATATGTAGTTACTCAATAACTAATCTCACGAAACTGTAACATCAATAGACCAGTGTCTCATTCCAGGGTGGAGTCACCTAAACCATGAAATTTAAAACTCATTGCAGCTTTCATTGTATCATACTTACGCCTATCATATGATGCATTGTGCCAGTGATACTAGAAACCAAACTAGTCATAATTTATGAATCCAAGCATACAGTTGCACAAGCCTCTATTTATCTTCCTACAATTTAATTCATTCTTTGAATGAAAGTAACAACACAGAACATACATTCAAGGAAAAACAAGAAGAAAAATATCAGAAAACCCTTTATTTCTTTTATTCATAATCTATGCACTATGTACAATGGAGACAACTAACTTGGAATATATGATCATTTACTTGCAAATATAACATTACTGTGAATAAGTTCTTCATTACATGACTTAGAAAAAAAATTAGAAACTTAAAACTAACACTATACACTTAAGACCCTATTACAAAATATGCTTTCCTGTGAGACAAAAAAGAATGAGCAACTTCCTTTCTGAAACAAAAAATATGCACTTAAGGAAAGTGCAAAAAACCCTAAATGGAGATCTCCTAATGACATCTGGCACATTCAGGTCCATAGATCGGTAACTTCCTTTGCTTGCTAAAGAATAGGCTCATCGAGGAATTTGTTTTCTTTCTCCTCACTCCACTACCTTGCAACAAAAAAATATTACCCACGGGAAGACTTCATCCTTCATCATTATGCCCTACAACTTTAAAAATATGTTTGTGAAAGATATAAAAGTTCCTTCTTGAAAATCTATCACTTTCCATTTAACACTTTGTTGTAAAAATACCTATCACCTATTCATTTTTCACTTTTACTGTGCAACAAAGAAAATATTTTCCTCCATCATGGCTGAAAAATAATTACTTGCTTGTGAAGACTTTACTCATCTTCCTAGGAAACAAAATATTTTAGCTATGCTTCACCTTCAAGTTGCCAAGCAATTAAAATTTCACCTTAGTTTGTGAAAAAAATAATTAAAATTATTTGAGCTGCAAAAATTCTATTCACGTGCACTTTGCATATTTGATTATTTTTAGCCACTAAAATTTGTGAAGGTTTTAATATTTCACTCAGTTTTAAAAAATAGATATCCCGTATTTTCCTTCACACTTTTCACCTTACTTGTCCCACCGTCGCACATCTTCATTACAAAGAAAACTACAAAAACCAAACAGCGATGCACGATGGAGAAAATGCATCTTCGTGCATTGGAGATGTATTAGGAGAGAAGGCATGAGAACAACAATGAGTGATCCATTGTGGTTGCTAAAAAATATTTACTTGTGAGGCTTTACTTTAATCTGGTTATGAAAATATTTACCTGTGGACTTCATATTTTAATTATTTCTCAACAATTAAACATTTTCATATACTTGGTAAAGCCTTTATTTCCTTTTCCATAGAATACTTCATTTACCCATAGATTTTCACCTTTGGTTATTTCCCCACTGTTGCCATAAAACTCAAATATTTTCCATTTTACTTTGACAGGCCCAACAATTATCGCACATCGCGGATATGATTAGAGAGAGATAAAACAAAACAATGATGGGTGAAATAAGGAGAGGATACCATCGTGCATCACTAATTTCAACTTGATTTTCCATTCAAAATGGGGATGAGTGCTACAATCCTCATGAGATTTACCATGAAAAAACATCCAATGAGAAGAAAGGAATAATTTTTCCGTATAATGAACATTTGATAATATTTTATATTATTCAAACTTGCTACTCACATGCCAATTAAAAATCCATCACTTCGGGAAGGCCATCGTTGATTGCTTTGGAAAGAAATTCCACCAATTAGCGATGGGTGATGGACTCAGCAACCATCGCTCATCGCTGATTTAAACTAGCACCTCCATGAAAAGAGAGATGTGCGATGATCATTGATTCGATGAGGAATAATACAACTCAATCCATGATGGGCGATGAAGAGAAACTACCATCACTGATCGCCAATTCAAATGGGATATACAAATCAAAAACAACGATCAATGATCAGTTCATCTGTATAGTAGTGAAAATCATACTTCAGCCAATTAGAAGCAAGAATTAAACTTGCTTTGATAAAAAAACATTTGAAGTTGTGCTTTATAATTAACCTAAATGCATTTTTCATATTTCCATAATGTTTAAAATATTCAAAAATATTTTAAACATAAGTATTTGTAACTTTAGAAAAATGTAAAATTCAATTACGCCTATAGGCCAAATGAAGAAATTTCACTGTGCACAAATGGCGACCCCTAGATCCAAGGATTTTTGTGTGCAACCATAATAAATTATTTAGAGAAAATCCATTTCCTCAAAAATTTTCTAGCCATCAAAAATCAGATACCTCCTTTGTAAATTGGCCCCTGGGATGTGTTCGTCACACCAGAAATGCATTAAAATAACACATCATATGACCTCTGTTTTTATAAAAATGAAGCTGTAGAGGTTTTAGACCAAAACATGAAATGGGTTATCCTTATATTTTGAAAATTTGAAACCTTTTGGGACAACAATTTTGGCCATCTTGCAGTTAGAAAAGGATTAGTTAATCCATCAAGGCTCATCCAGCAAGCGTGAAACTCAGCATGCATTTTACCATTTTAACCAAAAATTTAGTGCAACAAATGGCATGGAAAAATTCTTCTTAAGGTGAAAAATATTAAATATCACAGTGGCTCACTTGGGCCTTTTTGCAATTTCACCTTTCAGAAACCAACTCGTGCACACCAAGTCACCTCCTTGAAAATTTAACAAATCTTCTCCTGGGGAACTACCACTAGACACACTAGGTAATTTGAGTACACAAAATATGTGTGCAAGAGGGCTTCCCTTCAACCCAAATTCGTCAAAATATATTAAGGGTCAAAGGTGACCACTTTGAAGCATTCTGAAAATGTAGGTGTAAAAAGTGAACAAATTGCATTTGCTTTTGATCTGGTAAAAATATCAAATTTGATCACGAGACTCTGAAAATAGACTAGGGAGCATATGTATGTAGGGAGAATGGAGAGAAACAATCCATTCATCATGAAAATCATCTAGTTGCAAAATATAAGCTCGAATGGGAGGCCACTTCACAGAACTTAGAGTTTACAAACACCAGAAAAGTGTCAAAACCCTCTAGCTTTGCTTTTCAAAACACCGTAAAAACTCAACATGGGAAGCTGAAAATAGGCATGCACATTAACATATATCACATGAGTGTTTCCACAAAGGGGTTTTGCACAAAAATGAACTGGCTTCGAATTGTCACCCTCCAAAGTAGGTCACTTGGGCAAATTTTTTCAGGGGCACTTTTGAGTGTGCAGAGGCAAAATTTTCAATATGGGCACTTCAAATTTGAAGGTTCCATCACAAGGTAAAAGAAAAAATTATTTGTAAGAATGGAGAAGTCGAAACAAGATCTGAAAACCCTAAAAATTGTTGTTTTAAGTTGCACTGGGATTGATATGCTAAGCTGGGTAATTAAGTCCTACTACAAGATTTTGGGAAGAATCTAAAATCTCTTGGTGAATATGCAGAATCTACAAAAAAATGCAAAAAAGGGTCATACTGGGATTTTTATGCCCAATAGGGCAATTTAGTCTCATTACGAGGGTTTGACTGATATTTATGTTGCCTCTAGTAATCTTTTGTAGCTTCCATCTTGTCCAATTCGTCAAGTCCAAAAGTCTGAATTCTGTCCTATAGGTGAGTTTCAGTCAAGATGAAAACTTCTTGACAACTTTGACAACTTTTGCAACTTTTTCTTCAAAGGATCTCCAAGCTCTAATTGACCTAGATCTGCAAACACACATCAAGAGGGAAATTTTTTATTTTGTTAGGGGATAGGGGTTTGCCTTGGTCAAACCTCATTTTGGTAATTAAACGTTGAAATGAAATAGAAAAGCATGAAGGAATGATGAATGAACTGAATACAATGTTGAAACTCACCAAACCCTTGAAAAAAAGGCTACAAACTTGTGTGGAATAGCTTCAATGGATGTGGATCTTGACTCTTGATTGAATGCTTAAAGATTTGTCTTGAATGCTTGCTCGAATTATGAAAACTTACATCACAAATGTTAGCTCACAAACACACATGGGTATGTGTAGGATTATCATGGAAAAAATAGGCACTTAAGTGGCAATGAAAATTCAGAAAAATCAGAGTTAGGCAACTTGACATAAAAATTTGAATAAGTTATCTATATTATTTCAAAAATATGTAAGAATATAATCTATGGAAAATTGAATTTAGTTTCTAAACTACTAAGTTTATTTTATTTTTATAAAACTCTATTTCGTGAACAATTGAAATTTCAATGTAGTAGTACTTAAATTTCAGGGGAAAAATAATAAGTAGGTTTCTGTCTGACCACCCTAACCACAATAAAATGATAATATTTTTTTATAAGATTTTAGATATAAGTAGAGGACTCATGTCCGGATGTGACGCATGTTTTTTTATAATTTTTTTCCAAGTAAATAATTAACTATGAATTTTTTATTACAAATTTTTATAAATACTTGTATGTCTAACCACCTTGACTTGGTCAAAACTTCATAAAATTCAAAAAACAAAATTTAATCCTATAGTATGCGAAACATAGAATGTGACACATATTTTGGATTCAAAAAATATAATACCCTTTGAAAGTTATAGATTTTTTTCAATCAGCCTATAAATCAGGACTTTAGTCATAATTCTAATAGAAAATGAATAATAATTATTTATTAAATTGAAAGTAAAGAATAATTTATATTGGTGGAAAGCTGAGAGTCTCCTCTACAAACCCTTTTCGTTTCATCAATTTTGGTTAAAAATAAAGTCGTCAGCCACATGGACGAAGTTTAGAAAAACAAGGTGAGTTGTCAAACACGTTTTTTGCGTTGAATTATTAGGATTGGCATGTCAAAGCCAAATACCAAAGCAAGCCTGAGGCTAATCCCAAGGCAATAAATTCTTTGTCAGAAATATTGGATATCCATTTCAAATCGGATATCCATTTTGAATTGGATATCTGATTTGGTTTATATATGATTTTAAAAAATGTTTTACACATTATAATATATGATTTAGAAAATGCAATAAATATTTTATAGTTTATTTTAATATATCTAGTTTAGAATATACAATATAGTTTATAATTTAATATATAATATAATATACATATGTATAATATTTAAATATTATTTCTATATTTTAGTTAATGTATATATATATTACTAATATATAAGATATTATATAACTAATTAATATTACAAACATATAAAATATTTAAATATTATCTCTTTCCCTCTCTCTCTCTCTCTCGAATTATTCCCCTCCTAATTCTCTCACTCCCTCTCTCTCTCACTATCTCTCTCATTATTCCCCTCCTAATTCTCTCTCCCTCTCTCTACCCTTCTTCTCCTCTTCCCCTCTCCCTTCCCCCTCCTAATTCTCTCTCTCTCTCTCTCTCTCTCTCTCTCTCTCTCTCTCTCTCTCTCTCTCTCTATCTCTATCTCACTCTCACTCTCACTCTCTCACTCACTCCTATGTCTCTCCACTCTACCCTTAGCCCTCTACCATTAAACCTTAAATCCTTAAACCCTTAAACCCTCTACCCTCTATCTCTCTCCCACTCCCTCCCTCTCTCTCTCTCTCAAGACTCTCCCTCATCCCCCCTCTCCCTCTCTCAAGTCTCTCTCTCACTCACTCCCTCTATCTCCCTCTCATCTACCCTTAACCCTAAACCATAAACCCTTAACCCTTGAACCCTCTACCCTTTACGCTTAACCCTTGAACCTATATCTCTCTCCCACTCCCCTCCCTCTCTCTCT
>VDFB02193867.1:754517763-754537735 GCA_007258455.2 Sequoia sempervirens | reverse complement strand
TTGATATTGTAATTGTTAGAATAGATTAGGTGAGAGGACAGTGTAGCATCACTCATTCACGAGTGCCCTGCTACGCTTCAATTCCTTCTCACAATAGGATGTTTTGATTATATATATATATATATATACATGTGCTACTTGACGGTTATTTGGATGTAGGATTGCAGGAATAAGTCTCGATTCCACCTGCTTTGGCAAGACAGGGCGAGCATTAAACTAACCCAATGGGTAAAATGTTGAAAAAGGGAGTAGATTTGGAAGTGCCCCCGTCCCAAGTCCGTTGTCTTGTTGTAAGTTGTTGCGTCATGACTGAAGTTTTGTCTTTGTTATTATGTAGTTTGATTGTTGAGTATTTATTTAATTTATGGTTAGTGTTTAATTAATTAATCTTATTTGATAAGATAATTAATTAATGTTGCATTGTTATTTGATTTAATTGTGAGTTAGAAAAATGTTAAATTTAAATATATTGTAAATTAAAAAGTGATTTAATTAATTGAAAATGTAAATAATTATTTAAAATTAATATTGATGAGGATAATTAAATATTATCTTTTTATTAATATTAAATTAGCAAATCTTGTGTAGATAATATCTTAAGGAAAATAAATTATTTTAATTAAAATTGTAGATAAGTTGTGCTTTTAAAAGCTGGAAAAAGGACCAATAAGGGAAGAGGATTTTTGAGAAAAGAAAGCGGAAGAGCTTTATTGATTCTTTTTTGATTTATTATTTTTATGAAATTATTCACACACAAGAGTTTTCTTTGTTGATTTTAGGATCTGTAAATGGAAAGAAAAAATAAGCTTTAGTTGTGCTTGGGTAGAAAAATTGTTTGAAAAGATAGATTGAAAAAAAAAGTTCTGAAGGAATTGAGAGGAGGTTACAGAAGGGATTCTTCTTCAGACAAAGGACTCCAAGTTTTCTCCTTTTAAGTTATTAATATTTCATTGCTCTATAACAAATCTAGTTGCTAGGTTTTCGAAGATTGATTGAATGAAGTTTTGTGATTTGAAAACTTGTTCAGATTAAAACCCTTGGATTACTTGGTAGGAAGACTATAGTAGAATCTTCAATAATTCTTCCATATAATTGTGAAACTTAATGTTGGAATAAAATTATGTGTATTACTGATTGAATTGATTGTCTGTTTTATTTTCTATCTCGTATGAAAATCTGAATGTTCTTATTTCTTATGTCATAAATTTTGTTTAAATATATATGCATATATTTATAGATTCAAATATATGTTTATACAGAATAAATAAATAAATATCTGCTTAATTTATATATATGGATTGTGTTATGTTATAAGTTACATAGTTGCAGACCTTTGCACTGCATAGATATCCGTGATTAGGAGGTATTTTCAAAATATATATATATAAACACAAAGATAAATATAGGCATATATATTTGCTCATAATTACGTTTTACCAGTTTCTGGTTGTGTTTCAAAATGAATAGAATACCCTTGTCTTTGAATTTCACGTTATTATTGATTGTTCTGGATACAATAAAATTAAAAAATAAATAAGTAATATAGATATATATTTTTATATATATAAAAATATATTGAGGATTCGTATTTGGTACTAAGAAATAAATAAGTAATATAGATATATATTTTTATATATATAAAAATATATTGAGGATTCGTATTTACCTTTTTATAAATATAAACTTAATATATATATATATCGGCGTATATTGCAAATCCGCAGTTTCTTATTCTATGTTTGATTTAATGAATTATCATTTGCTTGGGGTTCGCGTTTGAAAGTTTATGAACAAAATGCAATTTTTATTATTATGGCAGTGGGTGGTCAGCCAGGCCATACCACCCCCATCCCCAATGCAAGGGCAGTAGAGGTTGCGGACTCCCATGAGGGAGGTACGCAGTACCATACTTTCTCCGTATTGGTAAGGAAAGTATTAAATGCGTCTCTTCTTTTCTTTTAACTGCAACTTCCTTTGATTATTGATTAGAATAATATTTCGGTTATAGATAATTCTTCATAATGGATTTCGCTATTTTATATATTTATATATATATATATATAAATAAAAGTTATTGGTAATACTAAGGTTATCATATATTGCTTCTAGTAAGATATTTTATAAATTTGAAAATATGTTTTATATGCATAAATTTAAATAAATGTTTTATTTTATTATATATATATATATAGAAGATTTGATATATTGTGATTATGGGTATTATATGATAATTTTAGGAAAATTGCAATATTAAGTGTAGTTGTGAAAGTTAGAGATGAATCTTGTGTTTTTTAAATTAAATTGAACTTTCCTGAGTTATTGACTTATTGTTTGGTGAAATTTATTGAGTTGTGAAATGAGTTCTATGGTGTTGTTTTACAAACTTCTTACTCTTGAGAATATTCATTTAATGCTTTGTGATTTTCCTTTATTCGAGTTTATGAATTGCAGGAAAACCCTAGAGTCAGTTTGTCCTGTTGTAGGAAACTTAAGTTGTTGTTTATGAAATTCCAGAGGTGGGATACTGATGTTAGTTGTGATATCGTATTTTGATGCTTGGTCTATGTTCTAACCATGGTTATGTTTTAGTTTGCTTTTCAATTATACCATTTGTGGTTATGTTTCATATGTTATGGCGAGATGGCTATGCCTCGCAGAGAATCCATGTGATTGGTTTACTATTTCTTGTGGTACAATCCTGTTGTGTTGGGTATTTATGTGCTTAAGTGTCTAGAGAGAGTGGCTCTAGTGGGGGCCAGTGCACAAAGGGGCTGTCAGGGTAACCCATCTAGAGTTAGATTAATCAGTGATAACCTAAGTAATAAACCATGGGTGGGATTAAACATTAACAAGATAATTGTGATGCCTCGTCTGCCTGTTAGTGCTATCACAGACTAAATGGGATCGAGAAGGCCGTGGTTGGCAAGATCGTTGCCTTGTCTTCACAAAAGGTTAACGACTCCGCATGAGTAACCCTATGGAGCGACACTTTGAGATAGGCTGTCAAAAGAACCATAGATGGAGGCGGCACCTTAACTTGGTTGTCTGGAGAATCCATGTAGAGATGGAGGCGGCACCTTGTGATAGGATGCCTGGATAATTCATGTTAAGCCATGCGATGACACTCTCCTCTAACATTTTGTTTTTGTTATTTTACTGAAGTCCTCTGTAAGTGATTTATTGATTTGTCTTTGGTTATTGTTGGAAGTAGTCTTTGATGTTATGTCTTGAGTTTTATTGATGTTGTGTTGTGACTAGTTGTAATTTTGGAAAGTGGTTTATTGTTATGTTCAGAAGTGATTTGTGGTTATGCTTTTTGGTTTTATCATTGTTAGGTTTCCAAGTGGTCTTTGATGTTAAGTCTTTATCGGAGTTATTATTTTATGTTAGCATGCTTGGTCGGGGATCCTTCCTTGTCTACTCCCAGCATGGGGGTGGTTGGGTGGAACGTGCTACGCACCCCATTGGTTTCCCTTTTTAGTTGCAGATGTATCTTTTATTGCAGGGTTTTGGCGGATGTTGATGATCCAGTAATTCTTTGTACCAGATGTATGTTTATACCTCAGATGTAATGTATTCATTGATGTATCGTCTCCCACTTGTGATGGGAAGACCTTGATGTAATTTGTTATATGTTTATGATGTTGTACTATCTTATGGATGTAATATATATTTAGGCCATGTATTTATTCAAGAATGATCACTTGTTATAGTTGGTTATGTTGAGTTGTATCTATCAAAATATGTAACACTTTATATCTTTATAATTTCATTTATTGTCATATGTACTTATGGTATTAATATGGTTACTGTTAATGGATATTTTAAATGATGATATGTGAATGAATGGATTTATGTAATTGTTTAATTATGGTTTAATATATTATCGTTGTTATGGGTTAGTATAGTAATGTCACCTCGTGTACCCCAATGGAATTAGTCGTGCAACTTAATACATTGTTATATTGGAATACTTAAATACAATCTTATGTTCTTTTTTAAAAATTATTTCGTTGTTATTATGGTACCTTTGGGGTTTGCGGTGGGGCATGACATAGGACCAAGGATATGAAGGTTTTCAAGGAGAAGAGAATAAAGAAATGAACAGTCATTCATGAAATGGACTAGGGCTAGGCAAAATTACATTATTGCCACACGGATGGAGATGTGTGTGACCAGTCTCCTAATGAGATCATTTTCATACATCCTCCCTCTCTCTCAAGTCTCACCCTCCTAGCCCCTCTCCCTCTCCTAGGTATCTCTCTCACTCACTCCTATCTCTCTCCCCTCTACCCTTAACCCTCTACCTTCTACCCTCTACCCTTTATCCACTAGTAGAATTTGGGAAATAAATGATTATGTGACTAAAAATTTTAATCATATGACTAAAATTTTTAGTCATGTGACTAGCACTAGTAGAATACTACAAATAAATGACTAATTTGGTCATCTATAAGTGACTAATTTGGTCATCGGGCAAAATCACAACTAAATGACTAATATTAGACAAATACAAATGACTAAATAAATGACTATTACTCCTCTATTCTTTTTTCTTTCGAATTTGATCATAATCCATAGAACTTAAGCCCCCTTATGAGACCCCTACCTAAGCTTGTTCACCTCCCAAGGGCAGGTTCTTATGCATTACTCACTCATTCACTACTAGAAACACCACTTTTTGTCTGACTTGCATGTGTCAAGCATGCCACCAGCATTCATCCTGAGCTAAGATCAAACTCTCAATGAAATTTAGAGTTTCATTACTTATTACTTATAGCTCCCTTCTTTGTGGACAAAGTTGATTCACAAATTATCTATCATCTATATAATATTAAGTCCTCTATTTAATAGAATCTATATATAAATTCTATTAAGTCATGTATACAATATTATTATATTATATTATATTAATAATATTATATTATATTATATTATTTTATAATATATTAATTATATTTATATTATATTATTAATATTCCCAATCAATTTTTTTTTGCATAATGGGCACCATATTTACTGCCAGCCATTTTCGTTTTAATAAAAATCTCTAAATCCCTGGTGGAAACCTTATTTTCAGGCTACAGCTCACCAAATCGGAGAAGTGAAAGGTCAAAACCAACGAGGAAGGGTTTGGAGGAGCTGAAACCAATAGCAGCGGGGAAAGCGGCAAAATCTACAGGTAAAGGATGTCCTAATATTAAAACCTAAATGTGCTTAGTATTAGGATCTTGGCCGTAATTTTCATTTTAATAGGAAAATTAGCTCTAGCACAAGGAACACAAGGTGGAGGAACACAAGCTATTGTCAAGTGACATAGACCATTGTTCATTCTATCGAACAATAGATATACTAGAACAATTATTCATCAAAAGTGTGCCAAAGATCACTGTCACTTATTATCATCGACTATTAAAAACTTGTTTGATTTCAAATTTCCAATGAGCACTTTTCCAACCACATCCATCCCATCATGAAGATTCATACCTAAATTAACAATCTACTGATCAACAATATCAACACTTTGAGCACTACGCATAGTATTACCAGGTGCTCTATCAATATAACTGTGAATTTGTTCATACAGTAATGGTCTTTGTCATCTCACTAGAATCATTGGTTGTCTACCATTCCTTTCAATTCTTGGCAACTGTATAACAAGCATGATCTCAGATGAATGGAATACAATAACCCCTGGTCTAGTAGCTTGTAAATTTGTCTTTAGGGATATCCATGATAATAGTAAATTGCACAATAATGAGACATAAGTGACTTAATTGTGCAAGTCAATAAGGTACCTCCTTTTGTCCTGTTATACATTGTTATTTTTGTATCTCCATAAAAACCATAAAAATCTCAATTGAAATATTCATCAAAACTTACTCCATTCTTTATTAAAACCCCTAACATACCCAAGCAATTTTTCTCTCAAGTAAAGATCTATTTATTATCCCACCCAGCCTTATTACTAGAAAACATTATTGGCATATAGGCAATCAAAAATTAAATGGAGAAAAGACTCATCCATATTGCAAAATGGACATACAAACACACTAAGACCAGTGACTTTTAGGATAGAGCCAACATCATGTTTTTATAACAATAACAAACATCTAAAGCAAGCCTTCTTGGGCTCAATCCATGAAGGGAAAATGTGATTAAACACATATTTCCAGTTCCAAGGAGAAAGACCAAGACCCTAGTTATTTAAAGTATCTATGCCACTTTTTGGATGTTAGAAAGCATCAAATATATCTTTTTAATAGCCTCTTTAGTAAGAGGGGAGCCCTCTTTCCATTTCATGTTATCCAGTATTTTAGGGTTGAATGCAAAAAGTTCCAACACTTGTAAATCATAACTAGGTGTTAATGACTTCTTGAATATCTATTTTTGTGGTTGCAGTTAGAGATCTTGCAAATTTTTCTATGTTGTCTGGTTGGTTGTCACAGTTTGAAATTGAAATTGATCCATTGCTGCATTTGGCTATTTTTCTTCCTCTATAGTCTTTGTATACTGAGGAGATTCATGTTTAACAGTATATGATCAATGTTCATGATGCTAGATTTTGCATTATGAAGTCAGACGTGGGGCCAATGACTGTCACAGCATAAAGCAAGTTGAAATTATTATAGATATTTCATAAATGAAGTTCACTAGGGAGTTAGAATGGGAATTCAAAGCTTCCTTTCATTTAACATTTGCATGTCACACCTCCAGACAAGAATTACTTCTAAATATTTGTTGTTATTTGACTAGATACTACATTTTCAACGTTGTAGTCACAAATTCTTCAATTCATTCAATATATTGTGAGATATTTAAATCAATTCAACCATCCTATAGAAATATAGATATGTGTGAGCTTTTCAAGTGATTTAATCTTGAGTTCCTGGTTGTAGAATGTAAAATTTACCATGTGATTTGAAATTTTCACAAGAGAGTTAAAAGTTCCATCCTATGACCATTGGATGAAATTTTTTGGTCAAAATAAATGTATCCTATCCTAGCATTATTGTTTGTCCTGATGATATTGCCTATTGCTCAACAGAGTGCACAAATCTTTATGTAGTTATTATAACCTTTGAAAATTTCTTTGTAAACTGTGAATGATTTTGATGGTGGTTTGGAGGATTGGTTGTGCAATCAATAGGTAAGATGCAGTCTCTAATGTGTAGTAGAAGAAAATATATGTTAAGAGGTGAGGACATTCAACAGAGTGCACAAGGCAATGCTTATTGTTAGTGATAGTTTTTTCTATATACCTTTAACTTACAAATATGCTTTCTTCTCACACAGCATGGAAGCTAATGTGATTTATTAGATCAGTGTTTCTATTAGGAACATTAAATATGGTCTTGTCATATATATATGTAGGATTACATCATGATGATTAGACAAAGTATTGGAAGGATGCAAGCAAGGAATGTTGTTTCTGGAAAATCATACTAGTATATGAGAATGGGAGAGTGGATCCCTTTTTCAGGGAGTTCATTGATGGAGTTATTTTAATGTTGTTGGTAATTGAGTAGATTGAAAGATCGAATTACTTGTTGAGAATTTTGTATAATTGCAGCCCCATTCATTGTGTATGGAAATAACATTAGAAGAGCATGCAAGCGTATCACAGTCTGGAAGAATTAAATGTGTGGAATCCAAATGCTGAAAGAATTGTAACACCATGCATGCAAGAAAAAAGGTGAATGCAAAGAAAAATGATGCCATATATATATAAGAAAAAAATACCAAAAAGATTTGACATTTAATAAAATAATTGAGTAGAAAAGGGAAAATTAAGTATAGGGTGATGTGATCACAAACGCTGGAGTAAACTCAAGTTTGTAGTATATGAACATCGCTTTTTATTGCTTGCAGAGGAAGATTTATCTAAAGAAAAATTTGTTGGCTGCTCGATTGGATGAAAACAAATGATCACTAGAAACAAATTGTTACACTTTTAGAGGTTAGCGATTAGGTATAGGTAAAGCTCCATCATGACAGGTAGAATAACATTAAGTTTGTTCCTTGATTTTGTGGATCTTATTAAGCATCCAAAGAGAAAGGATAAGAGGCTTTTTTTTATAAACCAAATATTACTTCATAACAATGTATGGAGGAATTTGTCTAAATACCAAAGGGTTGGCCTATTTATTGCTTGTGTAAGATATATTTTAGTTACTATTTAATTAATATTTTATTACTGTGTGATCTGATGAATCCTTTAGATCTATAATTAAATGGTGGCATCCAAAATTATAAGAGAGGCTACACTAATTAGAAAGAGGCCCCTCATGTGGTGATAGAAGCCATTTAGTTATTAAGTGAAAGAAGACAAAATATTGACAGGGACTCCAAAAGAGGGACACAAGGGTTCCTTTCCCCTTACAATTTCATTCATTATTTAACTAAAAGCAATGATGGAGCTCCTAATGAATTCACATTGGGTGATACCTAGGGACTATATTAATCCCGTGTATGAATAATGTTATGTATAGTGATCAGATAAAACATATTCACATGCTAGTTCCCAACTTCATTTTTGTTATTAAGCCCCTATCATCATTATTAAGAGGCATTTGTGATGGTAATATTGATCAGACATATGTCTTATTCGAGAATGTGATTAATAAGTCATAAATACTGTATAAACATTGAGATGCTATGAATGTTGTTAACATTTTAATTTGTGGCATCAATACTTTGCAAAAATATGAGTAACTCTCTTAATGAACAGTGGAAAATTCTGTAACAGATGTAATATCATCTTGAACAAAGTGAATTCCCTCTACATTTTAGTGGGGAAGCTCCCTCGTATGGTGAAATTATGTGAAGTTTGAGTCCAAATATTGGTAGACTCTTCTCCTTTCTGATAAAGCAACTTGCTTGTAATTTTCCCATTAATGTCAATGGAATACAGTATCTAACATGATGGAATACAATGTTGCTCATGAATGGATGTGCTAATTTCCTTTTTACAAAGTCTAATTTTTAGCTTGTTGAATGGAATTTAATTATACCCAGCAAGGGATATTTAGCTGCACATTTTGTTTCATCTCTCTCATATTTTGTGATGCTAGAGTTTGGAAGGTGGATCTTTGTATCATCCACATGTCAACTAATCTGGGTAAAGCTTTGTGTTTCTATAGATATCAAAAGATGTATAATAAAAATCATTCACCTATTTCCATCATCATTAGGGAGGAGGAGCTTCTGAAATGCCATGTTTTTTCTATTTTGAGTTATCCAGGTGTTCCTCTGCATATTCAGTTCAACCTAGGTTTTCTCCTCTTCTTTTTTATGCCCTTCCTTTCCTTTTATTTTCCCAATTGTTTTGTGCTTTTGGATAAAAATTACTCAACAATATAAAAATCCTTTATATAAGGGAGCTGCCTCTCTCAATTGTAAAGGGAAATCATTTTGTTCAAAGTGTTTCCCACATCTGTTATGGAATTTATTGTTGTTCATTGGGTGAGTTATATTTTTGCAAAAGATTGAGGCAACAAATTCAAATGTTAACAAATGTGAATGTCTATGTATGGATGATAGGCTTCTTTGCTTAGTCGCCATTGTTTAATATGCAACAATACAAGATGGTCATATTACATAAACAAAATTATGAAATCATTAGTTTCTTTGGATCATTTGTCAAAGAAAGTTTTGGGATGTTTTATTGAATTAGAAAGTTTGGATTAGTGGAATTGGGTAAAATAAGATAAAGAAAGGAAAAAATTCAAGTAAAAAAGTATATTCTTGGGCCATTTGAATGTGATGAGAGTCAAGTGGTTGGGTATGCCATAAAGGTTCCACTGAATGTTCTTTTTGTGTTCTTTGTTAGTGAATGATTAGCTCTAGTTTTCCCCTTGTGTCTACACTGTGCTCCTTCTTACTTTCCTACAGTAGTTAGATGAGCAAATGGTTTGCATTAAATCCCATAGATGTATGGGCTTGCTATCTTCTGCTGCATTTCAATAATGAGTTTTCCATGGTTGAGCAGTCATTCGATCTTTTTAAGCATTTGATTTTCTCAGCATCTCTCAACTAGTTGATCTTTGTTCTAATAGTTTTTTTCTGGCTTATGTCTGTCAGGAATATTCATGTCAAATCATTACATGCAATTATTGGTAACTACTTCTTCAAACTTATAATTGAATCACTTTACTTGTAACTAGAGATGTGTAGGTTTTCTAAATTTTTGAAAGTAGAATTTTTTATCATCCTTTTATCTTTACAGATCTAATAGATAGCTGCATTTTAGCACAAAAATTATTCTTTATATATGAGAAGAGATCCATTTGGTGGGTTGTTTTCATGTCAAAGGTTAACATAATGTGAGGTGGGTCACTTGTTAAAACGAGAATTAACTCAAAGTTCAAAATTGATGATAAACATATGTATACATGGGAAATGTTATTACATTTTACCTTGGTATACTCATCAAATTCAAAGTATGTAACCCCTCTACTCTTCATGATTGTAACACATATATTCACTAAATGAGTCTAATGAGAGATTTTTCTTCATGTGAAAAGGGTCAATGTTAATAAGGTCACAGGATAGGTTGATTCAAGTTTTTATAAATGGCATGTTGGGTACATTATGTTTCACAAAAAAAAAAGTACATAATTTTAGAGATAAGTTTGTCTACAAATTTTTATTGTTGTGTAAAAGAACTATGTTGTGTGATACATGACGCTTGCAAAGGCCATAGTCTAGGAAGAAGTGTTTCCTGGAAAAGACTCATGCAATTTTTTTTAACTATTGATGTTTTGGAATACACTACATGATCCATCATTAGGGTGAGATATATATTAGATTTACATATAAGGGTAAGTGCACCAAGATGGTTCCCAAAAAAGGGGCTTAAGTGGCCCCTTTTTCTGAAATCAGGAAATACTGACCTTGGACGTGAAATTGAGGATAGCTACACTCAAAATTTTTAGATGGAACAAAAACAAGGACCGTAGTGCTCTGAGTCTACTTTCTAAACTACTAATTTATTTTGAAAATGGTTGAGATTAAGGGGTTCAAAAGGGGACACACACAAATTGCTGTTGTTTATCGAGAAAAACATAACATAACAACTCTTGTGTGACCCAAACGGTGGACTTTTTTGTAGTATTTTTTAAAATGGCTCTAGTCAAGTTAGATAAATATGTCTGAAGGAATTTGGATATTTTCTTGTTTTTGGAATTTGATTTTTATTAATTTTTTCTAAGTGGGCACTTCCTAAAAGTAGAATTTGGCCGTGCTCCCTACATTTTTAAACAATAGATTTTTTTTAATTTTAATTTTTAAATTATAGAATGGAGTCTAGTTTCTAAAAATGTAATTTATTTTAAAAATTTTGATGAACGTTAATTTATAGCAAAAAAATACCAAACACTGCTTTTTGAAGAAAAACAGACATACAAACAAAAGAAATTATGGATGAAAGGCTTAACATTGTTAGAAAGTGAAAAAAATTACATCGTTGGAAAGCTAATAAAGAACCTAACATTACCCATGTGTTCGATTTTCTTGATATTGAACTAGATGCAATCTTGATGGTGAGCAAGAACCCGATTATGTGAAAATTTGTTGAATTTGGAAAAAACACGTCTCTGGTCTTTGGGAACGTCCTCCAAGCCTTTGGGTTGGTATTCCAAGGCAAAACCAAAGCAAATTTACAAAGAAAATCGCCAAACTTTTTTTCTTATCAAAAAGCTTACAGAGAAAATTTCACTGATATACATTTGTGCTTGTTGTGGTTGTAACTGCATTATTTTATAGGCTTCATTGGAAGTGAATTAGAATATTCAAAGAAAAAACATAAAACTATACCAATTTTTTTAAAATTTTGTATGACTAAATAAGCTTTGAATTGTCAAATTTTTACTCATACAAGAACAATGAAGAATTAGCAATCAATAGTACAATACCTTCTAAATCAGATATCTCAGTCTTTCTTATCCACAAATGGTGAATATTCATTATGTGTTTCATTTGCTGATTCCAATTTAAGAATTTAATGGACTAAATCTCTTTGTTCCACTCATACATATGAGCATATAACTCTTCTTATGTGTTTATTTCCCTAAGTTTTGTGAGAGACAAATATAATAGCACATTTTGCTTTCACAGTTTTGTACATTACATTATTAGATTCTTTTCTAAAGAACCGCACATTGCCGAACTCATTTTTTACACAATAGCATAATTTTCTATAGGATAAAAGCTTTTATTCACACAGTATGATTGGAATTTAGAATCACAAATAAATAGTTAATATTTCTATCTTTGAAATAAAATTTTCTAAATGTATGTAGAATAGTGTGCATTTTTATTTTTGCATTTGCTTGGCCTTGTCTAACCAGAGCTTTCACTGATCTTGTGAGCCTATTTAACCCATTGTAATGAAGAGTGTAAAGCATTCAGTTTTTGTGGTTATATCTATTTATAATTTTATTCTATGTTGTTTGTTTTCTTCTTTCTGTAATGTCCCTGTTTGTGAATTTGCCTTAGGATTTCCTTCGGTCTTCCAAATATGTCCAAATCAATAGTTTATAGATATGATATAAATTTTAAAGATGAACTTGATTATTGAATTTAGACATGTAAATAATCTTAAATATATGATAGTATATAATTTGCAGTTATAATTGTCTGGGGTAGAAGCAGAAGGGATACCACAATATGAACGCTATTTTTGACTCCTCTATTTAATTATATGCACAGATTTGGGGCCAAATGATGTATAGATTTAAATAACCTCTCTCATTCAATTGGCAACCTGTCATAGCTGTAGCACTTGAACATAGAAATGTGTAAAAGTTTAAATAACCCCCTTGATGCTATTGGCAACCTGTCACAGCTGCAACACTTGAACATAGAAGACTATATAGGTTTAAATAACCTTCTCGATTCCTTTGGCAACCTGCCATAGCTACAACACTTGAACATAGAAGACTGTAGAGGTTTAAATAACCTTCCTGATTCCATTGGCAACCTGTCACATTTGCAACACTTGAAAATAGAAAGTTGCAAAGGTTTAAATAACCTCCCTAATTCCATTTTCAACCTCTCACAACTGGAGCACTTGAATATAATAGGAAATTTTAAAGGTTTAAATAAACTCCTTGACTATATTGACATTCTATCACAACTACAACACTTAAAAATAGAATATTGTCACAGTTTAAGTGGAAATAGAGGGTTTTTGAGTAGGTTTTTACTGAAATACCTTGAATCAAGTTTAGGAGATAGTTTAAACATGTTTTGTAGACATATATACATTTTTTTGTAGCTTTGGGATTGAGTAAAGGGCTTGGGAACTTGATGTTGCTTGGTTATGTGGCCTAAATGGCCTCAATTGCTGATTTGAGATAATCTATTGTGTAAGCTCTCAAGTTTGAGTTGTTTAAGTTGGGAAATGTTTTGAGTTAGTTATTTTGTTGTTTCTTAATGTGGTTTTGAGGATTCTACAAAAAATTTATGCCTTATTCTCAGTTGGAGTGCTTTGAATCAAGGTTTTGTAAAGGAAAAGTGCCTTGGAAAAACTGGATTGCATTGAAAGTTGGTTGTCTCAATGAAGGCTTTAGTTTGTAGATTGATTTTTTGTCTAGTGCAAAGTGAGTAGAGTTGTTTCTGACCTGTATCCTTGCATCACTCTTCATCTATCCTTGTATTATCTCTCCGAACAATGGGCAATATTCTAACTGGTGATGATTTGTAGACTTAGGTATAAGTTTATATTGACATTTTCTTTAGATTTTCATATCAATAATTAATTGCTCTTTTTGCAAGTGTATGATGTTGTCATTGTACTATTTCATTGACCTATGTTATGGTGTTTCATTTAATTTTAGTACATAATAAAAAATCAAGCACCTCATTTCCTATGAGCTCTCCTAACCCATAATCACAAGAAGAGCATTAAGAAGGAAGCTTGCTGGACCATTTCAATCATAATCACATGAAACACAGAACAAATTCAGGTCTTTCTATTTGTTATCTTGACTAGAGAAGCATCTTTGTTGAATGGTGTGAAACTAAATTATTTTAAGGTTTGCTATTTGTTAATGGATATTTTTGTTTTCAGGTTGTGATCGATGCAAACATCATTCCTCCACTTGTTCAACTCCTTCAAGCTGCTGAGTTTGATATTAAGAAAGAAGCAACATGGGCCATATCAAATGCAACTTCTAGTGGTACACATGAATAGATCAAGTATGTATTATTTTAACATATAATTGCATATATATAAATATATTATTAATGTACTGAGATTATCTATAGAAGTACAAATCTTAGGCTTACAATGTTAGGATGTGTTCTAGAGTGCTTACGATGTTGGAATCCATAGCTTGTTTGAAAGCACCTATTTTAGGCTTTTAGCCATAGTAGCATGGCAGTGAATTGTTTGATAAAATGCTTTGGTAGACATGTATTGAAAATGTGGTAGCATAGACAAGGTAGTGAACTATTTGAATAAATGCCTCCAAGGTGACAAAAGTCAACCATGCACACCTAATGACCAACTATATATGTAAATTGTAATGCAATAAGGGTTATTGACGCATGAAGTATGTGCAGACCTCATCCATTAAACCTACATGATTGCATGCACCTAGAACCCAAGCAAAGCTTACAATGTTAGGATGTGTTCGAGAGTGCTTCATTAATTCAAAGATTTTGAGAGGTTCCTTGCAAAATCCATTTTTTGCACATTCTGCAATCAATCATTTCATTCCATGAGATGACATCTCTTTAATAGTGCTCAACAATACATAAGAAACTAGTGCAATTTTTCCATTAATATGTCTAGATAATTTGAAGATCAATAAAGCACTAGTATGTGAATGGAAACACATTGTCATTGATGGCATGGTTTGTTGGTGTTTAGATGGTGTTGTTTCAGTGCCCACCTAGTGTCAACCCCTTGCAGGGCTGGTGGGCTTATGGGCCACTTTACTCATGCACTTGGACTATTGGTTGTTAGGGGATGGGGCCCCCTATTTGTGTTCCCACTAGCTGGGCCTGGTTAATGCCAATAACTCAAGCTGATGGCCCATTCAAAACCTTAATTTACAGAAAAAAATACATGAAACACATTAATTTATAGGTTAAAGCATAAAGGTGACATGCACTAATTTCTTGAAGAGATTCTCATTCAACCCTGATAACAAGGAAAAAACTGATGAAATTATTGAATTGGGCTGTCAAACTTTTAAGGATAGATGATCCAAATATTGATTTTTTTAACAGCTTTCCTGTAAGATTGTTGATTTCAACAAATTCACTTATGTTTATTAGTATTTAAAAGATATTGTTTTATTGCCATACATATGTGTGTGTGATATCTTTATTGTAAATACATTTATATATCATAGTGAATCAAATAATTAGACTAAAACTACATTTGGCATCTGCATCCAAACACACTTGGACTGGACTATACTTACATAAGTCAACATTGAGAACCAAACCAGATTTCTGAAATCAGTAATCATGGTGTTATTGTCATTAATGTTTATATCATATTGGTATCCTCAGAATTATTACAAATGGTCAATTTGCAAAACCTTAACAAATATTCCGTAGATATTCTTGTCCATAAATAGATAAAATATAAATACAATAATCTACAGGAAAGTAAAAATTCCCAAGTAAAAAGTGAAAAGGGAAATGACCTACCCAGATGTTTCCCTTTCATTATATTCTTCAAGAATTCCACTACTCTGGATGGCACGTGAGATCCTAATCCTATTTGAAATAGATTTGTTTCCAAATACCTGAAAACATGTACAACTTCCACCAATACCATGCACAGTCAAGGAAACAAAGTCCAAGACTCCACTCACAGGGTGAACAATAATACCCAAGAATTCTCTCCCAAGACCATCTACAAAACCAATAACACCATGTTCTCTTGTACTTTCCAAAGGTTTAGTTAACACTCTAGAGAAACCAAATTCCACACCCTATGCTAAAGCCTCAGTGCCTTGTAAAATGCCATCACCAACTCCTATAATTTTCCTTGAAGAATCCTACAAAAAATCCATTAAAATGTCATATAAGGACAATGAATATGTTCATATTTCTCAAATCTGTGGATTTTTCCTCAATTTAAATATAATTTTTGTGTTCACCCATTTTATGTGCAACTGAAGGAATTGTCCATCTGTGGAAAGTTTGGCAAGTCCTTTACTCAGAGATGCCAATTTTGAGCTTGTCATACCAAGTAAATCTACTCCAAAAAGCAAATGCAGGGGATTATGTATCAAATCTCTCCAAATCCAGTGGGTAATTGATGGTAAGACAACACATTTTCTCATGAACACGTGTCTGTGAACAACTTTCCTAAGATGGATCTGACAAAGCAAAGAGTTGCAATGATTAGGAACATAACTTCAAATGTTGACTTGTTTTCTTTCGATTTAACATGAAGACTTGAAACAATCAATCTAAGATCACAACTATTGATCCATAAATTCAATCAGAATTATTTATATGTGGAAGCTGAATTGAGATGTTGCACTAACCTGCATTTTGACTATATTCCCAATAGTGTCAATTACAGGACTCCAAATACCAAGCACTCCATGAGGCCTCTGGGAAAGTGTCGTCTCTAGTTAAAAATTTATCCTCATTTCTACTATATCAATCAAACTAACCCATAAAACAAAGTAGTTAAGTAAATTTCAACCTCAATTACATTGACATTAAAAAGATTGTCCATTCTCATCTTTCAGTGATCTAAATGAGATTAAAATTTCTCTCAAATAATGCTTGAGAATAAGGAGTGCTTAAGAGCTCATTAAAAAGCTCTTCCCTTCATCTTGATCCACCTGCACCACCTTGACATACTTGGTAAGCTCCTCGTTATGGGATCTCAAATCACACCACCAGTGGAGTCAACTACACCCTCAGAGAAGCAGTTTCCTCATTTGTTGTAGATGCCTCCTCTACCTATATTTGCAGGCCCTTCTAAGAGGGATATTGAGCTACCATGCTTACTATATCCAAAAACAGTAGCACACTTCCTTTTCCTACACCAACATAACCAAATTTCAAAAAAGATATTCCTTGATTAAGGCATGTGTGCGCCTCTGTTTGTTGTTTCTTGTAGGGACTGGATGAGCTTGCTTTGAAACTCTAAGGCCATTGGCATATAGACTTCTTGTAGAGTTAATTCATCATGTTTGGTTGGACCTTTCACTTTCTCAGGTATTTTTTTTCTAACTTTATTTTTAGTATTTGAGTAATTTTCACTTTTCTAAAGTATGCTTTTGTGTTTAGTACAATTTATTTTTGCTTCAGAGTGATTTTTCTCCCCTCTCCCCTCTCCCTATTTGTATGTTACTTTGTCATAAAAAACATATTAAAATATTTAATGTTGATGATCATAAAATTCTTTAAAAAAAATTTCTTGTGACTTTTTCAATTATACCTTCATGTTCATCTTAAAAAACTCAAATCTAGGCTTTTGGAGGATCAAAAATAAGATGTATTTTATGTTTCTTATGCTATAATTGGATATATGATTACATTAGATGATTGTAAAGTTTAGGGTAGTTTTGAAGGTCATTCCCAAGTGGGAAACTAATTTGGTGTATCAAAGTAATTTTCCTCCTCTCCCTATTTGTTTGTTATCTTTGTCATAATAAATACATTTTATAGGATCTATTGTTGAAAATCATACAATTCTTTTTAAAAATTTCTTGTTCCTTTTTTAATTGTACCTTCCATGTTCATCTTAAAAAAACTCAAATCTTGGATTTTGGATGATTGAAATAAGATTTATTTTTATGTTTCTTATGCTCTACTAGGATATATGCTTACATTATATGATTGTAAAGTTTAGGGTAGTTTTGAAGATTACCAAGTGGGATACTATTTTGGTGTATGAGATCTTCCTTGTGGAAGCCCACAAGGGTCTTATTTTTCTCATTTATCTTATATGTTGTTCAAAAAGGCATAAAATTCTCCCCCTTAAAGACTCAAACTTTTTTCTTCTCTATTGATTACACATGCCTTCATTCATACAACTTGCTCAGGTTGTATCATTAGGTACACTCAAGTTTTATAAAATATTCATTTATTCTTGCTACGTTAAAACAAAAAACTTTGTTTTCTGTGTTTGCAATATGATGCTTTAGTTGAAGCTTTGTAAATCATTGCCAAGGAATATGGCCATTATGTTGAGATGTGGACTCATAGAATTGACAAGCCATTTTTTTGTGGACTCAGATTTGACAAGCCATTTCCAATACCTTGTATACCTGTCAAACGTGGTTTTCTAAATGTTGAAATAGTTTCATTCCCAATTAAAAAATTCCCATAAGAGCAACAAAACAAAGGTCTTTATGACGTTTAATAAAAAAATATGAAAGTATTGCTTTGGAATTGCTTGAAATGCTTTTCTTTCTTGCAAAGCAGTAGATTTTGAGGTAGGAATGGAATTTTAACAGAGTGTTTGTTGTTTCCTCTCTTTAATGTGATAATTTTGTATCTTTCCAATGGTCATGTGTCTGGATTGCCTTTGTCAGGTTTTTGAGAGTAGGAATCTCAATGCAAAAGAAATAGTCCTTTCAAACATGGCAACAACTTTTGACCGGATTCTGTTATAGTTTGAGGTTTGCTGCTTCAAATCCTCTCTATGTAATTTTTTATGCTTTAGTTCCTAAATGATGTAAAGAAAAAAACAATTAACACATTACACTATATTTACTCATTTGAACAAATGCATAATTTCTTCTATTTCTTCCTTTATTTCAGGATCCTTTCACATTTTCTAATTATTATAGAGCAATACAGGAGCCTTTTGATTACTACATGTTTGGAAAAAATTACATTCGTCCATTGATGGATTTTAGGTATTGTTGTTGTGATTCCCAAGAAGGTTTTAGTTCTTGTTTTTTAATTTGATAGGATTGGTTGTATCTCATAGGAGGGTTTCTGATTGTAGATTTAAGCAGTATTTGATCACCCCTAATAATATAGAGGTAGATTATTTTTCCTCATGCTTTTTCCATTGAATTTTTTTCTATTAACTATGTAGTTTTGACTTGAATGAACAATAAGGTTATTTTTATTTCTGAGACTAAAAATGACATCCTTGAGTAAATTTTTGAATGTAAAGGAGGTTGTCTATATGTTAGGCTTGCTAGGGGAATTGGATTGCTCAACAAGAAAAGATCTCTAAATTAATTTAGCTCTAACTATATGGGAAAGATGATAGTTTGATGGACATACACAATTCTACCTATATGGGAGTGATGAGGGCTAGATGGAACATCTAAAGAGGTTCCAGATATGCTAGAGGAAAGCTATGAGGAAACTAAATTGATATGTTTAATTTTATTTTTCTTTCTTAGATGTTGAGTCTAATTAATAATTTTAATGTTGTGTTGCAACTTGCAATTGAGTATGTTGATATGATAAAGTATAGCATTGTCAATCCTCTAAAAGTTATCAGAATTGCATTAGTTGATGCAGAAAGGTAAAACTATTTATCTTTATTATAATTAGTGGAACTTGAAACTAAAATATATGATAAAAATCTATTTCCAAATATGTTTTTGACGTGCAAATTTTGAAACCTTATTTTTAGGTTGGAGCTCCAAATTGGAGAAGTAAAAGGTGAATACCAGCGAGGAAAAGTTTGGAGGAGCCGAAACCAATAGCAACAGGAAAGTTGTGGATTTGCAAGGGGATTAAATGGGTCAAGCCCCTATAGGAGGTCGTTGCCCTTCCAAAATGACTGTAGTTAAGGAAGGGGAAAACAATATAAGTATATGAAAATAGGAGTATTTTGTTTATATAGTGTCAGTAAGTTGTACAGTGTCACTGAGACATTGAATGTAACCAATGAAATTTTGATTTGCCAATCAGGCTTAATAAAGTAAATTTTTAGAGTGGTTTTTTCTCCACTCATAAATACTGTGTTGTTTGTGTTTGTGTTTGATCAATCATATTTGTTCAAGAATTTTAGTCT
>VDFB02193867.1:754436236-754517663 GCA_007258455.2 Sequoia sempervirens | reverse complement strand
TTAGAATTAATTAATTGTTGCATGATTAGATTTATAAATTGCATTCAAAATTGTAAAAACTGAAATGGCGAAAAAGGAGGGGGCTAAACACTAATCCCTTGAATTAAGATTTAGTGGTCTCTCCTTTTCAAATTTAATTAAGAATCTCCAAGAAATAAAAAATGCGAAGGGACTTTCAACTTGAATGGTGACTCCCTTATATCTGAGTTGATGGGAGGGATTCTTTCAAGACAGTGGTAGCTAATTATTAAGAATGATTTCATACAATGCACCTAAATGAACTATGAAACCTAGAATATAAATTGTAGATTCATGAATATATAGAGACAAAATAGAAATTTTAGAGAATTTTGAGTTTTTCAATAAAATATGGTGAGCCCATCCCAAATGATGACCCTATCTGATTTTGGAAAACCTATCCCAAAGTGGTGATCCTTTCCTACACCCCTTGTCCCAAAATAGCAACCCTTTCTCATTTTGACTATAGTGTCCAAGTGCAATTTTCCTTTTCTTGTAACCATTTTTTAATTGATTTTCCTACGATCCTCATGATTTTTTCTTCTTTTAGATTCTACCATGTTTTTGATGTCGATTAGGAGGATAGTTGTTCACCCTTATCTATGAGCAAGTTTCCCGGTTGACTAAGGAGGAGGTGGAGAAACTTTACATTACTCAATTATTTTGTATATACCTCATTCCACCCATAATGTATCATGATGATATGTGGATACTTTCACATTTCATCTCCCAATAGTGGAGATGATAGTGACATTGGATGACATCCACCACATCAAAACATAGCATAGTTATCCCTTCAAAACATGTCTCAACCCATGATTGAACCAAAAGACCTTCCAAGTAACCAAGAACAACCTTTTCCTATCTCCTACAAATGACCAAGAGACAAACAAAACAATCTTGTCATGCCTCCTAAAATAAAACAATTTTGTAAAGGTAAATAGAAAGTGGTTGAACACCCTTCTATGGTTCCTTAAATTCCTCCTCTAATGGAAGAGAGGAAACCCATGGTGGTTAAACCCGCTCCTCCACAAAAGACACTTGAAAATTGTACCAAAATAAATAGAAATGCTTGAGAACGTAGGCATCGACATCATCCTATTTCTCAAAGGTTACACAAAGAAAATAACAAACAAAATCAACATTTAAACTCTAGTAAGAAATGCATGATGAGCTCCTCTTCACTAGAAAAAAAATCCTATATCCCAACCATAATAGAGACTAACACCTTCTTTGGACATTATTATTTGACCTCCCATTGTGATTAACTTGGGCGATGATGATGAGATTGCTAAAATTGATGAGGAAGTGCATAATGAATTGAATTTATTATTTTTCTCTTCCATGAGCTTAGATGATAAAAAATATGATGATCTTCCTAAAAAGAGTGACTCATCACATGTTGAACTTGGTGATGCTCCTAGTACCACACTTCTTGTTGTCCCTTTGGCTAGTTTTCCACCTTTGTATATATGGATCAAGATTGAGATGTAGACGACCTGCTATAAGTTGACTTGCATGTGCCTTACTAGTCTTGTCCTTGTTTCTTTTCTCATGTTATGTGTGTGGTTACATGCCCATAGTGTGATCTACCGTACTAATATGTTTGATGTATCTCTTTCCTTTTGAGATTTCTCTATTTGTATCTACATTCTTTAAAATATTGTAAACCTTTATCTTTTCTTTGTCTTGTGTTTTCATTTTTGTGATGACACAAGGTGCTAAGACATTTAGGTCTCTTCCATCTTGACCCAACATTTTTTCTTTGTTCACACTCTCCTTGTATCAATCTTCCTGTCCCACAAGTATTTCAGGAATGATGACATTTTTGAGCTACCTAAAAACATTTTAGCAAAGACATGTTGACTCAAAATTCATGGATCCCTTATGTGTTATTTTTTGGGATTTTATTTTGGGGTAACCCCTTTCCATGATGTAGCTTCATTTGGAAATATATGATGTACAATAGGTCTTTCCAAGTAAGCTATCATGTCCTATTTATTGTTACCATTTATCATTTTCTACTTTAAAGTAATTGATCATAGCATGGTGTTTAGCAATTTCTTTAAAGTGGGGGCATACATTGGCATTATTCTTTTGCATTTTCATGTTTAATTGAGTGGTCTTCTTACCTCATGCAATGCATTTTTATCTTGGTGGTGAAATTGGGTGTGATTTCCTTCAAGAGCATGATCTCTCTTAGCATATTATATTCCTCTTAGTGGAAATGCCAAGCTGAGTGCATTCCCTAGGTTGTTAATCTTCTATTCTTCGATTAGTCCTCTCTTGGAGACATTAGGCGTGATGTTCCCTAGGTTTAGACCTTACATGAACTAAGAAAAACCACTCTAAATGTACCTTACACTATTTTTCATTTACAATAACTATTATATGGCCACCTTGCATAACACACTTTGCTTGTCTTTGCAACCATCATGTTCATTCAGGGTATGTGCAGGATCATGATGGGCCAAAAAAGTGGCAATATGATGGGTATGTGGCTGACGATTTTTTACCCAAAATTGATGAAACAAAAAGGGTTTTTAAACAAGATTCTCAGCTTTCCACCAATATAAATTATGCTTTACTTTGAATTTAATAAGTAATTATTATTCATTTTCTATTCAAATTATGACTAAATTCCTTATTGATAGGCTGATTGAAAAACATCTATAGCTTTCAAATGGTATCACATTTTTTGAATCCAAAATATGTGTCATTCTATTCTTCACATACTATAGATTAAAAAAAGAAAAATTGAATTTCATGAAATTTTGACCAAGTTAAGGTGGTCAGACACGATTTTTTATATTTTTTAAAAGTTGTAATAAAAATTCATAATCAATTATTTACTTGGAAACAAATTACAAAAAAATATGCATCACATCGAGACATGAGTCCTCTACTTATATCTAAAATATTATTAAAAATATTATCATTTTATTGTTGTTAGGGTAACGCAGCACACCTACTTCTTATTTTTTTTCCTGAAATTTAAGTATATTACTACATTGAAATTTCAAATTTTTACCAAATAGATTTTATTTTTTAAAACAAACCTAGTAGTTTAAAAACTACATTCAATTTGCTACAAATTATATTCTTACATATTTTTGAAATAATATAGATAATTTATTCAAATTTTTACCTCAAGTTTCCTAACTTTGATTTTTCTAAATGTTTTGCCACTTAAGGGCCTATTTTTTCCATGATGATCTTGCACATACCCTTCATCCAGGTATAAGCATACAAAATTTTTCTTGCCTCATGGATCTTGTCATTCGTGTTTTGTGGCGCATTATCAAAGTTATGAGGATGTATACATTTGGTATGTTTTATATGTATGGGATCCTACTATAGGCATGGATTTCCCCTAGCCACTTGCTTGTCTACGGGGGCACATATTGGTCACGTGCATATGTGTCTCAGTAGGGGCTGACCCAGTGGACTAGATTTCACTAGCCCTTGTGAGTATGTGTTTGTTTTGCATAGTGGACATCGTTTTCCACTTGTAAACATTTTTTCTAGATAAACAACTAAGGCTTGATCCACATCATGTTGGACAAACAGTCGTGGCTTGATCCACCCCTCTTTAACCTTTTCTTTCTTCTTTATGTCTTTGATAGTGTATTCTTGTACCTTAGTGTTGCTTCATATATTATTCACCTGCATTATATTTTTTGCCTATGTTGGTTTACCATATGATCTTAATCATGGGGGCTTGATCATCGCTCTTGATGATTGCCATCCTATCTCACTAGCATTGGTACACTTGGACCCGTCTTGATGTGAACTTATCTACTTTAGTGTGAGTTTGATGCAAGGTAATCCTCTAACTAAAGTGGGGGCTAAATATAATATAGAAAAATGCATCCCTTTACATTTTCACACTTGTTTGGGACCTCCCTATAAAAATTTGATTTATTTATGTCTTAATTGGTCCTATTTTACATCCACAAGCCTTATTTAATGCATTTTTCTGAGGATAATCTTGGCACTTAATAAATGACAAGTAATAATCTAATGTTTTTGGTTTTGTGTTCCATATCTAGGGATCTTGGACTCATACACCACCAGTGGGTGTATGTTTCCACTTGGGTCTCGAGACCTAATTTTAAATGTTACATTGAACTTAACACTTCTTGGAGTTTCTGTCTTAGGTTTTAGCCACTGGGAATCATACACCCAACCTAGTGTATGAGTCTTGCTTTAACTTAGACCTATTTTAATTCAAATTCCTTGTTGGATTTTATTATCGTAGATCTAATGTTGGCTTGTTTTGTTGTAATTTCAAGAAATTCGAGGCAAAAACAAGTATAAACACAAGGTTATTTCACATATTTTATCCTAGCAATTTTACAAGTCATCTAGGAATTTTGAGAGATCATTCCTATAGAAAGTTCATGAGATTAAGAGCATTCAAGAGAAAATCATTACGCATTTGGAGTAGCATTCAAGATTCAAGCATTATGTCAAAGTCTTCATGCAACATGTGTATTTTTTAGCTAACATTGGTGATGTAGGTTTTCATGATTTAAGCAAGAATTCAAAGGCATTATCTCATATCAAGACCAAGAGTCAAGATCTATATCCATTGCAGCCATTTCACACAAGTTTATATCCTCTATTTTAATGTTTTGGTGAGTTACAACATTGCCATTTTTCATTCATCCTTCCTCCATGCTATTTCATTTCATTTCAAGGTTTAATTACCAAAATGGGGTTTGACCAAGTCGTACCGCTATTCCCTAACACATTAACATTTTCCCCTCTTTATGTGTGATTGTGTATCTAGGTGAACTAAAGCTTGAAGATCCTTTGAAGATAAAGTTGAAAAAGTTGTGTAAGTTGTCAAGAAGTTTTCATCTTCGTGGAAGCTCACCTATAGGCTAGAATACAAACTTTTGGACTTGGAGAATAGACAAGATGAAAACTATAGAAGATCATTAGAGGCTACAAAAATATCAATCAAACCCTTTAATACTAGGAATAAATTTCCCCTCTAGGCATATGAGTCCCAGTACAACACCTTTTGTCAACTTTCTATAGATCCTAAATAGTCACCAAGAGATTCCATATTTTTCCTTGATTCTTGTAGTAGCACTAAATCACCTTACCTAACATATGAGTCCCAATACACTTCAAAAGGTAGAAATTTAGCGTTGCATACCTTGCTTGGATTTCATCATTCTTCAAAGTACCCTTCTGTTTCATTCTCTTTTGTCAATCTGATTTAATACTTTCAAGTTTCTAGGGTTGTGTCAAGATTCATTTAATGGTGAATCCTCATTTAATCACACAAGGAAACCCCCAGTCCTTCCTTCAATTAAGTCACTTTCTTGAGGGATCTTGGTTTCGTAATGAAGTAAAGTGTGAATTAGGTCCCAAAGTTCCATCTCCTAAAAGGAGAAACCCTATTTCCTCTAGTTCACAAATATCGATAGTCAATAAATGATTTTCAATTGTCAAATATTAAAATGATAAAACCCACATATTTCAAGTTTATCCAAACTAGTTTAGTCAAGCACATTTGGAGGCCATCTCAAACCTAGCATTTCAAGACCTTAATTACTTATCAATAATTTATTTGTTAAATGTTCATTTGTATGTTTAGTTCAAATTTTTTTAATATAATATTATAAAACATGTAAATTAAATGCATAATTAGGTCAATGCATATAGGGGGAGTTGAATCTAGTGTAAAATTAACAAGTGTGACAATTTGTGATGCTACATTTAATCCCCACTTAAGTGAGAGTATGAACTTACACTTACAATCACACTAAGGTAATGATAAGAAAAGAGGGGTTCAATTATCCATAAATTAAAGAGATATGATGATACCAAATTTATGGGATGTACTAGTCACCAAGCTCAAGATCCTATGGAAATACAATGTAAGGATAAAGAAACATGCAAAGATGAGGTGTAATACAACATGAAAAATATGAAGCATACATGATGAAGAAAAACAATGTAACATAATGCAAACATAAATACTAGATTTTTTTAACACAAGGTAAACATTGTGCGAACATAATGACAACATAATGCATATGTACAAAAGAAGGGGTTATGAAAATCATGTACCAGAAAGCTCAATAAAAATATTACTAGGATCCATACCCAAGGAATTCATGAATCATAAGCTAATTTTTTTTGATATTTTATAGGTGATCCATGAACCAAAGCATCGCAAGAGCAGTTAAGTTTGATATTCACCAATTGATATTTACTAGTTGAGTTTTTGCAATGTATAAAATGAAACTAACAAGGACTAGTGAAGTATAATATTCACTAGGTGTGTTCTCATGTCAACTATACCAAGAATTCTAATCCCAAAATTTTTGATATGGTTCTACAAAAGATAACCAATTTGTAAAAAATGCATCACAAAGTTCAACATGTGTGAACAAAGTGAAGTACACAATATAGTTCATGCCCTTTAAGGTAGAGTAAAATTATATATACATGAAAATATTTCATGATAGAATATTGGAAAACCTTATTCCAATGATGTATTCTCGACAAATCCCACTCATGAGAAGGGGTTGGACCTAAAAAAAGAAACATAGTGAGATAAAATACATAATGTAAGGGATCCATAGATTCAGGGTTAGTATAGACCATGAATAATATTTAATATGATTATGCTCAAAATAGACATTGTTCCATGAATACTTGTGGAACTACTAACACAGTGGAGGAATGACTCATTAAGATAACAAATAATCTTTTAGGTCAACATGGAAGAGAGTTAAATGTATTAATGCCTTACATAATTCCCAAACATAATCAAAAGATAATAATATTCACAACATAAAGATGAATGCAGATAAAAATAGATTAATTTCATGAAAGATTCATTTTATTTGTATACTTACGTTAATAATAACAAAAATATTTATCCACAGAAAACCAACAATACAAATACACCAAGAAACACATCACGTGAGGTCAGATCACATGAAATCAAATACATAAAGACATACAAAGGGTACCACACATGTGAGATAACTTAAAGAAAATCATTTGCTTTCCAATCTTTCTCATCATAAAGGGAAGGTGGACAATATGCTAAATGATTACCACAAGTGTAGTACAAGGAGTAGCACTAAGTCCAATGCATGGTGATTCACTCTCAATAGGAGGATAATCATGGATTCCCCATTTAAATTCATCAATTTAAAACTCATAAGATCTAACTTGTTATGATCCTTTTATCCTTCTAGTTTTTCCTCTTCTTCACTATCTAAATGTATCATAGTAGGCTACATATTAGAGCTATTAATAGGATTGTCAGCAGCATCATTTGTATGAGCCCATTTCATTATTTTCTTAGATTGGAATAGGTAAGGTTGGGCTTCATGGTTTGGCGAGGGTGAGAGGATGGGGTCAGATGATGATGAGTATCAATGGGTGTGATGTAACTTATCAAAGTTGGATTGGATGAATGGATGGTCACTAGGTAAGGCTTTAAGGTTCTCAAAAAATTTGTTGGAACTTCCCAAATCAATAGATGTAATGAGTCCTAAAGAGTAGCCACTCTCTCATTTTCAAACTCAATGGGTTGATATGGCCAACAAATGAGAGAGTGAATAAAATACCCCCTTCTCCCCTACACTTCAGGCTCTGTTAAACTTGGGAGGTTAATCCCAATGTATATATTTATAGGTACTTGTGTGCTGAAGTACCAAATACATTGTGAATAGATGTTTCTCCTTTAATTGTTTGAAAGACACAGTACTCTATAGGCTTGGCTGACCTCTACAGTAATGCCTCTTTTAAACATGAGAGATATAATAAAATGAGCTCAACACACAAAAAAACTGGGACTGATAAGTAATATGATTTAAATTTATGATCATTGTTTCTAAAAATGTATCAGGATTTGTGATAGGTCAGTGCCTAGTCTTGGGACATGGAGTGAAATATAAAACTATAATGGGGATCCTATCAGCAAATTAAGCTCAACCAATGGATTTAAAATTGCCATAAAGTTCTACTCACCAATCCCACTTGTGCACTCAAGATTACAATGATTTGATCAAAGTAATTTAACTCTTTACTTGAAAGAGAACCATGGCCAAATAACACAATCATAGGAAAGTTGTGATGACAAACTCAAACAATCCTTGATATATTGAATTCATATAATCAAAAGCATAAAAATCTGGAGACAACTTTACAATAGTAATATAATGTTACACAAATTGGCTAACATTTGTTCATAAAACCTACCTGTTACAATTTACATACTCCATTTACAACTCAAACTTAACACTAGACTCTACCTTATTCACCTAATTCAGAATTTCAGAACCTGTACAAAACAAAAAAAGAAAGAAGATATAGAAGAAGAAGAAACCCTAAAATCCATCCATGAAAGACAGCTTGCATCTTCAACTCCCGTGATCTGTAACTTCCTTTACTTGCTGGAGAATCTTCAACTTGCTTTTTGTTTTCTTGATCCTCACTCTGCTGCCCTAGAACAGAAAAATATTCTGCAACCTAAAAAATCATCATTCTCTCCATTCAGTGTTTTACTCACGTTGAAAATAACTTGCAAAAAACTTCATCTCCTTTGTTCATTTTCTCCCAACTGCGTGAAAATGGTCTTCTCTGTAAAAACTCATCTCCACCAAAAACACTTTGCACAGTGAATAAAATAATCACTTAAAAAATTATTTCCCATGCCCTTTTCTCTTACTTTCTTTTTTTTGCCCATCATTAAACTTTTAATGCCCAGCATAAAAGTTTCACCTTTGTTCCTAGAAAATAAATTTCTTTAACTTTATTAATGAAGGATTTAATATATAATTCACCCATGCTCATTTACCTTTACCTCATATTAAAATATAATGCCCAACAACAAAATTTTTTAACCTTTTGTTCTACCTAGTCACGGAAATATTTTATTGAAATATTTGCCCCCCGTGCTCTAGATTAAAATATTATATTTTAAAAGAGGAGCTTTTAAAATATTACCCTGGGCAAATATTTTAAAAGTTAAGAAACTTTAAAATTTCACTTGGGCCCACCATTTACTTTCCACCAACGTTGCCAACATTGATCGCATATCATGAATAGAAAATGAAAAATGAGAACATAGTAGTAGTGTTGGATGAATATAATGTAGCCAAAGTTTATTTTATTTCATTTTATCGAGAAAAAATCATTTAATCGTGAGCTTTATGTTTCCCCTGTTCAAAATTATTAAACAACAACTTTGAGCATCCTACCATGGGCCCACCACATTTACTCAAACTTTGAAAACATGTTCATCATTCATCTCTAATTCAAAGAGAAAATGAAAATATAATTAATGATGAAGAGCATATTATCACCCATCACAAATGTTGTGAGAAGAGTGATATTCATATTAGCGATGAGCGAAATACAAGTGTAGCATCACAGATCACCAATGAGATGAGAGAAAAAAATATCAAGTTGTGATGCACGAAGTTCTTCCTCTTGCTTTCACCATTTCATTAGAATCCTTTGTTCTTATTTTTGCTAGGAATTTTGATGGAACTCATTATAGCCATGGCAAGATGAAAGTGTGCAGGTCATTTTTTGGCAATGTTGGGAATTTTTGCAGCTGTCGGCAACCAAAATTTATTACAAACATGTTTAAAATCCCTGCCCAAGTATTGAGAATGATCATGGGATGAAATTACAACCTGGAACAACATTTTTGAGCCAATTAAAACCCCCAAAATCTTGTCGTAAAGCCAAAAACGTGAGAGATGTTCCTCCTCCAATAATACTTGATTAAATCTACCCAAAATCCTCTAGAAGAAGTCTCCATTGAGAAGGAAACAGTTCAATCTTCAAGATTGGAGATAAAAAATCTACCCTTAACAACTCCATTGCTCAAGCATCGTGTATCGTGAATGCAACAAGAAACTGAGATATATATTAGCGATGAGTGATAAGGAGCTCAAAACATGCTCCATTGCTAATGTGCAAAAGGAAAGAGCCTTGGGATCCATGACGTGCAATGAGAAACAACCACCATCACTCATCATTGATTTGAAATGGAAGAGAGACTTGTAACTAGGGATGGGCATGAGTTCTGCGTGAATTCATTTTTCAGCCAATCAGAAGCAAGAATTATACTTTTTTTTCCCCAAAACATTTGAAATGGATTTTATATTTTCCCTAAATGCCTCTTTTCCTTTTCCCAATATTTAAAATATTCAAAATATTTTAAATATGAACATTTGAGACATTATTAAAATTTGTGACTTCTAATTGTGCCTACGACCCAAACGAAGAAGTTTTACTGTGCACAAATAGTGACTCCTGGAGAAAAGGATTTTTGTGTCTCGAGATAATCAATTATTTAGAGAAAACCCATTTCCTCAATTTTTTCCCAGCCCTTACAATTGGGGTACCTCTTTTGTAAACTGGCCCCTAAGACGTGTTCGCCACACCAAAAATGCATTAAAATAACACATCATATGACTTACATTTTTTATGAAAATATAGTTGTAATTTATTTAGACCAAAAGAAGAAATAGGTTGTTCTTAGATTTTAAAAATTTGAAACATTTTCTGACATCATTTATGGCCCTGTCCCGATCAGGAAATGATTAAATAACCAATCAAAATTTATCCTAGGAGCCTAAAACTAAGTAGGAATGTAGAAACTTGACCCAAGAATGTAGTGCAATGAATAGATCAGAAAAAAGGATCCTGAGGTGAAAGATATTAATCGACAAAGTTACCTTCTCAAATTTTTTTGAAATTGTTAATTTTGAAACCCTAAAAAAGTACATTTGGAATGGGCTTTGAAAAAATACCAAATGAGGTGTTGAGGTACTGAAAATTGGCAAAGTGGTAGATAAACATATAGAGAATCACATAGAAAATTCTCCTTAGCATGTAGGTTGATAGGTCATGAAATATAATTCAATATGTAGGGCTACTTTAGTAGATTTTACACTATCTAGTTTGCAAATCAGAACCTTTTTCCAATGGTTTCAGGCTAGAAAACTTAAGCAAATGGATTCATGGGGCTATGCCAACTGTCATGGGGCTTCATAAAGATGCAAAGAATCATGGAAAAATATTAGTTGGGCTTAATACTCAACAGACACAAAGATACAACATCACAAAGATGGCCTACTCAGAAAGGTACAACATGTGTAAACAACAAATTAACTTCTGGACCTTCAAGAAAGGGCATCAAAAACTTATTTAAATTGATCAAGGGAAACCACAAATGGACATATGGAATCTACAATAGGTGTTCAACACTTCTCCAAAATGATTTTTCATCACAATTCATGGGTGTCAATACTATAAGCTCCTGAAGTGACCTACTTAGGTTAATTTTGTATGGTACTTCTGAGTGCATTAGACAAAATTTTACATGGGCCCTCAAAAATCTTGCCAAATTTTGGAGGTCCCAATAAATTTGATGAGCCATAACACAATATATTTTTTTACTATCTTTTTTAGTCCTATTTCTCTTGTGCCTTCGGGAGTCTAGATGAGTATCTAGTGCTTTCCATACCTACAATATTTAAAAAAAAATCAAGCCATTTTATTGCTTGATATTTCCATATTGACTATTTTCTTATGATAGCCCTCTTGTTTGTAGAAATTTGGATGTGATAGATCTCTTTATGATCTACGCATATCAAAATACTTCCTAGCTATATCAACTGTTTTATGTTGGCAACCCTCCTATTTGTAGAAATTCACATGTGACTGATCTCTTTATGATTTGGGTTTTTTGAACTACTTCCTAGCTTTATATCTAAAGCTTTAATACAATATAAAAAGAAATTGTTTAAATAAAAACATTTTCCATGCCTTTTGTCCATTTACCAAAATTAGATCTCCAATGATGTGTTCTAAACCATGGTAAAATAGTTGAACAAGTTGGAAGAAAGTCATCTAACCAATTGCGTTATGAGTGAAGTGACGAAAAGAAATGAAAGGAGCTACCTGAGCATGAGGAGACATGAGAAGAGCGTCTAGAGTAACACTTGTCTATGAATTCTTAACATGTTGGAAGGATTCTTTCAGGCATAGAATTTTCTTGGTTGAATATATCTTCCATTAACATTTTCATTGATTTTTTTGTAGTATATTATTTTATTTGGTTTTCAATTTTGGTTAGCTATTATGGTAAACTTTCCTCTTTTAACTAAATTTAACATTTCATTGTTTTGTTTGTATGTCTTCATTTATTAGGTTTCTAAGTGTGGTTGGAAATTATTATAAGTCTTCTATTCTTTAAATTTTAGTTAAAGTTTGAGACCTTGAGAGATAAATATTTTAATAATTGATTTCTAACTAGTATACAATTTGCAACAACTATTCAATCTATTAAACAACCGTTGATGTTTCTAGGCATGAAAATTAGTTTATGAGATTTTCCTTTACATTTTTACACATTAATAGTATCAATTTTATATTGTAATATTTTATATTGTAAAATTTAATATTTGTAATATTTAATATTTGTAATATTTAATATTTGTAATATTTGTAATATAGTATCAATTCAATGAAAATGTAGTCACTCTCACCAACACAACATAATCATTTCCACCTTCAATGTCACATAATAATTATTTTATTTCATTATCCTGTATCCCCTGTAAGCCCCATCATCATTCCTCCATTAATCAGACAAGTAGACAATAATGTAGAGGAGAAAAATAAGTAAACAAACATGTAGATGAGTAGAATTCATAAAGAATACCTACCAAATGTAATCATAGTATAGTCCCCATCTCAGTTATGATTTTGAGAACTTGAGCCCTTATTCCATGCTATTAAGGTGATTGATATCACACGACTAGAGCCCTTATAAACTAGAGGCTCTTATATGTTGAATTGATAATATATATATTATATATCTTTGCAAAGAAAGTATATTTTAATTGTTGGTAAGGAAATTTTTTCATTTAATATTTACAAAAGTAATCAAAACTAAAATATATAGTAATTTATATTTTACTTGTCAAAGAGAAGTTGATGCTTTCAAATAATGTTAAGACATAGAATTAATATTTTACATGTTGCAAACAAAAATGTAGTAAACACAATTATCCTAAATATATCTACCTATAAAATGTCAAAATATATGAATCTAAACATAATACTAAGTAATGATTTCAATATAAATATTAAACACAAATATTTATCAATATTTTAAAAAAATAGATATAATTACAATATTTATTTATCTCTATGGCTACTCTGTAACGAATACTAACCCTTCAGTTTTAATCTGATCAAACCATTTTAAAATAAATATAATTAAAACATTTATTTAAATTTGAAAAGATTAATTGGAATAATAATTTCAAAATAATATCATTATATTTGAAAAGTATTTTATATGACTTTCTCAAGTATTTAAGTTTAATCAAAAATAAAAAATAAAAAACAAAAAAATCAGCCACATCAAGGATCTTTCGAGTGGTATATACCTCTCATAGATATGGGGTAGTTCCCATGGGGTTATGTTCATTCATTGTGATATGAAACTCACTAGGCCACACCTCATACTATCCACATTTTAGGTCATTGATGTATAATTCCATAAGAATTCCCCTCCCGCCAACCTAAAAATTGGAGCGACACTTGGTTAGAAGATAAAATAAGCAAAGGGTTACGTTTTTCCCTGTAATGTGAACTTTCCCATTGGCGCTCTTGTATTCGGGGTTGTTTTCTTGTCTGGGGTACACTGTGCCCTTGCTAGAAGGCACGATAGCATTGGAGTTGAAGAGGAACTTATGGACTGATGTATAACTAGGCGATGCCGCAGGGCACATTGCTGGTCCATGGTTAAAATAATGGATCGAAGTGGGCGCTGTGTTGTCCATAGTGGGGATGTTTGAAGCCCAGTTCAGCAGCGTGTCGTTCCAATTTTTCTTCTTTTTTTTGTCGTTCTAGATTGGGCTTTCGCCTGTTTTCATGGCTAAGCGCTCCGCTTACGACACACCCTTCTTGGGTATCCTCGTCTCCGTCGGGGGCACAATTTTAATCTGCTTCACCAACTTGACTACCATCATATGGGCCGCAAATTTTGTCTACAGCTACAGGATGCTGCTGGAATTTGGTTCGTTTTTGTGGCTGAGGCACAAGTTTTCGACACTGAGTAGGCCGTACAGGGTGCCCGTGGGGATACCAAGCTTGATTGGCCAGCTTGATTGTCATAATCGCGGCGCCCGTGGCACTTCTTATCTTTATCATGAATCTGACTAATTTGGTTATTCACATACTCAATATTTTGGTCACAGTTGCGGGTGTTTTGGGATACATTTTTATGAAAGCCTGTAAGAAGAGAAATTGGATGGAGTTTGTTATGACGGGACATATTGGATTTCAAATCTTGGGTAAGGATCGAATCGAGGAGTAGGTAGAACCCAATGTAAACGTTCATGACCAAGCTTAATCTGTACCTTCGCTTGTTTAGAAAAATATCTCGTGCTTTCCATACCTACAATAGTTGATGAGACGAGACATGAGAAGAAGTCTAAAGTAATAGTTTTACGTGAATGCTTAACGTGGTTAAAAGAACTTTTCAAGGCATAGGATTTTATTGGCTGAATATGTCTTCCATTAACTTTATCTACGTTGGGACTTTAACACATTCATTGATTTGTTTGTACTATCCTATTTAATTTGGTTTTCAATTATGGTTAGATATTACTATAAACTTTCCTCTTCTATCTAAACTTAAGTTATAGTTGGGCATATCTTTAGAGTATAGGATTTACATTGTTCAGATTTTATATTTCAATTTTCAACATTTTTATTGATTTGTTTGTAGTGTCTTAATTTTTAGGTTTTTAATTGTGGTTAGTAGTTATTATAAACATTTTCTTATTTAAAGTCTAGTCAATATGGGGCAGAGCTTGAGAGCATATGATTTTAATATTTTATTTTTAAGTAGTATACAATTTGTGACAACAAAAAATCTATTAGCCAAGCCCTTTACTTTCTAGGGTAAACATAGTTTATGGTACAACAAATTTAATCATTCAAAATTTTATTATTATTTTAATGAGAAATTTCTTTTTTTCTAAACATTTCTGTCTTTGAAAAAATCCTACATAGAAACTATAGTGTAGAAAATTAGACACTCTTGAGAAAAGAGACAATTTCACGTTTAATTTAGACCTACTTTTGAGTACCCCTACATTATTCGTTCTTCAAAACAACATTTATAGGTCCCTAAGACCCATTATTTTTGATCTAGAGGCTCATTTCACTTGAAAAATCACTTAAATCCTGACAAACAACACTCAATTCATTCATATCCTGAAAACCCATTTTCAAAAACCACTAGTGGGACACATTCACCACCTTGGGAGAATGAGTCCTCTCTAGTGGGACCCATTTGCCAAGGGTGGCGAATGAGTCTCTTTTGAGGGAAACTTCAATTTTGAGTAGGAATTCAATTAATTCAACTTAATTTTTCGGTGGATGTCGGCCTCTTAGGTATAAAAAATGGGAAAATTAGGTGTTGATGCCTATAAATACACATTTTAAGCCATTTTTCACATCTCTTAGTCATTTTCACAAAGCAATTTCAAAATTTAAGTTTTAGGAGTCTTCCACAACAAGTTTTATTTGCATTTTCTACATCAAAGTTGAAGCTTTAGGATAGCAAACTAGGGTTTTTAGTGAGTCTTCAAGCTCACGTCTCATTCAAGATTCAACATTGCAAAGAGTTGTTGATTGATGCCTTGTTGGATATTGTGGTTGTGTTGCTGATATATGCTTGTCATTGATGTCAACACTATTAGCATTATTGCATTAGAAGTTGTATATGTCGAGGATATTGAAAAAATTATAATAAGAAGTGCTACAGGTTGTCAGTGGAGAAGTGAAGATCAGTCTGTCAGTGTGATCAGTACGTTGTTGATCTAAAGTTGTGGACTAAAGGGTTTCTTGTTGAGTGTATGTAGTTTATCCATGTCAAGTTTTAGAGATCCGTGTGAAGATTTGATCATGTTATGAAGATTTGTATTCTGACAGTTTTATGTTACTTTAGTTTGTGTTCCTTAATGAAGATCATGTGATTTTAGTTAGTTCAGTTGTTGTGGATGTTTCTCTAGTGTTTCATGGTGATTGTGGTTGTTTCTAGTTCATGCTCTATCTGTGTTGCATGTCTGCATTGATCGTTGTGCTCGTGATCCAATATTTTCTCTTGCGCGTTCATGTTTTTCATGTTCATGGATGACTAGGTGTTGAACCATGTTGTGGATCTTCGAGGAGAAATTAATTGAGGTATTTTTGTGTTGGGGTTGTTTATTTGTGTCTCCACTATGTTGTGGATGACCTTGGTTGATTCGCATTAAAAATTATATATTATTTTGGGATAACAATTTGCATTCATTTTATTATTTCTTTGTGGCCAACTTGAAGCGATTTAATTCCATGCTGTGGATATATAAGAGTAATTGTTTTATCATTTCAAAGTGTGCAAGTGTGAAGTGTGTGATTCCTATGTGCCAATATTGTTCAGATCATTTGAAGGTAGAGTAGAGTGTGAAGAAGAGTGAAGAAGAGTGAAGAAGTGTGAAGAAGTGTTCATGTACTTAACCAGAACTATAATCAGGTATTAGTAGATGATATTTTCTCAGTTCAAATTTGGATGGTTATAATCTGAATCTTTCTTTGGTAGTGATCCCTCTTGTAATTGAGTAGTGAGCTCTAGGTAGTGTGCTTGAATGTATGTGCATTCCCATTCATACTTCTTTATACTTTTAGGAGAGTATAATATTGTGGACTGACATCTACCGTGGTTTTTCCCCTAACAAGGTTTCCACGTAAAAATATTTTGGTGTTCTATGTGCTTCTCATGTGTTGATTATTTATGGTTTATTGTTCATTCATCAGATCTGAGATTAAGTTATGTTAAGTTTAAAAAATTTAAATATTTTGTGACAACTGATTCACCCCCCCTCTCAATTGTTTTTCCTTGTTTTTCCAATAATTTTTATCAGAGGAGGGTCCTCTCAAGAAGTTTAAAAGCTTGAGGTGATTTGAGATGGCATCATACAAGAAGGACAGTCCAAGATTTGATGGAAAAAATTACTCACTATGGAAAGCGAGAATGGAGTGTCATTTGAGGTGTATTAGTGAACCCTTCTATAAGATTACAAAGAATATATATATTATTCCTATGAATAGTCCTTCCACTCCTGATGAGGTTAAAGAGGTTGAGACTAACATTAGGGCTATTGAAGCTATGTTGAGTGCTCTAACAGATTCAAAAATGACAAATGTGATGGATCTGAAAACAACTCATGAGATTTGGAAGAAGTTGGAGACTTTGTATGAAGGAGGTGCACTTGTGAAGGTTGCTAATCTACAAAGTTTGAAAGGAAAGTATGAAAATTTGAAGATGGGTGAAGATAAAAATATTTCTTCTTCTATGCAAAGAGTAAATGAACTTGTTATGGGTATTAGATGTGTTGGTGGTACCCCAGATGAATAAGAAATTGTAGCTAAAGTGCTTAGATAATTTCCTACTTCTTACAAATCAAAGGCTCATTCTATTGAAGAGCTCAGAATAGTAACATATGTGACAAGAGATATGTTTATTGGTAAACTTGTTGCCTTTGAGTTGAGTGAATTTGGCAATTTTTCCCTTAAGACTGAACTTGCATTTAAGGCTTTTGTATCTGGAAGAAACAAGAAAAGGTATGATCCGGAAGAGATTTCTAGAAAGACATTCAATTATGAGGAAGAAATGAAATAGCTTGAAGAAGAAGAAAGAGAGGTAGAAGAGTTGGAAGCACTAATTGTGAAGAAAGAAGGAAGAGGACAAGGTAAATATAAATGAAAGTTGTCTATTAAATGTTTCTCTTATAGTAAAATAGGTCATTTTACTTCAAGGTGTCCTGAAAGAGTTCCTAGGTCCAAGCCTAACAAACCTAGATTTCAAAAGAAATGCTATTATGTTGAAGAAGGTGTGACTAATGAAGAATATGATAAAGCAAATGGAAATGAAAATGAATGGGCTTTCCTTGCTATCAAGGAAAATGGTCTGGTGGCTATTGAATCTACTAAAGTTGAGAAAGCTCTTGTAGCCCAAATTGAAGAAAAGGATGAGTGGGTTATTGATAGTGAATTCTCGCATCATATGATTGGTGCGAAAAGAAAAATTTTAAGTCTAAATAAATATAACGGTGGGGTTGTAAGATTCAAAGATAACAATTATGGTGTGATTTGTGGCAGAGGATCTATTTGTCTTGGTGGTAAATATAACATTGATGATGTCCTTTATGCTGAAGGCTTGAAGCATAACTTGTTGAGTGTTGGAAAAATGTTGGACAAGGGTTACAATCTTTAGTTCAAAGATGGAAGATGATACATACTTGGTAGTTCTGGAAATTAAATTGCTTCAAGTGCCAAGACAAAAGGCAATATTTTTCACTTGAGTGTTGCTAATGTAATTTGTTTGATTGTTCAAGTAGATGAAAGCTGGTTATGGCATAGGAGGCTGTGTCATGTGAATTTTGATATCATTGTCAAGGTAAGCTCCACTCAAGTAGTAAGAGATCTACCTAAGCTAGTGAATCCTACTAACATAATATGCAAGGAATGTTAGATGGGAAAACATACTAGAGTTTCTTTTTGGAGAAAACAACATCATTCTAATGGAGTACTAGAGCTGGTGCATACTAATTTATGCGGCCCCTCCAGAATCGAAAGTCTACAAGGAGAAAGGTACTTTATGTTGCTTATTGATGATCATTCTAGGATGATATGGGTTGCTTTTCTAAGAGAAAAATGTGAAGCATTAGAGAATTTCAAAAGTTTAAAAGTTATGATAGAGAATGAGATAGATCTGAAGATCAAATGCCTAAGGCCAGACAGAGGTGGTGAGTTCACTTCCTAGGAGTTCAATTCTTTTTGTGAAGAGCATGGAATCAAAAGACAGTTACTACTCCCTGAACCCCTCAACAGAATGGAGTTGTTGAGAGAAAGAAAAAAACAATTATGGATGCTGCTGGAAAAATGATGTTGGAAGGATATGTGCCTCACATCTATTGGAGAGAAGTTGTAAGCATTGTTGTGTACAATCTAAACCGGGTAAATGCCAATGGTATTTCTGGTAAGAATCCTTTTCAGATATGGTTTGGTTATAAGCCTATTGTTAAATACCTCAAGATCTTTGCAAGCAAGTGTTATATTAAGAGAGATGAGGACATAAGAAAGTTTGATGCAAGGAGTGATGAAGGAATCTTTCTAGGTTAATCTACTAAAAGAAAGGCTTACTAGTGCTATAATAAGAGATTGAGAAAATTGGTTAAAAGTACAAATGTTAGAGTTTATGAGGACTCTACTAGATCATCAAGATATTGTGGATATGATTTAGATGACCAACAAGATAATACAAACAAAGGGAAGAATTCTCAGACATAGAATCAAGTTCAAATTGTTTTGGTAAATCAAGAAAGTTGGGAAAGAGAGACAAGTGGAAGTGTAGAAGAAAGAATAGAAGAACCAGAAGTGCAAGACAAAGCTAAATCATTTTGAAGATCAAATTATAGGAGATAAGAATAAAGGTGTGAAGACTAGAAGAAGGATTGTAGAAGAGTATTGTCTAATTCCTAAGACTGAGCCTAACAATTTCAATGAAGCTTGTAATGATGAACACTGTATGGAAGCTATGAAGGAAGAACTGATGTAGATAAAAAAAAATGATACATGAATTCTTGTTCCTAGACCTAAAGATAAAAATGTGATTGGTACTAAATGGGTCTTTCAGAATAAGTTGAATGAACGAGGTGAAGTGGTTTAGAATAAATCAAGACTGGTATGTAAAGGGTATTCACAAATGGAAGGTATTGATTTTGAAGAAACCTTTGCACCTGTTGCCAGAATTGAAGACTCTGTAAGATTATTTCTTGATTATGTCGCATAAAAGAACTATAAAGTCTATCAAATGGATGTGAAGTAAGCTTTTCTGAATGGCGAGTTAGAAGAAGAGGTATATGTTGAACAGTAGGATGGATTTCAACTGATTGACGAGGAAGACATGGTTTGCTGATTGAAGAAAGCTCTATATGGACTCAAGCAAGCCAGTAGAGCCTGGTATGCTAGAATGGATAAATACTTATTGAAGCTTGGATTCAATAAAGGTACTACTGATAAAAAATTGTATTTTAAGTTGGATCATGATAAAGAGTTGATTATTGAAGTCTTAGTTGATGACATTATTTTTGGAAATAATGATGATTTATGTATGAAGTTTGTTGATGAAATGAAAAGTGAATTTGAAATGAGTATGATTGGAGAAAGGAAGATCTTTTTGGGATTACAAGTCACTTAGTTAGACAATGGTATTTTCATATCTTAGTCCAAATATGTGAGAGAGTTGCTGAAGAAGTTTGGCATGGAAGACACAAAGCATGTTGGTACACCCATGGTAACCAGATGCAAGGTAACATAGAATGATGATTCTCCTAAAGAAAATAAAACAAGATACACGTCAATGATTAGTAGATTTCTCTACTTAACTAAGACCAGACTAGACATAATGAATGTTGTGTGTATGGTTGCGATATTTCAATTCGATCCAAAAGAATCTCATGTGACTAATGTAAAGAGAATTTTTAGGTATCTGAAAGGAAAAGTTAATTTTGGGCTTTGATATCCTAAAGATGATGATATTATCTTGAGTGCCTATACTGATGTAGATTGGGTAGGAGATGTAGATGATAGGAAAAACACTAGTGGTGGTGCCTTCTTCCTAGGGAATAAGTTGGTGTCTTGGTTGAGTAAAAAGTAGAATTCCATTTCCCTATCTACTGCCGAGGAAGAGTATATTACTACTGCAAATAATTGTACTCAAGTGTTGTGGATGAAACAGATGTTGAAAGATATCATAGTAGTATATGATGAGCCTACTACCATATACTATTACAACTCAAGTGCAATAAACATATCAAAGAATTTGGTGCTACACTCTAAGACCAAGCATATACCAATCAAGTTTCACTTCCTAATGGAGAAAGTGAGTGAGAAAGAAGTTAGACTGGAGTATGTTCCTACCAAGGAATAGATTGCAAACATTTTCACCAAGTTGTTACCAAAGGATACTTTTGAGTATCTCAGAGGGATGCTAGGGGTGATTACCCCTCCTGATATGAACTAGAAATGAATTGGTTTGCATCAATCTGTGTGCTTCATGATCATATTTTAATCTAAATTGATGTTGTGGTGCCCGCTACTCAGGGGTAGTAGTGAGATGTGCATATATGTTGTTCAAAGATTGTATGTGGAAAGATAATGCTTATATTTTCCATTGATGTCAAAGGAGGAGAAGAGTAATGTGAAAAACTAGTGATTATCTAGGAGAAGAGCCTTGTGGGGAGAAGATCATGGAAAAGAGTTCAGGAGAAGAGTAAGAACCTAAGGGGGAGTAAGTGTTTTTGTGTTTCCATCAATGAAAAGGGGGTGGATTGTTGGATATTTTGGTTTTGTTGCTAATATGTGGTTGTCATTGATGTCAACAGTATTAGAATTATTGCTTTAGAAGCTATATATGTTGAGTATATTGAGAAAATTGTAATAAGAAGTGCTACAGGTTGTCAGTGGAGAAGTGAAGATCGGTCTGTCAGTGTGATTAGTATGTTACTAATCTGAGGTTGTGGAATAAATGGTTTCTTTTTTAGTGTATCTAGTTAACCCACATCAAGTTATAGAGATCCACGTGAAGATTTGATCAAGTTATGAAGATTTGTATTCTGATAGTTTTTGTATTACTTCAGTTTGTGTTCCTTAATGAAGATCATGTGGTTTCAGTTAGTTTAGTTGTTGCGGATGTTTATCTAGTGTTTCATGGTCTTTTTGGATGTTTCTAGTTTGTGCTCTATCTGTGTTGCATGTCTACATTGATTGTCGTGCTCATGATATGATATTTTCTCTTGTGTGTTCATGTTTTTCATGTTCATGGATGACTAGGTGTTGAAGCATGTTGTGGATCTTCGAGGAGAAATTAATTGAAGTATTTTTGTTTTGGAGTTGTTGATTTGGGTCTCCACTATGTTGTGGCCGACCTTGGTTGATTCACATTAAAAATTATCTATTATTTTGGGCCGACAATTTGCATTCATTTTTTTATTTCTTTGTGGCTGACTTGAAGTGATTTAATTCCATGTTGAAGATATATAAGAGCGATTGTTTTTTCATTTAGAAGTGTGCAAGTGTGAAGTGTGTGAGGCCTATGTATGAATATTGTTCAAATCATTTGAAGGCAGAGATGAGTGTGAAGAAGAGTGAAGAAGAGTGAATAAGTGTTCATGTGCTTAACTGAAACTGTAATCAAGCATTAGCATATGGTATTTTCTCAATTCAAATCTAGATGGTTATAAAATTAATCTTTCTTTGGGTAGTGAGCCCTCTTGTAATTGAGTAGTGAGCTCTAGGTAGTGTTCTTGAATGCATGTGCATTCCCATTCATACTTCTTTATACTTTTAGTAGGGCATAATATTGTGGAGTGACACCCACCATGGTTTTTCCCTTGACAGGGTTTCCACTTAAAAAAATCTTGGTGTTCTTTGTGCTTCTGATGTGCTGATTGTTTATGGTTTATTGTTCATTCATAAGATCTGAGATTAAGTTAAGTTAAGTTTAAAAAGTTTAAATATTCTATGACAATTTATTTATCCCCCCTCTCAGTTGTTTTTCCTTGTTATTCTGGAGATGCAATTAGCCATAAAATCACATCTAAAGGTTTTTTTTCAAAGTGATTCCATCTTCCATCTTCTCTCTATCTTCAGACTTAAGATTTGCATTAATTTTTCATGTTGTTTACATCTATTTGATATGTTGTATGGTTTCTAGGGTTGAATTCTTGTATCATTCAAATCACATTTGCATATCTTATTCTAGCACAATAGAATAGGGTTTTGACATACTTCAAAATTTCCTAGTCCACATTTAAGGCTAGTGTTTTAGGAATATTCTTATCTATTCAAGGTTTGATTACCCAACTAGGGGTTTGACCAAGGAAAACCCCCCATTAGACAACCAATTTTAAGTTGTTTTGTAGGAATTTTTTGAGATCCTGATTGAGGTTTTTATTAAGAAGTGTTGTACATGTGTCAAGGTGCAGATCGGGGATTTGAGTTCACAGAAAATTGCAAGTGGACTGATTCACCATGGATGGTGAATGAGTCCCTCATATGGGTAATTTTAGAGTTAGATGCAAATATAAGTACCCAGTGAGTAGAAACTAGTTTCTAGACATAAAACCCTGTCCTGGGAGTGATTCGCCTAGGGTGGCAAATGAGTCTAAGTAAACATAAAAGTCAAATTTGCCAAATTTTTAGAGTACTTTCTAGTCTTCATCAGTCCCATAGGTGCACACATTCTAAATTATAACTTTCTATTTAGTTTCATTTGTGTTTTATTCATCTTTCTAAGCTTTTTTCAAATGTCACTATGTTTCCAAACATTTCTCATTTCATTAGTTTTGCATTAATAACCAGTCTCCACATATAAGTAATATGACATGCCCCCATCAAATCTCTTGATTTTGATGTACTTAGACCTTTTCCCTTTAATCATTAAATATATTTTCCTCTTTCCCATGCGTAACATCATAATCTAATAAGGCCCTGACTTCAACTCCCAAATCCCTAAAATTTTGTCACATGTGCAATCCTTGCCTCTTTACCCCCTCATCAATTTAATAACCACACACAATTCCATGTGTTGATTCTGACATGGCCCCATCAAATCTCTACTAAGTAATATGACACAGAATATTTACCCCCTTATTTTAGGAATTTTGACCAGTCTCCACATGTTGATTTTTTTGGTTTCATAGTCCTCTGCCACATGGTTGGTTTGATGACCTAGGAAAATGGAAATAGCCACCATAAAGTTACCATTTGAGTCCCTTAACACAGCTCCACTTTCGGCCATCCCCGGATTGCCCTTTGCAGCGCCATCAAAGTTGGCCTTAAACTAGCCATTTGGAGGAAAGGTCCAACACACACCCTCCCTACTTTTCTTAGCTATCTTGGATGTCATAGAAACATCCATTTACTATTCCAATCCTTTTCTATCATTAAATCATAGGAAGTACACAGAACTTCAAGGTTAAGAGATTTTTGGGGAATAACATTGAAGTTTTCCTTTATAATCCTTTTCTTTTTTTTCAAAAACATTAACCTCCGACATCTCCTTATCCCTAAAAAGTCTGTTATTACATTATTTCCACACTCCCCAAACAACAAAAGGGAAAATAAAATCCCATAACCTTCTAATGAAGGTATTTTGAGATGGAACTTTCTATTATGAAAATAAATCTTCAATGGACAGGGGAAACACCCAAGAGATATTCTAGAGGGCTAATAATTTTTCCCAAATTATAGAAACAAATGGGCAATGAAGAAACAAGCAGTTAGTTGACTCTGCCTCGCACTTACACATGTAACATCTATTGGGGATTTGAAATCCCCATTTACAAAGATTATCCATTGTAAGCACCTTATTTTGAAGCAGAATCCAGAAGAAGATGTTGACTTTTGGAGTCAAGTGTTTACTCCATGCTTTAGACCAAAAGGGAGGGGGAGTTTCAAAAAGGGACAACAAAGAGACAACCAAAAAAATAGAGTAGTTACCCAAAGGGCTGTCAATCTAGACAAGATTATCATCCAACTGAATCTATCCCAAATTGACATCCCTTAAGGAAGATTGAAGCTGATCCAACTCCCAACTAACCACACACAAGTCCACCTAGTCAATTTCATAAGTTAGTTGTATTTATATTATTGCATTTAGTCTTTATTCCATCTTGCATTGCTTAATTTGAGTGAACCACCTCAATTTTGGGGTTTTATCTCTCTCATTTTAGGTGAAAGATCCTAAGAGTGCAAGAGAAGTCCATAAAAACAACAAAATTGTTGGTTTAGAAGCTGCTATTAAAAAGTCACATATTTGATATTAAAAACTCCATCTCAAATATTATTCATTTTTTATTTTCAAGTATACTAGGATGAACAAAGAACACTAGAAGATTGAGAAAACATGGGAAGATGTTTTTATGGTGATTCACTCTATAAAATGTAACCATGTGAATGCTACTACTTTAGGTGGCTTTCAATAAATTTTGTGTAAAGTGGGGACTAATCTATATATTTTAAAAATGTACTTTAAAATTCAAGTTATCGATATAATATGGAATTTTGTAATTGTTATATAAAAATACTCATTCTCCTTTGACTTATGTTTGTATTATTTCTTTTATTAGGATGTGCTTCACATTACACAAGTTTATAATTGTTACATTATTGTGTGAAACTAGGCTCAAGAGATTATCCTATTTGATCCCTTGATCTCTCAGTCACTATCCTAGATTGAATTCATAGGAGTAGATTTGAAGGTCTAAATTAAAAAATGTAAAATTTAAATTTAAATAATATTGATCTTAGCTAAAATTTCTATGTATCCATGTGATATGCCATTATATAAAAGGATTGTAACATAAAAAAAATGAAACTCTAGGTCCTAATGTGAAGAATCTATGATTTAATTTGCAGGATTTTTCCTATGTTTTATTCAAGAGAGAGATTAACAAGGTGAATAGATTGGTCGTATAAACCATGAAGAAAATACAATCAAACCAATATATCCTTATTTAATGGATTGGAATTGATTTTCCTTAATCACCCTAATTAAACTAAGTGACATAATATTAAAAATGTAAGCTCTCAAAACATAACTATCTGAAACTGTATTGTAGTAAAATGTATACCCTTGCATTTCCACACTTGTTTGGGACCACCTTGCTTTATTTATGATTATTTATGTCTTAATTGGTCCTATTTTGCATCCACAATCCTAATAAACTATATATTTTTATAGAAAATCTCAACAAACATCAAAAGATAATTGATAATTTAATGTTTCTATTTGTGTATCCCTGATTTGTGGACTGGGACTAAAACACCACCTAGGGAATCTTTGTCCTCCATGGGTCTTGGGACCCTAATTTTGAAACCACCAAAATAGGTCCCTTTTTGGAGTATGTGCCTCAAGAATTCAGCCTTGGGACTAAGATGCCACCTAAGGCATCTTAGACCTCCTTGGATTATTTTTAGGATTCAATTTTAAATTTGGGTAGTATTTAGCCTCCTTTAATAAATGATTTCATATGTCAGCTTGTTGTTGTGTAATTTCAAGATATTAGGCATGAATAAGTATAAATACAAGGTTCCTCCACTCATTTTTCATAACAAGATAACAAACATTCAAGTATTCATTCCTAATGAAGGTTTATACTTGCAAGAGAATTTCATCAAGCATTTGGATCCATCATCAAGATTCAAGCATCATGTCAATGGATTACTACATCCATTCATGTTTTTGAGCCAAGATTGTGGATATAGAATTGAAGATCTATTTGCAACCATTGGTCACATCATATCCAAGGATCCAATATCTGCATTCTTCATGGCCACTACATGGTAGATTGTATATTTGATTCAAAAGACATCATACAAGATGATAACATTTACATATTTCATGTTTCATGCTTCATTTCGTTCATTTCATCATTTGGTTTAATTACCTACAAGGGGTTTGACCAAGGAAAACCCCATTTACTAACAATCAACAAGTTTTTCCCTTCTTGTGTATTTGTATTTGTAGATCTAGGTAGAAGACTTGAAGATCCTTTAAAGTGAAAAGTTTTGAAAGTTGCAAAGTTGCATTGCAAAGTTCTCATCTTCACGAAAACTCACCTATAGGTTAGATCTGAAAGTTTCAAGACCTCGAATTTGGAGAGAAGAAAATGTAGAAATCATCCCTCAGGACCACATTTAGAATCTTCAAAAATTTATAATGGCACTAATACACCACCTTGGGCATCTTAGTCCTCCATAGGGTATTTTTCAGATATTCTTTGGAATTCTATTTCGGCATTCAAAGACTCCACATCTACCCCTAAAAACAACAATGAGACTAATATGCCATCTTGTGAATCTTAGTCCTCCTAGGAAAATTTTGACAATTTCTTTGCATTTCTAGAATCCTTATAACATCTCTGAGCTTCCCAGGTACACATATGCTAACTTAGTGTAGCTTAATTTCATCATTTGCACTCATTATTTGGCTTCCATTTCTTGATTTTCTGAGTTAAAATTTAAAGTATTTTTTCTAAGCTTTATCTTGGTGGTGAACCCCTTATATCTGAAAGAACCCCCTCCTAGATCCTTCCTAATTGTGAATTGACTCACCTTGTGAGGTTGTTAGTCAATCCAATTGGGACTCCTAGGACATTAGTGAATGATTGGTGGAAAAAGAGTGATATCTTTAGGCGGTATCCATTTTTATCCTCATCATTTTGGTGAACCTAACTCTTTTGAACATTCATTTTCTGATTTGGAGTCCATTACATTCCTAGATTTAGGTTGCATTCATTGCATCTTGCATTAGTGAATGTGCATCTAGGTTTTATTGTATTTGAATTAGTGAAAGTGCATATAAGTTGCATTTTTTCTTTATTGCATCATTTTATCTCATTTAAAAACTGAAAAAGTGCAATGTTCATCATCCTAATTGCATTTGGAAACATTGTTATTACATTCAAAATTGAAAAAAATTCGTTCACTTTTGCATCCAATTACTTGTTACTAGTTACTTTTTCTAGCCTTCATTTGCACTTTTTATTTCCAAACATCAGGTCCCTGGGTAGGAAACCTAGGAACACTATTATCAACCCAAAATTGTCTAATTTTCTATTAAAAACCCTTACTAGGACTAAAATTCCCTTAGTGGCATCTTAGTCCCTCTCTAGTTTTATATTGCAGTACCATGTCTAAGTGATTTACTATTAGTTTCAGCATCTGAAACCTTCAAATTTCATAAAGAGGACTAAGATGCCCTCCCTGGCATCTTAGTCCCTATGGAATTTCATATTGTAGTTTTCAAGATCTAAATTAACATTTTCGTTCCATGCTTTTGTTTGTTACCACTGGTTATCTATTATGGTGGGTTGACTTTCTATTTCATGCATTTTACTAAAACTAGATTAAAGTGCCTCATTTCATGCATTACTCAATTCCAAATTTGCATTTACAACATTTCATTTTCAGATCATTGCATAAAGTAATCAACAAATTATCTTGATTGAAAACTAAAAATTGCATTTAATTTTAAGTCTTTACACTGCATTTTAAGTTTGTATAAGATTACTTTTCAAAAAAGTTAGTTTTGATCTTCTCCAAGTTTTTAAAGAAAAATTTAGTCAATAAGAATGTTAGTCATCCATTCAATGCATTCCCTAGTTATGAAAGTCTCTTAGAGCGAGAGAGTGAAAATGTTAATGCTTACCTTAAACATACACCCCCTTCTATCTCCCCTATTTGTGAAGATGATGTGTTCGAAGAGAATACAAACATAGATAACCATGATGATCATAATTGTACCTCTCCTGATACCTCTACTTTTACTGATGAAGGTATCTTGGCGAAAGAAGGTACAATCGTTGAAAATCATGAAGGTCTTGTTTTACCTTCTCCTCATTATCCTTGGGAAGATAGTATAACAATAGAAGATAAATTCATTGCCACCACTTTACTTAGTCTCCATTCATCTCCCAACACCTGCCTATTTGTGAAAATGCTTTAGTTAATAAGGATACAATTATGAACGAACATGTAAAACACATTTGTATGGAGGATATGTTGGTATCAAGAGATCAAATGATTGAGAGTTACACCATTATTTCTCTCCTTCCTAATGTCCCTAACATTTGGAAGGGTCTATTTGAACAAGAGGATCCAAGCATTGGCACACATAAAAATCATAGTTGTCCTTCCCTTGCTATCTCTCCTATTTGTGATAAGTTGCTTTACAACATCCAATCATGAAATGTGATGAACCTCTTCTTTGTCACTTTCCTAAAAGCTCTCCTACTAGGGTAGAAACTATGGAACAAGAGAATGATACCTTAGAGAAAAAGGATAAATTCATGAACAATCATAACAACCAAATATAGCCTTCTCCTAATATCCCCACTATTGATGAACATGTAACAGCCCTCCGATTTGTTATGTTTTCTTTGATAGTTTGGATACTTTTTTAGACCGTATTTTATGTTATTGTTATTCAATCGTTCGTAGTGGAGCGATCATAGATTTATATTGATGTGATGATACACTATATGCATGGTGATTATGTGTGACATGCTTTATGTTTGCATAGATGTTTATTTGAGATGATATTGCTATATATACTCATTGTAGTTTAATTGATATTTTATCTTGTTAGTTGATGTGACATTGTATTGGTGAAGAGAATGGTATTGCATCACTTGCTTGTGAGTGCCCTGTGATTTCCCCGATTGTCTCTTCATGGTGTGTATGGTTTATTATCTAGATACATGTACGACATATGCTTTGTTGTAGGTTTGCAGGTACAGGATAATGGCTTCACCTGGATTCATAGGTTTAAGCATGTCCACTACCCATCAATAATTTTGATTGGGAGATAGTAGCGGGTTAACCTAGTCAAACCTTTACCCTAGTATAGTGTGTCGTCAGTCCATGTATTGGTCGTATTCTTTATCCATGGTTGCCTTGTTATTTTATTTATTGTGCAAGGTTTAATTGTGAGGATTAATTTAAATGTTATGATTGGGTATTTAATTAATTTGGATTATTAATGTAGAGACTTTATAATAGATAAATTAATTAATTTAATTTATGTTATAAAGTAATTTTATTATTAGATTAAATTTGAATTGAAATAAATAAGTTATTTAATTTCAAATGCATAATATTTGGAAAAGATCTTTGGAAATATCTGTAGTTGTAGAAAAGATATTTGTTTTATAACTAGAATTTAGAAGGTTTTGATTACTGATTGTTTTTGAGAATTGATTTCTGGAGAAAATTATTGAGATTGAAAGAAAGGAATTTGTTTTCACGGGAGAAAGAGAGGATGTTGAAGGGGGTTGAATTGTTTTGAGCTTTTGAGATTTTAATAGTAGAAGCTCTCATATAAGTTTAGGGAATTTAGTTTTTTTTGTTGCATTCTTTGGTTCTAGATTATTTTTTGTTCTCTCGGAAGTGGTAATTCTCCTAGAGGAAGCTTTGGAAAAGTTGGAAATTATAGGGAAGCTCTGCATCAAACTTTGAATCAACAAATCTTCTAGAACATGATCTTTATTGCTTTTGTAAATTTAATTTGGAAAGAGTATTTAAATTATTATTGTCTAGAAAATTGGAAAGGTTTCCTGTGGAAAAGGATTTCATTACTTGTAAAAGCTTTTGTTTTAAAAGATTGTCATGAATTTTTACAGCCTCTATAGAAAATATATTTTAGATCCTCTAGTAAAATTGATTTTTAGAAATGGATTTACCATGAAGGAAATTATACTTAAATTGTAGAATCTCTGCAAAAATTAAATCAAAACTATAGAAATCTTCTTTCTGTGAAAATTGGAAATATTCTTTTGTACAAAAATTTTGTTAAAATTTTCTCTTCTCGAGCTATCAATTAGAATTGTTGTTTTATATTTATTTATACATATATATATATATATTCTGAAATATATACATATACATATATATATATATTAGTTCAATGTCAAGGATTTTGTAGAAATTATTTTATAAAAATTAATATTTTTAAATAAAATGGCCTGTGAAAATATCGATGTACGACGAATGTAATTAATGGCAGAGAAATGAGGTTATGGGGGGCTGGTGAGGGGGTTACACCCACCACCTCTTCCCATGGAGGCGAGTGTGACTACTGTGGCAGCATCCTCCACATTTATGTGGAGGGGGTGCTGTCATAGGCAGCGTTCACTCCCCTTTTTTAGGGATGCCTGCGTAGAGGCATGCGTCGGTGATTTTGTCTTATCTAATTTATATATATTATATAAAATATATATATATTTGTGTTTTATATATTATATATTAAATATGTTTATATATAGTTTATTTTAAAAAAATGCATTGTGGATATTTTAAAAAAAGGTTAATGGAAAAATTATAATTGATTTTATAAATTAAATAATATATATTTTTATATGTATATATAATTTATTTAATTATATATATACATATTAATTATATTTATTTAATTGTTGTTATTGTTATAAGTGCATGCAAACAAGAATAGTTAACTTTACATGATTGATTATTTTAATTGAGGAAATTTGAGCTAATTATTATGAGTAGTTGTGAAAGTGAAAGTTCAACATTTAGTTTAATTCATTGTTGATTTATAAATTGAAATTATGTTTAAATGATGTATTTTAAATATGCGTTATTGAATTAATTGGATTTAGGAAATCTGAATGGTACTTCATTTAGTAAATTGACTTTTGTATTTTATTACATATATTTATGTAATTATGTATTGGGGGGAATAATTGTTATTGTGAAAATGTAAACCTTCCAGAGATGGTAAATTGTGAAAGGGTTGTTGTGTCTTTTGTTCACCCTTTGAGATTTCCTTGGGTAGTGTACATAGTTGGATTCAATATTTGACATCCGTAGGGATGTATTACCTCTTGAGTTATGGTGGTTAATTGTTATCAATTTTAGTGCACTATCTACCCTTGAGTTGTGGAATAAGTAGATTGTGTTGTCAATAGGGGAATGGATTTCAATGAAGGACAACACACAAAGTGGTTCAAGCATAACTCATATGAGATTCAGTTTAATCAGTGGGAATTAATTAACCTATATTAGGGGAAGGGTAGCTTAATACATTTAACTTGATAATTTAGCCTTGCTCACTGGATCAAGGGCTTGTATTAGACTTGAGATGAGTTAGGAAGGTCTCGAATGGCAAGATCATTTTCTTGTATTCTCAAAAGATAATCGATTCCACACTAGTTTGCATGTGGGGTTGGAGTTCGTTAGAGGTTACCAGGATAACCCAGGATGGAGGTCGGAACCTAGGAAGATATCCTAAGGATAACCAATGTAATATTTGTGATGACACTCCTCCTATGACAATAGTCAGTTTGTATTATATAGTGGTTGTACTTGATTCAGTGGTTCTGGAAGCAATGTAACCTTATGTTTTATGTTTACTAGTACAGTGTTGTTTTGTATATTGCCTATGTCTAGAGGTAGTAGGTTTGTCGTGGTTACCTTTTACTATCTCCTAGCACATGGGTTGGGCCTATGGGTACCACATGGTTGAGTCAATCATGTACCTTACACTGTTGGTCTTTCTCTGCTTGTTTGTGATGGCGGGATCTTCTAGTTTAGAGAGCTTGTGCGTATCTATGGATATGTTACTTTTCTTATGTTCATTGTATCAGTTGGAAACTAGGTATTTATACTTCTCATTTGTAATCAAGGAGGATCCATGTATTTTTTTATTGTATCATTTTGTATGATCTACCTCATTTTGGAGATGAGCTTTGTAATGATATATTGACTTAATGTAATCTCTTTTAAATAAAAAATAGTCACGCTTTCACATTGTTAAATTGTCCTCTAGGTTACATGATAGGGTTTTATAGAATAAGACAATTCAACCATTGATAACTCCCTTACATGTGATGAAGTCATTTTAGAAGAACCAACACTTGAATATCAATAACATTTCATTTGTAGTTCTCCTAGAAACTCTCTAATTAGGGAAGACATAATAATCAAAGAAAATGAGAACAATGACAATAGTAATTCCTTAGATGAAGATGATAAAGTAACCTTAAATCATGCAAATAATGATAAATATTCTAAGGTTATGCACATTATATATCCCTTGGAGTACTCTCTCAAGCCTAAACTCATCATTTATCCACCCTCTCATAAACCACAAGTTCAAAACAAATGTATTCTTATCCTTGAACCACCTAAATACAATATTTCACAGCAACCAAGTTACAATATCGTCACCCATACATACAACACTAGGAACAATCCGAAACCAAGAAAAACACCTTCAACATCCCTCCCATTGCCTAGTCCCATCTTACCATGTCCCCTTCATTTTCCTTCACAAAATGGAGAGGAGTATGATCTTGTCAAACAACTTAAGAATACTCCTGCTAAGATATCTTTATGGGACCTTATCGAAGCCTACCCCCACTATCATAACATGAATCAAAGTGCCTTACAACAATTTTTGATCCCTTCCAATGTGCAACCAAATGAAATAGCAACCATGATTCAAGGAATAAATGTTGACATTGTTTTCCACCAAAGTGAGCTCCCTACATTGGAAGTGTAAAAAAAATATGATCCTTTCATGATCATAGCTCAATACGATACCAAAGGGATAAAGTGAACCCTTCTTGATAATGGCTCAACCTTAAATGTCTATAGTGAAAGCCTTTTGGATAAACTTGGTGTTGATAAATCAAAAATTCAACCTGACTCTTTATCTATTAAGGGATTTGATAGTGAGGGAAAGAAATCACTTGGAGTGATCACTTTACCTATTACAGTTGGAAAAGATACCTTACAAACCCCTATTCATGTTATGTATCACGATCTTCCATATAATCTCCTTTTGGGAAGGTTGTGGATTCATGAGATACATGTGTTTCCTTCTACCCTTCATCGTAAAATGAAGTATGTCCATAACAACAAAGTGTACACATTGGATGTTGATAATGAGCCTTACAGTGTCTTACAACTTGAGAAAAATAAAGACAACCCCTTGAAAATATTAACACCAACTATACAAGTAGAACATGTGCAATGGAAAGACAAAGAAAAACACATTGAATAAGTCATAAAGCTATTAGAAGATGATTTGGGTTCCTTAGATTTAAAACATACATTCATGGGAGAATAGAAGATCATAAACAAAAATTCAGACAAGGAAAAAGAAAAATTAGTATTGTCAACACAAAATTCAAAAAACCCTTCAAAATCATCCACCTCAACCACTTTAGAAGAAAAGACAATAAATTACACCAAAAACTTCAAAGAAATTGACTATCAAGAACCACCAAATCTAAAAGAAATGAAAAATAATTATGGAAAAGGCTATGAACTTATGAAACAACTTGGTTATAGTGGAAAGGGATGTGGTGCTAGAGAACAAGGTATATGTGTCCCCATAGAGCCGCACCTACAAGAAAAGAATAGTGGTCTTGGTTATTGTCCCTCAAAAGACACAAACAAGCCTTCACTTAATATCAGCATTATCACAAAACATCCTTCTAAGAAAACTTTAATATTAGTGCATCCTGAGCTGATAGACACTAGTGGTCCTAAAATTTATCGTTTCCAAGCAATAAAACAAACAAAAAAATATTTGTTTGTAGATAGGGCCCTTGTTTCTGGTCAATGGTTTATAGACTATTTTTGTGCTTTGAGTGCCTTGTCAAGGGTGGGATCTGACCATTTTCCCATTTTTCTTTTGGTGGATCCTACTAGGGTGAAAAAGAACTTCCCTTTCAGATTTGAAAAATTCTGGCTTTCTCACCCTCAAATTTTTGAGGAAATTCGTAGCTGGTGGAATATAGATATTACTGGAACAATGATGTTCAGGATTGCTAAAAAATTAAAGGAAGTGAAAACTAATGTGAGAAGGTGGAAAAAGGATTCCTTTGGGAATATTTTTGGCACTAAAATGGAAATTCAGGGTAAAATCTAGGAGATTCAAGTTAAAATCCAGAAATGGGGATACATTGACAATTACAGAGAAAAGGAAAACGAACTTCTCATTCAATTGCATGACATAATTGCTAAAGAGGAAGTGTTTCGGCAAAGTTCTAGGGTGTCTTGGTTGACTGAGGGAGATAGGAATACCAGATTCTTTCATCTGTCTGCTTCGAAACATAGGGCTGCTAATAGAATCACTCATATTGTTTCTAATGGGAATAGTTTTGAGGAGGAACATGATATTAGGGAACAAGCTGTCCTTTTCTTTAGCAACCTTCTTTCTTGTAATGGAGAGATTGTCACTGAAGCTCAAGATTCCTTGATTGAGGCTATACCTCAAGTGATTGGTCATAATGAGAATTCTTTGATCACAAATATTCCTTCCAAAGAAAAAATAAGGAAAGTTGTTTTCTCTTTTGATGGAAACAAAGCTCCTAGACCAGATGGTTTTTCGTTATTCTTCTTCCAAGTGTTTTTGGAAATTGTTGAGCTAGATGTGGTGAACGCTAAAAAGGAATTCTTTGGATCAAGCCATCTATTGAAAGAATTGAATGCTACTTTTGTGGTCCTTATTCCTAAAAAACTTGGGGCTTTAAAGTTTCAAGCTTTTCGGCCAATCAGCCTGTGTAATTCTATTTACAAAATTATTTTGAAGGTGTTAACTTCAAGAATGCTTTCTGTGCTACCCCAAATTATTGCCCCGCAATAGAATGGTTTTATGCCATGTAGGTACATTCTGGACTCTGTTGTTACTGTTCATGAGAACTTACATTCGTTAATGGTTTCGAAAACTGAAGGGTTTATTCTTAAATTGGACATTTCCAAAGCCTATGATCGGGTTGATTGGAATTTCTTGTTTAAAATCTTGGACAAGTTTGGTTTTAATAATAGAGTTATTCAGTTGGTGAACTAGCTTGTCTTGATAGTTACGTCCTCTGTCATTGTGAATGGATCACCATAAAGGTTTTTTCATACCTCCAGAGGCCTTAGACAGGGAGATCCTATTTCTCCTATTCTGTTTACTATCTTGGCTAAGAGTTTGGGGAGAAATATTAAAAAGCTTATTGATCAAAGATCCCTTGTTGGCTTAAGACCTTCTTCTTCTCTTCTTACCTGTTCCCACTAGCAATTTTTTGATGACACCATTCTCATGGGAAGATCCACAGTGATTGAAGCTAAGACTTTAAAAAAAAATCTGAATCTTTATGAATATGCTTCTGGGCAAGTTGTCAACAGGGCTAAGAGTTCAATTTTTTTCATCAATACTCCGGAGTATAGACAAGTCAAAGTTGCTCGGATTCTTGGATGCCGAGTGGAGCCTCTTCCGTCAACCTATCTTGGCTTACCTCTTTGTTCTAAACGTTCGGAATTGTTCTGGATTTCTTTGGTTGAAAAATTCAATAAGAAGCTATCAGGGTGGAAAGGTGCTCTACTCAGTCAAGCGGGAAAAATACAGCTCCTTAAGGCTTCTCTACAAAATCTCCTGTTGAGGCCACTGAAAAAATTTAGAAAAGGTTTCTCTGGTCCGAAGTGGAGGACAAGAAGAGAATTCCACTTGTCAGATGGGATCTTGTTTGTAGACCCAAGTCAAGGGGGGCCCTGGGTTTAAGGAAAATTAAAGTTTTGAATATGTCCCTTCTTGCTAAACAGCTTTGTAGAACTCTTACTCTAAATGGAGAATGACGTGAAACTTTAAAAGCCAAATATTTTAATAACTATGAGTCTTCTAATGAGATTATACATTCTTCTTCTTTACCTCATGGGTCTGTCTACTGGAATGATATGGGTAGAGGAAGAAAGTTGCTGGAATTGGGAATTGGATGGCTGATTGGAAATGGAAATTATGTTAGATTTTGGGAAGACAGGTGCCTTTTTAAAGATCCTTTAATCAGAATAGAGAAATTTAGTAAATGGATGAATGACTGTAAAAAGGAATTTGGAATCTTGGTTAAAGATTATTGGAGGAATGGTGGGTGGGTTGATTTGATAACCACCAGTCATGATCTTGGCCCTGTTCAGTCAGCTTTCAGAGCCCTAAGACCAGCTCAACACCAGGTGGAGGATCTTGCTGTCTGGTTAAACAACCCATCTGTTATTTTTTTAGTTTCCTCTGCCACTTGTTTGTTGGTTAGCCCGATGGGGCCTCCTCCCTTCTGGGCTAAGGCTTGGATTAATCACCTGACTCCAAAAATAAATATTTTCTATTGGATAATGCTACAGAATAAGATTCTCACTTTGGACAATCTTGGAAGAAGAGGAATTCAATTACCAAACAGATGTTATATGTGCAGGAATGAAGCCGAGTCTGTTAATCATCTTTTTCTTCATTTCCCTTTTGTGTTGATTATTTGGGATAAACTTCTGGTGCTTCTTGATGCGGCGTGGATTTTTCTTGCCTCTGTCGAAGATTTCTTCATGCAATGGAAAGCTCCTTCAAGAAATCTTTTTGTGAGAAAGCTATGGTCTTTTATTCTACCTTTTGTGTCTTGGAATATTTGAAAGGAAAGGAACAACATAGTGTTTAGGGATAAAGAGATGTCGGAAGGGGACTTGCATGCTAAAATTGTAAGGGCTATAAAGGAAAACTTATCTTTAATTCCTAAAAATTTTTTTGAGAAAGCTATCTGGTCTCCTTTTGATATTGCTATGGCTGAAAAGTGGAATTCAAAATTAGTTGGGTCAAATGTCCTCAAACCTGGTGTCTGTGGGAGAGAGAATGCTAATTGGTCTCTGCCACCTTTGGGCTGGCTGAAAGCCAATTTTGATGGTGCGGCTAAAGGTAATCCTGGGAAGGCTGGTAGTGGGTGTGTTTTAAGGGACAACCCGAGGGCTTTTATTGTGGCTTTTGTTGTGGACATTGGAACTCAAACTAATCATGTTGCGGAAGCTATTGGGGCTTTTCATGCAGTCAGCTTAGCCCTCAAGATCAACACGAAATATCTTTGGTTGGAGGGTGATTCATTAAATATAATAAATTGCATTCTTGGGCTTACCCCCCCCTCGTGGACCATCAAAAAATGGATTGAAGATACGAAAAATTTATTAAGTAAATTTGATAAAGTGAAAGTATCCCACGCCTATAGAGAAGCCAATAAGGTGGCAGATTTCTTCGCCAATGAAGGGGTTCAAAAGGGTGGGGAAAGCACGTGGAGGAAGAATGATAACCTCCATCCTGAAGTGAAAGCACTAATTTATTATGATTCAGTGCATGGAAGAGAAGGCAGTCTTAGTCATGATGAAACAGATAGAGATCAGGTACATCAATTTCATTAGATTTGATGGGACCGACGTCATTTTATTTTTCAAGAAGAGTCTTCGGCACACTTTATGGGTGTTCGACAAAAAATGCCTAAACGGGACCCAGAGCAACTGTAGAGTGTTGCTTTACAGAGTTCTAAATATGGGCGAAGAAAGAAAATGTGTGGAGCTGAGCAATTTCCAGGAGCATAGAAAGAACGCTAAAGTGTGGGAAAGAATTGAAAAAGGAGGTTTAATTCTGTATCTAGAAAAGCTCCATGGTACAGACGAGGGGATGCTAGACTATTTTGTTAAAAACTAGAAAAATGGTGAGATTGTGTTGTTTGGTAGGAATGTTAAGCTGAGTGAGGACTTAATTGGTGAGATAACAGGTCTTTCGACTGAGGGTGTTAAATTCTATCGGGACTGGCAATTCTCTGATGAAGCGGTCATTAAATTTCCCAAAAAAGATAAGGAGAAAGCAAACATGGTTAAGGTTTCCAATAGCTACTTTGATGTTGAATCCATCAAATCTATATGGAGGAAATTTTTAAGAGTCATTATGGAATATATCACATTTGACGGGCGCTTCTCCAGAGTTTATGGTTACCACTTTGCCATACTGAACCATTTCTGTCACAAGGTTCGTATATCTTTTCCTTTTTACTTATTTTCTTCTTTGAAGAATTTCCTTGATGATGTGGAAAGAAACCCCAAGAGGAATGTTATTATTCACCCTAGTCTTGTTAGGCTCATTTTTAAGCATTTTCAAAACTTACCTGCTTTGCCTAAAACTATTGATATTGAAGATTTGGATGATGAGGAGACAAAAAGTAGTAGGGAGATCGAACCCCGGGTCCCCCCTGCTTCTATTCTTGTTGGTCCTGAAACCATTGCTCCCTAGTCCCTATCTTGTCGAAAAACCCTTAAGGATTCTGCCCCGTTGTCTTGTCCTAAATTGCAGCCTTTGCATGAGTGCCCTAGTCTAGGTTTTGTTTCACCGCCCTGTCTTAACCCCCAGCTGTCTCCTAGATGCCTTACTCCGGGGTTGTCCCCTGGCTTTAAAGGTACCCCTGTTACGAAACTTGTTTCGTATTTTGGGAATTCTATGGAAATCCTCTCTGATAAACCCATGGCCAGTAAGGAATCGGCCCCTAGTGCCCCTATGTCTGGTAGATTGGGGAATGATCATTATGAGTCCCCTATTCAGGATGAAATTAATTCGGCCCTGAATAAGCTCAAGCCTGAGGACATGGTGAGTATAGCGGAAAAAAGTACGGATGGCCTTTTCACTGTTCTAAAGTGGACCCAGAAAGAAGTTTGTGATTTGAAAGGCCATTTTACTGATCTCAGCAATAGGGTCTCGGACTTAGAGCAGAAGATCAGTTGGAATTGTAGAGATAATGAAGGACAGGAAACTCCCTTACTGAGGAAAAGACAACAATCTCAGGAGGATAGATTGACAAGTATCGAGTGCAGTATGTCCAAGATTGGCCAAAACATTAGGGCCACTATTGTGAACAATCACAAAATTGCTAGGCATAACACCATTATCATTAATGCGATGGTGGAAAAGCTTGAAAAAAATGAAAAGGGTTCGCTAGTCATGGATTTGGATGCGAACAGGGCAGGCAGCAGATCAGCTGGTGAAGGGATTTCGACTCGTACTTGGGCTAACAATAAGAGAAAGACTCTGACTTCATCACATACTGCTCAAATTCTCAAGCAGGGGTTACAGGACATGCATGATGTTGAAAAGGAGGCTGAAGAGTTACTGAACACCTTGGAGTAGTGTGGTGGTGTTTGTTACTGGTTTTTTTCAACGGTCCTTTTTTGGGCCCTGTTGTCTCTTGGTGCTGTCGTTTCTTTTTTTGGGACAGTCATTTGTTTGTTTGAACTTTTTTTGTTATCTTTAGTTGTTTAAAATCTACAGTTTCAGGTCCCTGTAAAACCTATTTTTTCCTTTTCAAAAACAAAAAAATATTTCCTTAATGTAAATTTCATCACACAAAAAGTAATGATTTGAATTTGTTAGATTTTATACCCTCCTATAAAGGAGAGAACAAAATATCACAATCTAAAGAGCCTTGTGTAAGTATGACATCTTGTACTAAGCAAGAGTTATCTTTGTCGCAAAATAGAGAAACATTTTCTATTGATAAAGAGAACATCTTGAGGAGACTCCTCCAAGATTAGTTGATCTCTCTCCCTCCAAAAATAGGAAAGAAATTATATTACAAAACTTCATTTCTTGCATATCATAGAATTCATGGTCATTCTACTAATGAATGTAAGGGTTTAAGTAACAAAATTCAACTCTTGAAGGAGTGTGGTGTTCTTCCCTATGTTGAAGCACCTAATTCCTTTAACTAATACTCATTTTCATCCTATTCGGCTCACCCTTGTCCTGCACTAAGTGGAGGAAAGGGGTTAGATAGCCTTGTCCTCATATGCCACTTATCATTGTCTCTATTTTCTATTTTACCACCTTTCATGTATATATATGAGCAAGCTTGGGATGTGGAAAACATACCTTAAGTTGGCTCGCATGCAACATACTGAGTTATGTATTTTGGGGACAACCCTCTTTTCCCTTTTCATGTTTCGCTACTTTAAAGTAATTTCTCACAACATGGTGTTAGCAATTTCTTTAAAGTGGGGGCATACATTGGTATTATTTTAGCATGATTTCATTTGCATATTTCCTTTTCATGTGATGCATTTTTCCTCTTGGTGGTGTCTTTATGTTTGACTTCCTCCGAGAGCATGATATTTCCTTGTCCTCTCTTGGAAACCTTAGATACAATGTTCCTTAGGATGAGACCTTGCACTTGTCCTCTCTTGGAAATAAGATGAGATCTTTTGTGCTTATCCTCTCTTGGAAGCATCGGGTATGATGTTCCCCAGGATGAGACCTTGTATTTATCCTCTCTTGGAGATGTTAAGCATGATGTCTCCTAAGATTAAAACCTTGCGTGAACTAAGAAAAATCCCTCTGAACATATCTCTTCCTTGTTGCATTTTCTTTTTGTACCTTATTAAAGTCATGGAGGTATGGCTTTGATATGGTCCCTTGGGGCTCACCTAGTGAACAACTAGTTCCACTAGCCCATGTGAGCATGCGTTTTTTCTTTTTTCCTTATCATATTCTTGGGGGTATGACATTGATATGGAATTCTTGGGGATCACCTAGTGGACAACGAGCTCCCACTAGCCCTCGTGAGCATGCATTTTGTTTGCATAGTGGACAATATGTTCCACTTGTAAACCTTTTTGGACAAGCACCCTAGACCCAATCCACTGTGTTGGATGGCCAGCCAAAGCTTGATTTGTGGTATTTTCCTTTTTTGTTTTCCTTATTTTTCTTTTTCTATCCTTGATGGTGCATGTTGGTGATCTAATTATGGCTTCATATATCATCAGCAAGCATGTTCCTTTGTGCCTATGTTGGTTTTCCATAGGATCTCGACCTTGGGGGTTTGATCATCCCTCTTTATCATTGTCATCCTATATTGCTAACATTTTTACATTTGAATCCCTCTTGATTGTGTGGTTGGATACTTTAGTGTGAGTTTGAAGCAAGTTCATCCTCTCACTAAAGTGGAGGCCAAATGTAGTGTAGTAAAATGCATACCCTTGCATTTTCACATTTTTTTGGGTCTGCCTTGCTTTATTTATGCTTCTTTATGTCTTAATTGGTCTTATTTTGCATGATCCACAAGCCTAATAAACTATATATTTTTTATGGAAAATTTTGACAAACATCAAAAGATAAATGATAATTTAATGTTTTTCTCTGTGTGTCCCTGATTTGTGGACTCAGACTAAAATGCCACCTAGGGTGTCTTTGTTCTCCATGGGTCATGGGACCCTGATTTTGAAACAAGCAAAATAGGTCCCTTTTTGGATTTTGTGTGCTAAGAATTGAGCCTTGGAACTAAGGCGCCACCTAGAGCGTCTTATTCTTCCTTGGCTTATTTTTGGGATTCAATTTCAAATTTGGGCAAGATTTATCCTCCTTTAATTAATCATTTCATATGTCAAATTTTGGTGTAATTTTGGGATATTAAGCATGAATAAGTATAAATACAATTTTCTTCCACTCATCTTTCATAACAAGATAACAAGAATTCAAGTATTCATTCCTAAGTCAAGTTTATGCATTCAAGAGCATTTCATCAAGTATTTGAAGCCATCATCAAGATTCGAGCATCATGTCAAGGGCTTAATGCATCCATTCATTTTGTCAAGCCAAGATTGTGGATGTAGCATTGAAGATCTATTTGCAATGATTGTTCACATCATATCCAAGGATCCAAGATCTACATTCTTCATGGCCAGTACATGGTAGATTGTAGATTTGATTCACAAGACATCATACAGGGTTATATCATTTACATATTTCATGTTTCATGCTTCATTTCATCATTTGGTTTAATTACCTACAAGGGGTTTGAGTAAGGGACACCCCCATTCACTAACAATCAACAATTTTTCCTCTCTTGTGTGTTTTTATTTGTAGATATAGGTTAAAGAATTGAAAATGCTTTAAAGTGAAAAGCTGTAAAAGTTGTAAAGTTGCATTGTAAAGTTGTCATCTTCACAGAAACTCACCTATAGGTCAGATCTGTAAGTTTCAATACTTTAGATATAGAGAGAAGCAAGTGCATACATCATCCCTCAAGACCACATTCAAAATCTTCAGAAATTTAGATGAGACTAATATGCCACCTTGGGAATCTTAGTCCTCTATAGGGTAATTTTTATAGATTCTTCGGGATTCTATTTTGGCATCCGAAGACTCTGCATCTGTCTTGGAAAATAGCAGTGAGACTAATACACCATCTTAGATGTCTTAGTCCTCCTAGGAATATTTTGAAAGCTTTTCATTTCCAAAATCCTTATAACATCTCCAGGATTCCTAGGTACACATACCTTAACTTGGTGTAGCTTAATTTCATCATTTGCACTTATTATTTGGCTGCATTGCTTGATTTTGTGAGTTAAAAGTTTGTATTTCCCAAGCTTTTGATTGGTGTTGAACCCCTTAGAGCTAAAAGAATCCCCTCCAAATTCCTTCCTAATTGTGAATTGACTCACCTTCTGAGGTTGTTAGTCAATCCATTTGGGGCTCCTAGGATATTAGTGAATGATTGCTAGAAAAAGAGTGATATCTTTAGGTGGTATCCATTTTTCTCATCATCAGAAACCATAATTTACAAACATATTTGGGAAGTGCAAGATACTTTGTACCTATCCTTAAAAATTGGTTCAGGAATGCATAGGATGACTGGGATTCCTAGGGTTGTATGGGTATCTGATAGGATGTGGTGGTCTAATTTTGGGGTCCTCTAATGACAGATCTAAGCTTTTATTTTATGTCTCCAGAGTTGTTAGAACATGTTGTCAGATAATATTATAGGGGCATACATTGGCTAATTTGGGTGACTAATGCAAGTCAATTCCAATCCATTTCCAATATTAATTTAATTAGGTTAGTCTAATTATGGTAATTAATGAAAATCTTTTCCAATCCAATTCCAATCCCTTAAAGAAGGTTATCTAGGTCTGATTGGCTCACCTTCATGGTTGATAGTCAATCTGTTCACCTTGTTGATCTCCCTTTTGAATGAAACTTAACAAAAGACACACAAATTGAATCCTAGGTTCACCACATTAGGACCTAGGGTTTCCTTTTTCATTGTTTCATTATAGTGAATCCAACATGTTAACACTATATACTTTATGAAATCTAATGTAAATAATCCCAGATCTAGGTTTTGTACTGTATTGTCTTAAATTGTTCATTTAGTATTTCATTTTTGTATCATAAAAGGCATAACATTCAAAAAGATAATACATAGTATTACATTGTAGGTGGCATTGGAGTTTATTTTAGTCATTTAGATCAGATTTACATTCAAATTTCACTCATTAGGTTTGAAATTTCTCATTGCATGTATTTTGGCATCTTTCATTTAGGCCAAAAAAGTGAAAATAATTGCATTGTTTTGTTTACAATTTTCATCAAATTATTATTTTCACAATTTATCATCTTAGAATAAGTTAATTGTTGCATGATTAGATTTAGAAATTGCATCCAAAATTGTAAAAACTGAAATGGTGAAAAAGGAGGGGGCTAAACACTAATCCCTTGAATTAAGATTTAGCGGTCTCTCCTTTCCAAATTTAATTAATAATCTCCAAATAATACAAATTCCAAGGGACTTTCAACTTGAATGGTGATTCCCTTAGATCTGAGTTGATGGGAGGGATTCTTTGAAGACAACGATAGCTAATGATTAGGAATTATTTCATACAATGCAACTAAATGAACTATGAAAAATTGTAGATTCATGAATATACAGAGAAAAAATAGATCTTTTCAAGAAGATCTAAGAAGGGTTTGATGGTATGTACCTATCACCTAAAGATGTCACTGAGTAGTGCAGGAGGATAGGGTTTCCCTTGGGTGAATGAGTCCTTGAGATCCTGCTTAAAACTTGAATATATGAGATTATATTCCTATGTCTACTCTCTATTCTTAATCCTATAAATCTTCATATTGAGATCCAAACCTATCATCAATCTGCAAAAATATTTTTTATTTTTTGTATCAAGGCTTTCCTTGGTCAAACCATAATTTCATAATTAAACCTTGATAAAAAGATAATGATCTGATCAAGGATACTATGTGAGCTCTAATATAATGTATGCCAAAAAGTTTCTAAGAGATAAAATGCAAAGAAACCCTACTCAAGCATGTTATGGTATAATTCCTATACGATAATGATGAGATCTACTTAGGGAGAAGTCAAGAACACCATAAATAAATATGAAAATATAAAGATTCCTTGCTTAGGCTATAAATAGAATGAAGCTTGAAGATAAGAACAATCGTAAACAAATCATTAGTGTAAAGGGAAGTGGTCAAATGCATCTCCCAATCCAAGAATCCATCATCTTATACTATAGGAAACAACCTTCAACCATGTGACAAAGCTTGATCAAATCTAAAAATGAGGTTGAAGAAATACAATATCAAATAATGCTAGTCCAATAATCTATTTTTTTCTTGAATGAATGCTCTTTCATGTATTATCTTTTTCACCTCTTCTTGATCTCTTTCATCTCTCTCTAGTTTGAAATGATGGAAAGACTAGGATTTTATAGGCATTTCTCTAATTTCCTGATAATTAGATCCCGATAGAAAAAAATTGCAAGTTGAATTTTGAATGTTCAAATGCCACTAAGAAGCTATTAAAACTTGGTTCCTGGCCCAAATTTGTAGGATGTATAAATATTTTGAGGAAATTTGAGGATAGGTTGCATTTGTTCAATTCTTGTTTCAATGTAAGAAAATGATAAAAAGAGGCCTTGGGATGCATAATAAAGAGAATCAGGGTCTATTTAAAAAGGTTAAAAAATGCATAAATTTAAGGTCACTAAAATATGTGCAAGCTAGACATCAAATTGTAGTATCACCTACAAGGGATTATAATTTTTTATGCTACATTTAGTCCCAACTTTAGTGGCCATATGACACTATGTGCATATACAAGCTAAAGTATTGAATGTAAATCATGCTTCATAGAAGCATACTCATATGGATATTATTATTCATTTGTGAATGGGGAGAATGAATCCCCATGTAGTTATCTGCAAAGCCATAACATTAGAAACCACATCCTACATAACCGATTTGTTAGCTATTCAGAATAATCTTATTCTTTGAAATAGACATGTCAAAATTATACAAAGAATCAAATTCAAGGGTAGATAAATTCCCCTCGATTCTACTTGCAATCTAACCACATCAAATTTCTTGGTTTATTGATATAAATTCTTATGATAACATCATGATATCACAACACCATCTATTATTAAACATTGGAGAAGATTGAGGAAACAACTAAGAATCCAACACAATAGATGACATTGAAGAAAGTGTTATCTAGCCCCTATTATGGTAAATTTGAGTGAAATGTATTATTATGAAATTTTACTATATGTTAGTGCAAAAACAACTTTTTGACTATAATTTTGACATTTACCATTAAGAGCGATACCCTATTTCAAAGGAGTGAATATTTTGAGATAACATCCATACCAATACCCATGACTTGAGCATATTCTAGAGGAGGTTGCTAGTGACACCATCAAAGTAGCGGTGAGTCTATAGTATCTTTTACCTATAATGTGCCTTCATATTTCTTCACTAATTTTGATTTTTTCAAAAAATTAATGGTGAACCCATCCCAAAATGATAACCCTGACCAATTTTGGAAAACCTATCCCAAAATGGTGACCTTGTCCTACACCCCTTGTCCCAAAATAGCGACCCTTTCTCATTTTGGCTATAGTGTCCAAGTGAATTTTAGCTTTTCTTGTAACCATTTTTTAATTGATTTTGCTATGATACTCATGACTTTTTCCTTCTTTTAGATTCCCCCATGTTCTTGACATCGATTAGGAGGATAGTTGTTCACCCTTATCTATGAGCAGGATACCCGACTGACTGAGGAGGAGGTGGAGAAACTTTAAATTACTCAATTATTTTGTATATAACTAATGCCACCCACGATGTATCATGATGCTATGTTGATGGCATTGATTGAGTGGTGGGATGTGGATACTTGCATATTTCATGTCCCAATAGTGGAGATGATAGTGACATTGGAGGAAATCCACCACATTTTTAGGATACCCATTTTGGGTGAGACCATTAACCATGATGAGTATTGCACACTATGTAAAATGAGGAGAGATTTTTAATATATGTTCAGTGTAGTAGAAAGAAAATATCACGCATCGAGCTTTCACAACTTTTGTATGCACATGTTCTATTGATTCGGTGGATCATGTTGGTGATCATTGCACTAGCACTTATTCCTAATGGACAAGATGCACACCTTGAAGGAGGCCTCAATCACACCATTCACGAGATGGAGTACCATTGGACCATTTATGCATGGGGTCACAGTATGCACTCTCACCATTATTATGATTTTGATCAACTTGTACATTGAGAGCTTCATAGTATAGTACATTGTACACTTCTCCAGGGATGTTCCTTTGAGTATATCACATGTACTAGACCAATGAGATACCCCAACATAGAATCCATAAGCTACCCCCAAGCCTATAGCTATAGTCTAAGGCGATACTCATAGTGTGGAGATCTATTACACTAGAGAGTCATATTTGATTATCTTGAGGAATATGATATATTATGGAGACCATATAGGAATCTACTACAATGGTTGGAACATACATGACAACCTACCAAGATGTAGTAGGATAGATTGTTTGTTGGACTATATGACTACATTGTGATTTATTTCTATTATGACTAATTCATGCATCAATTTGGAAAGATTCAAGTAGCACCTAGCCCATGGCCTACATTCTTCAGAGTTACATGGAGTGATGTGAGGCCAAGTGATATCTAGCATCCTAGGATCAATGAAAACATTAATAGTGGCTCATATGATGAGCACTATAATGCAACCCAAACATTGGAATTAGATGATGTAGGCACCACTATAACCTATGAGTGATGGTCAGTGAGAGCATGACCTCCACATGTCTTCCTTGATGATCATCCCATAGGTGACGAAGGACCTCTACAATGTTGAGGTGATGAAAGAGAGATCGAGAATGTCGATAAGGATAATACTAGTGACGATGAATTAGTCAAGGATATAGAGGATGATGAGGATCAATAGCCTATAAGAGAGGAGCCTAATGAGCTAGAGGAGGTTGCAAATGCACTCGATGAGAGACCAAAATCTCATCCTTGTGTCACTCAAGTATAGGCAGTGAGTACAACAAGCATCTCAACCTTGGAGTGTGGAGAGTACAGTAATGTTTCACCTACCACACTTCGTACCCATGAGAGTAATCTTGATAGGGTACCTATTATATCTTATCAAGATCCTGATTTGTGGGATTCTGATCCAAGTGATGATGTGTTATTTATCTTTTGTGTTTTTATTATGCATTACGTGTTATATATTGTTCTGATTTTTGCTACATTTCCATTTTATAGTTGGTACATGATGGTGGTAAGACTTCTTTAGTTGATTCACTATAATTATAGCACCCACCACACTCCCACATTAGGTGACACAAGTAGAGGATAGGCCACAACCTAGCATAGAGTGTCATGTTGACCTATTCAAGACCTTATCAAGATGGAGAACAACCTATGATGATTCCATGAGAACTATTGACTTATGTAGAGATAAGATCGAGGAGATTAGAGATATAGAGGAGAGGTCTAGATTCATATAGGATGAGCTTACAACTACCTAAAGGAGCTTAGGATTACATATGAGGAGCTTCGAACCACTCGAGTTCCATCTGAGAGGGAGGCACAAGATTTCATGCAGTCATAACTCAACATATTGTAAATGGATCTTTTTGTAGTATGAGTGGGTATAGATCATATATATCAAGAGTACATTATATCACTTGTGCATGAGGGAGTTGCCAGAGGTGAGGTATGGGGCCTTCAAGATCAGATGATTTCTATGAGTCATTCCCATACTATTTTATCTCGACGAGCACCAAGACCAAGCCAAGGAGGCTGATATCTATAGGCCCCTTTAAATTTATTATATTGTATCACATAACATTTTAATATTGTGGTAATCATGTACACAAATGTTATTTCCTTATATATGGGTATGTGCAAGATCATGGTGGGCCAAAAAGTTGCAATATGATGGGTATGTGGCTGAAAACATTTTTTTAACCCAAAATTGAGAAACGAAAAGGGTTTTTAAAGGAGATTCTCAGATTTCCACCAATATAAATTATGCTTTACTTTGAATTTAATAAGTAATTATCATTCATTTTCTATTCAAATTAAGACTAAAGTCCTGATTGATAGACTGATTGAATAACATCTATAGCTTTCAAACGGTATCACATTTTTTGGATCCAAAACATGTGTCAAATTTTATGCTTCACATAATATAGGATTAAAAAAAGAGAAATTTAATTTCATGAATTTTTGGCCAAGTTAAGCTGGTCAGACATGCGAGATTTTTTATTTTTTAAAATTTGTAATAAAAAATTCATAATTAATTATTTACTTGGAAAAAAATTATAAAAAAAAATATCATCACATCAGGACATGAGTCCTCTACTTATATCTAAAATATTATAAAAATATTATCATTTTATTGTGGTTAGGGTGGTCGGATAGACGTGCTTCTTATTTTTCCCTTGAAATTTAAGTACTACTGCATTGAAAGTTCAAATTTTCACCAAATAGATTTTTTTTTATAACAAACCTAGTAGTTTAGAAACTACATTAAATTTTCTATAGATTCTATTCTTACATATTTTTGAAATAATATAGATAACTTATTCAAATTTTTATGTCAAGTTGCCTAACTCGGATTTTATTTTATTTTTGCCACTTAAGGGCCTTTTTTTCCATGATGATCCTGCACATACCCATATATATGAGCATATTTTTGTTTAAATATAATTCGTTATTTTTATTAGATGTCGATGTGATCTATTAAACAATCTTGGTAAGATTATTTAATAAATATCTCCATGATATAATTTTTATGTGATCTAATTAAACATTCTTGTCTACTTCGATACTACACTTTTGATTAGGTGTGATATATTAAACTAGATGCCCTTATGATTTTATTTGGGAATTAAATGCATGTAATGATCTAATTTAACATAACTCATAAATGATTGAGTAGCATGTAAAAGAAAGTAATAATTAAAACTAATAAAAAATTACTCTATATAATTCAAGACAGACCAAAAAAAAAATTCAAGACCGAAGCAATGAAAGATTAAAATAAAAAAATATATACCTAATCTAACAACATGGTTTAAACATACATACTATTCAAAAATATTTGTTAAGTACAATATCTAGAAAAATTCAAAACATTGATAGGCTCTTTGATAGGTATCCCATCCATTATTTTAGTGTATATGCTCCAGATCCATAGTTTTCTTCAATGACATAAGGGCCTATCCAATACAGACTAAACTTTCCTTTTCTTCCCGAGTAACATAAATATTACACTAATTTTCATATGACACTAACTCTCCTTTGTTAAATGTGTTAGGAATAATGTTATGGTTGTAATGATGTTGCATTATTTTGGAATAAGCTTGGAGATGTTTGAGAGCATTAATGCATTGTTCACCAAGCATTTCAGGTTGTTGTAATTTTTTCTCTTAATAAGTGTTATCGTCAATAATGCCCTCGAGAGAGATTCTCAAAGAGGGAATTTCAAACTCTAAAGGAATTATTACATCAACACTATAAAGTATATTATAAGGTTTATTTCTCGTGGATATTCTAATAATCATGCTATAATCCCAAAATGCATAATATAGCTAGGTATGCCAATCCTTATTATGTTTACTTACCATTTTTCACAAGATTTTCTTGTGTGTTTTGTTTGTTGTTTTCACTTGACCATGAGATTATGGTTAATAAGGTGTTGAAAAATAATATTAAATGTGAAATGTTTCCAAAAAATTCTTCACTTGTTTGTTTTTGAATTGTGTTCCATTACTTGAAACTAATGCAAAAGGAAGACTAAATCAAGAAATGATGTTATCCAAGATGAAATGACAAATTACATCAACAACCATGGAATAAAGAGGGATAGACTTTACCCATTTCTTGAATTAATATGTGGCAATAATTATAAAAATATGTTCAGAGGAAGAAGGTAGAGAGTTTTTCCAATGAGATCCAAACCCCATACTTAAAATAGCCAAATAGGAACTTGGGTGTAAAGTTTAGAAGCATGAGTATGAATCAAATTTTATTGATTAGAATAAAATGGGAAGGGACCATACCCATTACATAATTCCCATAGAGGATGAACAAAGGGATCACAAGAAGTGAAACACCAAAAAAGAAATAAACAAATGAAAAAACTAACCAACCAACAAGAGAAACAAAAACAACACACAAAACAAAACTAGTATGGGACCAAACTACTTGTCTCCCTAAAGCTTAAGACCACTAATTTCCTACCATTCCTTAGATAGGAATTGGAGGTTCTCCTCAAATGACATAGGTACCTTTTGAATAGGTTTGGTCTTCTCTATATTTGCTTGAGCTGAACTACCCACCATCTTGCCTTTTTATGTGCATGACTATCATACATATCACCCTCAACCACTCTTTCTACATGAATATTCTTGATTTATTGTTAAAAGAACTAGATGGTTACAACGATATTGTTCATAGTCTCCTTGTTGGAATCAAAAATCTCTTTGAGACATTGCATTGTTTTATCCTGGTTGTTGTGAATTCTAGAAATTTCGTCCTACAATTTCATTTTGTCCTCCTTTGTACCCACCAGGAATTTGAGCTATTCCACCTCGTTGTCCTAATTAGCCTATCTGTCAAAATATTTGGTGAGGGAGAAAATATTATTCCAATGCCCATCATCCTCTACCTCACCCATCCATGAAGCCTACTAGTTGGGTACCCTACTTTCCAACACCTAGATTTTTTCCTTCATAGTAATAAGTTGACCCAGAATCCACTTTAGGATATCCTTCTAGACATTGAAAGTTCTCAAAATTTTATTCATTTTATGTCAAAGGGGAACAAATGATTCAAAAATATCATTATACAAATTGGGTTTATTAGAGGGTATGTGCAGGATCATCATGGAAAAAACAGGCCCTTAAGTGGCAAAAAATTCAGAAAAATCAGAGTTAGGCAACTTGACATAAAAATTTGAATAAGCTATCTATATTATTTTAAAAATATGTAAGAATAGAATCTGTAGAAAATTGAATGTAGTTTCTAAACTAATAGGTTTTTTTTAAATCTATTTGGTGAAAATATGAAATTTCAATGCAGTAGTACTTAAATTTCAAGGAAAAATTAAGAATTAGGTGTTTTTCCACTCTAACCACAATAAAATGATAATATTTTTAATAATATTTTAGATATAAGTAGAGAACTCATATCCTAATGTGATGCATATTTTTTGTAATCTTTTTTCAAATAAATAATTAATTATAAATTTTTATTACAACTTTTAAAAAATAAAAAATCATATGTCTGACCACCTTAACTTGGTCAAAACTTCATGAAATTCAATTTTTTTTTTTAATCCTATAGTGCGAAGCATAGAATGTGACACATGTTTCAAATTCAAAAATGTGATACCGTTTGAAAGCTATAGATTTTTTTCAATCAGCCTATCAATCAGGACTTTAGTCGTAATTCAAATTGAAAATGAATAATAATTATTTATTAAATTCAAAGTAAAACATAATTTATATTGGTGGAAATTTGAGAATATCCTTTAAAAACCCTTTTCTTTTCATCAATTTTTGGTAAAAATAATGTCGTCAGCTACATACCCTACACATACCCATCATATTGCCACTTTTTGGCCTATCATGATCCTACACATACCCTAGAGGTCCTTTCTAGAGTAATGTAGAGTTTAGTGAAATTTTTGGGGGGTAGAAGGGTTAATCAAAGGATGGGTATTGAGGACATCAAACACCTAATCATGAATAGGGAGTGTGTGGGAGAGTTTATAGGGGTATGTTTATAGGACTCGTCATATGAGTTAGAAAAATTATTAAAGACATATGTATAAATAGGGGTGGATTTAGGGAAAGAAACACTTTTAATGGGATTGAGAGGGGTTTCCTCATTGACAAGGGTTTACCTCAAGCCTTGGTGATTCTACAAGTGGTGGGTGGGGTGTCATCCAGAGTAAAATTTGAAATGGGGCCCTCAAGGGAATCAGTAGGATTTCGAATGACAAAAGTGTTCCTCTGGACAATGGCCAAGGAGGAGAAAAGAGTTGCCTAATGATGGAAATGGAAGAAAATTAAACCCTAGTGAATGGGGATATTTTTACTTTTACCTAGAGATTCTTAATGGATTTTTCAAGAGAAGAGAAAATCTAGAAAGTAAAGTTCATCTTGACATTATAGCGGAAATGGTTAAGCATGGGAAAGATATGGGCATGAAAACAATGAAAACAACCCTCTAACATGGCATACCTCATAAGCACCTCCGTAATTTTACTACGCACCACCTAGAGTTCGGGGATGTTGAAAATGATTTGAAGTCTATTAACTTTTTTCATCCTTTAGAAACCTCTCTATATCTTTCCGGTAGTGCCCCTTAGACTTTTGAGGGATATAACCACTATAAAAATAAAGCCTTGTAACCTTAGCAATCAACTCAACATTCACATGGAAGGAGCAGCCACCAATAGTGATGGTGCCCCCATTCGAGGGGTTGTCGAACTCAACAGAAAACTCACACTCATGCCCCTTTATACCCTACACCTATGAGGCTAATTTACCTCATTGGATAATAGTCCAAACCTCCCTATCCTACTTCCACACCTCATAGGAGGTGAGTTCATCTTGGATCAAATCTCCCCATATGGAAAAATTCATAAACAATAGAGCAAGATAAAGAGTTTTGTAGAAACATCAAGAGGAATACCAAAGCCAAGACTAGAAAGGCTTATGAAAAAAATACCCAGGGAGGGTGATTTTCCATAATTGTAAGGAATGGTAGATGATGAAGGGAGATTATAAGAGATCCAATTCAATCTCATTTTTGTAGTAATTTGACATTATTATTAATTCACAGGCATGCCCAAGGATGTGAGACATATTATCCCAAGTAGCCAAATATAGAATAAAATCGCCAAGGTTAGATAGCACATCTACCACTTTGTTTCCATTTCTATACACATGAGTAGATCTACTATTCCCAAGAGTAATCATGAGATTTTGAGTTGATAGGATGGCATCATAGAGGGACTAGCAGGTTTTATCCATCCCAGTTAGAAAGCATATGGTTTGGAGTCTCCTTCAATATACAGGTTGGAAAATCTAGCATTCTTGGCTATCTGAATACCATAGAACACTATGACCACCTCCATAAATTTGAAGAAGTGAATTCAAAGATTCACAAAGAAATAAAGGAAAATGGGGGAGGCGACCCCAAAATGTAGGAAAAGTGGTTCACCTCTCTTTTAAACTCTATTTCATTTAATATCAAGGTTATAATGTGTAAGTGGGTTATAGAAATCAGTCCTAACCCAAATAAAAATAAAAAGGAATGTTTGAAGAAGGTCAAATTTTGTGTACCTATTGCAAAAAGTGCTTATTCAAGCCTCACTAAGGACTCATTCGGCCTATGCTGAATGGGTCCTAGTTAGGGTTCTAGAAAATATGTTTCTAGGTTATATTTTTCAATGTCTACACTCCTAGACCCTAGTTGGAGACTTTCAAAACTCTGAAATAAATATTGTAGCTAAATTTTCATGATTTTGCATGAAAGATGACAACTTTGACAACTTTGCAACTTTCTCCATTTTTTTTTCTCCAATTTATCCTCAACCTAAAACATACAATCACACATCAAAGGAGAGAAAATGTTGTTTTGTTAGGGAATAGGGGTTTGTTTTGGTAAAACCTAATTTTTGTAATTAAATATTGAAATGAAATTGAAATTCATAGGGGTGATCCCAAAATATTGGTTTACACTTTTTGGCCAAATTTGACATTGAAATAAACATTTTTAACTTTTTCTTCACTTTCAGACACCTATAGTTGCTAAATCGTGAGGAATTTGAACATGATGCAAACTAGTGATTTGTTACATTTTATCTATAGATTCTAAATATATATATTTTTAAAAAAAATTGTAATAAAATTACTTTTCTTTTTCCATCTCCTTTGTAACTAGTTTTTAACAGTAAACAACATTTTTAGAGAGTGATGTGCACTTGCTAACACACACCTTCTTTTCTATGAATGATAAATTTCTAATTTTTTCAAATTTAGATTTGTAACTATGATATCTAGTGCATGTTGAATTTCAATTGAAGGACAAAGGGGAGTTTGTTGAATTTCAGTTGAAGGACAAAGGGGAGTTTGTTGAATTTCAGTTGTGTTTACAGATTGTCCTTGATGACAAAATCTCTTTCAGTTTTTTCTCATTGATAATCTTTCTCAGGATAGTTCTCCTTGCACATGACTAGTTTTGGTTGTTTGTAGAGTCTCCTTGATCCACTTTGAAATGTCTGAGTTGCCTATCGGCAAGACATTTTAGTTGTCGTGGCAATTGATTTTGACAAGTAGGCTGATTTCGGCATAACATTAGCATTGTCTTGGTGACCAGCACAAGAAAGAATCATATCAGAAAAAAGTCAGGGTTCTTGGGATAAGGTCTTAGCGAAGATATATTGTTTCCCTAACTAGTGCTTGTGGATGTCTATCGGTGAGACATTCACATGGTTTCGGCGACTAAGGATGATCGTATTGGCAAAGGTTGTGGCTATTAGGGTGGTCTCACCGAGTTCTATATGTCTCCCCGACTTGTGCACATGGAACGGTTCATCGGCGAAGTGTTATTGTTCACGGTAGGGTCTCACTGAGTCTATTGGTGTCTCACTGACTAGTCGTGGGAGGTTGCACATCAGTCGGAGTTGGGTCATTGGCATAAGGTCATAACGATGTTCATGTGTCAAGCTGACTCCGCCTGTAGAAAAGGTATCTTCGGTGAAACATAGCGTAGTCTCATAACATCTCACTGATAACGATATGTCACAGCGACTTTCAGTGGATATCCGTCAGCGATAAATTTTCCTTTGGAAAGACTTTCTGGAAGTCTCGAATGGTCACACGGTCTTTTGGTGAAACTAATGGCTATCAATATAATGTCTCAGCGAACCCGTCAAGTCTTGGTGACTAAGTTTTATAAGGAACTTTCGGTGAGAGGTTTGTAATGTCTCAGTGACTCTGAGTGAATGAAGGGATTTCGGTATGACACAATATATTCTAAGAGAGGTCTCCCCGATGATAGTATGCTATAGCGACACCCATAAGGGAGAAGGTTGCATCGGCGAGAGAATCATAAAGTCACATTGACTCAGAATGACTTTCAGTAAATCAAAGACCTATCTACAAGATGTCTCCCCGATAGAGTAAAGCTACAACGACATCACACAAGGGGTTTCTATCAAAGGCTCATCGGTGTAAGTGTGCTCTATGTCTTGGTGATAGGGATGAAAATGTGAGCTTTCAGTAAGACACAAAATGTTCTATGAGGTGTCTCCCTAAAATTTGAAGGCTACAATGACACAGGATGAAAGGATGTCTTTCGGTATAATGAAGCATCATATATGAGAGGTTCTCCCGAGAGTGATAAGCCACGATGACTTGGAAATGTTAAAGTCTTTAGGTGAAACATTGCTAAATCTACAAAGTGTCTCCCCAACAATAGGATGTCATAGTGATAGATAGAAGGATGCTTTCAGTGAGAGAACCTTTAGGCTATAGTGACAGTGCATGAATCAGAAGGACTTCAAATCTCTTGTGTCTCAGCAAGTGGTTAAAGAAATCTCAATCTTTGTGGATGTTTATGGAAACTTCAAAATAGAGTTACAGGCTGACATCATCGATTGAATTGAATCTCAGACCCGTTACATGACAGCATATTCATTGAGTTTCCCCTTTGAGCAATTGTGTTTTTTGTTTTAATAGGATGATTTACAACTCTCTAGATAAGTGTTAATATTGATTTTTGATCATCATCTATAGTTTGTCAATATTTAGCTTTATATTCAGAAATCAACAAGAGAATCAGAAGATCTAGTGAGAAATGATTTTGAAGATTTCTTCACAACCGACAGATTTGAAATGTAAATAAATACCTGTGTTGAAAACTATAAGTGTTGTTGATTGTAATTCTGAGAGTACCATTTCTTGTCTGTATGGAAATGTATGAATGAACTCTATAGAAAGATATGTGCTTAACTGAAAACAAAGAAATCATCTGAGTCACTATTATTATTCAAAACATAATATGAGGGGTTGGTACTCCTTGAGATGGGTGTCTCAAAATGAGGGGCTAGTGGTCCTTGAGTGGGTGCTCAGAAATCAGCCTATAAGGCATTGTGAACTTTTCTTTAAAAGATTAAGCTAGGAAGGCATTTAGGGAGTGGTTTTTATACCCCAAGAGGGTTTTCCACTCGGTAAAATCTGGAGTCTTCTTGTTGTTCTGAGTTCCCTTTGCTTTACTATGTTGTTGATCATTTAGTTCATTGTTTGATTCTTACTTTTCTCAATTCTATTTACAAGTGATTAAATTCAACTCATGAATGCATTAATCAGAGTATATTGAGAAAATATCTAAGCTATGGTTTTTGATTTTGTGAAAATTAGTTGAATTTGTTAAGACACTGATTCACCCCCCCTCTCAGTGTCATTTTAACTCCAACAATTGGTATCAGAGCATAGGGTCCTCTGATAGGTTTAATTACCTTGGATTGATCTTGGTCTTGGAGTTTTTCTTTTAATGGCACATACTCAAGATAGTGCCTCAGTATCCAGAGCTCCGTTATTTGATGGAACTAATTATGTGTTCTGGAAAATCATAATGGAAGCTTTTCTTGTTTCTTTTGATGTTGATGTTTGGTGCATTATTTTAGAAGATTACAATGTACCAGCCACTATTCCCACTAATGCTACTAAAAAGAAGAAGTATGAAACAAATTCCAGAGCTAAGCATTCCCTCTTGTGTTGGTTAACTAAAGATGTGTTCATTAAATTCATGCATTGCAAATCTACTCATGGAATCTGGGAAAAACTTGAAACTATATATCAAGGGAATGAGAAAGTCAAACTGTCAAAAATCATTACACTCAAACATCAGTTTGAGGGGTTCAAAATGAAGGATGATGAAAAAGTGGTTGAATATTTCCTAAGAGTAGATGAAGTTGTCAATTCAATGAAAGGTCTAGGTCAAGAGGTTAATGAATTTGATGTGGTCACAAAGGTTGTTAGAACCTTACCATCCAAATTTGAATCTAAGGTTTCTGTCCTAGAAGAAAAGAAACACTTTGAAAAGATTACCTTAGATAGCCTACAAGGAATACTTACTACCTATGAAATGAGAACTAGCAAAAACAATTCTACAAGTAAAGAAAGTGCCTTTAATATTGAAAAGAAAGAAAAAGTTGAAGTCAGTGAATCAGAGTTGTCTAAGTCTAAAGAATCTCATTTTGTTAGAAGATTTAAAAAGCGGTCAGGAAAATATAAGGGAAAACTTCCCTTTAAATGTTTTAACTATGGAAAAATAGGTCACTTTGCTGCAAAGTGCCCCTATGATGATCAAATCTATGACAATGAGTCAACTGAAAAATAGCCTATGAAAAAGGCCTTCAAACCTAAATGAAACTTCAATTTAAAAAAGAAGAAAAGTTTGGTTAGTAAGGATGAATCTGATATTGAGTCTGAAGATTCATTAGCTGAAGAAGATGAAACTTTGTTCATGGCTGAAACTACTCAGGAAGATGACTCTAACACCTTTGACGCTGAAGAAGGTGTAGTAGATCTTGAAAGTGAGCTGAAATGTGCTTTACAAGAGGTCGGAAAACTCAAAAACAAGTCCTTTCTCAAGAACACAAACCGGATCAAGAAATAATCTCTCTGAAAACTCAGCTTGAAGAAGCTAAAAGAGTTGAAGACTATCTTCGAGAGACTGTAAGCTGCAAAGATCAAGAAATTATAAAACTGGAACAAGAAGCAGTCTATCTTAGGAAGGAAATTGAAAAATATGAAAGCACTCTAAAATTGAATGAGATGCTCAGCAAGCAGAAGATGTACAAAGATAAAACTGGTGTTGGTTTTGAAAAGGGTGAATACTCATTCGATAATGCAAAACAAAACCTCTCTTCTGAAGCCAAAGATTCTAGCTCAAAACACTCAGAATTTGGTAAGGATCATGTTCAGTCTTTAAGAGGTAATAGATCTTCATATAGAGTCAATCCTTTCTTCTATAGTTATTGTTTTTTCTACAACAAATTTGGCCATAAGGTGAGCACTTGCTGGCTTATGAATCCTAGGTTTGGTCTTAGGCAACACTATGGTTTTATTAGACAAATTAGATGTTTTAAATGCAATGCTTTGGGACATTCTGTCAAACAGTGCAAAGCTGATCTGCAATCTAAATAGCAGAAATTTAAAAAGGTTTGGAAACCTAAGTCTGTCAACAACATTGAGCAAACTATTTTGGTTCAAACAGCTTTTCATTCCAAGAAAAAGGACTTATGGGTCCTATACAGTGGATGTTCTAACCATATGACTGGCGACAAGGATAAATTTGTAAATCTTGAAGATTATATAGGTGGATATGTTAGGTTTGGTGATAACTCTTGTATTCAAATTAAAGGTAGAGGTTCACTTCTCCTGAATGAAGACACTCCTATCTCTAATGTGTACTATGTGGAAGGTTTAAAGCACAATCTTCTAAGTGTTAGTCAAATCTGTGACAGTGGTTATCATGTTCTTTTCACTTCGCAGGGATGTGAGATTAAAAACAAGCTTGGAAAGGCTATTGCAGCTGGAAGGAGGACAAAAGGAAATGTGTACAATCTTCTCGACACATCAAGCAATGACAATAATCAAGGTATGTGTTTAATGAGCCAAATTGAAGAAAGTTGGTTATGGCATAAAAGATTAGGACACATAAATTTTAAAAATCTGGTTAGAATCAATAAGAATCAGAATGTTAGAGGTTTACCAATTCTTAACAAGCCAGAAAATTTTGTGCAAAGAATGTCTAATTGGTAAACAAACTAAAATCAGCTTCAAAACAAAAGAACACTCTTCATCAATACCTTTACAACTTGTGCACACTGATTTATGTGGACCAACCAGAACAAGGTCTATTAATGGTGGAAGGTACTTTATGTTGTTTGTGTATGATTATACTAGAATGGTTTGGGTCACATTTCTTAAGCACAAATCAGAAGCATTTGAAAGGTTTAAAATCTTCCGTAAATTGGTTGAGAAGGAATCTGATTTGAAACTTAAATGTTTACGATCTGACAAAGGAGGTGAGTTCACATATCAAGAGTTTATTAATTACTGTGAACAACACGACATTAAAAGATAGTATGCTGCAACAAAACACCTCAACAAAATGGGGTAGTTGAATGTAAAAACATAACTATAAAAGAAATGGCTAGAACAATGTTAGATGAAGCTAAGTTTCCTGATATGTACTGGAAAGAATCCATTCATATAGCTGTATACATTTTCAATAGAGTGCAGATTAGAGTAAAATATAAACACACTCCTTATGAACTGTGGAATGGAAAAACTTCTTCTGTCAAATACTTTAAAATTTTTGGAAGTAAGTGTTTTATCAAAAAGGATGATGATAATCTTGGGAGTTTTCAATCAAAGAGTGATGAGGGTATCTTTTTGGGATACTCAACTCACAAAAAAGCTTATAAATTCCTTAACAAAAGTCTTAATAAGATAGTTGAAGTTGTTAATGTAAAATTTGATGAGAGATCACATTTGTATGCTAAATCTTTATAGGATAATGAGGAAGAAGAACTTGAACTAGAAATTATTTCAAAAGGAACTGAGTCAGGAAGCCCTAGAATTGAAATAGCAAGTTCTAAAAAGGTTGCATCAAAAGCTCTAACTAAATATCACCCCAAAGATCAGATTATTGGGGATAAAAATGCAGGAGTTCAAACTAGAAGAAAGGCTGCAGAATCTGATGAAAAGGCACAAATAGCTTTTTTTCTAGTTACTCAGTTTGAGCCTAAAAACTTTAATGAAGCTCTCATAGACTCATGTTGGCTTAATGCTATGCAGGAAGAAATTGATCAAATTGAGAAAAATCAGACTTGGGAGTTAGTCCCAAGACTAGATGACAAGAATGTCATTGGAGGCAAATGGATATAGAGAAACAAACTTGATGAAAATGGTAATGTCATTCACAACAAAGCAAGATTTTTTTGCAAAGGCTATGCTCAACAAGAAGGTATTGATTTTGGTGAAAACTTTGCACCCGTTCCTAGATTAAAATCTATCAGAATGTTCTTGGCTTATTCTGTTTATAAAGACTTTACTGTTTATCAAATGGATGTCAAAATTTCTTTTTTAAATGGCTATTTAGATGAAGAGGTCTATGTTGAATAGCCTAAAGGATTTATGTGCAAAGACAAGCCTGATCATGTTTACAGATTGAAAAAGGCCCTCTATGGCTTAAAAAAAGCACCCAAAGCTTGGTACTCTAGGCTTGACAGTCATTTGCTTTCAAACGGTTTTGTTAGAGGAGGTGTAGATAGCAATCTTTATGTTCAAATTGAAGGTTCTGATATTCTGGTTGTTGAAATATACGTTGATGACACTATCTTTGGCTACAACAATGTTACATTGAGTAAGAAATTCTCTAGCTAATGGAATCTGAATTTGAAATGTCATTATTAGGAGAACTAAATTTCTTCTTGGGCCTTCAAATCTCTCAACGTGAAAATGGAATATTTCTTTATCAAACCAAATATGCTAGAGAGATGCTTAAGAAATTTTAGATGGATGAATGCTATCCAGTTAGCACTCCAATGATTACTGGATGCAAACTTACTAAAGTTGATGATTCCCCTGATACAAATCAAATTGAATACAGATCAATAATTGGCAATCTATTATATTTAACTGTTTCTCGACCTAACATTGTGCAAGCAGTTTGCACTGTTGCACGGTTTCAGGCATCACCTAAAGAATCCCATGTCACTACTGTTAAAAGGATTTTTAAATATATTCAAGGCACTCATTATTATGGACTTTGGTATCCTAGAAGCACCGATTTTTCATTAATTGCATATACTGATGCTGATTGGGCTGGTTGTTTGGATGATAGGAAAAGCACCAGTGGTGATGCATTCTTTCTTGGTGATCGTTTAGTGGCATGGAACAACAAGAAACAAGAATTTGTTTCTCTCTCTACTGTAGAAGCAGAATACATTGCTGCCACTTCATGCTATACTCAAGTTCTTTAGATGAGTCAAAATTTATCTCATATAGGTATTGAAATTCCTAAACCTGTTTCTATTCTCTGTGATAACACAAGTGCGATAAGTATATCCAAAAATCTTTTTTTGCACTCCCGCACTAAACATATTGCTATCAAGTTTCAGTTTCTTCGTGAAAAGGTTTTTGCTAATGAAGTTTGCTTACAGTTTGTTGGCTCTCAAGATCAAGTGGCTGATATTTTTACCAAGCCCTTAGCTAAAGAGTTATTTGAAAGGTTGAGACTTCGATTGGGAGTTATCTCTCAATCTTCACTTCTCTGATTTTCCATGCATTAGCTTAGGGGGAGCATGTTATATGTTTTGATTCACTTACAACTCTCCTACAATCTTGGTTGCTGCACTTTGTTAGTTTTTTTGGTAACTATTTCTCATGGAATTTGGATTAGCTTTTTAGATGTGTTCTTCTATTCTTTTCCTTGAGGCAAAAAGGGGGAGATTCTTTGGTGTTTTTCCATCAAGGACAAAGGGGGAGTTTGTTGAATTTAAGTTGAAGGACAAAGGGGGAGTTTGTTGAATTTTAGTTGTGTTTACAGTTTTTCCTTGATGACAAAATCTCTTTCAGTTTGTTCTCATTGATAATCTCTCTCAAGATGGTTCTCCTTGCACATCACTAGTTTTGGTTGTTTGTAGAGTCTCCTCGATCCACTTTGAAATGTCTGAGTTGCCTATCGGCAAGACATTTCAGTTGTCATGGCGATTGATTTTAACATGCAGGCTGATTTCATAATAACATTAGCGTTTTCTTGGCGACTAACACAAGAAAGAATCATATTGGCAAAAGTCAGGGTTCTCAAGATAAGGTCTTAGTGAAGATATATTATTTCCCCGATTAGTGCTTGTGGATGTCTATTGGCGAGACATTCACGTGGTTTTGGTGACTAAGGATGATCGTGTCGACAAAGGTTGTGGCTATCAGGGTCGTGTCTCACCGAGTTCTATATGTCTCCCCGACTTGTGCACATGGAACAGTTCATCAGCAAAGTGTTATTGTTCACGGCAGGGTCTCGCCAAGTCTATTGGTGTCTCACCGACCAATGGTGGGAGGTTGCACATTAGCCAGAGTTGGGTCATCAGCATAAGGTCACAGCTATGTTCATGTGTCATGCCGACTCTGCCTATAGAAAAGGTATCTTCGGTGAAACATAACATAGTCTTCATAACATCTCATTGATAACGATATGTCACAGTGACTTTCAATGGATATCGGTCAGCGATAAATTTTCCTTTGGTAGGACTTTCTATAAGTCTTAGTGAACATAAATGGTCACGTGGTCTTTCGGTGAAACTAATGGCTATCGATATAATGTCTTAGCGAACCCGTCAAGTTTTGGTGACTAAGTTTTATGAGGGACTTTTAGAGAGAGATTTGTAATGTCTCAGCAACTCCAAGTGAATGAAGGGATTTTAGTATCACACAATATATTCTAAGAGAGGTCTCCCTGATGATAGTATTCTATAGCGACACCCATAAGGAAGAAGGTTGCATCGGCGAGAGAATCATAAAGTCACAGGACTTAGAATGACTTTCGGTAAATCAAAGACCAGTCTACAAGATGTCTCCTCGATAGACTAAAGCTACAGCGACATCACACAAAGGGTTTCTATCAAAGGCTCATCGGTGTAAGTGTGATCTATGTCTTGGTGACAGGGATGAAAACATGAGCTTTCGGTAAGACACAGAATGTTCTATGAGGTGTCTCCCCAAAAGTTGAAGGCTATAGTGACACGGGATGAAAGGATGTCTTTCAGTATAATGAAGCATCATATACGAGAGGTTCCCCCAAGAGTGATAAGTCACAGTGACTTGGAAATGTTAAAGTCTTTCGGTGAAACACTGCTAAATCTACAAAGCATCTCCCCAATAGTAGGATGTCATAGTGACGAGAGAACCTTTAGGCTACAGTAATAGTGCACGAATCAGAAGGACGTAAAATCTCTTGTGTCTCAGCAAGTGGTTAAAGAAATCTCAATCTTTGTGGCTATTTATGGAAACTTCAAAATATAGTTACAGGCTAACATCATCAATTGAATCGAATCTCAAACCCGTTACATGATAACATATTCATTGAGTTTCCTCTTTGAGCAGTTGCATTTTTTGTTTTAATAGGATGATTTGCAGCTCTCTAGATAAGTGTTAATATTTATTTTTGATCATCATCTACAGTCTGTCAATATTCAGCTTTATATTCAAAAATCAACAAGTGAATTAGAATATCTAGTGAAAAATGATTTTGAAGATTTCTTCACAACCGACATACTTGAAATGTAAATAAATACCTATGTTGAAAACTGTAAGTGTTGTTGATTGTAATTTTGAGAGTATCATTTCTTGTCTGTATGGAAATGTATGAATGAACTCTGCATAAAGATATGTGCTTAACTAAAAACAGAGAAATCCTCTGAGTCACTATTATTATTCAAAACATAATTTGAGGGGTTGGTACTCCTTGCTATGGGTGTCTCAAAATGAGGGGCTAGTGCTCCTTGAGTGGGTGCTCAAAAATCAGCCTATAAGGCATTGTGAACTTTTGTTTAAAAGATTAAGCCAAGAAGGCATTTAGGGAGTGGTTTTTATACCCCAGGAGGGTTTTCCACTCGGTAAAATCTGGAGTCTTCTTGTTCTTCTGAGTTCCCTTTTCTTTACTGTGTTTTTGATCATTTAGTTCATTGTTTGATTATTACTTTTCTCAATTCTATTTACAAGTGATTACATTCAACTCATGAATGCATTAATTAGAGTATATTGAGAAAATATCTGAGCTATGGTTTTTGATTTTGTGAAAATTGGTTGAATCTGTTAAGACACTGATTCACCCACCCTCTCAGTGTCATTTTAACTCCAATAGTGCATGCATTTGGTTTCATAGTGTTTTCTTGAATAATTTTTTTTCCTAATTACATTTTTGAAGTTAAATGAATTAAAATTTAGACATGGTTTTACTTGCAAACACATAACCTTTTTTGTATGTATCAGAACTCAAATTCTTATTTTTTGTTGGATCAAGGACATCAATATCAACTGCATCTAGATATTTTTCATATTTTGTTTTAGTAATCTTCTATTTTTTCCCATGTGTAAAACAAAGAGCTTGATTTTCAGTGAAAAATCTACATTCACAAGAAATAAAAAATAAATATTATAATCAAATTAAATATATATAAAATTATGCTTTTTCAAAAGATTATAATAAGGAATACATACTCACATAAATAAAATTTTAAATGAATTCATTTCATCCTATAGACACATGAAATTAACATCATGCATTTGATTAGGTCATATTCATCAATTCATCAAATAAATCAAGTTTATTTATCAATCTCCTAAAGTCACCAACTTAAATTAAATAAATCAACTTGATCCTAACATCACCCTCCTTGATTAAATAAATCAATCCTTTATTTAATTAAGTCTGAAATCACCTTTCATCCCTTTTTTATTTAAATAAATCAAAATATTCAAGTCAAAGGGGTCAAAGAATCTAATAATCATTAAGTTAATCTAACCTTGATTAACCTAATCTAACTACCCATCACATCCTCTAGCTTTTCCCACTTGCACCAATAAATCAATTTATTGATTTATTATAATCAGCATTTTCCATCAACATGGAATCTTTGAGGAATATTCCCTCAAATTTGAATTCAAAAAAAAGTGGACATGTACACCCAACAAATAATTTATGAGCTCTTACATGGCTCTTACATGTCCCTTGCAAAGGTCAAACTCAACATTAACTCTCAAATTCAAATTTGAATCTCCCCCTCTTTGGCACATTGGCCAAAACTTTCACATTCCTCAACCACTCACACTTTGACAAGTGGCCTCTTCTCATTGGCTAAATCTTTGTCCCACATTCATACATTTGGCTATTTCTCTCATCAAAATAATCTATAAATAAAAGGCTTCATTCTTGATCAAATCCTCTACAATCTCAAGCACAAATGCACCATTGTCATTTGAATCCATATGATATTAGCATTCCATATCATTCTTCATATCATATTCATAGAATTTTCATCATGGAGCTTAAGCAAGGATTGGGAAAGGGCTTCTTTCCATAGAAGCACCAATCCAGTATGAGATAAAGTTGGATCATGTTTTTTATATGCTTTGTTTAATTTCCTTGATTCCTTTCATTTCATGATTAACATGTTTCATTATTTCATAGGGATGTTCTTATTTTGTTTTTTTTTAAAATGGAAATACTAATGTGTGTTTTGAACAAATGCAGAATTTGGCATCTAAAAAATGGCGCTAGAAGGAGGGCTTTTGGTTCATAAATAGCTGTTCAAAGTTAAGTAATTTTCTATCATTTATTATTTCTATCAATTGACACTTAAATACGTTTATGCAATCATAGAGATATTGTGCAGTAGCTTTCATTTGATTTAGATTAATTACTGGTATGAGTGATAGTTGAGTTCTTCATTTAAATGCTATATCATCTCTCTCAGCCATTTCTAGAAATGGGTCAAGGATATCATTTAAAAAAAATGTTTTCTTTGCTTATGATTTTTTTGCTAGCCTGAGTTGTCCCTGGTTTAATGTTATGTCAGCCTTGATACAGAGGCAGAAAAATGTACATTGCTTGATAATGATGTCTCTTAAATATTAATATTTATTCCTTTTTCTGGTTATTCATACTCACGTATTCCATTTAAAGCGAAATTCTTGTGCTAAGTATGCTCGACTGCCATGCCAATCTGCTGCAGATTTCTAAGCTTGGCCCAGGCAACTCTTTTTATCTACTATGTGACTGATTTCTGTGGCTATAACATCCATCATGTGCTTCCTTAGAAACATCATTTATCCTGCAAAGCGAACCATGTTTGGGTCAAATACACGGAAAATAGTATGGCACCACTATTCTTGGGGTCTCTCATATCCATCAACCTGACCAAGACTCCATCGTAGGCCTTCCATTCTTGCCTATCATCTACCCTCAGTGCATCTAGACATTAATCTTCAACTGTATTTCTGCTATATTCATTTACCTTTCCGTCTGCAGAGTAGAGAGTTTCTTTTGTTCTAATAATGTTTCAAAGTGATTGGTTTGTTGTTTCTAATCCAAGTACTTTGTTCCAGAGACTTTTGGGATGCAGATTTGTCCACAATGATATATGCAGCTGGCCCAAGAATATTTGAATGCATTTTGAAAGTGTGATTGAAGATTTTCATTTATTTCTCTGACAGCCATTCAAAATCTTATTAGCTACAACGAAATCTTCTTGAGGGACGCTTTGACTAAATCCTCGCGTAGGTTGTACATTACTACCTAGCCATGCCCAGTTATGAACAAAATTGCACATGGTAAGACACATTTGCAACAATCTATAGCCACCTATCATCCCTTTTTTTCTATCAATATGTTGTCAAATTATATTATGCAATTCTTTGCGTAGTTAATGCTTGTTTGACCATAAAATAAAAGGATTCAACCTGCCAGTTTCAGCATGATTAGGTGGGGGGATTTTGAGGCATGGGGACCTCACCGTTAGTTTCTACCTCAATTAATTTTGATACTTTCAAAATTACTGTTGATTGAATATAAAAATTGTTACCGACTATGACCTGCACACTCACTGTATTATTATATATTTATCTAATTTCATTTTATATTTTGCATTGACTTTCATCTATTATCCTACGCACATGGTATTATTTGATTACATTTCATATTTCTAATCCAAATGACAGGGTTGTCCCATCCAGCAGAAGCGGGTCTTCTCCACAAAGAATGCCAGCTTGTATGATGTCTCTACAACTGCCCACCAGTCCACAAAGTCATTTGGATTATAGGAAATACAATTTTTTATCATTTCATTAGTTTTTTCTAACATCCTCTATAGATGCTGACATGTTTTTCAATTTTATTATCTACTCGTGCTTTGGTATTCGATAAAAGGTGCAGGAACTTCTTAAAATAATATTTTCTGTAGGAAAGTAGAGTGGTGGGCCTCCTTTTTTCTTCGTGGCATTTCATTGTGAGGAATTATTTTAGGGGGATTACAAATTTACACCTACTAATTGCATTGACTTGATAGTTTCTTTTTCACTGGTACATTTTAATTCATTTATAAAATCAATGAATTACTAGATAATGTGGTTTACCATGCCTACAGTTACATTACTTATTCCTTGCTAGGAATGAAATGTATTGTTCAACTATCCTAGTAGGGAAGAGATATTGTCACCACTGTGTGAAAATATGTTGCCAGTAAGGCCAAGATTTGGCACCATTTTACTTATGCAGCCATCACTTCCCAATAATGAGTTACCATGAATTATAGTAGTACTATCATTGCTATTTGGAAGCATGTTTCCCATAGAGTTGGGCACCACATACTAGTTCCAGGACCATTAGCCATGGAATATCATTACTAGGTGTAGGAATCATTGAGCTTACATTTCCCTTTTGTTGTAAGCTTGGAGTCGGTATCATTGTTCCCATAGATGAAGGATTGTGAAGGCTATGATTTTGTTTAGGATTGTTTGGTGGTTGAAACCACTTCACCATAATCTATAAGTGTCATTCTAAGGTACCCAATTCCATGTATTCTTCTTGTGACATAGCCTCCTTGAATATACCTTCCTCTAGGTGCTTCACAAAATCAAGCAACCGTTGTTTCCACTCTGGAGTAATTGTGTGTTGCAGAAAAACTTCTGAAATCTTTTCCATAATAGGTTTCTTTCTTTGAATTCATAAGTGTCTTCATGTTGAAGCTACACAATACATGGGGGGAAGTCAAAAGAGAACATCAATATGCAGGGAAGGAATGACACACTTTTACAAATAGATCAAATCTTTCTAGAAAATGCAAAATCCTTGTTCAAATATTGATTTATGTGGTTGATAGTAATAACGAGTTATTGACAAGGGAAGATGTTTGTAAATTATTATTTTTTGACTAAAATTTTCTTCAAAATCTTTGGAATCAAGATCCTTACTAATGCTTCCTCATTTGAAATAATTTAAGTTAATGCTTAAAAGACAAATTTAATTGAGTAACTTGATCTAGCATTATTGTCTTTTTCATCTTATAGGTACAAGGATAATGAAGGAAAACAAAGGAGGACAAAGAAGGAAAAAGGAAAACAAAACGAGGAGAAGCATGAGGATGATATTTTGAAAGATAAAAGTGTTTTTAAACACTTTAAGTGTTTATTTAAACACTTCTTCAAGAAATTGTCATCTGTTATTTCTTAGAACACTAATGTCGTTTGGGTTTAAAAAGAATCTTTCCAATTTTTTGCAAAGGCTAAAATGAACATTAGGAATGCAACTTATTATATTTTGTTTCTTGGATTAACAATTGAACAAAGTATCTCTCACTCGTCTTTTGGTGCTTAAAAAGAACTCACATATTTCTTTGTTGATTTAAAAAGAACAAGTGAAACTTTGTTTTTCGTGAAGGCTTACTTAAACTAAAGGCATTGAAAAAGGATGTATGCGCTTGTCTCGCGCTTTATAGCGATCTTGAGAATCAAAAATCCATTTTCATGACTTTAGGGTGAGATAAAGCAATCACCTCCACACATCAATTTTGGTTTAAAATATAACAAGATCTTGTGCAAGTGTGAGTGGGGGAATTATTGCGTATATTATGTCTCTTTGTTGCCATCAAAGATTGATCAAGTTACATATTTTGTCTTTACTCACTTTTTTTATCCTAGAGGGCCTTCCTTTGGGAAAAAATACTCACCCAAGGGAATGAATCAACCGATAACAGTCTAAAGCCAAGAGTATTTCCAACCAGGATATAAATGTGGGTATTGGAGTAAATGCCAATATCATGTGGTTGATTCCAACGAGATGGATCCGAAAGGGGACTCTTGCCATATGGGTCAATCTCCATGAATGGAAAGTCCAAACTAAACCTTTGTTTGTAGTGGCCTATTAATCCATTCACCGAGTTTATCAAAGTGGTGCATTGGAACTTAGATTCCAAGAAGTTACTTGCCATGTCCAATCTTGGTTAAAGTATAGAGGTTAAGACTTCATTCTTAACATACCTTTATACTCTCTCCTCAATTGCATGTAAAATCATCTCTTCTACTACAAAGGGCATGAGGCAAGCCCACTATCATGTTATGTTGCTTGTGAGTCAGTTTGAAAACAAAGTTCTTTAATCAAAAAAAATTGGAAACCAACATTCAACATGAGCATCAAATCTCAAACCCTTTAGGAGAAGCAAATATCCTTGAACAAATTCACATATTATTGCTTTCCCTTGGGATTTTATCCTTAGAGGCTTCTAAGCATTTGGATTTCATCTCAATTTTCTCCTACTAAGGTTAACAATAGGTAACTCTTGCCTCAAATTTCCTTGGTTTTCACAATAATACACTTTGCAGGATGAGGGGAAAGTTGAGACATTAGACATCTAGATTCAAAATCTAATCAAGAGTGTGTTTGTGGTAAAAAGAATCCATTAAGCAAAGATTGAATCAATTGGACCCCACACATGTGCTTGGCATCTTTTGGTCATATGGTTTTCAAGCAAACATTGTTCTTTTGATTTTGAATTACTCTTAGAGAAAGGCATGTTCTTCACTATCCCGGTCTTGTAAACAAGTCCTTCCTAGGTTCATTTAGGATCAAATCGAACACTTCATCCACCCCAAACATTTATCATCTTCATCCCACAAACAACTTTAGAGCTTTGGAAACATCATTCTAGACTTGGGTAAATCATCAAAATCAAACTCACCTTGTTTAGTTAGGTGTGTGGGGATGCATCCTTTCTCATACATTTAATTAAAACAGCAATCCTTTGAACAAATTCACCCTAAGATCACATCTAACATCTTAGGGTTGACAAGTTCATTATCAAAATAAACCAATCAAAATCAAACCCTAAGTCTAACATTTATCCAAAGTCCCTAAACATTCAACACTCATATCATTTCTCTTTTCATCTTTCATCTCGTCATTGGTCCTAAGAACCTTAGAGGTCACTTTTGCAACAAGGTCAAAAAACAAGAGGAACATGGAATATAAACTTGATCCATACATCATGAGTAATCCAAGTCAACTAAGCTATCAAATCCTTACAACACCGATTGATTATCAACACTCACATCTATACAAACCGTACATGGGATCATTACCTTCAACAAATTTCAATAGTACAACAAATGTGAGTATGCCCAAATCAAAGTTTGGGAAACATTTTCCAATGGTAGGTTTAAATCCAAGTCCAAACCTACAAATCCACCAACTGAACAATCAATGCATGAGCCTTCAAACTAACAACATCATCCCACCAAATCCCTACATGCCAAATGAGAATGTCCCAAGTACAAGTTTTCCAAACATGAATCAGGAAAACTTTTGCATAAATATGTTTGCAAATCATATGAATATTTTTCAAAATCCAAAAAAGATGTTAACGAATCCAAGTCAAGGTAACACAATGAAAAATCAAAGCAATGTGATTCCCAACATCAACAATGTTCAATTTCAACCTATCATGCCAAATCTAAACATCATCCCAAATCAGAACATTGTCCAAAATAAAACACAAGTACACACTACAAATTTGCTTAAACAAAAGCTGAATCAACTATGTCAAGGGAGTCAAGATCAAGTTCAAGATCAAATTTGGTGAGATCAAATTGCTATAGTTACCAAGATAGTTGAGTCATTGCGCCAAGAGACATATCCACCGCCATTACCCATGTGAACATCATTCCTTGGTTTAGGGCTTCCCCCTTTACCTAGCACCAATCACTCCATCCAAATCAATCCACCTAACACTAATCAAGTCATCACATCAAATCCTTTGAATATACCATCGACATCGCACTGAAAGATGGTATCTAATCAAATGACAACATCAATCCTGACAAATCAAAATATGGTCTCCCAAAGGCCTATCACCTCGGTCATCCCAACCATCCCTATCACTTTGATCATTCCAACCACCACTATCACACCCATCATATCTCAACCCCTCACTACCATGATCACTCCAAATGCATCTCAACGACTTGTCACTACATCCAACACAATTCCAAATCCACCACCACTACCACCAAAACCAAACACAACAAAACAATATAACATTGTGCTAAAAGCTCACTAGGCCTACCAAAAGGCCATCCAACAATATCTAGCCACACAACAAGCAACACAAGCTCAACAAGTGCAAAAAACCTCTCAAGCTACCCAACAAACACAAGAAAAAACACAAAAAAATGATAACTATTGGGGATAACGATGAACATTCAACCATTTGTGATAGCATTAAAAATCCCCCCACCACAATTGCTGAAAGAAATGATCAAGATCTATTCATCAAAGAGCACATTGAAGATGTTTCTATCTCGTCCGAAGATCAAATCAATATATGTCAAGAGTCACTTCTCAATCATGATCAAAATCTACCAACCAACAATGATCCAATTCAAGAAATGTCAAAATCATTTGACCCTATGGTTGAAGACATTGGAAATCCCTCCATCACAATTGTTGAAAAAAATTATCAAGATCTCTCTGTCAATGAGTACCTTCAAGATGTTTCCACCCCATTTGATGATCAACTCACCATACATCAAGAACCACTCTTTAGTGATCTAGATTTCAAGGAGTGTTAGAGATATTTGATCCTATCAACATAATTTACAATCCATCGACCAATGATCTTAATGAAAATGTCTCTACATTGTCTTATGAGTTATAGGACATATCTCAAGAATTTATCTCAAAGCATGATCAACATCTTTCACCAAGGTCTAGCAATGGTCCTTTCCAAGACATGTTAACACCCTTTGAACTCATGGCTACAGATGTTGAAGGAATCCTCAACTTGACACTTGATCCAAGTCCACTCAAATATCAAGAGGATATTGAACCACTTACCATGTCTAATGACGACATCCAAGAACCCTCTGTAAGAAATCCATCCTTTGAAACTAACCCATGTCAAGAACTTGATCCAAAGCATGTCAAAAGCAACTCTGAAATCATTCAAGATCAATAATTTTTATCTTCAAGATATTACAATAATGTAATGGACACTCTCCTATCTATGCAAGATGATCATATCCATGTAGCATATACTCCTCCATCTACCCATGAGATGCTTTCTATGGATGGACACATAGATGATCTTCATTCAGAACAAGATTCCTTTTCTCCTGATATTATTACACAAAAAGAGCAGGTTATTGATTCCTATAGCCAAATAGAGTTGTCAACATCAAGATCTGATATATCCAAAATCTAGAATGAAGACATCATGTATGAAGATATCCAACATTATCCACTCAAGGAAGCAAGTCAGATAGAACAAGATATTTCATAGTCAACAGAGTAGCAAATTGAAATAACATCATCTACAATGGTCATTCATCAGAGAATGAATTCTAAATAGGAACCCTCAAAACAAGTAGAATCAAGGAACGAAGGTGCCACTACCACCATACTAGGGGAAACTTCGTCTCAAGCAAACATCAACATAGGGAGCACAAAGAATCGTTATGATGAAACCAATGCCAATACTACAACTAGCCATGTCATGAATCTTCATCCACCCATCATCCCATCCATGAGTTGGGACCAACATCAAAATAAATATTTGAATCAAAGCACAAATAATGTTATCAAATCAAAATAAACTGAGAAGCATAACAGACAAATCAAATACACATGGATACCAAAACATACAAAGAAATATTATCCCTATCAAACTCCATCAGTCAAAGAAACTATGGGGAAAAATAAAAAAAGGGAAAAGTATCCATCAAAGATGTCCACAAAAGAAAAAGTAGGCTTTTCAAGCGATGTACAAAGTGTATCAAGCAGTTGGTCCTAATTCCCTTCACACTTCCATATCCACCCATCATTGCTCATCTTCCTAAGTTTGGAGAGTCAAAGATTCCAAGTTGTCAACCAATCCATCTCCTATCCCTAAGCACACTCCATCCACACCTCCACGCATAATATCCAATTGTCACATTGACCATGTATTGGCAATGACCCTTCATCATAAGGATTCTAAAGGCACTCTATTGCGATGTGTACACCAAGATTGAGTTAACCCCGATATCAATAAAGCAGATCAAAAATCTCAAAAGTTGTATTCAAGTGCATGTATCTTGGCAAAGCAGCTTCTTCAGGTAGGATACCGATGGCACATCATGACAGAAGCGTCTACATTAGCAACACCTTGTGATTTAGCATGAGCTTAAAAATCTTTCAAAAAAAATTTTAAAAAAAATGAAAATCCAAAAAAATTAGAAAAAGGATTAAAAATAGTAAAGAGAAAAATCATCCTCTAGTGAAAACTACATGAGTGGCACTTTGGAAAAGACCATGATGAAAACCTAGCAAACAGGCGTCATGTGTGGAATCGAGAATCTATGTGCACCAATTCAAGTGAAAGCATCTTATCCCATCCATAATAAAGCTAGCATTCCATCCATCTTAGCCATAATAAATCCATTCATCCATAAACCATTTATCCAATCCATTTTCATCCATCTGTATCCATCATCCGAGTTATCTTGATCTTGACAATTTTTGTGCACACTTTGCACTTGCTTATGGTAAACATTTTTTACATGAGTCATTTTCATGGATCCTATCCTATGCAGCGTTATTTTAGCCATGAAGCATTATCCAAATAAGCATATTCTTTATCTGAACACCTTATCTTATCACAAGATAATCCTTGGCATCCCTTGCATGCTTATCCATATCCATCCATCCATACACTTATCCAAGAATCCACACATGACATTCAATACATTGCTAGAAACTAGGGGTAGATATTTACATCTTGCTTCAAGAATAAATATTGATATATATCCTCAAACTTATGTGGTGATCTGAACATTGGAAATTTTGAAATAAAATTGGTCCACCACTAGTGAGCAAAAATCCAAATCACTAGCCCATGGCATATTTTGATGAGAAAATATTCCTTATCAAGATTCATCTTTCATTGAACATCAAGCCAAGCAATCACTATCAGTTACATCTATGTTGCATGTCAAACGTCACATCAAATCATTCAAACAACTTTTGTTCCAAACCAAGCTTCATCAATCATGATCAATCAAATCCAATCAAGAAATCATCAGGATATCCTTGTGTTGCTTAACACTATCCTTGCATTGTTGTGCATCCTCAACAATGTTATCATCAATAATATTGATCAAATCATCATCAATCCATCATCATCTTGGGGATATATTTCCCAATCATTGTGTTGCTTAACACTATCCTTGCATTGTTGTGCATCCTCAGCAATGTTATCATCATCAATCATGATCAATCAATCCTTGCATTGTTTTGCATCCTCAACAATGTTATCATCATCAATCCTGATCAATCAATCTTTGCATTGTTGTGCATCCTCAACAATGATATCGTCATCAATCTTGATCAATAAAATCCTTACATTGTTGTGTATCCTCAACAATGTTATCACCATCATCAATCCATCAATTCGATCAATCAACCTTAGCTTGGTTTCAACAAAATCCAAAAAAAAAGCACTGATATCATCACGCATATCCATATCCAAATCATCAAAATCATGTGAAAAATCCAAAAACATCATAAAAACAAAAAAAAACCAAAAAAACACTCAAAAAGTTAGAAAACATAAAAAACATTGGAATTTGAACTACATCGTCTCTAAGCTTAAACGTAGGCAAGGCTAATCATTGATCAGCCCCCGAGACATCAAAATCTAAAAACATTCATAAAAACCTCAGAAAACCCCAAAACATAAAAAATTTGAAAATCAAAACATTCATAAAAATATTCAAAAATACCAAAAACAGCCTCAAAACATTCCAAAAACATCAAAAACATCCAAATATTTGAAAAAATCCATCCATCCCATTTTACTTTCACCTGCGATAATCAATCATCCATAATAAACTAATCATCACCTTCATCCTTTTGCAAAACAAATAGAAACAATCACAACAATCAGCAAAATCAATCTTCAATCGTTAAATCAAAATTGAAACAACAAACAATAAAAAAATAATCAAACTCTTGATCATTCGCAAACATATCAATTGGTCTTATATCAATAGCCTATCAATCAACCTATCAAACCATCATCATCCTATACAATGCGTGTCCTAGGATATATCGTTCTGACAATGGGCATCATTTTGGATATCACTTCGGATTCTTATCCTATCAAAACAAATCCCTTTTGGCTAGAGATATGAAGAAAATTGAATTGTTTGTGTACTTGGTCTTTTCTTTTGATTTATCTTATTGCGCTCATTCCAAGGACCTCTCGATGATATCCGAACAAAGGATTTAGAGAGATAGGAATGGGGCAATGATCATTATCCTTTTGTTTGTTGTGCTTGTTGGGCGTTCTTGTAAAATAACTTGGCGAATACTTGCTTCTTTAGGAACGTCCTAGCAAGGTTTCTATATGTCAAGTGTGAAAAAGAATACTCCTATCTTCTTGTTGAGTCAAATTCCATCGCACTAGGTACAACGCCAACATGGTTCTTTATATCTTGATGCACCGTATCTATGTGTGTTATCAAACATAAGGTAAGTATCCCTTTTAAAATCCCAATCCTTGATAAGAAAATCATCCATCTATCATCATCATTTCTCATCATCATCTCTCATAAAGTTGGCTTGTTGGATTCTCTTGTCATCATCTAATTTCTTGTTGTCTACACTAACATCACGTCATGAATAGTTAATCATCATCAGTGCCAGTGCATCCATCTTGCATCCACAAACCATCAGTATTCTGCATATCATCTCACATGCATGTTCATCATAATAATATAGATATGTTAGTCTAAGCATCTCATAAATCATACATTTTCATAATCATAGCACATCACATCATCCATCTCATCCATCATCACATCATATCATCATTTAAGTTGTTTAAGATAATATAGATTTGTTATTCTAAGCATCTTAAAACCATATCATTTGCATCATCATCCATATGTCCATCTTGAACCTTTCTATCATGAGATCGACTCTCAAATCGAAACCTTTTCACTCGATCTCTCGAGGGGGCAATGTACTAGTGTACTTTCAGCTGGGGCAACCGAAAAAATAAAATAAAAATTGAATTTTGATCACGGATAGTTTATTCTTTGAACCAACACAACAAGTACATTGCTTCAAAGAGGGGAAAAATGTAAACACGTGAAATTAACATCATGCATTTTATTAGGTCATATTCATCAATTCATCAAATAAATCAAGTTTATTTATCAATCTCCTAAAGTCACCAACTTAAATTAAATAAATCAACTTGATCCTAACATCACCCTCCTTCATTAAATAAATCAATCATTTATTTAATTAAGTCTCAAATCACCTTTCATCCCTTTTTTATTTAAATAATCAAAATATTCAAGTCAAAGGGGTCAAAGCATCTAATCATCACTAAGTTAATCTATCCCTAATTAACCTAATCTAACTACCCATCACATCCTCTAGCTTTTCCCACTTGCACCAATAAATCAATTTATTGATTTATTAAAATCATCATTTTCCATCAACATGGCATCTTTGAGGAATATTCCCTCAAATTTGAATTCAAAAACAAGTGGACATGTACACCCAAAAAAGAATTTATGAGCTCTTACATGGCTCTTACATGTCCCTTGCAAAGTTCAAACTCAACATTAACTCTCAAATTCAAATTTGAATCTCCCCCTCTTTGGTACATTGGCCAAAACTTCCACATTCCTCAACCACTCACAAGTTAACAAGTGGCCTCTTCTCATTGGCTAAATCTTTGTCCCACATTCATCCATTTGGCTATTTCTCTCATCAAAATAATCTATAAATAAAAGGCTTCATTCTTGATCAAATCCTCTACAATCTCAAGCACAAATGCACCATTGTCATTTGAATCCATATCATCTTAGCATTCCATATCATTCTTCATATCATATTCATAGAATTTTTATCATGGAGCTTAAGCAAGGATTGGGAAAGGGCTTCTTTCCATAGAAGCACCAATCTAGTATGAGATAAAGTTGGATCATGTTTTTTATATGCTTTGTTTAATTTCCTTGATTCCTTTCATTTCATGATTAACATGTTTCATTATTTCATAGGGATGTTCTTATTTTGTTTTGTTTTAAATGGAAATACTAATGTGTGTTTTGAACAAATGAAGAATTTGACATCTACACATCCACCAAAAGGTAGATCAAAATTGGTCTTTTATTAGCATTTTGATATGTGTAAAAGGGACTTTGTTATAGATATTTTAACGCCCCTCCACGCAAAACCCCAAAGGGCACTAAAAACATCTGACATTTAAGACAATTTTTTTTAAAGTAAACTAACATAAGAGGAACATTAACAAAAAATACATGTAATGCAATTATACATATACAATATCAACTATGTCATTTGGGGTACATGTGGCTACATTACCAAACACAATTCTCATTTCATAATGATGATTAACAAATCTGAAGGTTACATTGCAAACCATGATATAGGATTGGTAAACAATGATCACACATCCATTACATACATCGATGAAGAACATCCATATATGAACACATAATATAATCCAGAGTATACTTATATAACATTGACCGAATCAGAATGTACATATACATCAATATGAAATTACATCGTTTTAGATTATAAATGTACAACAATTCTTCCTGACACATAGTGGGAATAATACATCAATTACAAGAGATAAGCAACTGAGTGAATATAATACAACTAAAGTCTGGTGAAACTCTGGATCATTTGCATCAACACAATCTTCGTGCTTCACAAACACCATTTGGTAACCCAATGGGGTGCAAAGAACGTTCCACTCAACCATGTGGACCCTAAGGCCCACCCCCCATGCTAGGAGATGACAAGAAGGACCCACAGCATAAAAAAACCAAGCGAACAAAGCTAACAAGACTCCACAACCAAGGAAACAATAAACACAAGGAATATCCACTTCCAAAGATACATAAACAACAAAAGGGGAACAAAAAACATACAAGCTTCCTAAAGGGTGGAGTGTCATCACATAAGCTCGACAAGGGTTACCCAATGTGGATCTTCATATGTTACCGGCCCCCTACCTGGTTAAACCCTGGCAGCCTCAACCGATCAACATACCTTTCAAGAGGACCCTAGCAATTGACCTTTACCATTCTAGGCCTTCCCACTCATCCCAACCTAAGCAAGCACTTGAGCCATTAGTAAGGTTTAATTATTTGGATTAAAGTGATATACTACCCAAACCCCCTGATTAATTATTAGGTTATGACTAATTAAGGAAACTCAAAATGAGTTACCTGTACACCACTTTGTGCACCAACCCCCATTGAAAGCCACTGCCCCTACTAGCAACAAGAGACACACAGTCACCGACTGGGTAATCCAACTTGCACAAATTAGCAAAGGCATATAAAGTCACAAGAATAACCACATAAGTGAGGCATACACCATCCTGCACAAAAATCTCCATAATGAAACAATTTTCACAGTGCAAGGCTAAAACCCACATACACACAATCCAAGTATAAAGATCAACCATCATCAAAATGACAAATCATGAAACCAGCCACTTTTAATTGAAACAACATAAGACTCATGTAAACACTCTAGGCTTGATATGGGTTACCCAAAGTGGATCTTCCTAGGTTGTCAGCCTCCATCTTGGGTTACCTAGGCAACCTTATTGGATCCTTGGCCCCCATACCAACTCTTGCAAGTAAAAACAATTCTCCCCTCTAACCTCTAGAAGACTAACCACTTATTAACCCAATGGTTCTCCCATCAAAGAAATGACAAAGTCAAGATCACAAAAAGACTAGGTACAAATAACACTCACCAACAACCATATTGGAATAAGCGTGGAAACATCATCAAAGGAATTATCAACTTCATACATTAAAACAATTTCATAAACCATCAGTTTACATGAAGTCACCTCTTTCCCAAAAACAACAACCCAAATGAAGTCATCTCAATATCAATAAGCACATCAATCATAAATAAGAGCCTACAAACAATATATCCATGGGAGACATTATTTTCCGAACTCATGTTACTAAACCACTGATTCAAGCACATACCTCAAACCTCCTGATAATCAATCGCATAGATAGCACAATCAATCAAGCACAATAACCATAAGGAAAATACTCTTGTTATTACAACATTATTTCCACATATTTCCCCTAAAAGACACATAACACGATAATTCAAGAACAACCCTAATGACAATTATACTTAAAATAATCTGCATCCTACAATTTGCAAAAGTAATCTAATTCCTTTATTTAATCAAATCCTACAATTATTTGAATGTGTTTTAATCACCTTTTCTTTTCCATTCTAATTGATTCTCCAATTATTTCAATACAAATATATTAGTCTTTTCCTATTTATTCTCTTCATTTCATCATCTATATAATTTCTCAATGCACAAAGGCGAAAGCATCCTAGTACTAAGACCTATCGTATATATGACCTTGAATCCTTTAATAATCACAACTAATAATTAATTTATTCATATTAAAAATAATCCACTTATATTAACAAATCATTAATAAAATGATCATAAAGGAAATAATATTTAAAAGATCATCAAAATCACCTTTTCGATTAAATCCTTCAATTACTCAAATGTAATTAAAACAATTTCTTTACCTTTCAGTATAATTCCCTAATTTTCTTTTTACATATCCAATTTAATTATAAACAAAAAAAATTCCTTTTCAAAACCCAAATACATAAACACATAATCATATGGAGATATGCATATATCAAAACAACATAGAATTTGTATTTCAACAAAATTTATGGTGTAAAATATATTATCATACATAATTACAAGGATATATATAAACATAGATATATTTTGGTATAAATATTTATACAAATACATATATTACTGCTTTGTATATCTATGAACATACATATACATGAATACACATGCACATGGATACACATACATACCACGTATGCACAAGTATAAGATTGAATTGGTGAGCTTTTTAGATTTAATTCAACTCCCATTAGTTTTGGGTCATGTTATCAAACGTCTTGTAATGTATACCAATTGATAAGTGGTACCCTTATGCTAAGTGAAGTTCATGACCTAACATAGATAATAATATCCTGAACTACTGTTCTTCAATTATATGCTTGGAGTTTGCAACTATTTAATTATTCTAGTTTTAAGTTTAAAAGAATGATGAAAGATAGAAGAAGCAAAAAGACATCTGAATGCAGTTGGATGCAGGCATAACATGATTCATGGTTTCAGTGTATGAGGCAGTATGCAACCATAGACATAAGGGATCTAAGCAATGGTTGGGAGAAAACGACCTTGGCGGATGAAGGCGACGGGGTATTTTCCAGATTCAAGCATTTTCTTAAAGTTGTAAAATCTTCTATTTACATACAAATTATATCCACATATTTCAAAACATCAACATTATATAAATATAACAAGAAACAATCAAATAAGAGAATTGAAATCTCAAGAGAGAAGAAGATTCGCAGTTTACAAATTATACGCATCGAATGCTATGAAATGCTTTATCAAAATTCCTGATTTATATATCATCACAACAAGAAGCCTGTACGCAGTGACTAAGAATTGAAAGGTGAAGCGCCTAACATGAGATCAGAGTACAATTCCAAGCACAAAGCATCGAAAACTGTTAA
>VDFB02193867.1:753653032-753704217 GCA_007258455.2 Sequoia sempervirens | reverse complement strand
TGCACTAAAAATGCTTAAAAAACATAATATATCTGTGATGTCAGCCCACATTCTATATATTCTCTTGGTTCTATGCTTGCTCCAACAAAAAGTAGCATTTTGGTGATTAAGTGAATTGTGCATGCATGATTTTTAGATTCCAGCACCTTTTTCATGATATTTCCATCACCTTTGCATGAAATAGCATATTTTTCAGATTGAAAGGAATATAATATGAATTCAAGCTTGAATTACAGTGATAACTAATATACAATTGAATTTTGGAGGGGAAAAAACTTTTGAAAAAGTCAAATTTTTGAGGAGTTTGAGGAAAGAAGAAGCAAAGGCTACATAATTTGGTAGAACTCCTCCATTTGAAACTTTGGTTTTTTAGGTATGTGAAGTCTTTGTACATTTTATTTCATTCTATTATGGCTTGCTTTGATTTTTGGTTTTTTCTTATTCCATGTTGATCAAATTGTTTGTTTGTCATGTTACAACCTTAGGTTGTGAATGGACATTTTAAATTACACAATTCTATACACTTTCCTATTACATTTTTAAACCACATCTCTTTGAGGCATTTTGTTAAATTTAACAATTGACTTCCTTTGTGTATGCTTCCAAAGCTTTCATTGAGGTATTTTGTCAAACAATTATACAAACCAGCTGATTACCTTGTCTATGCTACCAAATTTTGCATACATGTCTTTAAAAAATTGGAATATACTCCTAATGTAGTAGGGGGAGAACTGCAACATACAAACACACAACTCCAATCTACAAAAAAAAATTAATTTAGAATTTCATCATGACCTCTTCTTTCAACAAATTCACATTGTTTAGGTTGTAGCATATAAAAGTCACTCAATCAGGTATAATTCCTCACACAACCTTCTCACTTCTTTGTAGACCCCCAAACTCAAAAATAGTCTTTACTTAGGTCTCAAAACAAATTATTTTCCAGGTTTTAGGACCTTGCATGCTCAAATAGTTTTCCAATACAAAAACCCTCAATTTGCTCATAAATATCTAGGGTTTTCTATATTTCATAACTCCAAGGCCTTCCAAGCCTCACCAAAGCATCAAAAAAGTTTGTCAGGGTATGTAAAAACAAAATAAACCTTCACCACTTTGGTTCCTCCTTTTCATGCCAAAAACTTACATTCTTTGCCTATGTTATTGATAACATCACCATCCCTATAGACTCCTTACCACTATTAAAAGAAACATAAAACTTGAAAACAACATATTACAGGCCTTTCCTCCAAATCATAGGTCGCCATAGTAGGATGAAGGGCTCCATCTTTAAAATAAAGTAAAACTCATACCCTACTAGTTTGTACAGGCTGATCATGAAGAATGGAGTTTTTCTTTCACCGAAACAACCAAAGGAGTCTCAAAATAGGTTGAAGTCCAAGTTAATACTTGCCACCATAGTGATTTGTTGTTCTACAGACCTAGAGCTATTTAGAAACCTTTATTGTACCAATTACAGAGCCATTCAACATATCCAACAATCACCAATCCTTGTTTTGTACCAAAGTACACAAATTATTAAGTTTTCTACACTTTTAAGGGCCCAACTTAGCCCACTTTTACAAAGGGACCACCTTCAAAACATGTCCAAATCTCCTGAAACCTTTGGGAAGCACTTTATATCTATCAAAAATTTAAATTATAGCATTAGATTGCAAAGATTCAATTATTTACCACCCAAACCATAAAACCCTCTCCCTAGGCTTAGAAACCATATGTTTTATTGCAAGTAGCACTTTCCAAATATTCCAAAACTTGAAAACTATTGAAAAAAGTCTAATATACCTTGTTCATGATCAATCTAACATAAAATAACACTGCCCAACTCAGAAACTCAATTTCAGTCACCAAAAGCTCAATTTTGTTAAGGAAAACTCAACATTTCCTCATTTGGTTTGACGCCCAATCCAAGAGCATCCTGCATTCAAGTTTATCATGGAATTTTATAATTTTTCCCTTTTAAAACAAACCACTTCAACTTCAAAAAATAACATTTGAAAGAGGTGACCATTGGTCTCCATCTTTTATAGACTTTTACAACCCTTCACTATTAGTTAATTTGACTTGACTTAGCATTTTTCACACAAGTAAAATTATTCATCATGCCAAAGAAACAAACTATTAAAAGGAAAAAAATAACAAATGATCAGCTCCAAGCCTTCAGAGATAAAGAGAAAAAATGGATGATGAAATATCATGAAAAGCATAAATTGGGAACAATTGACGAAAACAAGGCAGTTGAAGAGGAACCTCAACCATCAAAAAGAGAAAAGAAATTGGCAGCACAAAGGGCATGAATGTGAAAGAGTCATGCTAGGGGAGATGTAGATACCATAGTTGGAGACACACCCTCTACCTCAAGTGAATACGAAGGGAAACCATTAAGCACAAGCGAATATGGAGGGACACCATCTACCACAAGTGAGTATGGTTGGACACCATCCACCACATCTGAAGTTGAGAGTACATCATCACTCGGATTTGAGGAACAAGGTATGCCATCATCCCCACGTGAACCTCAAGGTATGTATTCTATTCCACCCTCAGTCAAAGATACACAGTCTATCCCAACTCAATTAAATATTGATGAAATTTCTAATGTTGATATGTATGTACCTAAGAGAACACCACCTAGAACTTTGTGTAGAAAGCCAATTTTTTTTATTAATATTAATGAGGATATTTTGGAGCACATGGAAGGTAAGATTCCAGAACACACTTTTAGAAGATATGCTGATAAGATTTGGAAAATGTTCTTTGAAAGGCTAAATGAGACTGGAAGATGTCAACTATTTGTTCAAATGATGCGGAGTTTAAAGTATAGAAACATCATGAAGACTCCTGGGTTGAGAACATCAAATGCATCAAGTGAAAACACTATTGTGAAGAATCTAATGGATGCTTATGAGAGTGTGGGTAAGACCTCACGCTCAAAGGATAGTAATGTCACCCAACATGTCATTACATCAACTTTGGCAAGCTATCAAACAAAGAGATCTCATCTTAGTAAAAAGACAAGTGAACAAATGGGAATTAGTAGAAAAACTTTATCAAGAGTTGTTCAAAGGTGGAAAGGAATTGAGGGCACTGATTCAAATGAATTATGGGAATTTTCGGGAAGACTACCACCTAAAGATAAAAAAGTTGTTGAATAATTGAGAACACTAATTGAAGATTATTGGAAGAACAAAACAAGGCCATCTTTGAATCAAAGGGACGTCGTAAGAAGGAGAATCGGTAGTCAAAACCGTGAGCCACATCCAAAGCATATTTTTGGATACGACACAAACCCAATTTTTTCATAAATTTCAAAATGCTTATCCTCAAATTAGTATTTCTCAAAGATGTTTTGAAATGCTTAAGCCTTTTTATGTCAAGATAAATCACACATGCACTACTTGTTGTTGTAGACTATATATTGAATTCACTGACCATTATGATGTTTATCATTCTATATGTTTAGATTTGCATACTAATGATGTTTTGCAGGATTGTGGCATAGAAGCCCCAACAAAATCTTCAAGAGAGTTCTTATCAAAAAATTTATATCAAATAAAGTATGGCCAAATATTCTACAAAAAAAATGCTTGGATGGTTCATGTGAGCGTTGTGGTGGCTTGGAACTCTAGTGGCCCACCATACTAGATTTCAATATTCAACCATGAGAGAAAAAGAGAGAGTTGATATCATGTATCAAAACATTAAGCATGTATTCTTCCAACTAGCAGAGAAGGAGGTGATTACTTTGCTTCATTTTTATTTGCATAACCATATCAAGGTGTGGGAACCAAGAAGACCAAGGATGTCTAGTTTTATGTGGAGGTTTAATGGATGTGGTCCAAACTTTAAGATGGGGAAGAAGGTCAACGTATGATTGTTGACCTTGAGAGATTATTTATGTTGAGGAAATTTCCTTTAGATGCAAGGATTCAAAGCACATCAACCACATGTTGTACAAATGATTAAATACCAGAGATGATCTGTAGCAATGAAAGAGTCTGAAAAGGAAGACAAAGCAACACTAGTGACTCAAGAGAAACTTTAGCTTTCAAAAACAAAGTCAATTAGGCTGGCCAATGTGTGGATCGGGCCAACATTTGGTGGAAGAGGAAGAAAGATGACTGGAACTCTGGAGGCCCACTGTACTAGATTTTGGTATTCAACCATGAGAGTAGATGAGAGAGTTGATATAATGTATCAAAACATTAAGCATGCATTCTTCCAGCTAGCGGAGAAGGAGATGATTACTTTGCTTCATTTTTATTTGCATAACCATATCAAGGCATGGGAACCAAGAAGACCAAGGATGTCGATTTTTATGTGGAGGTAATGGATGTGGTCCAAAATTTAGGAGGGATAAGAAGGTCAATGTATGATTGGTGCAGGAGCACCATTCAATAGGTTTTTTTCATCAAGGTAAATAAGGAGTAGAATATCATCAATTTACTAAAACTAGCCCGAACTTGTACATTTGAAGGTTTTGAGTCAATAAAAATAGATTTTTGACCCATTCCTCTTTCTATAGCCTCTGTAACTTGAGGAATAGGTCTGAAGTAGCATTATTAAGATGTGGGAATGATGTGCTAGTGTTGGGGAGGTCTGAAAGTGAGATGGGTGTGAAACCCATGTGTGTAAAAGTGAGTTTTCTTTAAGAAAAATGATGGTTTTGAAGAGTTAAATTATGTTTTTTTGTGTAGGGAAGCATTATTTTATGATTGTTTGAGCTTGTGTAGGGTATCAAAAACTTGTTTGAGTAATTGTTAGGTTGTAGTTAGCTTTGGAAGTATCATTTTCAATAAACCCCTAGGGTTTAGGCTACAATAGAGGGTTTTGTGGTTTACCCATTGTACGGTGGTATAAATGAGATCTGATTGTGGATTTTGAAGTTTGACACCTTAGAATTGCTTCCCCAAGAGTTGGTAAGGTTTGGATAAGTTTATATTATAGACCATTTGTTCAAGTAGATTGATCCCTTAAGGGTCCAAAGGGAAAAATGGCTGCAAACTTCAGCATGAGATAACTTAGACACTCTGATGCTTAGAAACTTCTCATATGATCCAATGGGATCGGGTTAGGAGCCTCTAGAATAACCTCTCTCTTTTTTTCTTATCTCTGAGTGGTTTTCCCATGGTGTACAATTTTCAGTTGATGGAAAAAGTGTCAAATGGAAGTAGTGGAAAGTTGCAAGGTGGCGCAACTTTCATTCTACAACTCATGTGACCAAATGGACTATTCCAACACATACAAATAGAAATTTTTACACTAGGAATGGTCCTCTTTTTCACCAAAACACGTAGAATCACTATGAGCTACGTTCAACCAAATCGATCCCTTAAGGGTCCAAAGGGAAAAATGGCTACAAAATTTAGCATGAGGTTACTCTGACACCGTGATGCTTAGAACCTTCTCATCTTATCTGATGGGATAATACTGGGCCCCTCTACAATAACCTATCTCGGTTTTCATTATCTCAAAGTGGTTTTCCCATGGTGTCTAGTTTTTAGTTGATGAAAAAAGTGTCAAATGGAAGTAGTAGAAAGTTGCAAAGTGGCGCAAATTTCATTTTGCAACTCGTGTAACCAAACAGATTATTCCATCACGTTCAAATAGGAATGTTTACACTAATCATAGTCCTCTTTCACACTGAAACATGTGGAATCACTTTGAGCTACATTCAACCGGATCAATCCCTTAAGGGTTCAAAGGGAAACATTAGCTACAAATTTCAGCATGAGATTACTCGGACACCGTGATGCTTAGAAAATTCTCATCTGATCTAATGGAATCATGTTGGGCTGCTCTACAATAACCTGTCTCAGTTTTTCATTATCTCAAAGTGGTTTTCCAGTGGTGTCCAATTTTTAGTTGATGAAAAAAGTGTCAAATAGAAGCAGTGGAAAGTTGCAAAGTGGTGCAATGTTTGTTCTGCAACTTGTGTGACCAAATAGACTACTCCAACGCATCTGAATAGTTATGTTTATGCTATTCATGGTCCTCTTTCACACCCAAACATGTAGAATCGCTTTGAGCTACATTCAACCAGATCGATCCCTTCAAGGTCCAAAGGGAAAAATGGCTACAAACTTCAACATGAGGTTACTCAGACACCATGATGCTTAGAAACATATCACTTTATCCAATGAGATTATGTTGGGCCCATCTACAATAACCTCTCTTAGTTTTTATTATCTCAAAGTGGTTTTCCCGTGGTGTCCATTTTTCAGTTGATGAAAAAACTATCAAATGGAAGCAGTGGAAAGTTGCAAAGTGGTGCAACTTTTGTTATGAAACTCGTGTGACCAAATAGATTTTTCCAACGTGTTTGAATGAGAATTTTTATGCTAGGCATGGTCCTATTTCACACCCAAACATGTGGAATCGCTTCGAGCTATGTTCAACTGGATCAATCCCTTAAGGTTCCAAAGGGAAAAATGGCTACAAACTTTAGCATGATGTTAATTAGACACCGTGACACTGAGAATTTTTTTGTCTAATCCTATGGGATGATTTTGGGCCCCTCTACAATAACCTCTCTCGGTTTTCTTTATCTCAAAGTGGTTTTCCCGTGGTGTCCAGTTTTTAGTTGATGAAAAAAGTGTCAAATGGAAGTAGTGGAAAGTTGCAAAGTGGTACAACTTTCATTCTGCAACTCGTATGACCAAATGAACTATTCCAATGCATCTGAATAGGAATTTTTATGCTAGGAATAGTCCTCTTTCACACCCCAACTAGATTGATCCCTTAAGGGTCCAAAGGGAAAAATGGAAGCAAACTTCAACATGAGGTTACTCGGATACTGTGATGCTTAGAAAATTCTCATCTAATCCCATGGGATCACGTTGGGCCCCTGTACAATAACCTCTCTCAATTTTCATTATCTCAGAGTGGTTTTCCTATGGTGTCTAGATTGTAGTTGATGAAAAAAGTGTCAAATGGAAGTAGTGGAAAGTTTCAAAGTGGTGCAACTTTTGTTCTGCAACTCCTGTGACCAAACGGACTATTCCAACGCGTCCGAATAGGCATGTTCATGCTAGGAATGGTCCTCTTTCTCACCCAAACACACATAATAGCTCTGAGCTACATTCAACCGGATCGATCCCTTAAGGGTTTGAGTGTAGTATGTTGAAATAGGTCATTCCACCTATTGTTCAAGCTGTGTTTCTATGATATGTTCCTGATGTAAGTAGGATAGGGAGTAGGTCGAATAAGAAAATAGCATTAGTAAGGGCATTGGAAGAGATTACTAACGCTGCCCCTGTTGAAAATTCAAAATTGAGGCTCCTTAAAAGTAAGGCTAGAAGAGGTGAAAAGAATAAATTACTTGAAAATAAGGTAGAATAGGTTGGAAATAGGGTGAGATTGTGGAGTTTGATTTGTTCAAAAGGTCTACAAGGACATGGGAGGTCAAAATTATGTTATGGCATGACATGCCCTAGTTGGGAAAATAGGGGTTTTGAATGAAAAAGAGAGGTTTCAGGGAGTAAACATGGGTAAAGTGAAGGGGCAGCATAATTTGGTGGTCAATTAAGTTTGTGCAGGAAAAATGAAGAGTGTTGGAATAGGTTTTGAGGTTCAGGTTCAGGGGTTCAGTTCACTGGTTTGGCCAAAAAATTTTGAAGGGGGTTCAATTGGGTTCGTTGGTACCAAAAACATGTAAAAATATATATATATCTATGCAACCTAGAAGCATGAATTAGGATTAGAATATCACATATCATCATATAAACAACAAAACCACCATAAACTTGAATGTCATTTAAAACAACAAAATTGGCAAAAAAAAATGTGTTTATAACATGCAAAAAAATGTGAATAAAATCACACTGATTTTCACATGAAAAAAACCATGAGACCATAGTTTGTTTCTTACTATTATGCTTTGATAGATTTTTTCCAAGCATCCATAGCTTGTTCAAAGTACCTTTTTTATGATTTTAGCCATAGTAGCAAGGAAATGAATTGTTTGATAAAGTTCTTTGGTAAACATGTATGAAAATGTGGTAACATAGACAAGGTAGTGATATGTTTGAAAAAATGCCTCAAAGAAATGTGGTTTCATGGTGATGGAATGGCATGACAAATGCCATGACAAGAAAAATTGCTATGGATTGTCATGGCATTCCACCACCATTGAGACCACATTTCTTTGAGGCTTTTTTTCAAATAGTTCACTGCCTTGTCTATGCTATTGCTTATTATTATGCTTTGATAGATTTTTTCCAAGCATCCATAGCTTGTTTGGAAGCACCTATTTTAGGATTTTAGCCATAGCAGCAAGAAGGTGAACTGTTTGAAAAAATGCCTCAAAGAAATGTGGTCTCACGGTGATGGAATGGCATGATGAATGCCATGACAAGCAAATTGATATGGATTTTTATGGAATTCCACCACCATTGAGGCCACATTTCTTTGAGGCTTTTATTCAAATAGTTTGCTGCCTTTTCTATGCTATTTCTTATTATTATGCTTTGATATATTTTTTCCAAGCATCCATAGCTTGTTTGGAAGCACCTATTTTAGGCTTTCAGCCATAGCAGCAAGGAGGTGAACTGTTTGATAAAATGATTCGGTAAACATGTATGAAAAATGTGGTAGCATAGAAAAGGAAGTGAACTATGTGAAAAAATGCCTTAAAGAAATTTGGTCTCATGGTGATGGAATGCCATGACAATCCATAGCTTTTTTGAAAGCACCTTTTTTAGGATTTTAGCCATAGTAGGAAGAAAATGAACTGTTTGATAAAATGCTTTGATAGAAATGTATGAAAAATGTGTTAGCATAGACAAGGTAGTGAACTCTTTGAAAAAATGCCTCAAAGAAATGAGGTCTCATGGTGATGGAATGCCATGAAAATCAAAAGCATCCATAGCTTGTTCGAAAGCACTTATTTTAGGCTTTCAACCATAGCAACAAGGCAGTTGAACTATTTGAAAAATTCTTTGGTAGACATGTATCAAAAATGTGGTAGTATAGATAAGGCAGTGAATTGTTTGAAAAAAATGCCTCAAAGAAATGTGGTCTCATAGAATGCCATGACAAGAAAATGCAATTGTGATCTGCTCCTAGTTATTAGTTATGCAATGTGAAGTAATTGCATAACTGCTTAGGTTGACTTTGTAAAAACTATATTGTAATTGAAAATTTGTCATCTATCAACATCTAGTTGTTAGTTATGCAATGTGAAGCAATGCTTTGAGTTTGAAATATGTGCAATGCAATGTAATCAACGATATGAATATAAACTACAAAAATCTATTTTTTACTTGTAATTTATTAGTTAAACTCTTTATTTACTTTCTATATCTCATGGTATGGAAATGCCTTTAAATTTTTTTCAAAATTTTTTTATCTCTTGTTCTACTTTTCTTTAGCTCTTTTTTTAAATCTGATTTTTAAATTTTTTTTTCTAGACTTTTTCCCAATTTTTTCAAAAAATATTATACTTTTGGTTTGCCGATTTTTTCCCCAAAAGATTTTTGCTGATATGGTATAAACACATATATTTTTGTAATATCAAGGATACTTTTTGAAACTTCTATGCATTGATAATCTAAAAGGATAAGTCTTTTGCCTAATCTATATGCAACTAAGCTTTTGACATTGTCAAAAAGAGCAAATATGGACACCATCGATAAAAAAAGATTTGTATTAACCAAATAGCCATGTACACATACATCAATATATGTTGATATAAGTATAAAATATAGTTAAAAAATAGCCATATAGGCTTATGAGAATGCCATATAGGCATATAATGTCAAATATATCCAATACAAGATATGTACAAAATTTCCATGTCTAGGCATACAACAATGGGCTTTGGAATAAAAATTCATTTCTCTCCATGCTTTAGAAATAAATTATTTCCCTTTGTTTGGTGATTCGATGGTGATAAGTTCGTCACTCATTTTTTCTATGCTCGAGGAGTGTTCCTACTCCTACGGTTTAGCTCTTGGTGAAGTTTTAACTATTACAATAAGAAGTAAAGACATTAATATATAGAAATTATATTATAAAAAATGATATATTTAACAAAATAATCACTTACGTCCATCTCATGATCACTCTCCATGATGGAAATATTTGCATTCTGATGCTTAGGCATGCTCAAGCCCTATACAAACCATTCAAATAGGAATTAAACTATGAATCAATAATGGTTTGATTTTTCACTAGAACTAACATCTATAACAATGAATGTAAATTGAAATTTAGTAATTTGCCTCATACCTCCTCTATTAGAGCCATCAAGGATTTTATAGCGGATGAAACATTGATATCCATTTCCCTTGTAACATTTGGTGGTGTTTCCACAACCAACATCTGAAAATAAAACAACAAATTATTCAATCACAAAAAAGTTACAATAACGATCCACGTCATGACTTCTAATGTATGAGATCTAATGAACAAAATTTTGAGTACAAGTACTAAACTATATATTTTTGGTAGGCCTTGGTAGTTTGATAGGAAGACCTAGGATGATGGGGAGAAGAACACATACTCCATTGTGAAGGATGGGAAGACTTACAACCTTTCACCTCTCCTAGAAGAAGACAAGGAAAAGCATGAAGGGCCTAGTGTTTTGATGGTGGGTGAGAAGGAGTTCATGAAGAACTTGAAGGAAGGAGGAGGAAGAGGATTCTTCCTAATTATGAAGACAAAAAGTGAAGCAGATCTACCCATAAAGAAGAAGGAAGATGCACCAAAGGAAGTCCAAGAGTTGTTGGAAAGGTATAAGGACATAATAGTGAATGAATTACCTACTTCCCTACCTCCCATTAGGGATATAAGCCACCATATTGATTTGATTCCAGGGGCTACATTTCCCAATAAGACTGCATATAAGATGACACCTGCTCAAAATGAGGAGATTGCAAGACAAGTGCAAGAGTTGATGGATAAAGGGTTAGTGAGGAAGAGTATGAGCCCATGTGTTGTTCCTATTGTCCTAGCACCAAGGAAGGATGGGAATTGGAGGATTTTCACTGATTCAAGAGCCATTAATAGGATCACAATTAGATATAGGTTCTCAATGCCAAGAATGGAGGACCTCATGGATTGTCTATCAGGCTCATCTTACTTTTCCAAGATTGATCTAAAGAGTGGGTACCATCGGATAAGGATTAGAGAGGGGGATGAATGGAAGAAATTTTTTAAGACTAATGAAAGGCTCTATGAGTGGTTGGTGATGCCCTTTGGGTTATAAAATTCCTCTAGTACATTTATGTGCTTTATGAATGAGGTATTGAGACCTTTCATTGGAAAGTTTGTTGTAGTTTATTTAGATGACATACTTGTGTTTAGTAGCTCTAAAGAACATTTGAAGCACCTTGACATGGTACTAAGGAGGTTACAAGAGGAGAAGCTACTGATCAACATGGAAAAGTGCAAATCATGAAGGAAGAACTATTCTACCTTGGTTTTGTCATCTCCAAGGAAAGTTTGAAGATGGATCCTTCAAAGGTGGATGCTATTCTTACTTGGCCAACACCAAAATCCATGGGAGATGTGAGAAGCCTCCATGGACTTGCAAGATTTTATAGAAAGTTCATCAAGAACTTCAGCCAAATTTGTGCACCAATCTTGGACACCATCAAAGGAGGTAACAAAGGTAATTTTTCTTGGAACAATGAGGCTGATAAAGGGTTTGAATATCTGAAAATGAGAGTACTACAACAGCCTATACTTGTGCTCCCTGATTTTGATAAACTTTTTACCATTGAGTGTGATGCTAGCAATCAAGCAATAGGGGATGTTTTGAGCCAAGAAGGTAGACTGGTTGTGTTTTTCAATGAGAGGCTGAATAAAGCAAAGAGGAAGTATTCTTCCTATGATTTGGAATTGTATGCTATGGTCCAAGCCCTCAAAAAGTGGAGGCACTACTTGTTACCTAAATAATTTTTTGTTTATACTAATAATCATTCCTTGAGTTTTTTGAATGCACAGGACAAACTCAATATGGGGTTGAAGCATTGAAGGATATGTATCATGAAGATTCATATTTCAAGGAGGTATACAATTCTTGTGAGCAACATTTGAATTATTTTCATGGTGAATTCTCTAACTTTTTATTGCAAAATGGTTTTCTCTTCAAAGGAAGCCAATTGTGTGTGCGTAAATGCTCAATGAGGGAGAATATCATAAAGGAGAAACACAGTGGGAGTCTTGGAGGTCACTTTGGCCTTGAAAAGACCTTGGAACAAGTTAGGAGATCTTTATATTGGCCAAAGTTGTAGGTGGATGTGAGAAGGTATGTGGAAGGTTGCACAATATGTCAAAGGGTAAAGGGAACTTCATCAAATGCAAGATTCTATCAGCCACTTCCCATTCCCAATAGGCCTTGGTAGTGTGTAAGTATGGACTTTGTCTTGGGGTTTCCTAGAACCCAAAGAGGTTTTCATAGTATCTTTGTGGTAGTTGATAGATTTAGTAAGATGGAACATTTTATTCCTTACAAATGCACCAATGATGCATCTCATATAGTAGGTCTCTTCTTTAAGGAGGTTTTTAGGATACATAGACTACCTTTAATCATTGTTTTTGATAGGGATTCTAAATTCATTGGTCACTTTTGGAGGACCTTGTGGAAGAAAATCAAGGAAAAAATTTGTCCTTTAGTTCAACATACCATCCCCAAATGGATGGATAAACTGAAGTGGTGAATAGATCATTGGGAAACCTCTTAAGATGCCTTACCAAGGAGTATGGACAAGCTTGGAATCTGATTTTACCTCAGGCTAAATTTGCATATAATGACTCCATGAATAGGAGCATTGGTAGAAGCCCTTTTGAAGTAGTCTATGGCATGCACCCTAGAGGGATCTATGAACTAAGAGATCTATAAGGATTTGCTAAGAGAAGTGCTCAAGGTGAGGACTTAATTGTTACAATCAGGGATATTCATCAACAAGTGAAGGAAACTCTTCAAAAAAATGTTGAGAAGTATAAGGAAAAGGCAGATTTAAAGAAGAGGAATGTCCAATTCAAGGTTGGAGACTTAGTGATGGCAAACTTGAAGAAGGATAGACTTCCAAAATGAAAGTATACCAAACTCATGATGAAGAAGATAGGACCTTGCAAGGTAGTCCGCAAGTTTGGCCAAAATGCTAATGAAATAGAGCTACCTCTTGGGGTGGCAATCTCTCCTATCTTCAAAATTTTTGACTTGTATCCTTTCAAAGCTTCTATGAATGCAAGTGATGGAGTAGGTACAACAACAATGGAGGATGAAGATTGGGTGAAGGAACTACCTCCTAGCCAACCTATGACTCTTGAATGCATCCTAGACACTAAGGAGACAAAGAAGACTAGAAGGAAGTTTTACAATACTTGGTCAAATGGAAAGGTATACCTAAAGAGGATGCAACATGGTTGTCGGGAAATGATATTAAACAGCATGGAACTACTGTAGAAGACCTGATCTCAAAGAGGACTTGAGATCTTTTTCTTGCTTGGGAGTATGGTGCAAGAGCACCCATGGGTCTAAAGGACCTAGAATAATTTTTCATGTTTTGTTTCTTGGTTTATGGATGGAATAAGGTCTTATGGACCATTTCAATGATTTTTAGTAGGTCTTCTAGGTTTTTGGTTGAATTTTTCATCTTGGTGACCAACTTCTTTGTACAATAAGGTCTCCATCCTCCTTTGTAAGTCTAGTGCATCTTTGAAAAATAAGGAAAAAGGAGGCCTTGCTGTATCTAGACACTTGAGGGGAGTCACCTTACTTTTTGAAAAGGTTTTAAATTACTTTGACACATTTTGGAAGGCTCTTTGTGGTTGAGTTGGTAGAAGCTGCTCACATTGCCTTAACTAGGAAATTAGAAGTCAAAGCATGAGATTAGTTATTTTCCAACATCTCTCTTTTCAAAAGAAATTTGAAAGAATTTGGAGGGAGTTTGTAAGACTTCAAATATGCCTCTCTTGATCTAGGCAAGGTTGATGTTGATGTTTTTAAGAATTTTCAATAAGAAGTTTGTTGTTTTTCCTGTGTTTTCTTGAAGAATTTGTTGATCTCATACTTGGTACGAACTGTATGTTCACTTTCATGCTCCAATCCCATAATGGTTGGATAGGTAATTGAATAAGATTTTGTTTACTATTAGAGTGGTGAGATTTCATTGAGTATAAATGGAGATATTCCAATTTCTCTATCGGGTGGTCTGAAAACCCTTAAAATTAGGGTTTTGGGTGAAAAATGTATATTTCTTCCATTCCCACATTGTAAAATTGCTAAATCTTAGTGGAATGGAAGATGTAAGGCTGTAATATCATATCCTCAATGTTTTGGAGAATGGAAAGCTCATTTTTGGAAGTTGTGCATGAATTTTGGCTTGACATCTCTATGTGGCAAGCATAATTAACAAGCAAAAAAATGAGTTTTTGCTTGATTTTGAAGTTTCTATTTAAGAGGCACTTATGAATGATGGAAATAGATGTGGAGAACATGTAGGAGTCTAAATTTTGGCTTTGGGGTGAAGGGGAGAGCCTAGATAGTCAAGACCTAGGTGTAGGTATGTGAATTAGGCCTTTTGGAGCAGCGGTAGAAAGGGCCATTGTGAGTGATGTTTTGATAGTCAAGAGGAAGGGTTTTGGAACCTTGTAGGGGTCCATCTTAGGGGTATAAATCCATAGGTTTGGTTTCTTAATAGTCTTCCTTTTTTTTATTCTGACTATCCTACTGGGCAAGGGTTGCAAGCCTTAAGAGAGAGTGAGGTCTAAGTCACCATAGTGATGGGTGTTTGTTGTAACCTAAATGCTAAAGAGTTGTTAAACCTTGTTTTGACTTAATGAGACATGATCCAAATGTTTTCAAGCTTTGTGAGTGGTTTGAGTTGTGAACCATAGGTGTGTGGGGTTGATCTCTTAAAGAATAGTGGAGTTTAGGACTCCTCATAAGAGTATTTGAGAGAAGCATTTAGAGGAGTGATTGTGAGTTTTCCTTCCCTACCACTCTGCATCATTTCTAAATCTTATTCAAGCTATTTCCATGGTGTTTGTGGTGGTGGCAAGAGTATTTAAGGTTTTCAAGTACCTTATGCAATAAACCCTCCTTTGTAGGGCTTGATTTGTGCATAGAATAAGCTTAGTCAATAAGCATGGTGTGAGTAATGTCTTGGAAGTCAGATGAAATGATTGAGGTGTAAATGGTTGATTATAGTATCTTGGTATTGAGGAACTAGTTGGTAAAAGTGAAAATTGGTGAGTTGTTTAAGGAATTGAAAGATTCAGAGCTCTTTATCAGGTTTTTGGTTTGAATTCAAATAATAACAAAGGTGTGTTAGGATCTGATGGATATAGGTTGTAACATGAAAGATTGGTTTTTGGTTATTTTTCCTAGGTAAAGAAAATTAAGTGGTAGGTTGCCTTGGTGAATGATGAAAGAGTGGATTGTTTAGTGACTCTAATTAGGTTTCTTGTGCATGGATCAGCCATTTTTGCTGATAAATAAGATGTTTGAAGCTTGAGGATGATAAGAAGTATTGAAATGAGTTGGCTTGTTGTTTCCTTGTTGTTTGCAAATGAAACAATGTGATTTTTGATGAAAAGATAAAGAAATTTTAGTTTCTTATTCAATTTGATTTTCTCCTGATTCAATTGGGTTAGATGTTGGTGCAAGAGCACCTAGGTCATGAAATACTTTTCAATTTTGCAAAAGGGATGAGTATTCAAATTTGTATTGAGTCAATGACAAAAGGCCATGGAAAAATGATGTAAAGCATGTTCAAGGTCATATGAGGTCTTATTTTAATGTATTTAAGGTTATGGGTAAGTTCTAGGTGGTCAAAGTGGGAAAATGTAAACAATGCAATAATGTAATATTGTTAAAAGTTGTTAAATTGACAAAAACAAGGAAATCAGGCATATTAAGGGTTAAAAGGGGTAGTTTCAACTGATGGAAAGAAAGTTATGGAAAAGGAAATATCTTTAAAAGGCATGTAAAGGTGAGAAAAAGTAGAAGTTTGTGTTCTTGTAATTAGATTTTGAAATAAAAATTCCCTGTTTTTGAGTTTGCAACATTACTCCATTGTTTTTCTTTCTTGTGTTGGTAATTTAAGAACACCCAAAGTTAAATCATAGTGTGAATACATGTAAAGATGAATTAGTTTCCAATTTCAAGAGTTGGACTTGGTTAGTTTTAGGACAAAAAAGAATAAGAGGCAATTTTCAGTGCTCGACAGAGTCCTTTTAGAAGCAAGTTTGAGAGTCCAATAGGGTTTTTATTCACTACTCTACCAATGTAGGTCAAGTAAATTGATGTAGGTTAATGTTAGGATTTTTTTCATGTTTTGATGATTTTAAGTGCAAGGAAAAGAAAGAATACCATGGTGGAGTTGCTGCTACACTAAAAAATAGAGGATTTTCCTACACAAAGTGATGCTACAGTCATGGGTCATGAATAAATAAAGCTTGCATAGGCTTGGAAATGATGTAGAAGGTCTTGGCAGACAAACAATCATGTTTGAAGTGGTGGCCAGAGATATAGAGGTTTGCAAGAGTATTTTTCACAAAACCCTCCTTGATTTTTGCTTTTACACCCTATAAATGAGAGTTTATTGGATTAGAACATTTTCATGGTTTTCAATCCCTTTAAATGGTGAAATATTGAGTTATAAGACATTATTGAAGACTATTTTGAGGTTTTGAGTATTTGGAATGGTTTTGAAGGGGCCTCCTTTGTAAAATAGGCCTAATCTACTAGCCTTTCTTTAGAGGACAGTCTGAAATCTGATGATTTTATTTATGTCAAATGTCTAAGAAATTTGATATGTTGTGATGTACTAGAAAGTGTTTCTAAATGTGCATTGAGTTTTTTAATAAGATTTGAGATAAGAATGTAACTACCCGATTCAATGGTTGACAGACCTACTAGAGGAATATGATATTGTCTGATCAAAACAAAAATGTTTGTTTAAACAATGGAAAGGATGATATTGAGTGCTTGGTTAATATCAAACTAATGATATGATTGATGTTACTAAATTTGGTTAAGGTGTATAAGACAGGTTTGGTGACTTTGATGGTTGGATGGGTGAGTATTATGAAGCCTTTTGAGCAAATTGGTGATTAATCACAAGATGATAATCATGATTTTGTTGTAGTAGGAGTTTGTAACCTGTAAATAGACTACTATAGTCAAAATATTGTGAGTACAATGCTTGATAATGGACTGATAACAATGAGGTATGGTTTAGTTGATTTGTTTCCTTGGTGAATAAATGAAAAAATGAATTGTTCAAGTGTCAATAATCATGTTTATGTTATTTTTATGGTGATTGAGAATGATGTGAATCTAATTGATTAAGTCAAAGTTTTCTTTAATATGGTTTTTTCTTTGAATAAGTCAATTGGAATACTAATTAGTGGAATGATGAATGATGGCCTATGGAATGGCTAAGAGAATTTGAGTGGATTTTGGTTGAATGAAAAGTAGATTTCTGATGAAATTATATTTGATCTTCTCCTGATTCTATTTGGGATTGAAATCCCTTGAAGAAATGATGTTGATGGTATTTTTCGGATGCTCCACATCAGATGTACCATGATGATTGAGTGTTTTGATATGATGCTCTACATCACTAATTGCCTTGTCTATGCCATTGCTTACTATTACATGGTTTCATAGATTTTTTCCAGGCATCCATAGTTTGTTGTGCTGGTGCACCTTTGCAAGCACATGCCTCCATGTGAAGTAATTGCATTGTGCTGCTAAAGTTGAATTTCTAAACAACTATATTGTACAGTTGAAATTTTGTCATCTATCAACATCTAGTTATTAGTTATGGAATTTGAAGTAATGCTTTGAGTTTGAATGATGTGTAATGCAACATAGCCAAAAATATGAATATTAACTACACAAATCTATTAAGTAGAATTCATTAGTTAAGTTCTCCTTATTCTATTACCTCTGTGTACGTTTGAGTGAATCCACTAGCACTTGGAGGTGTTTGCTTGAAACCACCAATATTTGCCTGTTCAACATCCAAAATCACATGTATTAAAATACCATTTGCAATACAATGCTATTAACATGTAATAAATTTATAATTGTTTACTAGTTACATACCCCACTAATAGGTATACTATAGAAATAAGTAAGTGGAGGACCGATGTATCTAGTCTCAACACTGTGACCTTGCAATTTTATTAAAATAATAGAACTAAATTAGTTAATCTTGCATTTCAGAATCAGAATTTAATAAATTAAATTCAATGAACATGTTGAATTTTACCTGACTATCAATGACATATACATGATGAAAAATGTCAGTCATCTACTCCATCCTCATAGCAACATACGGATCCTATGTAGTAGCATACGGATCCTACGTAGTAGCATATAGATCCCACGTAGTAGCATACGGATCTTGCGTAGTAGCATACAAATCCTATGTAGCAGCCTCTTGAGTGCTGATGGGATCTTATGAACAAGTCACCCCACAAGATTGACACACATGGGTTCGAAGGCCACCACTTGAAGACTTCCTTAGATGGAATTGTACAATAGGGCTAGTATTATGGATGACACTATGGGTCAAAGTTTTAATTGCCTGCAATGTATCTATATTGGCACTCTCCTTCACAATGGCAGGCATAGAAATGTGCTCATGAGGCGGCCTAGCGAGAAGTCATCTCCCTTGCCACATAGGATTTGGCTATGCATCAGGCCTGTCCTAAGCTGACCCCCCACATCTCCCCTAGAACTCCGTCATATTAAAATAATTTGGGATTTGATTCAATACGAACTCACTGTATAGTTTCCTAAGAAAATATTGGGGGACTTCACAATTGTTGCACGGCGGGTAATCAAAGACCAAGTACCACCTATCATAAAAATGGTTCCTAATCTCTTGGTGGTGGCACCAATGAATAAGAAATCTCTTCGCATTGAGGCTAATATTTTTATTTGTTCTAGGGTCAATGAATAAAGAGCACAAATCACCTTTAGTAATTTTTAAATCTTTTACTTGTTTATATGATAGTTTATCTATATAATATGCCCTAGCTACCTCCCTCCTATCTTTCCATCCTATTATTTGTTGGGTTATTGAATCTACATTTTTTAACATCTCTTTCATTGAATTTTCTAGTGTCATTCTTTCTATGGTTGAAGCATTTGGATCACTCAACCTACTAATAAGACGCTCAATTTGTTTTTTGTTGTTCTCAATTTCACTCCTCAAATTTTGTTGAGTGCTAGGAGGGTGTTGAGTGATTGATGGGGGAGGTTGATTTTGTTGAGGAGGATTTTCCTATTCTTCTTGTTGAAGATTTTGAGGATTTGTAGGATTATTTGCATCTCCTACAAATTTAAAAAAAAAATCAAATCTAACCTAAAACAAAAAAAATCAACTTGAAACTAAGAAATTCAAAAAAAATAGAAAACAATACTTACCTCCTGCACCTCTTCGTCATTGTGGTCCCGTCTTTGCAAAGGAAAAGCAACTATTGTTGATGAATTTTGTAGAATTCCTCCTCCAAGAATGCGAGTATGAAAATGAGGATTTTTGGCCATGGGAAGAGCAGAAAAACAAACAAGAGAAAATGAATAGCTTTCACTTTTTTTTTCTTTTAAAATGACATACACACTCATGTTATAATGTGAGCGCGTTATAACACACTCGTGTTATGTCATTTTCAATATTTTTTTTAAGTTGGCCACAAAAGTATAACCCAACTTCATGCACCTGCCCAAGGATAGTCCAAGATTTGATGGAACTAATTATTCTCTATGGAAGAATCGAATGGAGTGTCATCTGAGATGCATTGGTGAACATTACTGGACAATTATAAAGAATAGGTATATCATCCCACAGAATGGTCCTTCTACTATAGGTGAGATTAATTAAGCGGAGTACAATATTAGGGCTAAGGAAGCATTGTTGAGTGCTTTGACTAATTCTAAGATGACAAATGTAATGAAGCTGAAGATTGCTTATGAGATTTGGTAAAGGATGGAAACTTTTTATGATGGTGATACGCATGTGAATATTGCTAAGCTGCAAATCCTGAAAGGGAAATATGAAATGTTCAGAATGGGTGAAGATGAGAACATAACTTATTTTATGCAGAGAGTGAATGAACTTGTGTGTAGTATCATATGAGCTGGTGGAACATTGGAAGAATAAGAAATTGTTGCTAAAGTGCTCAGATCCTTTCCTGCTACATACAAACAAAAATTTGTTGCTATTGAGGAGATCTAGATTGTGACAAATGTAACTAGAGACATGTTGATTGGTAAGCTTGCTACTTTTGAGTTAAGTGAGTTTGGTGAATCTCTTCCTAAGACATAATTTTCATTCAAAGTTACTATCTCTGGAAAAGATAAGCAAAGATATGATCTAGGAGAAATTTCTTCTAGAAAAATTTCCAAGTATGAGAAGGAAATGAGAGAGATTAAAGAAGAAGAGAGAAAACTAGATGAGCTTGAAGCACTTATTTTGAAGAGAGTACCCAGAGGAGAGGGTAAGTATAAAGTGAAATTTCCTCTTAAATGTTTTTATTGTAATAAGATAGGTCATTTTTCCTCTAGAAAGAGTTCCTAAGCCAAGACATAACAAGCCTAGATTCAAAAGAAAGTGTTATAATGTTGATGATGGTGTGACAAATGATGAATCTGATAAAGGGAATTTAAGTGAGGATGAATGGATATTTATTTCTATCAAGGAAAATGATCTAGTACCTATTGAATCTGCTATTTACATAAATGTGGAGAAAGCTCTAACTACCATTGTTGAAGAAAAATATGAATGGGTGATTGACAGTGGATGATCCCATCACATGACAGGTGATAAAAGTAAATTTGTGAACTTGGAAAAGTATGATGGTGGTGTTGTAAGATTTGGTGATGACAAAAATGGTGTAATCCATGGAAGAGGATCCATTTCTCTTGATGGTAAGCATAATACTGATGATGTCCTATATGTGGAAGGATTGAAGTATAATTTATTAAGTTTTGGACAAATGGTTGACAAGGGATACAATCTTCAATTCAAGGATGGAAAGTGTAGAATATTAGGGATTTTTGGAAATGTGATTGCATCTGGTATAAAAACAAAAGGTAATATCTTTCACCTAAGTGATACTAGTAAAAATTTTCTGATTGATCAAGTTGATGAAAGTTGGTTGTGGCATAGGAGATTGTGTCGTGTAAACTTTGACAATATTATCAAGAAAATTTCTACTCAGGCAGTGAGAGATCTTCCTAAGTTGATAAAGCCTACTAATGTTATATGCAAGGAATGCCAGTTAAGGAAGCAAACTAGAGTTTCATTTCATAGAAAACAACATTGTTTGAATGAAGTGTTGGAGCTTGTGCTTACTGAATTGTGTGGTCCTTATAGAGTTAGAAGTTTACAAGGAGATAGGTATTTCATGTTACTTATTGATGATTATTCTAGATTGATGTGGGTTACTTTCTCAAGGAAAAAAATTGAAGCTCTAGAGAAATTCAATATTTTTAAGGCTATGGTTGAGACAGAGACAATTCTAAAGATTAAATGTCTGAGATCATTTAGAGGTGGTGAATCCACTTCTAGTGAGTTTAATTATTTTTGTGAAGAGAATAGGATAAAGAGACAATTATCTACCATGTGGATCTCTCAAAAAAATGAGTTGTGGAAAGGAAGAATAGGACAATTCAAGAAGCTTCTAGGACCATGATGTTGGAAGGAAATGTTCTGCATATCTACTAGAGAGAAGTTGTGAGTACTATCATTTACACTCTCAACTAGGTACATGTCAAAGGTGATACTGGTAAGACTCCTTGTGAGCTATGGTTTGGTAATAAGCCTATTGTTAGATACTTCAAAATATTTGGGAGTAAATTCTATATCAAAATAGATGAAGATATAGGAAAGTTTGATGCTAGAAGTGATGGAAAAATATTTCTTGGTTATTCTACTAAAAGTAAAGCCTACCAGTGCTACAATAAGAGATTGAGGAAAGTAATTAAAAGTTCTAATGTCAAGGTTGATGAAGACATGGTTAGGTCATCCAAAACTTTCAAATATGATTCAAATGATCAAAATGACAATTTAGATAAAAGAAAGAAAGTTCAAACTCTAAATCAAGTCTAGATCATTCCAATGAATCTGGAAAATCAAGAGGAAGAAACTAGAGAAAGTGCATAAGTGAGATGACAAGAGCCTGAATTTCAAGAATACCCTAAGACTCCAATGTATGTAATACTAAATCATTCATAAGATCAAATTATAGGTGATAAGAACAAATGTGAACTCAAACTAGGAGAAGAATTGCAAAAGAATATTATTTGATCTCAAAGATTGAGCCTATTAGTATCAATGAAGCATGCAAAGATGAACATTGGGTGGAAGCAATGAAAGAAGAACTACTAAAAATTGAGAAGAATGATACATGGATTCTTGTTGAACCTAGACCTAAGGAAAAAAATGTAATTGGAACTAAATGGGTCTTTTATAACAAACTGAATGAGCAAGGTGAAGTTGTTAGAAAAACAGCAAGATATGTGTGTAAAGGATATTATTAGATGGAAAGAATTGATTTTGAAGAAACTTTTGGTCATGTTTCTAGGATTGAAGTTGTGAGACTATTTCTTGATTATGATTCTTACAAAAACTTCAAGGTTTATTAGATGGATGTCAAGTTAGCATTTCTAAATGGTGAACTGGAAGAAGTGTATATTGAGAAACTTGATGGATTTCAATTGACTGATTAGAAAGATATGGTTTGTCGGTTGAATAAAGAATTGTATGGACTTAAGCAAGCCCCAAGAGAATGGTATGCCAAATTGGACAAGTATTTGTTGAATATTGGATTTAATAAAGGTAGTTTTCATTGTAATTTGTATTTCAAGATTGATCATGATAAAGATTTGATTATTGAATTCTTTGTTGATGATATCATTTTTGGAGGAGATGATGGTTTGTGCATGAAGTTTGTTGATGAGAAGTAGAGTGAGTTTGATATGTCTATGATTGGAGAAGTGAAATTATTTTTTGGATTGCAAATTACTTAGCTAGATAGGGGGATCTTTATATCTCAGTCCAAGTATGTGAAAGAATTGCTAAAAAAGTTTGGTATGGAAGATTTAAAGCCAGTTGGTACACCTATGGTGATTGGATGTAAGTTGACACAAGATGATGATTCTCTTAAAATAAATTAGACTAGATACAAATCTGTGATTGGTGGATTTCTCTATTTGACTCAAACTAGACCTGATATCATGAATGTCATATGCATTGTTGCAAGATTTCAAGTTGATCCTAAGGAATCTCATGTGACACTTATGAAGAGGATTTTTAGGTATTTGAAGGGGATAGTTGATTTTGGCCTATGGTATCCTAAAGAAGATGACCTTACTTTGAGTTCCTTTATAGATGCTAATTGGGCAAGAGATGTGAATGATAGAAAAAGTACTAGTGGTGGTGCATTTTTCTTGGGAAAGAAGTTGATTTCATGGTTAATTAAGAAGAATGACATTTATTTATCTACTACAAAGGCAGAATACATTGTTGTTGCTAACAATTGTACTCTAGTATTGTGAATGAAGCAGATGTTGAAAGATATCAGAGTTGTGTATGATGAACCTATTGCTATATTCTATGATAATTCAAGTGCAATTAATATTTCTAAGAATCTAGTGCTACATTAAAAAACAAAGTATATATCTATCAAGTTTCACTTTTTGAGAGAGAAGGTGAGTGAAAAGGAAGTCAAATTGGAGTATGTGCCCACTAAGGAACAAATTGTAGATATATTTAATAGGACCTTGCCTAAGGATACATTTGACTATCTCATAGGGAAGCTAGGGGTGATTACTCCTCCTAATAAGAATTAAGATGCATTGACTTGCATCAGTCTGTGTATTTCATAGTCATATCTTGTCATCCAAATTGATGTTGTGGGGGTTGCTACTTAGGGGGAGTAATAAAATATTTAGAAATGTGGATTAGAGCTTGTGTGTAGATAGATAATGTGTACCTTTTTCATTGATATCAAAGGGGGAGAAGAGTCATGTGAAAAACTATGAAAGAGATAAGGAGAAAAGAATCAAAATCTAAGGGGGAGAAAGTGCTAAGAGAAAGTATCGTTGATGGTTTTTTTCACATCATGTGTTTCCATTAATTCCAAAGGGGTAGATTGTTTGATATTTTTGATATGTCATTGTCATTGATGTCAACACTATTTCCATTAATGTCTTTAAGGTTGTATATGTCGAGGATATTAAGAAAATTGTAATAAAATAAGTTGCAGGCTGTGGGTGATGTAGTGAAGTTTAGTATGGTGGCTAGCTCAGTATATTGATGATAAGAGGTTGTGGATTAAAGGGATTTTTGATAAGTATATCTAGTTTATCCACATGAAGTTTCAAAGGTTTGCATGATGATTTGATTGAGTTATGAGTATCTGTGTTCTGACAGTTGTTTTTTTGCTTTAGTTGGTGTTCTTGAAAGAAGATGATGTGATTCTAGTAATTTGAGTTGTTACAGATACTTATGTGGTGATTCATGATGCTTGTCGATGTTTCTAGATAATTCTCTATCTATGTTTTTGTTCTGCATTGATCATTGTGCTTGGGATTGGTGATTTTCTTCTATGAGTTCATGTTTCTCATTATCATGGCCAATAGGGTGATTGTAGCATGTTGTGTATCTTCGAGACATAAGTGTTTAAGGTGTTTCATGTTTGAGACATGTTGTTTTTGGTCCTTACTATGTTTTGGCTAACATTGTTTGGTCTACACTAATAATTGTTTATGGATTGGGCCAATAGTTTGTACATGTTTCATATTTTGTTGGGCCAACATGTAGTTGGTGTTATCCTTAGTTGGTGATATATATGATCGACTGTGGTGTGCAATGTATGCTATGTGCTATGTGCGAATAATGTTCTAATCTTTCAAAATCAAAAAGAAAGTGTGAAGAAGAGTGAGAAAATGAAAGTGTTTATGTGCTTAACTAGAACAATAATCAAGCATTAGAAGATGCTATTTTCTTAGTTCAAAATCTTTTGAATGTAATCCAAATGTGACTATAAGACAGTGAGTCTTCCTTTGGGTAGAAATCCTTTTGTATTTGAGAAGTGTGCTCTAGGTAGTGTGCCTAATTGCATTTGCATTTCCCATTTGCAATACTTTTAATAGTGTATAATATTTTGGATTAACCTCCACCGTGGTTTTTCTCTTAATAGGGTTTCACATAAAAATCTTGGTGTTATGTGTGTTTTAATGTGGTGATGGTTTATGCTTTCATGTTTATCTATTAGATCTAAGAATAAGTTTAATTTGTATAATTTTTGTGACAACTAATTCATCTCCCCTCTCCGTTTTCTACCCTTTTGTTTCCAAAAAATGAGTCCCATTTGATCTATTTTCGGGATTTGAGAGGGAAAATTTAGGTTTTAAGTTTTTTTTCTCCATGTCAGCCTTGGGGATCCAATTAACAAGAAAAATAGGAGGATTTCCTATAAAAAATCTTCTAAACCCTAATTGATAATAACTTAACTCGTTCATAACTTGTTTATCATTTTTCTTCCACTTCAAGTCAAGTAAGCTAGGGTTTTAGCATTCTAAGTCATTCAAGATCATTTTTCACACATTCAAGAGAAGAATCTTCATCTATTGTTGCAGAAAATCAATATCAATCATCATGGAAATATATTAACTCCATTATTTCATGTTTCATTACATTATTTCTACATTTTCATTTAATTACCTAAAAAGGGTTTGACCAAGGCAAACCCCCATTCCCTAACATTCAATATTTCTTTCTCTCTCCTTGTGTGCTTGTAGATTTAGGTATCTTGAAGACTTGGATATCATTAAAGATAAATTTGAAATGTTTTTAAAGACATCTTCTTGTCGACTAAGTCAAAATATCAACAAAAAATCACTTTCAATTCTGGAAATTAGAGCTTCAGAGGTGGACACTTGTTAGGAACAGAAGTGTACACGGAGGGTTTTATTTTCCACTTTTGAATTTTTAGAAATTTAGAAGTTGACTAATTCACCATATGTGGTGAATGAGTCCCATTTCTAGGCCTAAAAAGTGTTTTCTATATTTTTGGATACCCATTTGTCTGAAATAGGCTTCATAACAATTCCCCAAATCTAGGACGAATTCACACATAATGGTGAATGAGTCCCAATAGGATAAATTTTTAGCATCAACAACATTTTAGAAGCCATTTCTAGTCTCCAACAAGTTCTTAGGTGCACACATTTAGTTTCATTCATTTTTGTTATAGTTTACTTTCATTTCTAGGTCTTTTTGCATATCATAATGTGTTTTCAAACATCTTATATTTCAATAGTTTTGCATCTTTCTTTTCCAGTTTTCTACATTTAGGCATCATATCTAGCCATATTCTATCCATCTGGCATTAATTCTTACATGTATACATTGCATTTTAGCCCATCTTTTCCCCTTTAGGTGAAAAACCCTAGAAGTGCTAGAAAGACCCTTAGATGCCAAAATCCTTGCATAAATTTTGAATTTTTACATTGCATTTTGTCCCATCTTTCTCCTTTTAGGTGAAAAATCCTAAAAGTGCTATAAAAATCTTGGGTGCCAAAATCTTTGCTTATACTTTTGTGAACCCGGCTTTAGAATACTTTTCCTTTATGATTTGGAGTCCTTCATCATCTTAGATTTAGATTGCATTGACTTTGCATTAGGGTTTGCATTAATTAATTGCTATCTAGGGTTTCCAAAATTTTGAATTAGTGAAAGTGCATATAGGTTGCATTTTTGCATCTCAAATAATTAAAAATTTCTAAAATTCTACATTTGCCTCTTAGTTTTGCAACATACAACACAGAAAACATCAAAATCAATAAGAAATTTCTAAACATTCTAAAAAAAAAAACCCCTATTGGGACTCATTTGCTACCTTGGGCGAATTAGTCCCTTTTCAGCCCTAAAACTACCTTTTACAGAGCTGAGAACCCTATTTTTGCACTTTTGTTTGCTACCATTACCTATCTATATCAGTTGGTTGAGTTTTTGTTACATGATTTTAATTAGATGTAGCTTATATCAACTAATTTCATGCATTGTTTAAATTCACATTTTCATTTCCACCATTTCAACTTTCAGATTGTTGCATAATGTAATTAGAAAATTACCTTATTTCACATCTAAAAATTGCATTTAAACATTTCATTTTAAACCATTGCATTGCACTTTAAATTTACTTTCTCATGTTAGCATGTGTTTTATTCAAGAATTTCATATTTCTAGAATATCAAGTGGCTTGTATGATTCCATTATTCATGGACATAGTCTAGGACAAAAAAGTAAAACATTTGATAAGCATGTTGCATATCCTCCTAGTACCTATCAGATTTGTAAGAATGTCATAATACAAGAGGATGTAAGTATAGATAATCATAATTATCATATTTGCTCTTCTCCCAGTACCTCTCCTATTAGTGACAAAGGTATTTTGGTGAAAGAAGATTCAATAATTGAGAGTCTTGATTGTCCCTCTCCTCTTCTGCCTTCGAAAGACATTAGAAAACAAGAGCATGAGATCATAGAAACATTTCTAAACACCACTTTACCTAATCTTGATAACATTGAAAATCAACATTATCCTCCTCCTAATATACCTTCTCAATGCCACGAGGAAAAGTTGGTACTAGAAGATACCCATATTAAAATTCATGAGAGTCTTGACCATCCCTTCCCTAATTCTCCTACCATTTGGGACAATCTATTTGCAAATTATAGTGGTCCTTCTTTTGTTGCCTCCCCCACTTGTGACAAAGCTACTTCACCAACTTAAAACTTGGATGACCACATTGCAACCTCTCCTATTAGGGTAGATAATATGAAACAAGAGAATGAGGCCTTACAGAAAAATTACAAAAAAATATAGTCTTCCCTTAATCTTCCCACTATCAATAAACACAAAAATCCAACCATTGATCATTCCCCTACTTGCGATGCAATCATTTTAGAAGAACCAATCCATGAATGTCAAGGAAATTTGTTTCCTATTTCTCCTAAAAACACTCCTAGGGAGAATATCATGGTGCTAGCAAATGACAACAATACTAATGTGTCTTCCTTAGATAACAAGGTGATTCTTGATATCCCTTTATTAGAGATACATCAAACCAAGACCACTAAGGTTATGAATATGCAAGTTTCCATTAGATCACCCTCAATCAATGGACCTCATACATACCCTGTAGGACATCCTAATAACTGTCTAATTGTACCCACCTTCATACAAACAAAGAACTCAAAATCAACCTTAACTCATCCTTTACCAACCATCATGCAAATCTCACATTCATAACAAGCCTGAACTTATCCTTTACCCACCTTAGAATAATGTGTCACAACAACTAATTCATAATACCATTTCTCATACATGTAACACTAGAAACAAGCTGCAACCATAATAACCAATCCCAACCTCCTTACTATTTCCCAATTCTATACTACCTAATGCTCCTCAATTATGGGAATATGATCTTCTTGAACAAATTAAGAGCACTCCCACAAAGATATCCCTTTGGGACCTTCTTCAAAATTCACCTACCTATCACACTATGTTTCAAATGGCCTTACAACAAGTTCCTATCCCTTCTAATGCACAACCAACAGACATAGCAGCCGTGATTCAAGGACACAACACTGATAATTTTTTCCACCAAAGTGAACTCTAATGTTTTGATCTACAAAAACAAAATGAACCTTTCATGATCATAGCTCAATACAAACTAAAAGGAATAAAGATAAATTTTGTAGATACCGGCTCTTAAGTTAATGTCTATATTTTGAACCTTTTGGATAGGCTTGGCATTGATCAATTGAACATTCAACCTCATTCTTTATCTATTAAGGGATTTGACAATGTCGGAAAGAAACCGCTTGAGGTGATCATTATACCTCTTATAATTGGAGTGGCCACATTGAATACACCAATCCATGTTATGCCCCATGAAATTTCATGTAATCTTATCTTAGGTAGATTATGGATTGATGCAATGAATGGCATTCCTTCTACTCTTCATTGAAAAATGAAATACATTCACAACAACAAAGTGTACATCCTTGAAGATGACCCCAATCCAAATAGTTGTTTGAACAAGGAGAAAAACAAATTGAATCATTTAAACACATTGAAACCAACTATGCAAGTGAAACCAATCCAACAACAAGACAAACAACAATATTGAACAATACACGAAGCTATTATATGATGATTGGGGTTCCTTAAAATTCACAACACTCATTGATGAGTACAAGATCATAAATAGGGATTCCATTGAGGGAAATTAAAATGAAGTCATGTCAACAAAAAGCTAAGATGACACTTCAAAAGTGTTCACCTCAACCACTTTAGAAAAAGAAGAAAAGTACACAAAAAGCTTTGATTAGCTTAATCATGAACAACCACCCAATCCAAAAGCAATGAAAAAGCTTTATGGATGAGGTTATGTACTTATGAAACAACTTGGCTATAGTGGAAAAGGATGTGGTGCTAATGAACAAGGTATCCACAACCCTATAGATCATATCACACAACAAAAAACTTATGGTCTTGGTTATTGTCCATTGATAGAAATTGACAAGCCTTCACTCAACATCAACACTCTCCCACAACATTCTCTTAAACCAACCTTAATAGTTGTACATCTAGAGCTCATTGACACTAGTGATCTTGAAAGTCATGCTTTACAAAACATGAAACAAACAACAAAATCTTCACTTAATATCGATTTCATCTCATAAAATAGTAATGAATTGAATTTGTTAGATTCTATGTACATCCTCTTGTAAATGAGAGAACAACATCTCACAATCTAAAGAGTCTTGCATACGTATTACAACTCATACTCAGCAAGATGTATCTTTCAAGAGAACTGTAGAAACATCTTCTACCATTGATCAAGAAGGTATCTTGTTGAGAATTCTTCAAGATCACTTGATAACCCTTCCTCCAAGAACTCAAAGAAATGCTATTACAAGACTTCATTTTGTGCCTATCATAGAGTTCATGGTCATTCTACTAATGAATGTAACACTTTGAGTAGTAAAATCTAACATCTTAATGAGTTTGGTGTTCTTCCTATTGTGGGGACACCTAATTCCTCTAATTGATATTAATTTTTACTCTAGCTTCCATCTCATCAATCCCTTCGACTCATCCATTTCCTGCAATAAGTGGGGGCAAGGGGTTAATTAGCCTTGTCCTCGTATGTCACCTTTCATTGCCTCTTTTTACTAGTTGTTAACCTTTCATGAACATATAAGAGCAAGATTGAGATGTGGATGACATGCCTTAAGTTGGCTCACATGTGACATACTACCATTTCATGACGCAGCTTATAGGAAACATATTACTTGGCATAGGGATTTCTGAGTAATCTCTCATGTTCTCCTTCTTCTACTTTAAAGAACTTTCTCACAAGTAATGGTGTTTGCAACCACTTTAAAGTGGGGTCATACATCAACACTTACATTTAATTTTGTGATTTCTTTCTTCTTGCAATGCATCCTCTTCTTGGTAGTATCATTGGGCTTGATTCCTTCCAAGCGTGTGATAATCCTTTTACACATCCTCTCTTCGAGATGTTAAGAACAATATCCCAAAAGATGAGACCTTGCACAAACTAAGAAAAATAGGTTTGAACATTTCTTACACTATCTTACATTTACAATGTCTATGAGGGTATGTGCAGGATCATCATGGAAAAAGCAAGCCCTTAAGTGGCAAAAAATCAGAAAAATTAGAGTTAGGTCGCTTGGACGTAAAAAATGAATAAGTTATCTATATTATTTTAAAATATGTAATAATAGAATATGTAGAAAATTGAATTTATTTTCTAAACTACTATGTTTGTTTTAAAAAAAGAAATCTATTTGGTGAAAATTTTGAAATTTCAATGCAGAGTACTTAAATTTTAGGGAAAAAAGAATAAGTAGATGTTTGTCCACCATGCTAACCACAATAAAATGATAATATTCTTTAATAATATTTTAGATATAAGTAGAGGACTCATGTCCTGATGTGATACATATTTTTTTGTAATTTTTTTCCATGTATATAATTAATTATGAATTTTTTATTACAAATTTTAAAAAAATATAAGAAACTCGTATGTCTGACCACCTTAAATTGGTCAAAACCTCATGAAATTCAATTTTTTATTTTTTTAATCCTACATTGTGTGAAGCATATAATGTGACACATTTTTGGATTTAAAAATGTGATATCATTTGAAAGCTATGGATGTTTTTCAATCAGTCTATCAATCGGACTTTAGTTGTAATTTGAATAGAAAATGAATAATAATTAATTATTACATTCAAAGTAAAGTATAATTTATATTGGTGTAAAGCTGAGAATATCCTTTAAAAACCCTTTTCATTTCATTAATTTTGGGTAAAAAGAAAGTCATTAGCCACATACCCATCATATTGCCACTTTTTGGCCCATCATGATCTTGTACATACCCATGAGTGTCAAGCATATGAATTTTTGCTTACTTGATAGAGCACGGAAATCATTTTCACTGTGGTGCCTTATTAAAGTTATCAAGAGGTATAAATTTGATATGGTTGAGCGGGAAGCCCATTCCAAGGCATGAATTTTCCCCATAGCAACCTATGTGTTTATTAGTACATACCAACTATGGGTGTATGTTTCCCACCTTTTGGGCTTTCTCACCTAGCGGACAACCATGACTTTCGTCACCCTAGATTGAGTATGCATTTTCTTTCTGAACAAGTATCCTAGATCTGATCCACAACATGTTGGATAAACGGTCAAAGCTTTATCCACCTTTTTATTTTCCCTCTTCTCTTCCTTCTATTTCTTGCCATTGCATGATTTGTATATTGTTTTGCTGCATGTCATTCACTTCATTCATGTCCTTTTTCACTCATGTTGGCTTGAATTAGGATATGAAATCTTGGGGGCTTGATCACTTCCTTCATCTTTGTCATCCTAGACCATCCACATTGGTATGATCGGACCCCTCTTGAATGTCTACTTTAGTGTGAGTTTTAAGTATGTTCATTCTCTTACTAAAGTGGACACTAACTGTGGACACAGAAAAGGTATCTCTTTTTTCTTGCTTGATTTGGGAATAATTAATGATTATAAATTGGAATTAATAAGGCCTTGATTTAGTCTTGTGAGGTGTTCTACACATCCCCACTAGGTCTTGAACCCTTGCAAACTAAATAAAATTCATCTAACAATGTCTTGCAAAGGGTTGTAAAATACTTTCACACTTCTCTAGATTTAATCAGCCTATTTTCCCCTAATTCAATGTTATAAGTTGAATTTAATGGCATTCTCACATTAATCTAGAAGGCTTGTAAATTAAACAAAATATTAATCTAGTGTTGTAATTTGTTTTATACATTCACATTGGTTTTTGTGCCTTTCTAGGCTATGGACCTCATTTTAATGATGTAAAGTGTATTTAATCACACTTTCACATTGAATTTTGTGTCCCAATCCCTAATTGACCTTTATATCATCATTTATAGGCCCCTATGACCCATTATTATGCATCCCGAGGCATAATTTGATCAAATAACTGATAAAGTCACCATATAAACTTGATTTCATTACTTCCTAGCATTCTAGCTAGTAGAATGGTCCCTATGGGACCCATTTTCCATTAGGGGAAAAGGAGTCCAATTTGAGCCAGTTTTAGGGTTTGAGGGAAAAAAATAGGTTTTAAGATTAAATTTTCTCCATGTCGGCCTTGGGGATCCAACTAATGGAAAAAATAGGAAGATTTCTTATAAATACAAGCTTCTAAACCCTAATTGATAATAACTTAACTCATTAATAACTCATTCACCATTTTTCCTCCACTTCAAGTCAAGCAAGCTAGGGTTTTAGCATTCTAAGTCATCCAAGATCATTTTTTAGACATTCAAGATTAGAATATTCATCTATTGTTGCAGAAAATCAAGATCAATCATCATGGAGAGGTATTAACTCCATTATTTCTTCATTTTGGTTTAATTACCTAAAACGAGTTTGACCAAGACAAATCCCCATGCCCTAACATTCAATATTTCTTTCTCTTTCCATGTGTGTTTGCAAATTTAGGTATCTTGAAGACTTGGAGATCATTAAAGATAAAGTTGAAAGGTTTTTAAAGACATATTCTTGGTGAATAAGTTAAAATATCAACAAAATGTCACTTTCAAGTCCAGAAATCAAAGTTTCAAAGGTAGACACTAGTCAGGAACTAAAGTGCAGAAAAAGGGATTTAGTTTCCTTTTTTGAATTTTCAAAAATTTAGAAGTGGGTTGATTCACCATATATGGTGAATGATTCCCACTACTAGGCCTAAAAAAGTTTTTTCTATAGTTTTGGATACCCATTTGTCCAAAAGGGCTCTGGAGCTGTTTCCTAAATTTGGGACTACTTCACCTAGAATGGTGAATGAGTTCTAGTAGGCTAAATTTTTTAGCATCAACAAAATTTTAGAAGCCATTTCTAGTCTCTAGCAACTTCTTAGGTGCACACATTCAATTTTATTCATTTATGTTATAGTTTACTTTCATTTCTCGGTCTTTTTTCATATCACAATGTGTTTTCAAACATCTTGCATTTCAATAGTTTTGCATCATTATTTTTAAATTTTCTACATTTAGACATCATATCTAGCTGTATTCTATCCATCTCACATAAATTCTTGAATGTATACATTGCATTTTGGCCATCTTTCCTCTTTTAGGTGAAAAACCCTAGAAGTGCTAGAAAGACCCTCAAGTGCCAAAATCCTTACATAAATTTTGAATGTTTCCATTGCATTTTGTCCCATCTTTCTCCTTTTGTGTGAAAAAGCCTAGAATTTCTAGGACATTGGGTGCCAAAATCTTTGTTTACACTCTATTATAGAACATGAAATTTTCATTAATCTTTGCAATAGGTATAATGATGTAGTTGCATGGACTAATGAATAACTGAAGGATTTTGACCCAAGCCTTATGATTCATAGGGAAAAAAATTTCAAGAAGATTGGACTCTCAAGAATAAGTAAATGTGGTTCTTACAACAATTTGCACAATATTGCTCTAATCTTTAAATGCTATTTATAAATAACACCCTATAAACTTGTCCTACAAGCCTATTTTCCTTGGCTCAAACTCTCAAAAGGAATCAACAGTCATGTTTTTTGACATTTTTAGGCTCCCAAACACTTAAACACACTTCAAAGGCCTCTTTCAAACCCTACCTAGTTGTGGCTAACCCAAAACACTCTATTTTCCATAAAACCCTCAAAAGGCTAGGGTTTTTAATAGTCATATTGCTTGTAAACACATATGTGTAGTCATCTATAAGACACACAAATCATTGAGTCATCACCTCAACTTTTTTGGAAATGTGCATAATGTCTTGCAAAAGGTCTATACCAAAATTTATAATTTTTTATTGGTTGAAACAAGAGCTATGAATTTTGCAAGATCACTGAAAACTCTAATGCTCTCTCAAGGTTGTTAGCAATAAATTAGCCATATATTTCTTAATACAACATGAAATTTAACCAAATAACTTGCATTTGAATCCTAACATATATCTCTAACTCTTCATCCACCTGTAGACCTACAACCTTTCCATACAGAGCCATACAAATCTATTCTTTAACTATTTTAAAAAAAAAAAATTCACACAATTGCAAAATTATAGGGTATTTCATGAAATATTTCTCCCATCAATTTTTGAAGCATATATATTCATTTATTCAACAAGAAAAAACTATGCAAAATAGTTACAACTAGATCATATATCTTTTTCCTTCAAAAGACCTAATGTCAATATCATTATATTTGACAATTATGTCCTTTTTGCAACTTTTCAACCATGACATGTAAATAAAACATCAAAAAGGAACCCTTCAAGTACAAACATGATCTTCTAAGACCCTTTTATGAATAGAAAACCAAAAACAATACTTGAGAAACAAAACTCAACCTTTTAACAAGCCAAATACTCTAAGGAATTCAAATCTGCATTTTGGTGAGAAACCAATAGTTTGAATTTCTATCCTATTGAACCTATTTAAACCATTGGAAATGAACCCCAAGGACCTCCTATGATCTACACAACTCAATTTAGGACTCCTAACATAAAAATAAAGAATAAAAACATCATGAAATTGATGCTCCTGTATCATACTCCAAAGGAAAAGAAAAGAATTTCAAGTTCCACTTGAGATGATGTTTGGAACAATCTTTCAATTACCTAAGATTGTTGTGAAATTTATGTGTAAAGAAGATATATCTCTTTATTTTTCCACAAAGTCTCATCCTTGATACTTGATAGTTTCTCCAAAGAAGTGCAATTTACATTGTATAAACCTAACTCCTTATGTGCACCTTGTAAAGACTTGTCAATGTCTTCCATATTTAAATGAGTTTCTAACAATTTGGATTGCAATTCAGTGATGGACCCTTGCAACTTGCTAATCTAAAATTTAGTGTGTTATTCCATATTGTCTAAGCTTCCCTTCACTTCTTTCAAACATTCTAATGGTCATTTAGTTTGCTTCTCTTCACTTTCCTTCAACATGCTATTCAACTTAGAATTCATTTCCAAAAGTTGATCCTCATTTAACCTTGCTGCATTATCTACATCTCTTTCTCTAGCAATATCATGGCTTTGAAAAAGAATACATTATTACTAAATTAAGTAATTGGAGTCTCAAACTTAGATTTCATTTTTTCCATGTCTTGAAGACATGACTTAGCTTCATCAAACAAACCCTTCAAATATTGGATTTTATTCTCAACTTCTGATAATTCTTGTAAAAGCACATCATAATGGTGTAAATTATGTTGCAATTCATCTATATTACTACCTCAACTATTCAATTATAACTATGTATCTTCTAGTGTAGTGAATGCCTCCTATAATGACAATTGAATTTTCTCATTCTCCTCAGTAATTTTATTATAATTTTCTTCCTTCACTATAGTGGTATTAGTGATAGCACTATTCTCTACAACTACTTTTTTTTTTTTTTTCCTACACTCATCTAGTGATATTTTCAAAATTTCAACATTTTATTGAAGGGTCTTGGTCTAAAAATAAAAAAAATATTAACTTTGTCTTTCTAATTTTCTATGTATATTTTTTCCTTCTCCATTGACTTTGCATACTGAATTTCCTTCACCCTTTCTTTTTTAATATTAGATTGTAAAAATTTTAATTGGCCTTCCTTGGTTTGAAGCTTCATATCATATAATTGGAACTAGTTTGTCAAATACTCAAAACCCTTTAGTTGATCTTTAACAGAAAATAATATAGCTTTTAAGATCTCTTCATTAAGCAAGAAACAATAACTTTGCACACAATTCTTTCTATTTGCATGGACCTCTATCTTAGAACTTATCTCCTTAATGCCATCTTGTATTGATTTGCATTCACCAAAATACCTTTGCAAATTAGAGATAACTTGGTTTTCATTTTCAAGTTCCAATTGCATATGCTTAGCATCTTCAATAGAATTTAAATATTTTTCTTTCCATTATAGCAATTGAGAGTCTGAATCCTTCACAATGATGGAAAGTAGTTTAATCTATTTATCTAGCATAGTGGACTCAGATTAATTTTCTTCTAGCAACTCTATATGATGATTGATATTTCTCATTAGAGACAAGGAATTTGGAAGCTCATCAACAACTATATCTACATAATCATTCAACATTTCTTTTATTTTCCAAGGAAACTCGTCAATTCTTGTTGTTGTTATAATAATCCTAGGTCTAGTTATTAGTACAAAACCTATATATTCCTCTTCCATTTTCTTTAGAAACTCCTTTTTACCTACTATAATCACACTTGAGCCAACCTTTTGGTCTTTATCTTCATCCTTCAGAGGTGCTAGGGTATAAGTGACTCCATCCTTCTCTAAAACATAAACAATTTTCCTACCATCCTACAATGTTTTCCTTATCATATTGTTAAGGCCTACTAGAAAAAACATGACATACATCCATAGGGATGATATCACATAACACCTAGTGTATTTATACCTTCCTATTTGAAACTCTACCCAACATTGTTCAATAGCTAGTACTTGTCACCTCTTATTCAACCATGAGACTTTATAAGATGTAGGATGAGATAATCTTTTCAAATTCATTTTCTCTATCATCTCAATAGAAATTAGATTATCATTACTACCTAAATCTATAACAACTTTGCAACTTTTTGGTAGCTCTTTCTCCATTGGAATCTTGATTGATTTCCTTCTCGTTAGCAAGGATTCTCCTATATATCATTCTTCTGGTGGTGGTGAGGAGCTAACACTTTCTTCATGTCCTCCTTGAGCTACTTGAGTCCTTCTTTCATTCCTAAAGGAGGTAGTTGATTGCTTTTCTAGACACTCCCAAGCTTGATGACCTGCAAACTTGTTTCACTTGTAGAATTTTCTTGTGAAGCTACTAAATACTCCTCTTTTTCCAAATATGCCTCTAAAATTAGTCCTTCTTCCTCTAAAATACCCTCTTGAACTTGGTTCTTGTTCTTGTAAAATGCTTGACTCACCTTGATCTATTTGTGACTGTCCCCAATCAACATATGGACCTCTACCTATGTAAGTATGTCCTCTACCTCTATTCTTCTTCTTTTTCTTCCTATTTAACTTCTCGTTAGCCTTTAATGCCAACTAATAACACTCTTCAAGTGTCCTGGGGCTTGTAAGTCTCAATTGATCTTGAAAGATATACTTCAATTCATTAAGGTATCTTGCAACCTTGTTAGTATCATCCTCCATGTGTCCACATCTGATACTCAACTTATAACACTCGTTAGTGTACTCTTTCACTCCCATATCCATTAGTTTCAAGTTCTACAACTTCCTATAAAAATGAGTCATGTAATGGTGAGGCAAGAATTTTCCCTTCATCTTGGAAAGCATCCTATCCAAGAAGTAATCTTGGATTTAACTATTTTTTTCCCATCTTCCTGAACATAATCACACCATATGGATTCATGACCTTCAACTTGGTCCTAGCCAACATTAGTTCCTGCTCTTTAGGTGCCTCCTCCAATTCAAAGAACTTTTCCAACTCCCCTATCCAATCAACAAATTCTTCACCATTCAAACTACTTACATATAATAGAAGTTCCATCTTCACCTTTATTCCTTCACTCTTGATTTCCTTCAACATTATTTCCCTCCTCAAATCAACAACACCCCTCTCTTCTTGATGTTCTTCTTGAGGTGCTTCATTCACCACTTCTTCCTCTTGGTCACTCATATCCCCTATAACCACTCCTGTTCTTTGGTTAGCTTCAACTATAGAGAGTATTGCATCCAAAATGACCCTCATCTCCCTCATTTCACTAGCAAGGTATTCTCCCAATTGTGTAGCTAATTTTTCTACCACCCTTTCAACATTAGTTGGAGGCATCCTTCTTTTTCTTACTTATCCCTTATATTAGCTTTCTTGCTTAATCTAGCTCTAATACCAATAATAATGCAAAGGGAAAACAATAATTTGAATTTCTAACCTATTCAACCTATTGAAACCATTGGAGATGAACCCCAAGGATTTCCTAAGACCTACATAACTCAATTTAAGACTCCTAACATCAAACTAAAGCATAAAAACATCATGAAATTGATGCTCCTGCATCATCTTTCCCAACATACCATTGAGTTGGATCTAGATGCCAAGCCTGTATGGAAAAAACAAAGGCCTATCAATTCTAGAATTGAACCTTTAATGAGGAAAGAATTGGCTAAGCTTATTGAGGCTAGAATCATTTTTCCTATCAAACATTCATCATGGGTTGTAAACATAGTGCCTATTATAAAGAAGAATAGGGAGATTAGGTTTTGTGTGGATTTTAGAGACATAAATAGAGGCTCTCTAAAGGATCACTACCCTCTTCCCTCCATGAAAAAATCCTTGCAAAACTTCAATGGTTCAAAAAGGTTTTCTTTCTTGGATGGTTTTTTAGACTATAATTAGGTTCTTGTTTAAGAGCCTGACCAACATAGGACAACATTCACTACATAGTGGGGCATCTATGCTTATTGCAAGATGATTTTTTTTTTAACCAATGTAGGTGCCACTTTTTAGAGAGACATCAATATGGTGTTTGAAGGCGTGTTTAGACAAAAAAAAATTGTGTACTTGGATGATATAATAAAATTTCCAAAACATGCAAGAGACCACTTTACTAACCTTGAACAACTATTTCAAAAATGCAAGTAATATGGTATTTCCCTAAATACAAACAAATGTGTCTTTTTCATTGACCAAGGTAAAGTTCTTCAACACATTGTTTCAAAAGATGGCTTGGCCATTAATTATGCAAGGGTAAAATCTATCCTGGTCATTCTACTTCCCAACCACAAGAAGGGACTATAAAGCTTCTTCGGAACAATTAAATTTGTGAGGAGGTTCATTCCAAACATGGCTGCTTTGGTAAAACCTCTTACCTCCATGCTCAAGAGAAATATGGTCTTTAAATGGACCAAAGAAGGTAACAGTAGTACAAAAATGCCAATATATGATTAAAAAAACTACTAAAAATTGCATAAAAATGACTAAACATGATCACGTGACCATTAGGAGTATATCTCCAATCATTTATAATGTGACCAGATTGATGAATAAACCATTTTTAGTCATTTATTGATTGTTTTGATCAATCAATTTGGTAGTATATCTAGTCATTAATTTGGTCATTGACTATTGTAAACTAGTCACTTATTTAGTCATTTTTTATTCACTAATATATTTAGTCATTAATTGAGTCATTGACTATTGTTAATTGGCCACTTATTTAGTCATTTTTATTCACTAATTTCTATCCATTAGTAGTGTATTTAGTCATTAATTTTAATCATCATTTTGATAAATTTAGTATTTAATTTAATTATTCTTGTTCACTGATTTCAGTCGATTGGTATATATTGATACATTGTGTATTAGTTGCATAATCATTATATTTAGTCATATTTATTCACTGCTCTATCAATTGGTAGTATTTAGTCAATTGGTAGTTTATTTAATTGTTTTTGTTCACTGATTTCTACCTAAAAGTGCTAGAAATGAGACAATGCTTTTGACGTTTAAACATAAAATACAAAAAAACATAATGAATCATTCATTTGCACATAATGAAATAGCTATTAAGAAGGAAAAATAATAAGCTTTTATTGAGAAAAAGGTGTTCTTACAATAGATACAATACTTCAATATGTGTCTTTTCTTTGAAAAATATGTTACAAAGTGTGTTTCTCAGTGTTGTAACTGAGAAAATTGAGTTATAATGCTTTAATTTTTGCTTATATAGCTCTAGAACATGAAAGAACTACTTGAAAGATGAAGCATAAGGGTCCTATATATCATCCCAAGCATGGGAGAGCATATAGGAACTAAAATTGACTAAATTCTCATGCTTAAAAATAGGGAAACCTATTTTACACACCCAAGAGGTCTTCTTGTTGGGACAACGAGGGATGAGACATTGATGGTGCTCTTAGCCACCTTTCCCCTATAGTCACATAAGTGATCATTGTGTCAAGCTAGTTGTGTTGCCAAAAAGTGTATACTTTACTTGATATGGGAATAATTGATGATAAATTAGACTTAATAAGGACTTGATTTGGTGTTACAAGGTGTTTACACATCCACATTAGGTCTTTGACCCTTGCAAATTGAATAAAATGCATTTATTGAAGTCTTGTGAAGGTGTTGTAAGGTAATGTAACACATCTTCACACTTTTCTAGGACCATAATGTCATAATTTACCTAAATAACCTTACCAAGACCTATTTCAAAGTGTTGTAAAGTCTTGTAACAAACTCTCACACCTTCCTAGGCTTGTCATCAATATTTACACCTTTCTTATGCTTTAAATGTCCCTTTATGCACCCTATAAGACCTAATTAATTGTCTTGTTGAAGAACCTTGATAAACAACATTTAATACATCTTAATCTCCTATTAATTCAATTCTCAAAATTTAGGGTGGACTAAGTCACCACCTTGGGTGACTTATTCCCATGTGGCACAAAAAATCATAATTAATCTCAAACTATTTCGGTTTTTGGCCCTTAAGAGCTATTGGGCCTTCTATGGGGTAGTTTTTCTTAAGAATCCCTCATGGAAAAAGCAAGCCCTTATGGCAAAAATCTCAAAAATTAGAGTTAGGTAACTTGATGTAAAAATTTGAATGGGGCTATCTATATCATTTGAAAAATATGTAAGAATAGAATTTGTAGCAAATTGAATGTAGCTCTAAACTCATTAGGTATTTTTTTTTAAATCTATTTGTGAAAGTTTGAAATTTCACAGACTTTAAATTTCTGTGGAAAAATAAGAAGTAGGTGCCCTCATTCTAATTCACCCTAACCACAATAAAATGATAAAAAAAATTTTTTATAAGATTTTAGATATAAGTATAGGGACCTATGTCCCCGATGTGATGTATTTTTGTAAATATTTCCATAATTAATTATGAATTTTATTAAAAATTTAAAAAAAATATAAAAATTATATGTCTCACTCACCTTAACTTGGTCAAAACTTCATGAAATTCATTTTTTTAATAATATAGCATGTGAAGTATAGAATATGACGATGTTTCAAATTCAAAAATGTGATAATTCATCTAAAAAGCTATTAGATGTTTTTCAATCAACCTATCAATCACACTTAAATAATTCAGAAATGAATAATAATTATTTATTAAATTCAAAGTAAAGAATAATTTACATTGGTGGAAAGTTGAGAATATCCTTTATAAACCCTTTTTGTTTCATCAATTTTGGGTAAAAAAAAGTTGTTAACCACATACCCTATGATGAGGTATTTTCAAGAATTTAGGAATAATTGTGTATAAATAAGGGAATTTCCCCTCATTTTTCACCCTCCTAACTCATCTTAAGTCATAACTCACTATCCTTCATTACTCATCATGTTCTCAAGTTAAGCAAGCTAGGGTTTTATCATTGCAAGACATCAAAATAGCTTCGAAGGAAATTCAAAGGAAAATTATTCATTTTTTTCTATAGAAAATCAAGATCAAACATCATGGAAAGGTAATAAACTCCATTATTGTATGTTTCATTCCATTCTTTCATCATTTTGGTTTAATTACCTAAAAGAGGTTTGATAAAGGCAAACCCCCATGCTCTAGCATTCAACATTTTTTCTTCTCTTCTTATGTGTTTGTAGATTTAGGAATCTTGGAAGCTTGGTAATCATTGGAGATCAAGTTGCAAGGTTGCTCAGGTATTATATTTATTCAACAAGTTAAACTATTAACCAAAACTCATTTTCAGGTTTGGAAATTAGAGTTTCAGAACCAGACACCTATAGGAAAATAAAGTACAGACCTAGAGTATTTGTTTGCACTTCCAATTTTTTAGAGATTCAAAAGTGGATTAAGTCACCACCTTGGGTGAATTAGTCCCAATAGACCTGATTTTAAATAATTTGTATAGATCTGAGCACCCATTTGGTAAAAATTGGTTTCTAGGCAGTTTTCCTAGATTTGGGACTAAGTCGCCTAGACTAGTACAAGTGTCCCAATTGACTTCTGCAACAATTTCATCAGGATTCCAGAGCTTCATGCCATTCTTTTTCAACCTCTAGGTGCACCTCTCTGATTCTATTTTGTAATTTCATCTTTTACTTGCATTTTTAGGCATTTCTACATATCACATTGTGTTTTCCAGCACTTTGCATTTTCTAAGTTTTGCATCATTAAATCATTTCAATTTCAAATAAGATAATTAGGACATCTTAACTAGGCATAATACATCTAATTAACATTATTATTGAGTGTAAAACCTTGCATTTTGGTCCCCCATCCCATCCCCTTTCTCCTTTTAGGTAAAAAATCCTGGGAGGAGCAAAGCATTGTGAAGGGTCAAACCAAAATCACCATTTACATAAGTGATCATTGTGTTAAGATAGTATGTTAATATATTGTTGGTCTTTTTTATGCTCTAGTACTATGAAAAACCTAGAAAATTTAAATTGGGTACCGCAATCATGAGCTTAATGCTAGTGTTGGCAAATGCCTAAAGGACCTACACATAAGGAAATTGGGATTCAGAACCATAATTTTCCAAAAAATAGTATTTTATTTACATTAAACTAATACTATGGAAAAATTTTGATGTGTTTCAAGTAACAACCTAGATACTAGAGTCATAAATCCTTATCTTCTTGACAAACACTGACTTCACCAACTGGGCTACTTTGTTAGGAGTTGCAAGTTCATCCCCTGCTCGACCATAAAAAATTCCTACTTCACTTCCTCCTATGACCCCTATAAATGAAGATATTAGACCTCCAATAATGTCAAAATTCCAAAACCTTGCTGACTTAGCTAACTCATAGTTGAATTCCCTAGAAAATTTCCTAGTTGTAGACCCCGATTTTAATTGAAATAAGATAGATATCAATGTTGAATGGAGGCCAAGAATGGCCAATGGAACTGAAGAAAGAACATTATCCAAAAATTATGTAACATTAAGAGTTCTTGATGCATCTCCAATATAATAAAATGAAAGAGAAACAAATAAAAATAGTTGTCAGGTTTGAAAGCATATTTTAAAGAAGATCCCATTTCAAATATTATTAGTTTTGTTAATGATAAAATTAAAGGTTAGTAACCCTTATTGCATTACATATATAGTTTATCATTAGGTGTGCATGGTTGACCTGCATTCTAGTGTTGGCTATCTTGAGGACACCCTCAAAATTATTGATTAGGTTGACACTTTTTTTTAAAGCCCTTAATCACCTCAAATTATGCAAAACAAGTGTTATGTAGTGGCCAATACTTTCCTTTGTAGTATTATAATTAGAGGTTTATAGAGTCAAAATAAAATATATGTAAATTTAATGAAGGTGAATAAAATTAAATGCACTTTTTTGTTAATTATTGTATTTTAGTTTGACATTTATTTTTTTGTTTTGTTTGTTTAGTAGTGATTGTTGTTTTTATTTTTTTTGTTTATGTAATGTAAATATCTTGTTCAATGTTAAATATTTAAAATAAAAATATACTAGTATAAATGATTGTTTTTTTTTATAAAAGTAGAATACATTATAATTTTATAAATTAAACATGAATTTAGAATACATTTGAATATTTATATAATTTATATTATTATAGAATATATATATATATATATTGCTCATTAAATCACTGCTTGCTAAGGGGCAAGATACTTCCAAAAAAAGAACATCTTGTTGGCCTTCTCTATCAAAATGGTCATTTAAACTACCATCTCCTACCGATTGTGATTTCATATTTTTTCTAAACACTAGTATACGCTAGAACTAAAATTAAACTACATAAATTTTCAAACTGTACCCAACCCAACAACTACTATCAGACTTCCTCCTTGTCCTCAAAATCTTCCGACTCCATGCACTTCATGTATGCAATGTAATTTATAACCACCAGACAATCTGCTCCACATTTTTGGTTAGTTGGGTCCTCTACCTTTTCCTTCAAGTCTTTGGGGCTATTCAGACGCCATTCCTTGCCTATGATGAAGTCCCAATTGTCATCGTCCCCTACCATGATTTCTTTAAAGATCCCTTCATCCTCCACATATCTCATTGCCTAGTGTCGTGGATGATTGGTGGTCAAGTTGGTGGGTATAATTAGGAAGGTGATGCTCCAGTCAAGCTCATCCAAAAGATTTTCAAATCCTTCCGGGTTGATGGTCCTGACCAAAGGAAATTTCATCATGACCTCTCTTTTGCACATTCTCATCATGTAGTAATTCTACGACATTGCAATGAGCTTGTTCTCATCCACATTGTATAGGGTTGCATCAATGTCACCCAGCCACATGTGCATGAAGACCATCTAAGTCAATTTCTTCCATGTTTCCTTCAAAATTCCCATGTGCATGATAACCACTAGGAACATGGCTAGGATTTTGAATTGGACCTGAACCTACGGTATGCTCTCAGGAATTTAGGGCCTAACATTTTTTGGTTGCCCAAAGCACCAATAGATGGGACAAGGACAACAGTCTCTATAGCCTCTTGTTTGTCACTTATCCTCAAAAGGATTGTTGTTTCTTTGATATATCCAGGGCTAGTGGAGTCTCCATTGTGCTTTCACACACTTGTTGCTCCTCTACCTCTACAAATGTACAATCACTCTAAATTCTGAAAAGCCAACAATTGGAATGGCCCAATTAACACTAGTTGAGGCCTTAAAATGGTTGAAGCCTTACTTCTTCATTATTAGATTCTCTATGATCGTTCCTTCTAGAGCATGTAAACTTGCTACCACCTTGCTGGAGGTAGTTGTTGAAATTAATGCATGATAGTATGAGATTCGCCTTACCTTTCCTTTTCCTCAAAACTAGTTTATTTTATTTATTCATTACCTTCAACTGATGGCTCTTGTCATGTCAAGTAAGACCTTGGATTTCGTCCTTGATACCATATTATTTCCTTTCACTACCAATTAAATAATCGATGATGGAAGTTGTCACTAGTGTCGGTTCTTGGGTTTTCTTACATGGAAAGTTCTAACGCTTTCTTTTCTAGTGCATCTGCCTTGTCATTGCCTTCTCAATAGATGTGCCTAATTTTGAAGGCATTAAATCTATCCACCACTTGCTTGACTCTCTACAGTAGATGGTTGAGCTTCCAATTTGGAGTAGTGCCTCACCTAATGGAATTGATAGTGATCATTGAATCACCTTGCAAATGAATTTGCTTCACTCCCAAATCAATCCCCATCTGAAGACCTATAGCCATTGCTCTAAGTTCAACTTCATTATTTGTATGAGTGCCTAAAGGTGTGGATTTTTTAGCTAGAATCATGCCTTGCTCATCTCTTACAATACATCCTGCACCACCCAATCCTAGATTTCCTTGTGTTTCCCCATCAAAATTAACCTTAGTCCATCCTGGCTCTAGCACCTACCATGCTACTTCCTCTTTCTTGGTTTTAGATGTCTATATTGAACCATTCCCAATCAGTAGTGGTGGCTTGAGGCCCATATTTTTTTTAGTTAGGAAGTTGTCCCAATTTGTGAAGGAATTTTGTTTGGAAGATTTATTTTGAGCATCCTCATTTACCATCTCTACTATGGCCCTTTCAATTTTTTCTCAGAGTCTACCTTTGTTCAACTCCTTTCCTTGAAAAATTATTTTGTTTCATTCCTTCTTTATCTCCCATACCACAATGGATGGGGTAACTTTCCATATCCCTCTGAAAACAAAATTATTTCCTTTTAGTGGCCACATTTTGAACCATGATGCAAGGTCTACTCACATGGGGTATTGCAAGTTCACCTTGTTTCTAACTATGCTCTAGCAATCTCGTGCAAAGGGGAATGTTAGGAGGAGGTGGTTTGTTGTTCCCTCACTTTCTTTGCATAGACTATATATGCCAAGGCCTTGTATACCATAGGTGGCTAGCCTATCCTCTATCAGAATTCTTTCTTGGGCCACCAGCCAAGCAAAGACTCTAGCCTTGGGAAGGAATTTCCTTCCCCAAAACAATTTGTGTGGCCAGTCTTATTGATCCAATGCCAACTCCTTTATCTTGTAACCAAGTCTCACCTTGCATGTACCTATTGATGATCCACACCATTGGATCAAGTCTTGGTCATTATATGGGATGAAATATCTATCCTTGAGTATATTTGATAATGCATCTTTTTGTACTTGGGGAGCATTGAGAGACTAAATATCATTCTAGCTCTAGTTGGGATACCATAGATTAACAGTTCTCTTGCCATAGTTGGCCACCTTGACCCCCAAAGCCTTGTGTTTTCTTCCTTAATTTCATCTAGGCCTAAAGTGATGTTGATGGGAGGTTTTCCACACCAAGATTCATTCCAAAAGGAAGCACTCTCTCCATTCCTAATTTACCAAGTTACATGATTTTCTATGATATCCCTGCTATCTAGGATGAAATTCTATACTGTTGAACTTCTCGGGGGCTTGGTTGTAGTGAGAATTCTTGCCAGGTCATCTGAGTCTAGATACTTCCTCCATAAGATTCTGACCCATTTTTTCTCACCTTTTGTGTGGATGTCCCATACCAATTTTACCCCCATGGACTAGTTCATTATTGACAACTGTTTAATCCCTACCCCACTAGCATCCTTTCGTTTGCATACTTTATCCCATGCCAATAGAGGAAATTTATTCTGATCTTTTGTTCTGCTCCAAAAGAATTTTTTGAAAATTTGGGAGAGGTCTTCTTCCACTACTTTGGGTAGATTTAGACATGACATTGAGTACAATGGAATGGCTGACAAAACTAACATGACCATTAGTAGTCTGCCTGCTAAGGACAACCATTTTCCTTTCCAAGTTCCTAACTTGTTCTTATGGTTGTTGACTATATTCTCCCAATAACACTTTTTATTGATACCTACAAATAGGGGAATCCCTAAGAATCAACCTAGAAATGAAGCTACTCTCAGATAAAATATTTTAGCTAAATCTTTCTATAGGCTAGGTTGTGTGTTTTAAAAAAAAAACCTCTAATTTACCCCAATTGATGCTTTGCCCTGAGGACCTACAGTAGTCATCTAGAAAGTTTTTGATCACTCTTTCCTCCCTCCTATTGGCTTCTCCCATCAAGACTATGCCATCTACAAATTGGAGGTGAGTTGAGGAGTCCAATCCATTGGCCACATGGATACCCTTCCATTTTCCTTCCCTTCTCAATATTTGAATCCCCCTACCCAACACTTTAGCCATGATTATGAATAAGAATAGGGATAGGGGATCCCCTTGTCTTAATCCTCTTAAGGAGGTAAAAAAATCCATGAGCATAACCATTCACTAGTACTGAGAATTCTTCTATGGAGATATAACTTTTAACCCACTTGATCCAATTTTCCCCAAAGCCAAATTTCCTTAGTACCTCCAATAGGAATTGTCTATCAACAATTTCATATGCTTTGAGGATATCTAATTTTAAGATCATGCAGGACTCTTTGTTCTTTCTAGCTAAGTGGATAGTTTCATGTGTAGTGATTATACCTTCCACTATTGACTGCCCTGAGGCAAAGCCACTTTTCTCTTCTAATATCACCTCATTCAATACTTCTTTGAGTCTATTTGCTATTATTTTGGTGACCACTTTGTGCATTGTGTTTCACAATGTGATTGGCCTAAAGTTGCTCATTGTTTGTGGATCTTTTTTCTTGGGGATTAGGGAAGCAAATGTGTGATTCACTACCCCCATCATTGTCATTCTTCTTTGTGATTCCTCTACTGCCGCTCCCAAATCATCCCCTACTATTTCCTAGAATCTTTGAAAGAAATTGAAAATGAATCCATCGGGGCCTAGGGCCTTGTCAGGGTTCATTTGGAAAATTTCCTTATTGATTCTTCCAAGGAAATATTTGGGTATAGGTACAAATTTTGATCCTCATTTATGATTTTGGGGATTGCACTCATAAGATTGTCGCTTACTACCCTATTTTCCTAGCTTTCCTTATTTTTGTAATTTCTTCAAAGAAGTTGACTACCTCCTTGTTGACTTCAATAGACTGAGTTGTTTCTCCATTGTCCTTCTTGATTTTTGTAATTATGTTCCAGTTTCTATTGGAAATTATTGATTTGTGGAAGAACTTGGTGTTTATGTCACCCTCTTTCAACCATATTTCCCTTGACTTTTGAAGCTAATAGCATTCTTCCCACTTCAAGATTTCAGCCATCTCTTCTTTCAAACATTTTTCATTCTCAAAGTCTTCTACATCAATCCATTTTTCTATTATATGTTCATTCAAAACTCTAATTTATTCTTCCATCCTTTCCTTCTCCTGAAATATATTCTTCAAGTGTGCTTTATTCCATTCCTTGATCTTATTCTTGATGTTTCCTAGTTTTTTTTCTCATTTTGAAAATCTTTGAGCTATCTCCAAACCTAATCTCATTCCACCATTCCTTGATTAGTTCTGGTAGGTGGTCATCTCTCAGCCGCATGTTTTCAAATTTGAACAAGATCCCCTTGGGCAAGATATGCTACCCAAATGACAATGAGACAGGGAAGCGATCTGACCCTGTAAAAGGTAGAATATGAGCTTTGTGTGTGGCTGCAAGCTCTCCCCAATTTCCTGAAAGGAGGAACCTATCCAATCTCTTAGCAATGTTGGTGAAATTTTTCCACCTGTTGGACCATGTGAATGTGCCATTTTTTGTTTGCACATCATTTTGGAGATTTCTATCTATGAACTCCTAAAAAACTCTCTGAATGGAAGAAGTTCTTCCTATGCCTCCTTGCTTGTCTTTATTATTCAGGGTGGCATTCAATTTTCCAACCACAAGTCCAATATGACCTCTCCTATTCTCCAACTTGTTTGATATTTTTTCCCACATTTTTTTTTTTCCCCTCTGGCTATTGGCCCATAAACATTAATGTTGAAGGAGGCTTGCCTTCTACGGTCCTTGAACTTAATCATTTGCTAGTTGTCCTCTTCTTTTACCATTTCCCCTTCTACTATTAAGGGATTCCACAAGACTCCCAGGCCACCTAAAGCTCCTATGGCCTCCTTGAATTGGATTTTCCACCACCTCTAGTTGCACAATATCTTTTTTCCTTCTTCCATACTCCATTTAGATTCCTGAATAAGAACTATGTCTACTTTTGATTCATCAATTTGGCACTTGACCATGCACCACTTATCAGGGGCATTGATGCCACTGACATTCCATTTTATGATCCTCATTCTACCCTAGGTAGGATGCTATCCTTCAAAACAATCAATTTTTTCTGACTAGAGGCAATGCTTGCCATCATCAGCTTGGCTTTGTTTGTCATCCTTCCTCTTTTGGATTTTTGCTTTATGTTGGGTGCATTTATCTTTAATTCTAATTGTTCTAGCTATCTCACTTTAAACAACTCACCTTCCTCTGTCACCTCCTAGGGATCCTCTTCTCCCTCAGAAAACTGATCGCTCTCCTCTTCCTCCAATTGATCAAATTCATCATCTTCCTCCTAGAGAGTGTCAACGTTGTTTACTATGTGGGTCTACTCATTCTTCTGAGTCTCCCCCCTATTGGTTGGGACCCTAATTCTCAACTCTCCACTTCTTTTGCTAGTTTCCTGAGTTGAGTTTGGATGTCCCTCTGAAGTTATTGTGCACCTTCCATGAGGGCATTGAGTGTTTCTTCTACTCTAAAGTTCCCCTGAACCTACTTTTCCTTTATTGGTTGGGGGGTAATGTTAGGTTCCTCAGCAGTTTGATGCTCTGACTTACTTCTAACTTCCCTAGGATTTTCTTTTGTGTGTTTGGATGTTTTTTCCTGAGGCGTTTTATTTTCATTTCTCTTCACTATTTTAGATAACCTCCATTCCCCTGAATGAGGTGCCTTCTAGGGATGCGTCCCTAAAAAGACATTTTATAGGTTCAGATCCTTTCAAAATTTCTATCTCTTGTTACCAACTTCTGAATTTTGTCAGAATTTCTATGTTTTTTTATAACCCGACCCCTTCATCTACTTCAACTAGTATGTGTGTTTCAGCCCCTTTGATATCATTTACAATATCCCCATCCACTCCTAAGCACACCCCTAGGGTATCTCTTAACCTTACCATGGCCTCCATATTCTAGAATTCTAAGGGAAAATGCACCAACCTGATCTAGGTGGGGATTTGGTTGATTTTGTAATTCTAGGGGTCAAAGCTTGCTCTCCAACCCAAGCAATAAAAATTATGACCATTCATAAACAAAGTATTCCCTTCTATGATTTCCAACTTTAGTTCTTGATCTATGCATTCTATGAGAAAAAAAGATTTTGGTAACTGGTAAATGCTTACTTGGTTCTTGAATTTGTTCTTCCGCCATGCCTTTATTTCCTCCCTAGGATATCTCGAGCCTGTCCACTTAGAAAATAGGGCTTTCTCCATCAGTATTCAAACTCTTTGTTCGATCATTTCTAATGACATTTGGTATATTTTGCTTCATCGCCATCACAACCAATTACCTCCACTTGTTTTGATTGGAAATTCCTTTTGTTTTCTTTCCTTTTGAGAAGGTCTTGATCTCTCTAGTTCATTCTCCTTTTGAATTCAAATTCTTCTCTTGATTTCTTGTTCAACTTTCCTTCATTCCCTAGTTTAGGGTTTCCCGAGCCCCCGGCTCTCCACACTTTACTAGTGCGCTTATGGATGCTACTACCTTTGTTGTGCCAGATGGGGTTTGAAGGTTTCCC
>VDFB02193867.1:753399825-753652932 GCA_007258455.2 Sequoia sempervirens | reverse complement strand
AGAGATAAGGAGAAAAGAATCAAAATCTAAGGGGGAGAAAGTGCTAAGAGAAAGTATCGTTGATGGTTTTTTTCACATCATGTGTTTCCATTAATTCCAAAGGGGTAGATTGTTTGATATTTTTGATATGTCATTGTCATTGATGTCAACACTATTTCCATTAATGTCTTTAAGGTTGTATATGTCGAGGATATTAAGAAAATTGTAATAAAATAAGTTGCAGGCTGTGGGTGATGTAGTGAAGTTTAGTATGGTGGCTAGCTCAGTATATTGATGATAAGAGGTTGTGGATTAAAGGGATTTTTGATAAGTATATCTAGTTTATCCACATGAAGTTTCAAAGGTTTGCATGATGATTTGATTGAGTTATGAGTATCTGTGTTCTGACAGTTGTTTTTTTGCTTTAGTTGGTGTTCTTGAAAGAAGATGATGTGATTCTAGTAATTTGAGTTGTTACAGATACTTATGTGGTGATTCATGATGCTTGTCGATGTTTCTAGATAATTCTCTATCTATGTTTTTGTTCTGCATTGATCATTGTGCTTGGGATTGGTGATTTTCTTCTATGAGTTCATGTTTCTCATTATCATGGCCAATAGGGTGATTGTAGCATGTTGTGTATCTTCGAGACATAAGTGTTTAAGGTGTTTCATGTTTGAGACATGTTGTTTTTGGTCCTTACTATGTTTTGCATAACATTGTTTGGTCCACATTACTAATTGTTTATGGATTGGGCCAACAATTTGTACATGTTTCATATTTTGTTGGGCCAACATGTAGTTGGTGTTATCCTTAGTTGGTGATATATATGATCGACTGTGGTGTGCAATGTATGCTATGTGCTATGTGTGAATAATGTTCTAATATTTCGAAGGTAGAAGTAAAGTGTGAAGAAGAGTGAGCAAATGAAAGTGTTTATGTGCTTAACCGAAACTATAATTAGGCATTAGAAGATGCTATTTTCTTAGTTCAAAATCTTCTGGATGTAATCCAAATGTGACTATAAGACAGTGAGTATTCTTTTGGGAAGTAAGCCTTTTGTATTTGAGAAGTGTGCTCTAGGTAGTGTGCCTTAATTGCATTTGCATTTCCCATTTGCAATACTTCCTCTTTAATAGTGTATAATCTTTGGATTAACCGCCACCATGATTTTTCCCCTAACAGGATTTCCAAGTAAAAATCTTAGTGTTATATGTGTTTTCATGTGGTGATGGTTTATGATTTTATGTTTATCTCTCAGATCTAAGAATAAGTTCAATTTGTATAATTTTTCTGACAACTGATTCACCCCCCCCTCTTAGTTTTCTACCCTTGTGTTTCTGATAAATGAGTCCCATTTGATCCTTTTTTTGGGTGGAAAAAATAGGTTTTAAGTTTAATTTTTCTCCATGTCATCCTTGGAGATCCAATTAACAAGAAAAATAGAAGGATTTCCTATAAATACAATCTTTAAACCCTAATTGATAATAACTTAACTCATTCATAACTCATTCATCATTTCTCTTCCACTTCAAGTCAAGTAAGCTAGGGTTTTAGCATTCTAAGTCATTCAAGATCATTTTTCAAACATTCAAAGGAGGAATATTAATCTATTGTTGTAGAAAATAAATATCAATCATCATGGCAAGATATTAAATCCATTATTTCATGTTTCATTACATTATTTCTACATTTTTGCTTAATTACCTAAAAGGGGTTTGAGCGAGGTAAACCCCCATGCCCTAACATTCAATATTTCTTTCTCTTTCCTTGAGTGTTTTTAGATTTAGGTATCTTGAAGACATGGATATCATTAAAGATAAATTTTCAAGGTTGTTAAAGACATATTCTTGTCGCATCAAGTCAAAATATCAACAAAAATCACTTTCACCTTTTGAAAATTAGAGCTCAGAGGTGGACACTTGTTAGAAACCCATGTACATGGAGGGCTCTTTATTTCTTCCACTTTGAATTTTAGAAATTTAGAGTTGATTAATCTTCACCATTTGTGGTGAATGAGTCCCATTTCTATGCCTAAAAAAGTGTTTTCTATATTTTGATACCCATTTGTCCAAATAGGCTTCAGAATAATTTCCCAAATCTAGACTAATTCACACATAATGGTGAATGAGTCCCAATAGGATAAATTTTTAGCATCAACAACATTTCAGAAGCCATTTCTAGTCTCCAACAAGTTCTTAGGTGCACACATTTAGTTTCATTCATTTTTGTTATAGTTTACTTTCATTTCTAGGTCTTTGCATATCATAATGTGTTTTCAAACATCTTATATTTCAATAGTTTTGCATCTTTCTTTTCCAGTTTTCTACATTTAGGCATCATATCTAGCCATATTCTATCCATCTGGCATTAATTCTTACATGTATACATTGCATTTTAGCCCATCTTTCCCCTTTTAGGTGAAAAACCCTAGAAGTGCTAGAAAGATCTCTTTAGATACAAAATCCTTGCATAAATTTTGAATTTTACATTGCACTTTGTCCCATCTTTCTCCTTTTAGGTGAGAAACTATAGAAGTGTAAGAAAGCAAGTGGGTGCCAAAATATTTGTTTACATTTTGGTGAACCTACTTTTAGAATACTTTCTTTTCTAATTTGGAGTCCATTATCATCCTAGATTCAACATTGCATTGACTTTGCATTAGGGTTTGCATTAATTAATTGCTATCTAGGCTCTTAAAATTTTGAATTCAGTGAAAGTGCATATAGGCTGCATTTTGCATCTCAAATAATTAAAAATTTCTAAAATTCTACATTTGCCTCTTAGTTTTGCAACATACAACACAGAAAACATCAAAATCAATAAGAAATTTCTAAACATTCTAAAAAAAAAAAACCCCTATTGGGACTCATTTGCTACCTTGGGCGAATTAGTCCCTTTCAGCCCTCAAAATACTCTTTTACAGAGCTGAGAACCCTATTTTTGCACTTTTGTTTGCCAACACACTCATCTATATCAGTTGGTTGAGTTTTTGTTACATGATTTTAATTAGATGTAGCTTATATCAACTAATTTCATGCATTGTTTAAATTCACATTTTCATTTCCACCATTTCAACTTTCAGATTGTTGCATAATGTAATTAGAAAATTACCTTATTTCACATCTGAAAATTGCATTTAAACATTTCATTTTAAACCATTGCATTGCACTTTAAATTTACTTTCTCATGTTAGCATGTGTTTTATTCAAGAATTTCATATTTCTAGAATATCAAGTGGCTTGTATGATTCCATTATTCATGGACATAGTCTAGGACAAAAAAGTAAAACATTTGATAAGCATACCTCCCTAGGCAATTTTATCGATTTAAAGTGAATGTCATAATACAAGAGGATGTAAGTATAGATAATCATAATTATCATACTTGTTCTTTCTCCCAAGACTTCCTATTAGTGACAAAGCAGTATTTTTGGTGAAAGAAGATTCAATAATTGAGAGTCTTGATTGTCCCTCTCCTCTTCTTCCTTGGAAAGACATTGAAAACAACAAGAACATGAGATCATAGCAACATTTCTAAACATCACCTTACCTAGTTGCCATAGCCATGAAAAAAAACCATTTTCCTTCTCCTAATATCCCTCCTCAATGCCACGAGGATAGGTTGGTATTAGAAGATATACCTATTAATATTCATGAGAATCTTGACCCTCCTTTCCCTAATAATCCTACTGTTTGGGACAATCTATTTGAAAATTATAGCAGTCCTTCTCTTGATGCATCCCCCACTTGTGACGATGCTACTTTACAAACTTCAACCTTAGATGAATATATTGCAAGCTCTCCTATTAGGGTAGATAATATGGAAGAAGAGAATGAGACCTTAGAGACAAAGTAAAATAAAATAGTCTTCTCCTAATCTCCTCACTATCAATAAACACCAAAATACAATCATTGACCATCCCCTACTTGTGACACCATCATTTTAGAAGAACCACTCCATGAATGTCAAAATCCTTTGATCCGTAGTTCTCCTAGAAAATATCCTTCTAGGGAGAATATCATGGTGCTAGCAAATGACAACAATACTAATGTGTCTTACCTTAGATAACAAGGTGATTCTTGATATCCCTTTATTAGAGATACATCAAACCAAGACCACTAAGGTTATGAATATGCAAGTTTCCATTAGATCACCCTCAATCAATGGACCTCATACATACTGTGGGGACATCCTAATAACTGCCTAATTGTACCCACCTTCATACAAACAAAGAACTCAAAATCAACCTTAACTCATGTCCTTACCAACCATCATAAATCTCACATTCATAACAAGCCTGAACTTATCCTTTACCCACCTTAGAATAATGTGTCACAACAACTAATTCATAATACCATTTCTCATACATGTAACACTAGAAACAAGCTGCAACCCAATAACCAATCCCAACCTCCTTACTATTTCCCAATTCTATACTACCTAGTGCTCCTCAATTATGGGAATATGATCTTCTTGAACAAATTAAGAGCACTCCCACAAAGATATCCCTTTGGGACCTTCTTCAAAAGTCACCTACCTATCACACTATGTTTCAAATGGCCTTACAACAAGTTCCTATCCTTCTAATGCACAACCAATAGACATAGCAGCCATGATTCAAGGACACAACACTGGCATAATTTTTTCCACCAAAGTGAACTCTAATGTTTTGATCTACAAAAAATATGAACCTTTCATGATCATAGCTCAATACAAACTAAAAGGAATAAGAGAACTCTTGTAGATACTGGCTGTTAAGTTAATGTCTATATTTTGAACCTTTTGGATAGGCTTGGAATTGATCAATTGAACATTCAACCTGATTCTTTATCTATTAAGGGATTTGACAATGTCAGAAAGAAACCGCTCGAGGTGATCATTATACCTCTTACAATTAGAGTGGTCACACTGAATACACCAATCCATGTTATGCCCCATGAAATTTCATGTAATCTTATCTTAGGTAGATTATGGATTGATGCAATGAATGGCATGCCTTCTCTTCATTGAAAAATGAAATACATTCACAACAACAAAGTGTACATCCTTGAAGCTAACCCCGATCCAAATAGTTGTTTGAACAATGAGAAAAACAAATCAAATCATTTAAACACATTGAAACCAACTATGCAAGTGAAACCAATCCAACAACAAGACAAACAACAACATATTGAACAATACACGAAGCTATTATATGATGATTGGGGTTCCTTAAAATTCACAACACTCATTGATGAGTACAAGATCATAAATAGGGATTCCATTGAGGGAAATTAAAATGAAGTCATGTCAACAAAAAGCTAAGATGACACTTCAAAAGTGTTCACCTCAACCACTTTAGAAAAAATAAGAAAAGTACACAAAAAGCTTTGATTAGCTTAATCATGAACAACCACCCAATCCAAAAGCAATGAAAAAGCTTTATGGATGAGGTTATGTACTTATGAAACAACTTGGCTATAGTGGAAAAGGATGTGGTGCTAATGAACAAGGTATCCACAACCCTATAGATCATATCACACAACAAAAAACTTATGGTCTTGGTTATTGTCCATTGATAGAAATTGACAAGCCTTCACTCAACATCAACACTCTCCCACAACATTCTCTTAAACCAACCTTAATAGTTGTACATCTAGAGCTCATTGACACTAGTGATCTTGAAAGTCATGCTTTACAAAACATGAAACAAACAACAAAATCTTCACTTAATATCGATTTCATCTCATAAAATAGTAATGAATTGAATTTGTTAGATTCTATGTACATCCTCTTGTAAATGAGAGAACAACATCTCACAATCTAAAGAGTCTTGCATACGTATTACAACTCATACTCAGCAAGATGTATCTTTCAAGAGAACTGTAGAAACATCTTCTACCATTGATCAAGAAGGTATCTTGTTGAGAATTCTTCAAGATCACTTGATAACCCTTCCTCCAAGAACTCAAAGAAATGCTATTACAAGACTTCATTTTGTGCCTATCATAGAGTTCATGGTCATTCTACTAATGAATGTAACACTTTGAGTAGTAAAATCTAACATCTTAATGAGTTTGGTGTTCTTCCTATTGTGGGGACACCTAATTCCTCTAATTGATATTAATTTTTACTCTAGCTTCCATCTCATCAATCCCTTCGACTCATCCATTTCCTGCAATAAGTGGGGGCAAGGGGTTAATTAGCCTTGTCCTCGTATGTCACCTTTCATTGCCTCTTTTTACTAGTTGTTAACCTTTCATGAACATATAAGAGCAAGATTGAGATGTGGATGACATGCCTTAAGTTGGCTCACATGTGACATACTACCATTTCATGACGCAGCTTATAGGAAACATATTACTTGGCATAGGGATTTCTGAGTAATCTCTCATGTTCTCCTTCTTCTACTTTAAAGAACTTTCTCACAAGTAATGGTGTTTGCAACCACTTTAAAGTGGGGTCATACATCAACACTTACATTTAATTTTGTGATTTATTTCTTCTTGCAATGCATCCTCTTCTTGGTAGTATCATTGGGCTTGATTCCTTCCAAGCGTGTGATAATCCTTTTACACATCCTCTCTTCGAGATGTTAAGAACAATATCCCAAAAGATGAGACCTTGCACAAACTAAGAAAAATATGTTTGAACATTTCTTACACTATCTTACATTTACAATGTCTATGAGGGTATGTGCAGGATCATCATGGAAAAAGCAAGCCCTTAAGTGGCAAAAAAATCAGAAAAATTAGAGTTAGGCTGCTTGACGTAAAAAATTGAATAAGTTATCTATATTATTTTAAAAATATGTAATAATAGAATATGTAGAAAATTGAATTTATTTTCTAAACTACTAGGTTTGTTTTAAAAAAAAGAAATCTATTTGGTGAAAATTTGAAATTTCAATGCAGTAGTACTTAAATTTTAGGGAAAAAAGAATAAGTAGATGTTTGTCTGACCATGCTAACCACAATAAAATGATAATATTCTTTAATAATATTTTAGATATAAGTAGAGGACTCATGTCCTGATGTGATACATATTTTTTTGTAATTTTTTTCCATGTATATAATTAATTATGAATTTTTTATTACAAATTTTAAAAAAATATAAGAAACTCGTATGTCTGACCACCTTAAATTGGTCAAAACCTCATGAAATTCAATTTTTTATTTTTTTAATCCTACATTGTGTGAAGCATATAATGTGACACATTTTTTGGATTTAAAAAATGTGATATCATTTGAAAGCTATGGATGTTTTTCAATCAGTCTATCAATCAGGACTTTAGTTGTAATTTGAATAGAAAATGAATAATAATTAATTATTACATTCAAAGTAAAGTATAATTTATATTGGTGTAAAGCTGAGAATATCCTTTAAAAACCCTTTTCATTTCATTAATTTTGGGTAAAAAGAAAGTCATTAGCCACATACCCATCATATTGCCACTTTTTGGCCCATCATGATCTTGTACATACCCATGAGTGTCAAGCATATGAATTTTTGCTTACTTGATAGAGCACGGAAATCATTTTCACTGTGGTGCCTTATTAAAGTTATCAAGAGGTATAAATTTGATATGGTTGAGCGGGAAGCCCATTCCAAGGCATGAATTTTCCCCATAGCAACCTATGTGTTTATTAGTACATACCAACTATGGGTGTATGTTTCCCACCTTTTGGGCTTTCTCACCTAGCGGACAACCATGACTTTCGTCACCCTAGATTGAGTATGCATTTTCTTTCTGAACAAGTATCCTAGATCTGATCCACAACATGTTGGATAAACGGTCAAAGCTTTATCCACCTTTTTATTTTCCCTCTTCTCTTCCTTCTATTTCTTGCCATTGCATGATTTGTATATTGTTTTGCTGCATGTCATTCACTTCATTCATGTCCTTTTTCACTCATGTTGGCTTGAATTAGGATATGAAATCTTGGGGGCTTGATCACTTCCTTCATCTTTGTCATCCTAGACCATCCACATTGGTATGATCGGACCCCTCTTGAATGTCTACTTTAGTGTGAGTTTTAAGTATGTTCATTCTCTTACTAAAGTGGACACTAACTGTGGACACAGAAAAGGTATCTCTTTTTTCTTGCTTGATTTGGGAATAATTAATGATTATAAATTGGAATTAATAAGGCCTTGATTTAGTCTTGTGAGGTGTTCTACACATCCCCACTAGGTCTTGAACCCTTGCAAACTAAATAAAATTCATCTAACAATGTCTTGCAAAGGGTTGTAAAATACTTTCACACTTCTCTAGATTTAATCAGCCTATTTTCCCCTAATTCAATGTTATAAGTTGAATTTAATGGCATTCTCACATTAATCTAGAAGGCTTGTAAATTAAACAAAATATTAATCTAGTGTTGTAATTTGTTTTATACATTCACATTGGTTTTTGTGCCTTTCTAGGCTATGGACCTCATTTTAATGATGTAAAGTGTATTTAATCACACTTTCACATTGAATTTTGTGTCCCAATCCCTAATTGACCTTTATATCATCATTTATAGGCCCCTATGACCCATTATTATGCATCCCGAGGCATAATTTGATCAAATAACTGATAAAGTCACCATATAAACTTGATTTCATTACTTCCTAGCATTCTAGCTAGTAGAATGGTCCCTATGGGACCCATTTTCCATTAGGGGAAAAGGAGTCCAATTTGAGCCAGTTTTAGGGTTTGAGGGAAAAAAATAGGTTTTAAGATTAAATTTTCTCCATGTCGGCCTTGGGGATCCAACTAATGGAAAAAATAGGAAGATTTCTTATAAATACAAGCTTCTAAACCCTAATTGATAATAACTTAACTCATTAATAACTCATTCACCATTTTTCCTCCACTTCAAGTCAAGCAAGCTAGGGTTTTAGCATTCTAAGTCATCCAAGATCATTTTTTAGACATTCAAGATTAGAATATTCATCTATTGTTGCAGAAAATCAAGATCAATCATCATGGAGAGGTATTAACTCCATTATTTCTTCATTTTGGTTTAATTACCTAAAACGAGTTTGACCAAGACAAATCCCCATGCCCTAACATTCAATATTTCTTTCTCTTTCCATGTGTGTTTGCAAATTTAGGTATCTTGAAGACTTGGAGATCATTAAAGATAAAGTTGAAAGGTTTTTAAAGACATATTCTTGGTGAATAAGTTAAAATATCAACAAAATGTCACTTTCAAGTCCAGAAATCAAAGTTTCAAAGGTAGACACTAGTCAGGAACTAAAGTGCAGAAAAAGGGATTTAGTTTCCTTTTTTGAATTTTCAAAAATTTAGAAGTGGGTTGATTCACCATATATGGTGAATGATTCCCACTACTAGGCCTAAAAAAGTTTTTTCTATAGTTTTGGATACCCATTTGTCCAAAAGGGCTCTGGAGCTGTTTCCTAAATTTGGGACTACTTCACCTAGAATGGTGAATGAGTTCTAGTAGGCTAAATTTTTTAGCATCAACAAAATTTTAGAAGCCATTTCTAGTCTCTAGCAACTTCTTAGGTGCACACATTCAATTTTATTCATTTATGTTATAGTTTACTTTCATTTCTCGGTCTTTTTTCATATCACAATGTGTTTTCAAACATCTTGCATTTCAATAGTTTTGCATCATTATTTTTAAATTTTCTACATTTAGACATCATATCTAGCTGTATTCTATCCATCTCACATAAATTCTTGAATGTATACATTGCATTTTGGCCATCTTTCCTCTTTTAGGTGAAAAACCCTAGAAGTGCTAGAAAGACCCTCAAGTGCCAAAATCCTTACATAAATTTTGAATGTTTCCATTGCATTTTGTCCCATCTTTCTCCTTTTGTGTGAAAAAGCCTAGAATTTCTAGGACATTGGGTGCCAAAATCTTTGTTTACACTCTATTATAGAACATGAAATTTTCATTAATCTTTGCAATAGGTATAATGATGTAGTTGCATGGACTAATGAATAACTGAAGGATTTTGACCCAAGCCTTATGATTCATAGGGAAAAAAATTTCAAGAAGATTGGACTCTCAAGAATAAGTAAATGTGGTTCTTACAACAATTTGCACAATATTGCTCTAATCTTTAAATGCTATTTATAAATAACACCCTATAAACTTGTCCTACAAGCCTATTTTCCTTGGCTCAAACTCTCAAAAGGAATCAACAGTCATGTTTTTTGACATTTTTAGGCTCCCAAACACTTAAACACACTTCAAAGGCCTCTTTCAAACCCTACCTAGTTGTGGCTAACCCAAAACACTCTATTTTCCATAAAACCCTCAAAAGGCTAGGGTTTTTAATAGTCATATTGCTTGTAAACACATATGTGTAGTCATCTATAAGACACACAAATCATTGAGTCATCACCTCAACTTTTTTGGAAATGTGCATAATGTCTTGCAAAAGGTCTATACCAAAATTTATAATTTTTTATTGGTTGAAACAAGAGCTATGAATTTTGCAAGATCACTGAAAACTCTAATGCTCTCTCAAGGTTGTTAGCAATAAATTAGCCATATATTTCTTAATACAACATGAAATTTAACCAAATAACTTGCATTTGAATCCTAACATATATCTCTAACTCTTCATCCACCTGTAGACCTACAACCTTTCCATACAGAGCCATACAAATCTATTCTTTAACTATTTTAAAAAAAAAAAATTCACACAATTGCAAAATTATAGGGTATTTCATGAAATATTTCTCCCATCAATTTTTGAAGCATATATATTCATTTATTCAACAAGAAAAAACTATGCAAAATAGTTACAACTAGATCATATATCTTTTTCCTTCAAAAGACCTAATGTCAATATCATTATATTTGACAATTATGTCCTTTTTGCAACTTTTCAACCATGACATGTAAATAAAACATCAAAAAGGAACCCTTCAAGTACAAACATGATCTTCTAAGACCCTTTTATGAATAGAAAACCAAAAACAATACTTGAGAAACAAAACTCAACCTTTTAACAAGCCAAATACTCTAAGGAATTCAAATCTGCATTTTGGTGAGAAACCAATAGTTTGAATTTCTATCCTATTGAACCTATTTAAACCATTGGAAATGAACCCCAAGGACCTCCTATGATCTACACAACTCAATTTAGGACTCCTAACATAAAAATAAAGAATAAAAACATCATGAAATTGATGCTCCTGTATCATACTCCAAAGGAAAAGAAAAGAATTTCAAGTTCCACTTGAGATGATGTTTGGAACAATCTTTCAATTACCTAAGATTGTTGTGAAATTTATGTGTAAAGAAGATATATCTCTTTATTTTTCCACAAAGTCTCATCCTTGATACTTGATAGTTTCTCCAAAGAAGTGCAATTTACATTGTATAAACCTAACTCCTTATGTGCACCTTGTAAAGACTTGTCAATGTCTTCCATATTTAAATGAGTTTCTAACAATTTGGATTGCAATTCAGTGATGGACCCTTGCAACTTGCTAATCTAAAATTTAGTGTGTTATTCCATATTGTCTAAGCTTCCCTTCACTTCTTTCAAACATTCTAATGGTCATTTAGTTTGCTTCTCTTCACTTTCCTTCAACATGCTATTCAACTTAGAATTCATTTCCAAAAGTTGATCCTCATTTAACCTTGCTGCATTATCTACATCTCTTTCTCTAGCAATATCATGGCTTTGAAAAAGAATACATTATTACTAAATTAAGTAATTGGAGTCTCAAACTTAGATTTCATTTTTTCCATGTCTTGAAGACATGACTTAGCTTCATCAAACAAACCCTTCAAATATTGGATTTTATTCTCAACTTCTGATAATTCTTGTAAAAGCACATCATAATGGTGTAAATTATGTTGCAATTCATCTATATTACTACCTCAACTATTCAATTATAACTATGTATCTTCTAGTGTAGTGAATGCCTCCTATAATGACAATTGAATTTTCTCATTCTCCTCAGTAATTTTATTATAATTTTCTTCCTTCACTATAGTGGTATTAGTGATAGCACTATTCTCTACAACTACTTTTTTTTTTTTTTTCCTACACTCATCTAGTGATATTTTCAAAATTTCAACATTTTATTGAAGGGTCTTGGTCTAAAAATAAAAAAAATATTAACTTTGTCTTTCTAATTTTCTATGTATATTTTTTCCTTCTCCATTGACTTTGCATACTGAATTTCCTTCACCCTTTCTTTTTTAATATTAGATTGTAAAAATTTTAATTGGCCTTCCTTGGTTTGAAGCTTCATATCATATAATTGGAACTAGTTTGTCAAATACTCAAAACCCTTTAGTTGATCTTTAACAGAAAATAATATAGCTTTTAAGATCTCTTCATTAAGCAAGAAACAATAACTTTGCACACAATTCTTTCTATTTGCATGGACCTCTATCTTAGAACTTATCTCCTTAATGCCATCTTGTATTGATTTGCATTCACCAAAATACCTTTGCAAATTAGAGATAACTTGGTTTTCATTTTCAAGTTCCAATTGCATATGCTTAGCATCTTCAATAGAATTTAAATATTTTTCTTTCCATTATAGCAATTGAGAGTCTGAATCCTTCACAATGATGGAAAGTAGTTTAATCTATTTATCTAGCATAGTGGACTCAGATTAATTTTCTTCTAGCAACTCTATATGATGATTGATATTTCTCATTAGAGACAAGGAATTTGGAAGCTCATCAACAACTATATCTACATAATCATTCAACATTTCTTTTATTTTCCAAGGAAACTCGTCAATTCTTGTTGTTGTTATAATAATCCTAGGTCTAGTTATTAGTACAAAACCTATATATTCCTCTTCCATTTTCTTTAGAAACTCCTTTTTACCTACTATAATCACACTTGAGCCAACCTTTTGGTCTTTATCTTCATCCTTCAGAGGTGCTAGGGTATAAGTGACTCCATCCTTCTCTAAAACATAAACAATTTTCCTACCATCCTACAATGTTTTCCTTATCATATTGTTAAGGCCTACTAGAAAAAACATGACATACATCCATAGGGATGATATCACATAACACCTAGTGTATTTATACCTTCCTATTTGAAACTCTACCCAACATTGTTCAATAGCTAGTACTTGTCACCTCTTATTCAACCATGAGACTTTATAAGATGTAGGATGAGATAATCTTTTCAAATTCATTTTCTCTATCATCTCAATAGAAATTAGATTATCATTACTACCTAAATCTATAACAACTTTGCAACTTTTTGGTAGCTCTTTCTCCATTGGAATCTTGATTGATTTCCTTCTCGTTAGCAAGGATTCTCCTATATATCATTCTTCTGGTGGTGGTGAGGAGCTAACACTTTCTTCATGTCCTCCTTGAGCTACTTGAGTCCTTCTTTCATTCCTAAAGGAGGTAGTTGATTGCTTTTCTAGACACTCCCAAGCTTGATGACCTGCAAACTTGTTTCACTTGTAGAATTTTCTTGTGAAGCTACTAAATACTCCTCTTTTTCCAAATATGCCTCTAAAATTAGTCCTTCTTCCTCTAAAATACCCTCTTGAACTTGGTTCTTGTTCTTGTAAAATGCTTGACTCACCTTGATCTATTTGTGACTGTCCCCAATCAACATATGGACCTCTACCTATGTAAGTATGTCCTCTACCTCTATTCTTCTTCTTTTTCTTCCTATTTAACTTCTCGTTAGCCTTTAATGCCAACTAATAACACTCTTCAAGTGTCCTGGGGCTTGTAAGTCTCAATTGATCTTGAAAGATATACTTCAATTCATTAAGGTATCTTGCAACCTTGTTAGTATCATCCTCCATGTGTCCACATCTGATACTCAACTTATAACACTCGTTAGTGTACTCTTTCACTCCCATATCCATTAGTTTCAAGTTCTACAACTTCCTATAAAAATGAGTCATGTAATGGTGAGGCAAGAATTTTCCCTTCATCTTGGAAAGCATCCTATCCAAGAAGTAATCTTGGATTTAACTATTTTTTTCCCATCTTCCTGAACATAATCACACCATATGGATTCATGACCTTCAACTTGGTCCTAGCCAACATTAGTTCCTGCTCTTTAGGTGCCTCCTCCAATTCAAAGAACTTTTCCAACTCCCCTATCCAATCAACAAATTCTTCACCATTCAAACTACTTACATATAATAGAAGTTCCATCTTCACCTTTATTCCTTCACTCTTGATTTCCTTCAACATTATTTCCCTCCTCAAATCAACAACACCCCTCTCTTCTTGATGTTCTTCTTGAGGTGCTTCATTCACCACTTCTTCCTCTTGGTCACTCATATCCCCTATAACCACTCCTGTTCTTTGGTTAGCTTCAACTATAGAGAGTATTGCATCCAAAATGACCCTCATCTCCCTCATTTCACTAGCAAGGTATTCTCCCAATTGTGTAGCTAATTTTTCTACCACCCTTTCAACATTAGTTGGAGGCATCCTTCTTTTTCTTACTTATCCCTTATATTAGCTTTCTTGCTTAATCTAGCTCTAATACCAATAATAATGCAAAGGGAAAACAATAATTTGAATTTCTAACCTATTCAACCTATTGAAACCATTGGAGATGAACCCCAAGGATTTCCTAAGACCTACATAACTCAATTTAAGACTCCTAACATCAAACTAAAGCATAAAAACATCATGAAATTGATGCTCCTGCATCATCTTTCCCAACATACCATTGAGTTGGATCTAGATGCCAAGCCTGTATGGAAAAAACAAAGGCCTATCAATTCTAGAATTGAACCTTTAATGAGGAAAGAATTGGCTAAGCTTATTGAGGCTAGAATCATTTTTCCTATCAAACATTCATCATGGGTTGTAAACATAGTGCCTATTATAAAGAAGAATAGGGAGATTAGGTTTTGTGTGGATTTTAGAGACATAAATAGAGGCTCTCTAAAGGATCACTACCCTCTTCCCTCCATGAAAAAATCCTTGCAAAACTTCAATGGTTCAAAAAGGTTTTCTTTCTTGGATGGTTTTTTAGACTATAATTAGGTTCTTGTTTAAGAGCCTGACCAACATAGGACAACATTCACTACATAGTGGGGCATCTATGCTTATTGCAAGATGATTTTTTTTTTAACCAATGTAGGTGCCACTTTTTAGAGAGACATCAATATGGTGTTTGAAGGCGTGTTTAGACAAAAAAAAATTGTGTACTTGGATGATATAATAAAATTTCCAAAACATGCAAGAGACCACTTTACTAACCTTGAACAACTATTTCAAAAATGCAAGTAATATGGTATTTCCCTAAATACAAACAAATGTGTCTTTTTCATTGACCAAGGTAAAGTTCTTCAACACATTGTTTCAAAAGATGGCTTGGCCATTAATTATGCAAGGGTAAAATCTATCCTGGTCATTCTACTTCCCAACCACAAGAAGGGACTATAAAGCTTCTTCGGAACAATTAAATTTGTGAGGAGGTTCATTCCAAACATGGCTGCTTTGGTAAAACCTCTTACCTCCATGCTCAAGAGAAATATGGTCTTTAAATGGACCAAAGAAGGTAACAGTAGTACAAAAATGCCAATATATGATTAAAAAAACTACTAAAAATTGCATAAAAATGACTAAACATGATCACGTGACCATTAGGAGTATATCTCCAATCATTTATAATGTGACCAGATTGATGAATAAACCATTTTTAGTCATTTATTGATTGTTTTGATCAATCAATTTGGTAGTATATCTAGTCATTAATTTGGTCATTGACTATTGTAAACTAGTCACTTATTTAGTCATTTTTTATTCACTAATATATTTAGTCATTAATTGAGTCATTGACTATTGTTAATTGGCCACTTATTTAGTCATTTTTATTCACTAATTTCTATCCATTAGTAGTGTATTTAGTCATTAATTTTAATCATCATTTTGATAAATTTAGTATTTAATTTAATTATTCTTGTTCACTGATTTCAGTCGATTGGTATATATTGATACATTGTGTATTAGTTGCATAATCATTATATTTAGTCATATTTATTCACTGCTCTATCAATTGGTAGTATTTAGTCAATTGGTAGTTTATTTAATTGTTTTTGTTCACTGATTTCTACCTAAAAGTGCTAGAAATGAGACAATGCTTTTGACGTTTAAACATAAAATACAAAAAAACATAATGAATCATTCATTTGCACATAATGAAATAGCTATTAAGAAGGAAAAATAATAAGCTTTTATTGAGAAAAAGGTGTTCTTACAATAGATACAATACTTCAATATGTGTCTTTTCTTTGAAAAATATGTTACAAAGTGTGTTTCTCAGTGTTGTAACTGAGAAAATTGAGTTATAATGCTTTAATTTTTGCTTATATAGCTCTAGAACATGAAAGAACTACTTGAAAGATGAAGCATAAGGGTCCTATATATCATCCCAAGCATGGGAGAGCATATAGGAACTAAAATTGACTAAATTCTCATGCTTAAAAATAGGGAAACCTATTTTACACACCCAAGAGGTCTTCTTGTTGGGACAACGAGGGATGAGACATTGATGGTGCTCTTAGCCACCTTTCCCCTATAGTCACATAAGTGATCATTGTGTCAAGCTAGTTGTGTTGCCAAAAAGTGTATACTTTACTTGATATGGGAATAATTGATGATAAATTAGACTTAATAAGGACTTGATTTGGTGTTACAAGGTGTTTACACATCCACATTAGGTCTTTGACCCTTGCAAATTGAATAAAATGCATTTATTGAAGTCTTGTGAAGGTGTTGTAAGGTAATGTAACACATCTTCACACTTTTCTAGGACCATAATGTCATAATTTACCTAAATAACCTTACCAAGACCTATTTCAAAGTGTTGTAAAGTCTTGTAACAAACTCTCACACCTTCCTAGGCTTGTCATCAATATTTACACCTTTCTTATGCTTTAAATGGCCCCTTTATGCACTTACATTCCCTAATTAAGTGTCTTGTTGAAGAAGAACCTGATAAAAAACATTTAATACATCTTAATCTCTGACATCCACTCAAAATTGCCCAGGTGGACTAAGTCACCACCTTGGGTGACTTAGTCCCATGTGGCACAAAAATCAAAATTAATTCAAATTTCTTTCTAGTTTTTATTCTTTAAGACCTAAGGTCAGCCTGTGGGGAATGTGCATGATCATCACGGAAAAAGCATGCCCTTAAGTGGTGAAAAAAGAAGAAGAAAGAGTTAAGAAACTTGATAGAAAAATTTGAATAAGTTATCTATATTATTTCAAAAATATGTAAGAATAGAATATGTAGTAAATTGAATGTAGTTTCTAAAATACTAGGTTTATTGAAAATAAAATCTATTTATTAAAAATTTGAAATTTCAATGTAGTAGTACTTAAATTTCAGGGAAAAAATAAGAAGTAGGTGTCTTTCCAACCTTGCTAACCACCATAAAATGATAATATATTTTTTATAATATTTTAGATATAAATAGAGGACTCATGTCCCGATGTGATGCATATTTCTTGTAAGTTTTTCCATGTAAATAATTAATTAGTAGTTTCTTATTACAACTTTAAAAAATATAAAAACTCATACGTCTGACCACCTTAACTTGGTCAAAAATTCATGAAATTCAATTTTTTTTTAATCCTATAGTATGTGAAGCATAGAATGTGATGTCTTTCATATTCAAAAAATGTGATACCATTTGAAAGCCATAGATGTTTTCCAATTAGCCTATCAATCAAGACTTTAGTCATAATTCAAATAGAAAATTAATAATAATTACTTATTAAATTCAAAGTAAAGCATAATTTATATTGGTGGAGAGCTAAGAATCTCCTTTAAAAACCCCTTTTATTTCATCAATTTTGGGTTAAAAAGAGTTGTCAACCACATACCCTACACACACCCATCATATTGCCACTTTTTGGTCCATCATGATCCTATACATACCCTGTGATGAGGTAGTTTTGAGAATTTAGGAATAATTGTGTATAAATAAGGGATTTTATCCTAACTCACTATCCTTCATCACTCATCATGTTCTCAAGTCAAGCAAGCTAGGGTTTTATCATTCCAAGACATCAAAATAGGTCCCAAGGAAATTCAAAGGAAGATTATTCATGTTTTGCTGTAGAAAATCAAGATCAAACATCATGGCAATGTAATCAACTCCATTATTGCATGTTTCATTCCATTCTTTCATCATTTTGGTTTAATTACCTAAAAGGGGTTTGACCAAGGCAAACCCCCATGCCCTAATATTCAACATTTCTTCTTCTCTTCTTGTGTGTTTGTAGATTTAGGACTCTTGGAAGCTTGGTTATCATTGGAGATCAAGTTGAAAGGTTGCTCAAGTATTCTTTTCATTCAACAAGTCAATGTATCAACAAAAGATCATTTTCAAGTTTTGAAATTAGAGATTCACAAGCAGACACCTGTAGGAAATCGAAGTGCAGACCTAGAGTATCTATTTCCACTTCTTATTTTTTAGAGATTCAAAATTAGACTAAGTTGCCACCTTGGGTGAATTAGTCCCATTAGACCTTATTTTCAATATTTTTTATAGATTTGAGCACCCATTTGGAAAAAACTAGTTTCTGGTTAGTTTTTCCAAATCTGGGACTAAGTCGCCCAAACTAGCACAAGTGTCCTAGTTGACTTTTGTAATAGTTTCATCAAGATTCTAGACCTTTATTCCATCCTTTTTAAACCTCCAGGTGCACCTCTTTGTTTCTATTTTGTAATTTCATCTTTTACTTGAATTTTTAGGCATTTCTACATATCATAATGTGTTTTCCAGCATTTTGCATTTTCTAAGTTTTGCATCATTAAATCATTTCATTTTCAAATCATAGCATTAGGACATCTTAACTAGGCATAATACATCTCATTAACATTAGTCTTGAGTGTAAACCCTTGCATTTTAGTCCCCCATCCAATCCCCTTTCTCCTTTTAGGTGAAAAAACCTAGGAGGAGCAAAGCATTGTGAGGGGTCAAACCAAAATCACTGTTTACATAAGTGATCATTGTGTCAAGCCAGTATGGTAATATATTGTTGGTAATCCATGTATCAATTGTGCTCTAGTATTGTGAAAAACCTAGAAAATTTAAATTGGGTAACCCAATCATGAGCTCAATGCTAGTGTTGGAAAATGCCTAAAGGACCTATACAAGGAAATTGGGATTCAGAACCATAATTTTCCAAGAAATGGTCTTTCTATTTACATTAAACTTATACTATGGAAATTTTTTGATGTGTTTCAAGTAACAACCTGCACATTAGAGTCATAAATCGTTATCTTCTTGACAAACACTGACTTCATCAATTGGACTACTTTGTTAGGAGTTGCAAGTTCATCCCCTACTCAACCATAACAAAGTCCTACTTCACTTCCTCCTATGACCCCTACAAATGAAGATATTAACCCTCCAATAATGCCAAAATTCCAAAACCCTGTTGATTCACCCAACTCCCAGTTGAATTCCATAGCAAATTTCCTAGTTGTAGACCCCAATTTTAATTGAAATAGGATAGATATCAATGTTGACTAGAGGCCAAGAATGGCCAATGGAACTAAATAAATCACATAATCAAAAAATTATGTAACATTAAGAGTTCCTAATGCATCTCCAATACAATAAAACAAAAGTGAAACAAAAAAAAAATAGTTTCCAGGTTTGAAAGCATGTTTTAAAGAAGATCCCCTTTTAAAAATTATTGGTTTTGTTAATGATAATATTAAAGGCCAGTAACCCTTATTGCATTATATATATAGTTTATCATTAGGTGTGCATGGTTGAACTTCATTCCTGTGTTGGCCATCTTGAGGACACCCTAAACATTTTTGATTAGTGGTGTTAATAGGCTTCACCAAATGAATCAACAAAGTGATGGACCAATTTTTTTTAAAGCCCTCAATCACCTCAAATTATGCAAAACAAGTTTCATGTTATGGCCAATACTTTCCTTTGTATTATTTCAATTAGAGGTTTGTAGAGTCAAAATAAAATATGTGTAAATTTAATGAAGGTTAATAAAATTAAATGTATTTTTTTTGTTAATTATTGTATTTTAGTTTGACTTTTATTTTTTTGTTTTGTTTGTTTAGTAGTGATGGTTGTTTTTATTTTTTTTGGTTATGCAATGTAAATATCTTGTTTAATGTTAAATATTTAAAATAAAAATATACTAGTATAATTTTTTGTTGTTATTTTTTTAAATAAAATAAAGTAGAATACATTATAATTTAATAAATTAAATAAGAATTTAGAATACATTTGAATATATATATATATATATATATAATTTATATTATTATACAATTTTATTTTTTTTGCTCATTAAGTCACTACTAAGGGGCAACACTCTATATTGCTTCCAAAAAAAGAGTTTACATGTGTTTCTAAGAACCAACCAAAAAAATAACATCCTATTGGCCTTCTTTGTCAAAAATGGCTATTCAAACTACCCATTCCTACCATGATTTATTCTACAATATTTAAAAATGGCCTGGCACTGGATCAGGCATATGAATACTACCCCAATATTGACTATTTTTTATAAACCCTAGGTAGTATATGCTATAACTGATATAAAATTGCAAAAAATTTAAAATGTACCAGAACCAACAACTACTATTAGACTTCCTCCTCATCCTAAGAATATTCTAACTCCACACACTTCATGTATTCACTATAATTTGCAAACATCAGACAATCTACTCCACATTTCTAGTGAGTTGGGTCCTTCGCCTTTTCCTCTGGGTCTCTGGGGTCATTTGGATGCCATTCCTTGCCTATGATGAAGTCCCAATGTCATCATCCCTTACTACAATTTCTTCAGAGAGCCCTTCATCCTCCACATATCTCATTTCCTAGCCTTGTGGATGATTGGTGGTCAGCTTGGTGGCTTTCAGCAAGAAGGTGATGCTCTATTCACATTCATCCCAAAACTTTTCAAACACTTCTAGGTCGATGGTCTTGACCAGAGGAAATTTCATGACCTCTCTTCCACACATTCTCATCATGTACTAATTTTTTGGCATTGTGATGAGCTTGTTCTCATCCACATTGTCTAGTGCTACATTGATGTCTCCCAGCCACATGTGCATGAAGAACATCTAAGTCAATTTCTTCCTTGTTTCCTTCAAAATGCCCATGTGCAGGACTACCACCAAGAACATGGCTGGGATTTCCAAATTGGACCTAAACCTATGGTACGCTCTCAGGAATTAAGGGCCTAAATTTTTTTGAGTTGAGCACCAATGAATGGGATGAGGCTAATAGTCCCTACAGCCTCTTGTCCAACACTTCTCCTCAAAAGGATTGTTGCTACTTTGATGTATCCAGGGCCAACATAGTCTCCATTATGCTCTTGCACACCTGTTGCTCCTCTACCTTTGCAAATGTACAATCACTCTAAATTCTGAAAAGCCACCAATTGGAATGGCCCAATTGACACTAGTTGAGGCCTTAAAATGGTTGAAACCTTAATTCTTCATTATTAGATTTTCTATGATCATGCCTTCTACAACATGTAAACTTGCCACCATCCTGCTAGAGGTACTTGCCAAAATTAATTCATGATAGTATGAGATCCTCCTTACCTTTCATTTTCCTCGAAACTAGTTTATTTTATTTGTTCATTACCTTCTACTGATGGCCCTTGTCATGTGAAGTAAGACCCTAGATTTCATCCTTGATACCATATGATTTCCTTTCGCCACAAATTGAAGAATTGATGACAAAAGTTGTCATTAGTGTCGATTCTTGGGTTTCCTTATGTGGAAGGTTTTGATGTCTTTTTTCTAGTGTGTTCTCCTTATCATTTCCTTCTTGATAGATGTGGCTAATTTTGAAGGCATCAAATCTAGCCACCACTTGATTGACCCTCAGTAGCAGATGGTTGAGCTTCCAATTTGAAGTAGTACCTTGCCTGATGGCATTGATAGTGATCATTAAATCACCTTTCAAATGAATTTTCTTCACTCCCAAATCAATCCCCATCTGAAGATGTATAGTTGCTACTTTGAGTTCAGACTCATTATTTGTGCAAGTGCCTAAAGGTGTGGATTTTTCAACTAGTATCCTATGTTGCTCATCTCTTGCAATACATCACACACCACCCAGTCCTGGATTGCCTCATTCTGCCCCATCAAAATTGACCTTAGTCCATCCTAGCTCTAGCACCTACATGCTACTTCCTCTCTCTTGGTTTTAGATGTCTAGATTGAACCATTCCCAATCAGTAGTGGCGGCTTGAGGCACATACTTTTTTTGGTTAGGAAGTCATCCCAATTTGTGAAGGCTTTGTATTTGTAAAATTTGTTTTGAGCATCCTCATTTACCATCTCTACTATGGCCCTTTCAATTTTTTCTCATATTCTATCTTTGTTTAACTCCTTTCCTTGATTTTTTTTTGTTTCGTTCCTTCCATATCTCCCATACCACAATGGATGGGGTAACCTACCATATCCCTCCAAAATTAGAATTATTTCCTTTTAGTAGCCACATTTTGAACCATGATGCAAGGTCTACTGGCATGGGGTATTGCAAGTTCAACTTGTTTTTGACTATTCTCTAGCAATCCTATGCAAAGAGGCATGTCAGGAGGAGGTGGTTTGTTGTTTCTTCACTTTCTTTACATAGAGTACATCTTCCTAGGCCTTGTATACCAAAGGTGGCTAGCCTATCCTATATCAGAATTATTTCCTGGGCTACCAGTCAAGAAAAGACTCCAACCTTGGGAAGGAATTTCCTTCCCCAAAACAATTTGTGTGGCTAGTCTTATTTAGCCAATGCCAACTCATCTATCTTGTAGCCAAGTCTCACCTTGTATCTACCTATTGATGATCCACACCATCAAATAAAGTCTTGGTCATTGGATGGGATGAAATATTTGTCCTTGAGGATCTTTGATAATGCATATTTTTGTACATGGGGAGTGTTGAGAGACTGAAGATCATTCCAACTCCAACTAGGATACCCTAGATTAACAGTTCTCTTGCCATAGTTGGCCACCTTGACCCCCCAAAGCACTCTCTACATTCCTAATTTCCCAAGATACATAATTTTCTATGATATCCCTGCTATCCAGGATCCAGGATGAGACTCCATATTTCTGAACCTCTCGAGGGGTTGGTTGTAGTGAGAATTATTGTCGGGTCATCTAAGTCTAGATACTTCCTCCTTAAGATTCTAACCCAAATTTTCTCACCTTTCATGTGGATGTCCCATACCAATTTTCCTCCCATGGCCTAGTTCATTATTGAAAGCTAATTAATCCCTGCCCAGCCAGCATCCTTTGGTTTGCATACCTTATCCCATGTCAATAGAGGAAATTTATTCTGATTTCATATTACACTCCAAAATAATTTCTTGAAATTTTAGGTGAGGGTTTCTTCTATTGCTTTTGGTAGTTTTAGACATGACATTGAGTACACTAGGATGGCTAATAGAACTGACTTGACCATCAATATTCTTCCTGCTAAGGACAACCATTTTCCTTTCCAAGTTCCCAAATTATTTTTGCAGTTGTTGACTAGATTCTCCCAATAGCACTTTTTATTGATACCTAAAAACAAGGGCATCCCTAAGAATCAACGTAGCAATGAAGCTACTCTCAAATTCAAGATCGTGGCTAAATATTTTTGTAGGCTAGGATGTGTGTTTAGAAAAATACCTTTGATTTACCCCAATTGATTCTTTGGCTTAATGACCTGCAGAAGTCATCTAGAAATTTTTTTATTACTCTTGCCTCCCTCCTACTGGCTTCTCCCATCAAGATTGTGTCATCTACAAATTGGAGGTGAGTTGAGGGATCCAATCCATTGGCCACATAGATACCCTTCCATTTTCCTTCACTTCTCAATCTTTAATCCCTCTACCCAACACTTCTTCCATGATTATGAATAAGAATGGGGAGAGGGGATCCCCCTATCTTAATCCTCTTGAGGAGGGAAAAGAGCCATGAGAAAAACCATTCACTAGTACTAAGAATTTTTATATGGATATACAACTTTTAACCCACTTGATCCAACTTTCCCCAAAGACAAATTTCCTGTCAATCATGTCATATTCTTTGAGGATATCTAATTTTAAGATCATGCAGGCCTTTTTGTTCTTTCTGGTTGAGTGGATAGTTTCATGTGTAGTTATTATTCCTTCCACTATTGACTGCCATGAGGAAAATCCACTTTTCTTTTCTGATATCACCCTATTCAATACTTCTTTGAGTATATTTTCCATTATTTTTGTGACCACTTTGTACATTGTGTTGCACAATGCGATTGGCCTAAAGTCGCTCATTGTTTGTGGATATTTTTTATTGGGTATTAGGGCCAAAAATGTGTGATTTAGTGCCCTCAACATTGTCATTCTTCTTCTTGATTCCTCTACTACCACTCCCAAATCATCCAATACTATGTCCTAAAATCTTTGAAAGAAACTAGCAAGGAATCCATTAGGGCCTGGGGCCTTGTCAAGGTTCATCTGGAAAAATTCCTTCTTGAATTCTTCCAAGGAGATATTTTGGTATAGGTGCAAATTATTATCCTCCTTTATGATTGTGGGGATTGCACTTAAAATATTGTCCCTTGTTGCCTTGTTTTCCTGGCTTTCCTTGTTTAGACTTTCTTCAAAGAAATTGTCCACCTCCTTGTTGAATTCAATAGACTGAGTAGTTTCTCCATTGTCCTTCTTGATTTCTACAATTTTGTTCCTATTTCTATTTGAAATTGTTGATTTGTGGAAGAACTTGGTGTTTTTTTCACCTCCTTTCAACCATATTTCCCTTGAATTTTGATGCCAATAACATTCTTTCCACTTCAATATTTTAGCTACCTCTTCTTTCAAACATTTTTCATTCTCAAAGTCTTTTGCATCCATCCCTTTCTCTATTATATGTTCATTCAAGACTCTAATTTCTTGTTCTATCATTTCCTTCTCCTGAAATATGTTCTTGAATTGTGTTTTATTCCATTCCTCGAGCTTATTCTTGATGTGTCCTAGTTTTTTCGTCATTTTTAAAATCTTTGAGTTGTCTCCAAACCTTATCTCATTCCACCATTCCTTGGTTAGTTTTGGTAGGTGGTCATCTCTTAGCCACATATTTTCAAAATTTGAACGGACTCCCCTTGGGCAGGATATCCTACCCAAATGACAATGAGACAAGGAATTGGTCTAACCCTATAAAAGGTAGAATGTGAGCTTCATGTGTGTATGCAAGCTCTCCCCAATTTCCCAAAAGGAGGAACCTATCTAATCTCTCAAAATTTTTGATGAAGTCTTTCCTCCTTTCCTCCTATTAGACCAGGTGAATGTGCCATTTTTGGTCTACACATCTTTTAAGAGATTTCTATCTATGAAATCCTAAAAATATCTCTAAATGACAGGAGTTTTTCCTAGGCCTCCTTGTTTCTCTTCATTATTCAGGGTGGCATTGAAATCTCCAACCACAATTCCCATCTCACCTCTCTTACTCTTCAACTCATTTGATATTTTGTCCCACAGTTTTTTTTTTTCCCCTTGTGGCTATTGGCCCATAAACATTAATTCTAAAGGAGGGTTTCCTTCTAAGGTCTTTGAACTTAATAATTTTCTAGTTTTCCTCTTCTTTTACCATTTCCCCTTCTACTGTTAAGGGATTCCACAAGACTCCCATACCACCTGAAGCTCCTATGGCCTCCTTGAATTGGATTTTCTATTGCCTCCAATTGCACAATCTCTTATGTCCTTCTTCCATACTCCATTTAGATTCCTAAATGAGAATAATGTATGATTTTGATTGGTCAATTTGGTGATTGACCATGCACCACTTGTCAAGGGCATTGATGCCCCTGACATTCCATGTTATGATCCTCATTTTTCCCTAGAAAGGATGCTATCCTTCCCAAAAAATATTTTTTTCTAAGTAGAGGCATTGTCTGCCATCATAGCTTGGCTTTGTTTGTCATCCTGCCCCTTTTGGATTTTTTCTTTATGTTTGGTGCATTTATCTTTGATTCTGATTGTTCTAGTTGTCTCATCTCAAACAACTCACTTTCCTCTATACCTCTTGGGGCTCTTCTTCTCCCTCTAAAAACTAATCACTCTCCTCTTCCTCTAATTGAGAAAAGTCATCATGTTCCTCCTAGAGAGTGTCAGCATTGTTTACTATGGGGGTCTGCTCATTCTTCCCAATCTCCTCCCCTATTGGTTGGGACCCTAATTCTGAACTTTCCACTTCTTTTGTTAGTTTCCTAAGTTGAGTATTTATTTCCCTCTGAAATTCTTATGCACCTTCCATGAGGGAATTGATTGCTTCTTTTGCTATAAAGTTCCCCTAACACTATTTTTCCTTTATTGGTTGTGGGGTAATGTTAGGTTGTTGAGTAGCTTGATACTCTGATTACTTCTAACTTCCTTAGGATTTTCTTTTGTGGGTTTGGATGCTTGTTCCTAAGGTGTTCTATTTTCATTTCTCTCTTTACTATTTGAGATAGCCTCCATTCCCCTAAATGAGGTGCCTTCTAGGGACACATCCCTGAAAAGACATTTTCTAGGTTCAACTCCTTCCCAAATTTCTATCTCTTATTTCTAGCTTCTGAATTTTGTCAAAATTTCCATGTTTTAGTATAACCCAACCCCTTCATCTACTTCAACGAGTATGTGTACTCCAACCCCTTCAATCTCATTTATGAAATTCTCATCCACTCCTAAGCACACCCCTAGGGTATCTCGTAACCTCACCATGGCCTCCATATTCTAGAATTCTGAGGAAAAATCCACCAGCTTGATCTAGGTGGGGATTTAGTTGATTTTTTAATTCTAGGGGTCAAATCTTTCTCTCTAACCCAAGTAATGAAAACTATGACCGTTCATGAACAAAGGTTCCCTTCTATGATTTCCAGCTTTAGTTCTTGATCTATGCATTCTATGAGAAAAAAGAGTTTGGTAACTGGTAAATGCTTACCCAGTCCTTGAATTTGTTCTTCCACCATGCCTTGATTTCCTCCTTGGGATATCCCAGGCCCGTCCACTTGGAGAATAGGCTTTCTCCATCAGTTTACAAACTCTTCGTTCAATCATTTATGAAGGAATTTGATAGAATTTGCTTCCCTATGGTCACAACCAGTCACCTCCACTTGTTTTATTATGGAAATTCCTTTTGTTTGCTTTCCTTCTTAGAAGGTCCCAATCTCTCTGGTTCATTCTCTTTCTGAATTTGAATTCTTCTCATAATTTCTAGTTCAATTTCCCTTCATTCCCTGATTTAGGGTTCCCTGCGCCCCTGGCTCTCCACACTTTACTAGTGCGCTTCTGGATATCACTACCTTTGTTATGCCAGTTGGGGTCCAAAGGTTTCCCATGGTGATCATTTTCCCAAAACCACCCATGCCTTGGTTCATGCATGCTCCAACCTTGCTTGCTACTTCAGCGTGCTATTGGCTTCTACTTTTAGTCAAGGTCCCAGTTCTCTCTGTGTCTGACTTGGTTTTTGCTCTAGTTACTAAAACCATCTTCAGAATTTCCTTTCTGGTAGTAGAGGGGACGACACTTGTCCACCCACACACCTTTTTTGAAAACCCATTGTGAGATGTGATCCACCTTCTGTTGGGGGACACCTCCATCTATTTCTTCCCTGCTTTGTCCTTTGCCACCATGTCGCTTCGTCATTTCTTCTCCACCTCTGTGTTTTTTTTGCTCCTGCTCGCTAGCTTGCATAATTTTATTTGTCCATTATTATATAATATTATAGTATAATAATTTTATCACTTTTACCATAATTATTTGTTTTTTAATAATCACTTATATATGTAACAATTATACTTGTCATTATGTTTGGTTGATCGCACATTAGTAAATTACAAGTATAATAGTTTCATATATAAGTGATTATTAAAAAGAAAATAATTATGGTAAAAGTGATAAGATTATTATACTATAATATATTATATACTAATATAAATTATATATAAATATTCAAATGTATCCTACATTCATGTTTAATTTATAAAATTAAAACATATTCTACTTTATTTTATTAAAAATAATAACAACAAACATTTATACTATTTTATTTTTATTTTATATATAATTTATAAGCAAGAACTTTTGTAATTTCATTGGTTGATATTAAGTTTGATAGAAAATATAATAAAATGATTCTTCACTAGTACTAAAATAAAATAAAATATGATAATTATTAAATAATTTTAAAATAAAATATATATTCATATAGATATTTATAATAATTATTTGTAATATTTTATTTCATTATAATAATGATAGTTGGCCCCTGGTCCCATAGATTATGACTCAAAAAATAATAATAATATAATAATTATTAATTAGTAATTATAAAAAAATTATATATATATTTAACAATTTTGTTAAAGAATATAATATATAATAATAATAAATAATATAATTATATATTTACATTTTTTTCTTTTTGGTGAAAGTGGCAAGCCACTACAATATGTTATTAAATATTTAAATAAAGTAATAGAAAAACTGGTTTTGGGGAGAATACTGGTAGGAAAGAACCACTAAGAAAACCTCTGGTTATAGCTATAAGCATGAAAAGATGAAATGCTTAGAAAATCCAATTAGATCATTTGTACAAAGAATGTTGATGATTCAAATTTCAACATTTTCCTAGGCTAAACCTATGAAAATACTTCTAGAATGAATAAAAAGCCTCGACCAACTTCTTCTATGAATAGTGCTATCTATGAACTAACTCAAAATGTTCATTTTCCCAACTCTTACAAAGATCATTGATTAATACATTTAACCCCTATACAAGATTGAAGACCCTTTACAAAATTCAAAAAACCCTATATGCAAAAAACCCACTATAAAATTGTTATGCTTTTCCATTTGCAGAATTTTTATCTATTCCCTCTATTTGTAGTGAAATTCTTTCAAAGGCCCTTCATCCATTATTCTAAAAACCCTAAAGCTCCATGCATGAAGGAATGCAGGATGACACTCTTGTCGCAGTGGAAGACATTTGAGGACAATTGGAAAATTGATCCTGATCCTAAGCATTTTGGCCATAGTTTGGCATTCCAGGTGGAGAATTTACCCACAATTGCAAATATAATTGCAAGCTTTGACTAATAGGATGTAGGGTATATGCTCAGAGAAAAGATAGAGCATATAATCTTCCCTTAATCTCCAATTCCATTAATGAGAACACACTCCTCCAATTTTTTCTTAGGGCTCACAACAGTATATTCTCATTTCTATGCTGAAGAGAAAGTTGGATGGTGTTGAAGATCTCAAAACCCTAACATTTTTGCACTAATTTTCTAGGAAATAGACCACCAATGAACCCTTCTCCACTATAAAATCTATATTGCTAAACTGCTTGAAGAATGATAGTATCTATCTGGAATTGAAACTTAATAAATTTCCTAGCCAGTTCCTCAATTTCATTTAGGGACTGAATTAAGTCCAAAGCATTGGAGCGAATTATATAAATCACCTAAGAGGGGAAGAGGAGGCGTCGAGCTCATGGACTAGTAACTTCAATAGCCATGATAATTCAAATACATTCCCCCACCCTTGCATAATCAATCCTAAACATTGAATTCAACACTTCCTATGTGATATATTCTTCAATGGGATTTTCCCACAACTTAACTAGAAAATATACTTTGTAGTTCTAGGGACAGAGTGCTATCTCACTATTGCTTCTATAGAAAATTACAACCACTACTAGTTTAAAGAAAATGTGTGTGCTACCAAACAACTATTGTCTAAGCTATTATTTTGCAAGGAATAATTTGAAAACCACCTTTTTAAATCCGATTTCTAGCTTTAGAATGGTATGCTATCATTATGAACAAAGGTGCGAAGAACTAAGTACTTAAAACATAGTGCTTCCTTAAATGCTTATACGTGTAGAATGAAAGCTGAAGTGTTTAAAGGAAGTGTTTGCATAATAAGTCATAATTAAACTATACCCATTTGATGTCGTCATCTTGAGGAGATTTAAAGGAATGAAGTGATGTGACCTACGTTGAATATTTAGTCAGATGCCAACATCATCAGGTGGTATGTAACTATCCTTTAAGGAGATTTAATTTTTCCAACTCCTAAATACTAGAGTAGTCATAGTTTCTATTACTATCTTGTATATAAAAATTCTCCTTTTTATCACATCCTAGATTAGCAAGGAGATCTGCTAAAGCACTACCTTCTCTATAGATATGATAAATCTAAACATCTTCAAATTCACTTATAAGTTTCCAAACAATCTGTAAAACATATCTCAAGGCCCAATTAAAACATGATCTCTCTTTACAATAATTTAGTATTATTAATGAGTCACCTTCAATGTGTATTACTTTGATTTTATTGATCTTGCTACCTTGAGAAATCCTTTTTCATCCCTGATGCAAAATCCTGCTCCTAAAACTCTAGGGTTACCTCTAAATGCCCCATTGAAGTTTTGTTTTGAGAAACCTTGAGATGGAGGTGACCATTTAATTGAACTCTTATATATCTTTGTATTTTATGGTTGTTTCAAACTTCCCTTAAAGAGAAGATTTATATGTTTCCAATTTTGTAGAATGATATTAGCCGAATTTGAAAACATTGATCCAACATTTTTATGATTTTGGACCCAAGAATTGACTATCTCTGAGATATATTTTTCAATCAAATCATGAATATAATGCATAGATATGGCCATTTTTTTTAATATTCATTTGTTTCTTTCCCACCAAATGACCCATATTATCATTGTTGGGATAGTCTACCAAATAGATGCAAAGAATGAAGTTTTGTAGAGCACTGGCCAAGCATAAAAAGGATCCCAAATTGTGTTGGGAAGGGGCATAGAATAATTCATTTCCCCAAGTCAAACAACCAACAAGACTGTGTGAAGGAACATTGCAGAAACAAATGATCAAGATTTTCAAAATATTGATCACATAACACACACTTGAAAGGCTTTGCAATACCTAATTTAACTAGCTGATCTCTTGTCAATGCTATATTTCTCATCACTAACCAAGAAAACTACCCAATTTTGGGAGAACAAAACTATTCCAACAAAAGGATAATTCTCTCCGAGAGTGAATAGAAACCCCTCTATTGAGAATTTCTTTATAGCCCTATTTTACTGAATAGGATCCATCTTTTGAAGGTTCCCATATTACTTGATCAGGTTTATCTATTATGAATACTCCCCTATTTTGAAAGATGGATGAAAATAACTCTTTTTTCTCTTGTGATATATGTAGAGAGGAAAAGTCTTTCCATGTTACCCTCCTTGATGAGGGTTCAATGGAGCTAACATAATCTATTAAATTTTTTCCCCATGTCTAAGATATAGCTAGAATGGTTGATTGTAGATCATGATTATTACTCAATGGGGCATGTCCATTCCAAGAATCGGTCCAAAATTTCACTTGTTCACTTCTATTAACCTCCCAAGAGATATATGATGCTACTAATTTCCTACATGAAAGCATGAAATTCCACATAGCCAATCCTTCAAGTGGATTTTAAACTATAAAAATTCTCTTAGGATCTTGGCTATCCAAATATTTAGCTCTCATTAAAGAACACCATTTGGATTCTAGGTTAGCATACATTTTCCATATTAATTTTCCCCCAAAGGCTTGATTGTGTTTAGGTATGTCATGTAATCCTATTCCTCCTTTATGTTTTTTTGAGACCATACAATCCAAAGATACAATTGGAATGTTTTTAGCATCATTCATGTTCCCTTTCCATAGGAAGCCTCTTATGATCTTTTGAATCTATTCAACTACTGAGTTTGAAGCCCTTAACACTGAAATGAAATAATTAGGTATTGCTAAAAGGACTAATTTTATGAGGAGAATTATGCCTGAGAATGATAACCATCTAGCTTTTAAAGCACTAATCCTTTGTTTAATTTTATCAATGATTTTAACCCAATAAGATGGTTTATTAAACCCCATAAAAAAAGGAATACCTAAATACTTACAGGGTAATTCAATCTCTTGAAATCCTAGAATTATAATGATTTTCATTTTTAATGCAGCTTTGGAGTTAAACACATATAATTTTGATTTTTGTGCATTTGTGTTTTCCCTTGATACCAATGAATACTTATCCAAAACCTCCTTTATTTTCTTAGCCTCTGAGATAGATGCCTTCCCATATAATACAGTGTCATCTACAAATAAGTTGTGGGTAGCTAAAATATTTGTTTGAGGAATGTGGATTCCTTGCCATAAGCCTTTGGAGAGTTTGTCCTTTATTTCCTTGCTCAAAACTTTCGCCATGATTACGAATAGGAAAGGTTACAATGGGTCCCCTTGCCTAACCCCTTAAGTTTCTTGAAAGAATCCACATGGGGAACCATTGATTATTATTGAGAAATGCACACCTGAAAGGCATGAAAGGATCCATTTGCACCATTTCTTTGAGAACCCAAACTTGTCTAGCACTTTAACCAGAAATTCCCAATCTACTCTATCATAAACTTTCATCATATCTAGTTTAACTATTAAAGAGGACATATGATTTGACTTGATAGAGTGAAGAACCTCATGTGCAATCAATGCCCCTTCTATAGTTTCTCTACCTAGAACAAAACCTCCTTTTTCTAAAGATATGATTTTTGAGATAAAGGATGTTAGAATAGCCAAGATCTGGTTGCAAACCTGAATATACCTTCCACATAAGAGGAAAATGAAAAAGCAGAGATTGCATAAAAACATGCAATTTAATATATTTGAAAAGACCAATAATTAGAAGAGATTATTTTCTTTATAAAAGCAAATATTCCTAAACCTTATCTTATCTTGAGCAACAAGATAGCTCGATAAGATAAATATAAGATCCTATAACCTAGGAATTAAATAATGCCTAAGTAAACTTATGCAAGTGTAATTAAATATTAATTACACTAACACCCCCCCATAAGTGCAACTTAGGTAGAAGTAGATTATCATGCAAATATGAGTCCTGGCAACAAGGCCTGATCAGGTACTCATGTACAAATGCAAAGAGAGAGAAACCCCCCTCAGTGAGATGAACTGCTGCGAAGAATCACTAGAAGAACTCTGATGAAGCAACACTAGAACCCCAAATCTAGCAAGCAAGGAAAGATAGTTCTATTTGCAAAATACCAATCAAAACCACAAATGCAACAGTAGACCCGATGCCAAGGAACTCTAGAAACTCACATACTGGATAAACTCTGGAATCTGAGAAGCAATAGGAGATGAGATGATGACATAATCTGGAAACCATGTATCTTGATATATATAAAAAAAAGTAGAGATTGCACAAAAAAAAAAAGCAGAGATGTAATGTTTTTTTTAATGCAACAGGAGATGAGATGATGACATATTAGATGAGATAAGATAGCTCGATAAGATAAATATAAGATCCTATAACCTAGGAATTAAATAATGCCTAAGTAAACTTATGCAAGTGTAATTAAATATTAATTACACTAACAAAGGACTGCAATCTTAAATATATTTCTTTCATGAAAATATTCTATACTTTATTTTAGAGTGATATAGGCCTAAAATCTGCAAAAGTTTTAGGCTCCTTTACTTTTGGTAGTACTGCTATATTTGTGGCATTGAAATGCTTTAGCATTGTTCCTGATCTATGTGATTCTTCAATGACCATAAGGAGATCATGACTCACAAAATCTCGACATTTTTTGAAGAATAAAGTTGTAAATCCATCAGGACTTGGAGCCTTATATAGAGACATTCAGAATACTACTCCCTTTAATTATATTAATGTGAATGGTTTGAGAAATGCTTCATTGTCATTTGAAGAAATGAGAGTGGGAATTGCAGATAATAGTTCTTGCTCTTCCTGAATAGCAATAGTAGTATACTTCTGAAGATCAAGGAGGTTTTTGAAGAATTTCACTCCCTCATTTTGGATTTCTTCAACATTATTTTTTCGATTCCCTGAGATTGCTTCTTGTATTGAAAAAATAGTTTTAGCAGGTCTTTTTTGTTGTGTAGATGCATGAAATTTTTGTGTGTTTCAATCTCCCTCTTTTAACAATAATTCTTGTGACTTTTGCTGCTAATATAGCTCTTCCCTCTTTCCCAATTATTCTCACAACTTCTAAAGTTCTTTCTGTTTATCGTATATGACAACATTCATACCATTCTTAATAATATATTCATGTATATCTTCCAATTTTTGTGTTGTGTCTTCCTTCTATGCAAATATATTTTTAAAGACATTCACATTCCATTCTTTGATTTTCCCCTTAGTATATTGTAGCTTTTTAAATAATTGAAACATTTTTGTGCCTTGTTGAGCTGATGCACTCACCCACCACTATTGTAATAAGGGAAAAAATGTTGGATCTCACAGCCACACTTTCTCAAACTTGAAATATGGCTTGTGTGCTGATATCCCTATTGGGAATGTGATAGATAACATTATAGCATAATGATGAGAGCCAATGAAGGGGGGGATTTTTTAAGAAAAAATAATTGATGCAACTACCCATTATTGCGACACTAGAAACCTATCTAATCTTGAACTGCTATTTGAGATAAGTCTCTTCTTCGGTTTGTCCAAGTGAATCTCCCATTTTCTAGAAAAATATCTCTAAGTGCATTGTCTGATATGAACTTACCAAAGTCAGATATTGTTTTCTAAGTTGGGCATATCCCTCCTTATTTTTTATCGAGGGACACGACTACATTAAAATCCCCAACAATAATCAATTTTTTATCATTTAAACTTTGGATTAAAGTTGTCAACAAAGCCCATAACCTCTTTTTTTCTTGTGTTGAAGTAGGGCCATAAACACTGAAGAGCTTGAATTGTAAATCAAAGCTCTGAACATTTAAAAGCTGCTAATTATTATCTGCATTTATAGGCTCTACTGTAAATTTTCTTAGATTCCATAAAGAAACTAAACTACCAGATGCTCCTTGAGTTGGTACTGCCAAAGCTTAAATCCATCTACCCCATTTGGAGATAGTTGTTTCAAACATTTCTCTAGACAATTTAGATTCTTGAATGAGGAAAATATCAAGCCCACTAGCATTAATTTGATGCTTGATTTGGGCTCTTTTGTCAGGGACATTAATGCCCCTAACATTCCATGAGAAGATATTCATTGCATGCAAGGAGAGCAACATGTCCTCCTTAGTCTCTTATTGATTGAGTAGTCACCATCTAAAGTACCTTGCATACCTGTTGGGTATGTGTAGGATCATGATGGGCCAAAAAGTGGTTATATGATGGGTATTTGTAAGGTATGTGGCTGACAACTTCTTTTTACCCAAAATTAATGAATTAAAAAGGGTTTTTAAAGGATATTCTCATATTTCCACCAATATAAATTATTCTTTATTTGGAATCTAATAAATTATTATTATTCAATTTCTATTTGAATTACGACTAAAGTTCTGATTGATAGGCTAATTGAAAAACATCTGTAGCTTTCAAATGGTATCACATTTTTTGAATCTAAACATGCATCACATTCTGTGCTTCATATACTAGAGGATAAAAAAAGATTGAATTTCATGAAGTTTTGACCAAGTTAAGCTGGTTAGATGTACTAGTTTTTATATTTTTTAAAAGTTGTAATAAAAAAAGTCATAATTAATTATTTACTTGGAAAAAAGTTCCAAAAAAATATGCATCACATCGGGACATGAGTCCTCTACTTACATCTAAAATCTTATAAAAAAATATTATCATTTTATTGTGGTTAGGGTGGTCAGACAGACACCTACTTCTTATTTTTTTGCCTGAATTTTAAGTACTACTGCATTGAAATTTGAAATTTTGACCAAATAGATTTTGTTTTTGAATAAATAAACCTAGGATTTTAGAAACTACATTCAATTTGCTACAAATTCTATTCTTACATATTTTTGAAATAATATAGGTAACTTATTCAAATTTTTATGTCAAGTTTCCAAACTCTAATTTTTCTTAATTTTTTGCCACTTAAGGGCCTATTTTTTCCATGATGATCCTGAACATACCCTGCTTCTATTTATTATTTTAACTTATCAACCTTAGATTTTCTTCTCCTTTTGGTTGGAGTTATTTTAGGTAACACTTGAGAAATGGGGGTTTGGGCAAGTGATAATTCTTGAGAGAAAGTGAATCCAACACTCGAGTCTACATCCATTTCCTTGTTACCATCCATACACTCCTTAGAGAAAGGAAGATCAACTTGCAATAATTTTGACTCTATTTCAATCTCTTCATTGAAGATTTCATCAGCTATGTTATCCATAAGTTTAGAACCTATAGTTTCCAATAATTTATGTGCAATATCCTCCAGCTTATCATCTTAACAGAGTAATTGCTTAGGCTCATTATTTTCTTTATATATTCCCTATTCTTGAGGCTTGAGAAACTGACCTAGTTCATTGATAGATGACTCATAGTTGAAAGCATGTGATATAGATCCAGAGGATATGATCTAAAGAGGGTTCCTTCTACATTATTCTAATATATACTTAACTATGTAGAGTAAAGAATGTAATAATAAATAATACGATATTATATTTATAATGATTTTCTTATTATATTAAATTATGTTAATACTTAATTATGCAGGGAAAGGATGCCATAACATTAAAAACTAAATGTGCTCATTATTAGGATCTGGGCGTAATTTTCATTTTAATAAACACTGTAAAACCCTTTCTAAAACCTTATTTTCAAGTTGTAGCTCAACAATTTGGAGGAGTGTAAGGTCAATACCAGTGAGAAAAACCAATAGCTACAGGGAAAATAGTATAAGGGAAAGTAGTAAAAGCAGCAAAAAAAGTTGATAAAATGGTGAAAAATGATGAACAGTTGAGATAATCTAGTAAATTTGGTTTCTTAAATATAGGAAAAATAATAGTTCATTTTATAAAAAATAGGCAAAATAATAGTTTAGTTTCTAAAAAATAGGAAAAATAGTATTTCATTTTTACTTTTCCTAAAAATTTGCCAATAACACACAAAACTTGTTAGCCAATCATATTGAGGAGAAATAATTTTTATAATTTATAAAATTAAATATTTTACAACTTCACTTTACAAAATTGATTTTTACTTTTTTCAAAAAAAATTATTGTTTTTGATTGGTTGAAAGCTAAGTTATTAATAACTAATTAACTAAGAAAACCAAAACTCATTGAAATAGTATTGTCTAATAGAAAGTACTAATAAGATGCTAATAGCAACTAGAAATGAAACCTAACTATTATAACAACTATGGGGGATATTTTTAGAGAATAAAAAGCTATGTACCTGGCTAGAAAGTTGTTGTTTTTGGGCTATGGAGGACTCATTCACCTTCAATGGTGAATTTTTCGGTTTCAAAAAATTGATTTCAGGATCTTGTTCCTTGATGTTTGTACTCTTGAAATCCCTATTATCAAGTTATGGAAGCCTGCATATTATTTTGTAGAGCTCTCTCTATGATCTTGCACTTCGAATGAAAAAAATTTCAACTTTGTAACTTTTGAAAAATTTGCTCCAAATCTTTCTCAACTTGATATTCAACCTATAAACCTTTAATAACACACTCAAGGGCAAGAAAACTTGTTGATTTGTTAGTGAATGGTGTTTTTCCTCAGTCAAACCCCTCATAGGTGATTAAAAAAATTGATAAAATGAATGAAATGAAGCATGAAAGTTGAAATAATGCAATGATGTCACCTTGGATGATGTCTTGTGAAGAAAATATGCAAACTTACATGTAGTGGCCATGAAGAATGTAGATCTTTGATGCAAAATGATGCTTGTAAATGGATCCTCAATTCAACAATAACTTCTTAGGTCAACACACACGGATGCATTAAATCCTTGACATGATGATATGACTTTGAATTGCTATAATAGACACTTGAAATATGCCTTTAAATGCCTTGAAAATTCCTTATTAAATGCTCTAAATGCTTGATCACTTGAATGCTTGAATGCTTGAAAGTCTTAGTGTTAGTTTATTTTAATCTTTTAGATTAAAATAAGTTAGAAAATTTAAAGGGATATATTTTGCTTAATTTAAGTGTTAAAAGAAAAATAAAGAAATAAGAAAGTTATGAAAATGGGATGCCAAAATGGTAGAAAGAGGGAAAATTAAAGTTTGAGAAAATAAATAAAGCTTTGATTATGTTTTTGAGTGCCAAATAGTGAAAAGGGGAATCTTTTGATCACGTTGCAAGAGAAAAATTAGGGTTTCTATTTCAATGGTGTTGAAGAGATTTTAGGACAAATTGTAATGGGAGATGGAGGAAAATTCGAGATATTTTAGGATATTTTCACACCGTATTCACATGTTTCCAGTTTCAATAATGTCCAACTACTACGTGGTATGTATTTTATCTGTCATGAAGTATGTGTGTTTCCTTTTTAGAAGAGTTTCTTGAGCCATTGGGTGTCTATTGAATAAGGATAGATAGTATCATATATTCATTGTGAGCACCATATGTCTATGAGGATAAATCCCAATGCAAGGGTCATATCTATATGCTATGTGGTCACTAGCATTTTAAAATAATCAATCAAAGCGATATTTTTTGCAAGGTTTGAATAGTGATAACTATTGCTATGTAATATGTATGAGGAAGTTGTCATTAAGTTTCTAAATTGCAAATATTACTAGTTCAAGAAAATTTTTGTCTAGAATCAGTTTGTATCCCTCATTGTCAAGTTAGGAGGTAGAAAGCACTTCACGTGATGATTTATGTAAAAGATAATTTGTTCCATTGTTGTTTCATAAAATGCAACTTAGAGGTCTAGGTAGGCCATTGCTTAGTTATGGATTGAAAAGAGTGTACAATTTCCTTACTAAGATAATTTTGGGATCTTGACCAAGAGACAATAACCTACAAATAAAAAGACTAAGAGAATAACCTTGACAGTGGCATACTCACTCCTTGACCACAAGTTCCTTACATCATCATCATACTGGCAATGGTAGAATTAATGGATTTAAGGATGGTTGGGTGTAGAGGTATTTTTGATTGACAATACAAAGAGGATCAATGAAGACAAAATGTGGGAATGCTAGGGGAAAATGTTAATCATGACAACAACAAAGACAATGGACTATGAAGAGAAGAAAAAGGTATATTCCTATCATATCATAGCAAAAAGAAAATCATGACCTATGATGCAATAAGAGGATAGTCCTCTAATCAGTATATACACAATAAAATACTTGATACATGTGCATGATGCCTCAATGGAATGGTGAAAATGTCATTTATTCATTGCAACAAGGTTCAATTTTATAGGTCTAAACAAGCTACAACTTTTAATGTGAATGTTTATGTATTTGTGTTATGTTTTTTTCTACCATTTGCACCTTTGATGTGGTTTTTTGGGATTACTTCTTAAGATAGTCAAGTCTTAAAGGTAGTGACCTCCATTGCATTACTTAACAATTACATAGTGACATTACAAAGGCAGTTTTAAACATTAGTGGATAGCCTATATTATGAAGGGAATTCATAGGAAAACATGTTGAAAGAATAGTTTTCCATAAAGAAGTAGTAGGTCATCCTCTAGTGATGAAAATTTCATAGCATTCATGATGATTAATCAACTTGTAAAGGATAATTTAAATTCTCATGAGATCAGAGAGATACAAGAACATAGTCATCATGGACTTATGATAATCAAAAGGGGGAGTAGACTAAGTGTAGTTTAAAGGAAACTAAGATAATGGAGCAAAGCTTGGGATGGTCAAGAATAAGTGCTATGAAGAGTAGAGATGATATTCATGACTAGGGAATAAGGTAAACACAAGGGGCAGTCATAGATATCATTCCAATGTAAAGGTAAAAGGAGACACTTCAAGGATGGACATTCATATCAAATTGACAACTCATTGACCTATGGTGACAATTTTCATTTTGAGGCAGACCTATAAAGATAAAGTTCAAAAGAGAACAGTCAAAGGTGAATAGACAAGGCCAACTAAGGGCAACAATTTTATGATAATGTGAGATAATAGAGAAGATAGACTTAATGGGCATAGTAAGCACAAAGGAAGAATGCAAGAGTCACAAGTAGTCTTTCAACTTAGGGAAGTACTAAGAAGTGGATGATGGAAAATACACGATAACCACAGTCCTTGAAGTCATCAATGTAGAGTAGCATATGCAAGAACAACCATTCTATTTCAGTTCATAAAGGAGTAGTCTTCAAAGAATTTAACAAAAAAATTGACATCCTAATTTGTTATTTGACAATAGGAATTAATAGAGCTCTTTTTCCTCCTATGGTTCTTATGTGCACAAATATTTCTTAGACTTAATCAGAAGAGTAAACATAAAGGTAATGAATAAAATTATTATATGTAGTTAAAAAATATACCTAATAAAGAAGAGATAGTCACTCATTACATATAGATTCAAGAACAAATAGAGGAAAATAGTTTTAGTGTTTAGACATAGTCATCTTTGAGCTAGGCGGGTAGTCCATTTGGAAGGGTACAACACAGTCATGAAATTATTTATGACATGAGATTCCACAAAACCTTAGCTAATAGAATGGATAAATGTGATCGTCATTCTTGGGTCAAATCACAATCAAGAAACCACAATGACAGTTTGAGGAGGTAAAAATTTTGAAACATGAGTGTCATAGTGAAAGTAACTATCCAAAAGGGTTTATTTGATAGTGAAAATCAAGGTGAATGCACAGTCAAAGGCCAGACTTAATCATAGTACAATAGTGATTAAGGTAGCAGCATATACTCAAAGATAGTGTTATCATCAAAGGAAGCTTCAAAATTATTTTACAGGGTGATTAGTGACTCAACATGAAGAGTGAGTCATCTTGTTTATTCATAATCCTCCTAGTACACCTTGGAGGGAAGAGTTTCAAATTCAAAATTGAATCTAGAATTGGCATTATTTCAAGGAGTACATTGGGAGAGTTCACTTTCAATTATGATCATAATTTCTAGGAGGGATTTTGGTCTATTTTAAAAGGAGTAGTTTGGGGCCTAATTTGAAGGGAGGAGCAGCAGTTAACTATGTAGCTATACTTGATGTCAACTCTTTTGACATTGAGTTCACTTCTTCATTCTCCAAGTAGCAAGGACAGTTTTCCTTACTCTATCAATTGCAACTTCAATCAACTCCGAGCTTCTTTTCTTTTCTTTTAAGGGAAATCCTAGCTCTTGTTTCTAGTTAGTTTTGAATCTATTCATTGTTGTTGTAGCATCATATGTGCTTTGTAACTCATTCCTTGTGATTTTTTCAATCTTTGTAATTAGTTTTATAGACTTTTAATGCAAATACCTTCTGATATTCAATAAAGAATTGCATTTCCTTCTCCAATCTATCTTGTTCTAGAAATGTGTGTGAGTGTTTTGATTAAAATATTATGATTTCTATTTGAAAATAATTCATTTTTATCTTATTCCTTTAATGTTTAGTTCAAATGCAACATGTTATAGTCTAGTTCATTGATTGTGTATCAGTTTTTTTGAATGTTAGTTATGAAAACATCACTATTTTCTTTCAAACAAACAACAAACATTGAAACCTTTCATTTGAATAATCTATTCAAAACATATCAACTTGAGATGTGAACACTTTTAGGTTCATTATTGAGTTATTTTGTGATTTTTAATAGTAGATGCAAGTAATTTTTAGTTGGTGAATCACCCTTTAGAATAACTTTTAGTTTCTCCAGCATCCTTCTTCCCTTTTCCCATCAAAATCAATAGGTCTTGGGATGTATTCAAAGGGAGACAACCAATAATCTAGATGTCAATCTTCACCATAGGGTACCCATAGCCTAAAGATATTCTAATGTTTCAAAGGATTACCTGAGTCTAGGCTTAACTAGGGTGCAAATCCTTAGTGACAATAGTTTTTTCCACACCTGATGGGACTGTGGACTATTTCACTCCACAAGAAGTCAATTCACATTGTTGTTTTGGTATGCACAATAGTGTTTCTATCCTTTTGAGGTCAATATTTCATACCTGGTCCCTCTTTACATTAGTTTTTATAGCAATATAACTCCAAGAATCCTATAGAAGAGTTCAAAATAAAGCTAGTGCATCTCCATTTGAATATTTGAATCTCTTACCACCTATGATGAAAGGTAAGGAAAGTAAAAAGATTCTTTAACCTTTAGTAAGGACTAGATCCAATCCTCCAAGTTTTAGATTTGTAAATCCAACACCTAGTAATCTTGTACCAGCAATTCTTGTAGTAGTTCTAGTTGTTGTCCAATTTTTTCTAGTAGTCATTCTTATGGCTAGGTAGTTTTGCATTTGTACCTTTCAATGGGGGTAGCCCATTGATCCTTCAACAACATGATGATATTCTAGTAGTTGCACTTAAACTCTTGCCACATTTTACTGGTGATGATAATACAACAACAGTTGAGCATATAAGGGATGTGGCTTCACTATGTGGAGTACACCATATTACTACTAAACATGTTAATTTTAGGCTCTTGGCTGCTTCTTTAAAGTGTAAATCCCTTTAGTGGTTCAGAAGCTTTCTTGTCAACTCAATCACCACATGGGACCAACTAGGAGTTCATTTGAACAAGCAATTTGAGAATAAATTAGACCATCTTTCATTGGTGGAGCATCTCACTACCATCAAAAGAGTTCCCCATGAACACATGATGGACTTCAACTACCACTTTGAAAATACTTGGAATAGGATTCCAACATCTGTAAGACCCTCAAATGATTATGCTTTTTTATATTATCTCAAAGCCTAAAATAGTAATATATCAATCATGATACAGTCATTGGGTGGAACCTCATTACCAATAGCTTTTGATATTGCAATTAGGGTTGAGAATAGCCTTATCCAAGCTTGGAAAATTGCTTCTAGACCTCCCATGCTTATATTTATATAGTTGCAGCTACCTATTCCATTTCAAACACCTACTATAGTTTTTGTTCCTATTTTTCCAGTTTTACGATACCAAGTTCTAGCCCAAGCTAGTGTTGTTCTAGCCCCACCCCCAGAGATTCAGGAGATTAGTCATGCTTTAAAAACCTTTGATAATGAAGTTACAAGTATTAAGAGGCAGGTGAGACAAAATAAAAAAGCCTTATCAAGCCCCTTATTAGCCAAATAGGATCTTTAATCAAACTAATCAACAAGCCAAAAAGAGAAATGTGAACCAAAGGCCTTTTCAGAGTAGAATCCTAATGTGCCCAATTCATCTAGAGAAATAGTAACTATCCAAAATAAGATGGTGTTATGAAATTTTTGCACACATGCCCCACCAGAGGTAGGGCCCCTCTTTCCTTTGATTTTATTTCCTAGTTTTTTCTGTAGTTTTTACATTTTCCCCCTAAGGGATAGGTGGCTCATTTTGATTTACTTCACTTTGTTGAGTTTTAAGGTTTTATCTTTATTTCAAGTTTTTTTCTTTGTAGCATCTCAACCTTGGATGATGCTTTTAGTTTGAGGGTCTCATGAAAATTTTTCTAAGGCAACAAATTGTGCAAGTTTTGAGGAGTTTCATGGAAATCTATCCTAGGCATATTTTCTCGAAGAAGTGGATTGGTCACAAAAATTCATCCTAGCCGGATTTTCTTAAAGGATTTGACCTTTGTAGAATCCACTTCCTGGAAGATTCCTTGGGTGCTTGAACATTCATGATAATCCTTGGGTGATGGATTTTCTTGAATATATCAGGGCCTTGAATCCCTAAAATTTTGAGCAGTCTTGTTGTTGCATTCATCACTTTGTCAATCATCATACTTTCTCTTTAATGCTCTTTTGGGGTTCAATTTATATACTTTTGTTTTGTAATTTTCCATTTATTCTAAGATTTGTATTTGTGGAGAGCTTTTGAGGAATTCTTGCATGTGTTAAAGGTGAAAATTAGGAGTTGGTATTACATTTGTTGGATCATCGACTAGGGTTTCCAAGTGAGATTGTCACCATTATTTTTGATTTACGAGCTCAGAGGTAAGGTTTATTATTCTTTTGATTTCTTGGCAAGGTTCCATTAGGATTTACTAATTTTTTATTGCATCTCATTGGTGTTTGATTTCATAATCACCAAAATAAGTTCATCTTATTTGCATTTAATTTTGCACAGGCTAGGTGAGTCATTTTCCCTTGAATTATATTCTTATTGTTTGATTCTCTTTCAATTCGAGTTTGGGCACCATTTTTCTTGAGTTAGGGTTTATTTTGTGGGTTTTTTATATGGGAATAAACTAGGGAATCCATGTTGCATGAAATAAATTCTCGTAGTTTCCTTTATTTTCATTCAATTCTAGTTGAGAGTCATTGAGGTCTGTGATCAATTTGTTATGATATCATCAATCCTTAGACTAGTGTGCAATGAACCATAACTCCATGCAAACCCTAGTTCTTGGTGTTTTGAATGGAATTCATTTTTTCCACTGGTTTAGTCTTGCATTGGATTTAAAGGGTGGTATCTTTAAAATTTTAGTAGAAATTTTTCTTTCAAATGAATGGATTTTATTTTAATTAGCATTCGCATAAGAAGTTCGTTGTTATATTTGATTAAACTCTTAGATTTGAGAAAATTCTTAAGTATCTAGTCATTCATCAAAATCCATCCTCCATGGAAAACTTTAAGGCTTGTATCTTTCATGGAATTCTCTTAGGAACAGATTCCCCGAGAGTTAATTCCTTCAATTAAATCTATCAGTCCCGGATTTCCCTGAATTCTTAATGGCTAAAAATTCTAGAGGTTGAAACTTGAAATTGTTAAGCACTGAATCTTCATAAAGTTAGAAATATTTGATGCTATGTAGTTTTGACTAAGTTTCTAAATGTTTTGCTAAAATACACCTATGAAGGGATTCCTCGAGCCTTTGAACCTTCACAAAATTTGGTCAATGGTGGATTCCCCAAAGATGTCTTCATCACTAAAATCCATGAGAGGTGGATAAACCCAAGGTTTACTTAAGATGTAAGTTTAGTTTTAAGGATCTTGGTAATGGTTTTATGTTACATGTGCACTTTAATGATTCATTCAAATGATGCAATTAGGTTTTAATGGCCATTTTTTCTTAGCATCTTGGTAATTATAGTCTTTTCTTAACATATGCAGGGTGAATCTAGCCAAGGCATAGATTCTACAAAAAAATCATATGAGCCAGTCAAAGAGGGGCCTCTAACTAGAGTAGAAAAGATGAAATATGATTTCAAGGGTACAAGGCTAGAATAAGGATCATTTCAACATGGAGAAAGGTCATAGACAACAACATGGGTTATGTGGATTATGATGATTTCAAGGAAAGAATGTTTGGAGATGCGCAAAACCTTCTTGTTGGGGTTATTACTCACACAGGGTTGTTTAGTTTTATACTCCTGCTAGTGATAAAGACAAATTTGAGGTGAAACTATTTTATTAGAAGGTAGAAACTACCAATTTAGGCCCCTCCACAAAAGAACAAGAGGCATAAGACTTGCAAGAATCTGTATAGGTAATCCTCAAGAGATTGGATAATGAAACAAAGACTAAGGGAGGTAAAAAAATATTTCCAACATTTGGTTAAGCCCTTGCAAGCTCATTTTGGAGAGGGGACTTCATTTTATGAAGGATTACTATCAAAGGAGGCAATTTTTGAAATTGAAAAGATGAGAAAATCCATGTAAGTTACTCAAGGTTGGCTTGAGAATGTTAGTAAAAGATGGAATGAAATGATTGAGAAAATATTGCATACTTATGAGAAGCTTGAATCATCTCTTGTAGACATATCCCAATTCATAGTAGATTTATATAAGATAGATGATACTACTATTGTTGAATTGAAGAAAAATATTGAGATTCCCAAGGAGGAGTTGATCAAGAAGAATGTCTTCACATCAGAGGATATAGGTGATTCAATGGAATGGATGGAGGCATGGAATTACATGAAAGAACTTATGATGAAAGCTCTCAAGAAGATATGAAAGATCCAAAACAAAGTAAAGGAGATATTTGATAGTTGTGTTAAATTTCTAAAAATTGTCACTCAAAGAAAGAAATTTGGAAAGAAAAATCTAAATGTGGACCAATTACAGAGTCCCATGAGGCCTACTCCCTAATTGATAATGGGATAGCCATCAGAGATCAACTTGGGGATGTAGAAATTTATATCTCCAATTTAGATAAATACTAGGTATTATAGATTGAATGGGATAATTCTTTGATTAAATATGAGGAAGAGTTGAGAACACTTAAGTTGAGAATAAAGTTCATCCAAGTCCTAGATTTTGATGACATTGGTAATGTGCTTTCTAAAGTTAAAAAACATTCTAGAGATAAAGAAGATAAGAACAAGGAGGATGACCTCTCCTAGCTACCTCAAACAAAGTGCATACTGCATCAAGGATTGTTAGGGCTACAAGTTGGCTACATCTAGATTTCTATGCTAGTATCTTTTAATCTAATTGTAAAATTCCCTTTAGGTTGAATTTACAATATTTTATTATAGAATTAAATTAGGGTGATTAAAAAGTGTCAAGGCCAACCTATCTGGCCGACTTAATGTAATCCTAATTTAATATTTCTCCTAGGTCGACATGTCATGAGAAGTTATATATATTAAGACCTTTTCCTCATTTGAAAGGATGTTGATAGTTTCTAGTTGTTAATGTTTCTATGCTTGAGAATGATGAATTGTTGCAAGCTATTGGTGAAGTGAATACAAGTGAAGACATTGTCTTTTGGTTCTCTGCTTTGTGTTATTTCATATGTGCATGGTTCTTGTATTTCTCATCTATTATAAGTTATTTTGAGTAAGTTTTTTATGGTTAATCTTATAGCTAGTTGTAGTTCATTCATATTTATGATAAAGTGTTTGAAGTGTTGAGGAATCTTCAATCCATACTTTTAGTGATTTGTTGATTTTGGATAGTTGTGCAAAGTTAGATTGGTCCTACTCTATATTACATTCAAGTTCAATTGTGAATGTTTGATGTTTGAATATTTGCAATTTGAAAATATTTTGATTCCTTTGGAGATCGCATTGTCTTTGTGATACTATGGATTTGATCTTGGTTAAGCAAGGATTGTTTTTGGAAGATTGGTCCAACTTGAACACTCTATTGTTTGCACAATTGATCTTAGGTTTAGACTAGATATCTCTCTTAAAACATTATCCTCTTCTATTCTTTGAGATAATTGTTAGAGAAAGATTCACAAAGCATTGCCACTATTACTACACTTGATGAACTTTGAGCTTCTAGTATTTTATTTGTAGGATCCCTTGTGATTAGTAACATTTTCACATATTATCACTGAGTTGTTTGTTTCAGTGTCAAGACTTGACATTAGAGACCTTGGGGTTTTTTCTTGAGGCTTTCTAATATTTACTTTTCAAGAGAGATAGGATACTTGTATTATGTCTGAGTTGTTACAATGCTAAAAACACCATCAACAGATTGGAACTAGAAGGAGGGTTGATTCAAGAAAGCTAAAGCATTTTCTATTATCCATATCTCATCAATGATTCTAAAGGCAGACTAGATCTATAGTAGAAGGATATTTCCAAGAGTTAGGATCCCCTTCTAGATCAAAAAGGACTAAGAAAGGGAAGGTATCATCATCATCTTCACCTATCTGGAAATCCTATTCATCCAACTCTTCATCATCTGATTTTGAACCCACTCTCATTGAACTTACTCATATTCCCATTCAACAACCCCAAGTAGCCCCTAATCAACCATTACCACCTCCACCACCACTAATTCCTTTTTTGGCTAATAACCCTTCACCATTATTATTCAACAACTATAATGCTATGCCTATGAATCCTAAGCATTTTTTCTCTAAATTTTATTTAAATGACCCCAATAGAACTATTGAAGAGCATATCAAGATTTTTCAAACTTCTCTAAAGGATAGGCTGATCAATCACAAAGATGTGGCATGCATACACTTTCATTACTCATTGGGTGAAGAGGCATTGTATTGGTAAAATCACTTGCTAGCTGGTTCTATCACTAGTTGCAACCAACTGGAGAATTCCCTTATGCAAAAGTTTTGAATCCCTATTAGTCCTAATGATTTTTACCTACAATTGAAATTGATCAAAAGTTAAGTTAATGAGCCCATAGGTTCATTTAACAATAGGTTTCACCATGCCTACTCTAGATTACAACCACCATATGTTATGGATGATGCATCAACTAAGGAATTTTACTATAAGGATTTAGATAAACATAGTTCTACATTCATCAAGTGGAAGCATCAACCTCCTCCATTAATGATAGATGTATATGCAGAGGAAGTTAAGCCTAAGACATATTTGAGGCAACATTTATCAAGGCCTTTGTCATCAATGGGGTTATTTTCTCACCTAGGAAAAATACAAGGACTAAGCCAAGATTTGGAAAATCAAACTCCAATGTTGAAACCAGTCCCTCATATATCTTTGGTTCCACACCTAGGTGCTCCATTAAATCAAGCCCATCCACCTTCTCCTCATATGTAGAGCTTGGGTCAGCCAACATTCACTCAATAGCAATCCAACTTTCCAACTTACTTGTAGAATTTTGAAGTTCTGAATTCTTTAGAGAACTTAGGCTCAAGTCCTATCTACTTGCAAAATTTTGTGCATTTTGTACCATCACAAGGAAATGTGGATAAAGAGAGGCTAGATGATTTAATAGATAAATTATAGAAGTTTTCCATAGAGATCACTTACCTAAGGAAGCATAATAGTTAATTGTAGGTAGCACAGAGGGGAATACAATCCAATTTCAACTAAGATACTAGATATTTTCCATAGATTCAAGGGAAAGGATTTGAGAGGGGCCACTCATCAGGATATAATGTTGATAGAAGGTAGCCTTAAAGAAAAATTAGGGCATGGAACACCAAACCAAACAATGGAGGAGTTCCAACTCAATTGGATGAGCCTGTTAATCAAGAAAATTCAACAAGTACAGTCCTCTTGCTTGAAGCTACGTTAGCTAGATATTGTAGGCTCCATTAAATGACACAACATTCTGAATTCAACTATCTCAAATTCCAGATAGCAGCTGCTCTATTGTAGATGGATGTCTAGAAAGTTATTGGTAATGACACATATGGATAAGAAATTGTTCCATCAGATCCTTATGATTCAATATTATTGTTATTGAATCATGCTCCCTTCCCATGGGGCGAAGAGAATGGACTTGAAGAAGAATTAAATAAAAAAAAGTGACAAGTCTAAATAGGTATGTAATGAGGAATCAGTAACCCAATTGTTTGGAGATAAGGATACTATTGATAATGGTCCTTTAGATGGAAAATAAGGTAGGGTAGATGATCTTCAAAATTTTCATCAATGGACAAGACCATATGTTTTGAGGAATAAACATGTTGGAGGTCCATTTACAACTTCTACTCATAATTTTAGCATGCCTCCTAATCCAAATGCAAGTAATAATCCTTCTTATCTAAAAGTGTGAACACAATACATTCCAAACAAATGGCCTTCTCATTCTTCTAAGGGAGTAAATATTGATGCTGCTAAGGAAAAGAAAGTGGAACAACCTAGGAGTGCTCAGAATGACATGAATGTGACCCAAATGGGTGAATATGTGGCCGAAGAACTCAAGAAAGTAAAGGTTATCCTCTCAATGTTTTATTTGTTAAGAGTTCCAACCATTAGAAGTGTTGTATTTGGTTCATTAAATGAGAATATGACCCCAAAATCTTCACAAGATGCTATAGTGAAGAGAGTTGGTTTCACCAAACCATTGGTCTAGGAAATAGCTTGGAAAACAAAAAGTTCATAGCCAACTAGGGATAAAGTTAATAAAGCAACCAAAGATCAAGTTCTAGTCATGGCCAAGGATAAGAGTAAAGAGAAGGATAAGACTTAGGTAGCTCAAGTTTATTCCCCATTAAGTCTTTTAAAAGGAAAACCTAAGACTCCCCCATTCTTGATCTTTGTTTGTATATTTGGTAAGAATCTACATAATTTCTTGCTAGATTCTAGTACATCCACCAACATTATGCTCATTTCAACCTTTCAAGAATTGGGAATTACTCCTACTCCTTATCAATGTAAGTTCACTCAATTAGACAAAATTGAAGTGTAGTAGGTGAATTGAATATGATTCCAATGCAGATTGCATCTGATTCACGAGCGCAATAGATCATCAATATTTAGGTAGCTGACATACTTGATGCTTATGGGATGTTTTTAGGAAGGGTTTTTACCAGGTCATTGAATGGATGTACTTGCATGGATCATTCTCATATGTGGATCCCTTGGAAGGGCATTCCTAATCAAATTAGGATTGAACAAGAATCGAGGCTAAAATATATTATTACTGAGTACCAAAATATGTCAAATGAAGTATTGGTTTTTGAGGAAAGTTTAGGAAATTAAATCCTCGTAGCAACTATTGGAGAAACAAAAACAAAAGAGATCTTGATGATGCAAGATGCACCAAGAGATATGACTCAGTTCTCTAGTAGTACAGAAGCAATTGTTGAGTTAGATGAAGATACTTAACAAGGTGATGGTAACCTTGGTTTGTTGGATAAATTTGAAGAGTTTATGCAAAAGTGTATAGAGGAGCAGATTAATATGGAAAATAAATGAATATCTAGGAATTGTTACTGCCTAATTGGGGTAGGGTCCACAACACATCATATCCTGAGCTAGAGTGTTGTCTCTATCAAAAATCTGTAGAGTAGGTTAAGAGATGCATTAATCCTCCTCTGATAGTGAGGATTGACATTTAGGAAATTTAGAAGGATTCAAAGGGTAAATAGTCGATCGTACAAGAATGTCCTTCATCAAGTAAGAGTAAAGATACAATGGATTCAAAAGGTATGTCTTCTGCTAAATTCTGGAATTTACGATTTGATGGCTCCAAGTCCAAACAAGGAGCTGGTGTTGGATTCAAATTAATAAAAAAAAATAGATAAAACCTTTTTTGCTGCACATAGACTATAATTTTAATGCACCAATAACATTGCTAAATATGAGGCATTGATTCGTGGATCACTCATGGCCCTAAGAAAGAAGGTCAAATCTTTGCAAGTTTTTGAAGATTTTGAATTGGTGGTTAATCAAGTTAGGCGACAATACTCATGTCATCATAGGAGGATGACTAATTACAGGAATATAGTATGTGATCTAATACAAATATTTGATACATTTAATATCCAATTAATACCCCGAAGCAAGAATCATACGATTGATGCTCTGGTGTAGGCAATTAGCACCCTTGAGCCACTATCAATATCAGGATTGAAAATTTTTATGGTTGAGCTTAGCCCAGTCCTATTGGTCCCAAATAATGTCACAAAATTCTAGGTATTTGAAGATTTCAAGAATATTTTAGATTTTATTACTAGCTTTGATGTATTTTCCTCCTATATAATCTATGAAATAGAACCTCAAGAGGTAGAGCTAGACATGGAAGGGGTAATCAACCTAAAAAAAATACAAGTTCTAGAGGCATGGTAGAGCAGGAAAGGGTCTTTGATTTGGAAAAAAAAAGGGATTAGGATCAAGAAGAAAAGAAGGATTTAATAGCTAGTCAATGTGATACATATAATATGGGCACTCTAGATAGTGTGAAGAATATGTTCATTGGAAAGGTGTGTACTCCTGAAGAGAAACCGGGTATAATTGATGCATTACATTTCTATTAGGATGTCATAGCTTGGATTTATGAGGATCTTAAAACCTATGAAACTTCAATTATTACACATACAATTCCTTTAAAGCTAGATGAAAAGCCTTTTAGGTAGAGATAGAAGTCAATCAATGCTTTGTTAGACACTATTATCTCGAAAGAAATATAGAAACTTTTATTTATCCACATCATAATTCCTATTAGACACTCAATGTGGGTGGAAAACTTGGTGCCTATTCATAAGAAAAATGGTGAGATAAGGCTATGTGTTGACTTGTGAAATTTAAATCAGGCTTCATAGAAGAACAACTACTCGATACCTTCATTGGAAGAGGTCTTATAGATTGTGAATGGGTCACAAATGATGTCCTTCCTGGATGGTTACTCAGAATACAATCAAGTTATGGTACAATATAAGGATAGGCATAAGACTACTTTCACAACCAAATGGGGTACATTTGCATACAAAATAATGTCATTTGGATTAATCAATACAGGAACCACTTTCTAGAGAGCTATGGAAATTGCATTCAAGGATATAATTGTTAAGTGCATTATTATCCATATGGATCACTTGACTATTTTCTCTAAGAATATGGTAGATCATATTTTAGATCTATGCAAGGTATTCCAAAGATGCAAGGAATTTGGTATCTCCCTCAATCCCAAGAAATGTATATTCAGGGTGACAGAAGGAAATCTCTAAGCATGGTATCTCTACTGATCCTGAGTGGAGTCAAGCTATTTTGAATATTCAACCCTCAACTAGCAGGAAGGAGATGAAGTCTTACTTTGGGAAGATTAATTTTGTCTATAAATTGATCACTAATTTCACAGAAATAGTCAAGCCACTAAATGCAATTCTAAAAAAGGATGATAAGGTAGAGTGAAGTGTCGAAGCAAAGTAGGAATTTGATGAAATAAAGAAGGACATAGTTGTTACTCCTATGCTAGTAAGTCCAAACTATATGAATCCATTTTATATATATTCATTTGCATTAGAACATTCTTATGCAAGTATGTTGAAATGAAGGTCAAGGGCGCTGTCATAATAGTGGTTTACAATTCCTGAGAGGAACAAATTTTAGCTAAAATCACATATTTTTAGAAAATATAATGATTTAAGCCTTAAAAAGTTCCATTTTAAGGATTCCAATTGAAGAGGGTTTGACCAAATCACCTTAGATCAAACCCCCTTGGATAGAACCTGCTAGTTTTAAACCATACCTATAAATGTGTCTCCTTTACACCTATCAAAATGCTGATAAAAAATCACTTTTGATTTAGCTTTGGGGATCAAATGAATTCATTTAAAATTTATTTCAAATGATTATGGTATTCCTAGAACAAGCTATCCAATGAATATAATTTTAATATGTTTTGGTTTTGTGATGTATTTGTTTTTTAAGTTTTATTAAACATAGGTTTTTCATCTAAAATGAATTTCTTTGTTCTTCACATGTGGAAAAATAGAAGATTATCAAAAAAAAAAATTGAAAAATATGAGTGCACTAGATATTGAAGTCCTTGATCCAACAAAAAATAAATTAAATTTTGACATATACAAAAAAAGTTATGTGTTATATGGTCATGCTATGTCTGAATTGTAATTCATTTGACTTTGAAACTTGATTAAGGAAAAAATAATCCAATAAAAAACTATCTAACCAAGTGGAAGCATTAGATATCAGAGTTACAAATCTAAATTTGAAAGAATTAGAATTTTATCCTTCATGGAAAAAAGGTTGTGTTATATCAAAGGCCACTTTTTAAAATGTTGTTTTCTCAAAAAATCAATTTTCGTGGGAGATATAAAAAGAAGTGAAATTTGATTCCAAAAATTTTGAAAAAATATTTTAGAATCTACAGAAAAAATTTGATGAGACTCTAGTTTTCATCATCTTCAAATTCCTCACAGTTTAGCCGCTATAGGTGCCCGAATGTGAAGATTTAGTTAAAAATAATAATTTCAGTGTCCAGTTTGGCCAAAAATTGTAAACCACTATTATGGGATCACCCTCAGATGAAGGGAATGAGCATCTGATACCATTCATGAGTGCCCCTCTTAAGGATGTTGAATTGACATACCAAAACATTGAAAAATATGCTTATGCACTATTTTGCAGAGTGAATAAATCTAGAAATTACTTTTAAGCAATAGGTCATGGATCTAGTATGGCCACTACAACTTGAATCATGCATGTTGGATACTATTGGAAAAATATATTTAAATATTCATATAATTATGTGAGTGCCTGTCATATTTGTCAAACTTTCACCACTAGGGAAAGGAATTTTGCTTTTCCATTAAAACCAATGATTGAGGTAAGACCATTTGCATAGGCAGGGCTGGACTTCATTGGTCCTATCAACCCACCACCTTCAACCAAACAAATGTATGTTTTAACTAATACTAATTACTTTACTAGGTGGACTGAAGCAATTCCTTGCAAGCAATGTACAATAGAGGTAGTGTTAAATTTCCTTGAAGCTTGGATTATTAATCATTTTGGCTACCCCTTTGTTGTTGTGTTTGATAATGGTCCTACCTTTGCATCATTAAAATTATCTTGGTGGGAATCTAATCATGCGATCATTATTATGTTTGCATCTAACTATTATCCCCAGGGAAATGATTTAGCATAATCCACCAACAAGATCCTACTTAATGTCATTCATAAGTTAATTGATAAAAATCTCAAAGAATGGTACACTTATTTAAGATTTTCTATATGGGTCAATCGTATAAGATAGAAAACTTAACTGGGAACATTTTCCTACCATATGGTTTATGTATTTGATCGTATGTTTTCCATTCAATCACTCTCCAATTTATCAATGAGTATTATGAGGAAGCATAGCATTTAGAGGCCCTCCTAGATGAACTATTACAATTGGAAGAAAAAAGAGATGAAGTGTTAAAAAAATTTGTCAAGCATAAAGGTATTATCAAGAGATGGTTTGATCATAAAGCCAAATTCAAAGCCTTTAGGATTTCTAATTTAGTTATGTATTGGGACAAAGCACATGAAAAGAAAGGGGAGCATGGTAAATTCAGCAAGCTATGGCTTGGCCCCTTTTAGATTTTTGAAATCTTAGGAGATAATGCTTTTTGTATTAAAACCCTCACCCGAGAGGATGTCCCATTGCTCATAAAATGGAAATATTTAAAGCATAACTTCCTTGACCTATCTATTTTAGCTGACCCTTGCAAATAGTTAGCTTAGGTGTTTAATTTCTTTTGGTTTGGTTTGGTTTGGTTTTTATTTTTTTTTGGTTAATTTAGGTTTCTTTGCTTTTCGTTTCATTTTGGGGTCATCCTAGGCTTTTGGAGGGGGAATGTATCACTTGCACAATAATAATTTATTTGGGAATTTTCTAAGTATTTCTTTTACAAACTCTAATATTTTTTTTATAAGTAATGGTTGAATTATTCCATTTAGTGTCACATGTGCTAAATGTATAAAGTGGACAATCCATTGGATTAAGCTATTTCCTAAATGTTCTCAAATCTTATATTTTACACACATCTTAAGAATCCTAAGGTTTTGTGGGTTCCTGTAAGGTCTTGTTAAGTGAAAAATCTTATATTTCTACTTCAGTGCCACTATGATTTTTGGCCGAGTGTGAGCTTCATTGCTTATAGGTTGCAATGAAAACAAGTAAAAAAAATCAAAAGTGGAAAAGAAAAAGAAAATATTGAAGATAAAAAGTGAATTCAACTTATCAAGAGGATCTAAATAACTCTATTGGGGCTATAGACACCTAGCTAGTACTAGAGTTATGCTTAGGAGAATCACAACAATAACCTCATCGAGGCTATGGACACCTGACTAGCAATGAGGATCTATCTAGGTTGATTTTGAAATTAGGATCATTCATGTAGCTTAACTTGACTAAACTTGGTTTTTGTAGTAGCTTGGGGAGAGAAATTAATACATCTACACACACATGGATTTCCAGCACAAGAAGGGCTAACTTCTTCATTGGTTTTGAGCCTTTAGTTTATTGGTTGACCTTATGTGAGGATTGAAACCAAAGATTCTAGGTTCTTGATTCTATTTTTTCATTGAAATGCTCTGAAGCATTTTCCTAGCGAATTCACCATTTTTTGTGCAATTTTCACACACACACCCAACTTGAGGCAAGGACCCTTTTTTCTTTGCTTCACTTTCCTAGTTTTTTCTTTAGGTTTTACCTTTTCCCCTAAGGGATAGGTGGCTCATTTTAATTTAATTCACTTTGTTGAGTTTTAAGGTTTTATCTACATTTTAGGTATTCTTCTTTGCAACATCTCAATCTTGGATGATGCTTTGAGTATGAGGGTCTCATGAAAATTTTCCTAAGGTAGCAAATTGTGCAAGTTTAGAGGAGTTTCCCATAAATTTTTCCTAGGTAGATTTTCCTAAAGAAGTGGATTGGTCAAGTAAATCCATCCTAGCTAGATTTTCTCGAAGGATTTGAGCTTCGTGGAATCCACTTCTTGGTGGATTCCCTGGGTTTTTTAGCATTTGTGATAATCCTTGGGTGATGGATTTTCTAAATCTATCAGGGCCTCGAATCCCCAAACTTTTGAGTAGTCTTGTCATTACATTTATCACTTTTTCATTCACTATTCTTTCTCTTTAATGCTTTTTTCAGGTCCGATTTATATGCTATGTGTTGGATGTTGTGGTTTTGTTAATGATATGTGCTTTTCATTAATGTCAACACTATCAGCATAAATGTATTTGAAGTTGTATATGTCGAGGATATTGAGAAAATTGTAATAAATGAGTTCTAGGTTATCAGTGGTGAAGTGAAGTTCAGTATGGTGGTTATTTTTGTACATTATTGATAAGAGGTTGTGGAATAAAGGGTTTGTTTCTAGTGTATCTAGTTTATCCACATCTATTTTTAGAGATCGACGTGAAGATTTGTTTGAGTTATGAAGATTTTCATTCAAATAGTTTTTTTTTCTTCAGTTGGTGTTCCTGATTGAAGATGATGCTATTTCAGTTAGTTTAGTTGTTGTGGATGCTTATCTTGTGATTTGTGATGCTTTTGGATGTTTCTATATCATGCCATATCTTTGTTGCATGCTCGCATTGATTGTTGTGATTGTGCTTGCCAATTTTCTCTTGTGTGTTCTTGTTTTTCTTGTTCTTGCTCAACATAGTGTTTGTAGCATGTTGTGGATCTTCAAGGAGAAATTAATTGAAGTTTCTTCATGCTGGAGATGTTGATTTTGTTGGAAATATGTACCTAAATCATCATAGGCTATAACCTCTATTAGAGCCAAGTTGGTGTGATATTGTTAATGTCTAGCCAACTAGCAGCTTTGACACATTGTGATTTGTACAGGTTGTTGTGACCTTGCTTCTATCTCACCGAAGGATCCTATTGTTGTGACAAGAAGCATTCAGACTGACCTCTCACCACCCGTGGAGATCTCTGGCTGATAGGTCATTCTATCGTATATCAGAGAGACTTGGCTGAAAGGTTTAAGGTTTTGGTATGAGGTCTTACCGATATGAATGTCTCGCCAATAGCATTCACTTGGTGTCTTCCAGGTAACTCAGAGGTTTCGTTATAAAATCCTTGCGATAGTTGCTTTGTCTCACCAATAGTATACATTGGTATAACATGAGATGGCTCAGTAAGAAGTCTTACTGATATGGATGTCTTGCCGACAGTGTTTAATATGAAGTCTTCAAGGAAAGTCTTGGAGTTCGGTATATCAATCAGGAATGTCTCACCAATGGTGTACACTCGAGGTAGCAAAAAAGATCTCATTGTGAGGTATTAACAATGGAAAGAAGTCTTTCCAACTGTTTGGTATGACTTGAGGCTTTAGAGTAACATAAAGAACTCGATAAGATGTCTCGGTGAAAGATGATTGTCTTTCCGATGTGAATACTCATGTCTATGTGAATTATGGACCTCAGTATGAAGTCCTGGTGAAAGCGATGAGTCTTGTTGACTAGTGAATGCTTCAGAACAAAATGAAGACTCGGAGGGAGGTCTTGGCGAGAGAAAAATGTTTTTCTAACGGTATGACATTTCGATATGACTTTGAATATTGATATGTGGTCTCATCGAAGAGCGATAGTCTTGCCAAAAGGAAAACTAAGTTGATGCAACTTGTGAGCTCAGTAAAACGTCTTGCAGATAGGATGAACTCTTGGCAATATTGAATGTTGATTGTGTTGGCATTGGGGAGACATGGTCAGTGTCTCATCAATATGCCAACATAGCTTGATTTCCTTTTGACCATTTGGCCATCCTATTAGGAGTCTTGTGGACCAATCAAAGAAGCTGAATGGGAACCATTGGAAGATAGTCCATTGAGGCAGTTATGTGAGGAAGTTTGACAGACAAGGAACGACATGAATATAGTTTGAAGTTGCAGATGCTCGATGGTTTGGTTGGTTCAAAGAATAGTTATGTGAACAGTTCGAATTGTATTAGAGTGATTTCTATTATGTAAAGATTATAACTTGAAGGTTCCTGTACAAGATTGATCATTGTGAAAGCTGCTGAAATATGACATTAGAAAGATAAATTTGATATTTGTGTGTAATCTCAATTACTGTAATACAAAGTGATTTCTCTTGGTGTGGTGGGTTTTTCTCCTGTAAGGGTTTTCTCACATATATTTGGTGTCCATATGTGTGTGTCAAATACTATTTTTCTGTTATCTCTTTCATGTGCATCTTAATTGGACTGTAATTGTAATTTTAAAAGGTATCTCTGCATTCTTCCCTGAGGTTTTGACATTAGGAGAGTTGTTTCCGCATCTAATTTTCTTTACAAGTGGTATCAGAGCCTAGCCAGTTGTGTTATCCTTGTGGGTATGGTGAGTTTTTTGTGTCAATTTCCATTCAATGGGAGTCTTGTAGAAGTTTTTCAATTTCTAATTACAGATAGAGATGGAAAGCATGTCAGGAAAGATTGAAATAGAGAAGTTCAATGGCAGCAATTTTGAGTTGTGGATACTCAAAATGGAGGATCTCTTAGTGGATCATGATTTGTGGCTTGTTGTGTCTGGAACTAAACCTACAGGCATGAAGCAAGAAGATTGGGACCTTGCAGATAGAAAGTCTAAGGGGTTGATAAGGCTCTATTTGGAAGACTCTGTTCTTCTCAATGTGCATGAAGAGAAGACTTTATCTTCCTTGTGGAAGAGATTGGCATCTATTTATTAGGGGAAGTCATTGGTGAATAAATTTTTTCTAAGGAAGAAGTTATACACTTTGAGAATGCAGGAAGGAGGTTTTGTAGCTGATCATTTGAACGCATTCAATATGCTAATTGCACAGTTAACATATGTTGGTGTGAAGATTGATGAAGAGGATCGTTGTATGATGATATTGTGTTCTTTGCCAGATTCATGGGATCACCTTGTGATGGCTATTGGGAGTACAACATCTAGTTTCAAGATGGAAGATGTTGTTGCTTCTTTATTATTAGAAGAAATGAGAAGGAAATCTTCTGAGATGGCGAAGGAGGCCCTTGCTACTAGAGGAACGTCAAAAGTGAAAGGCAAGAAGAAGGACAAGAATTCCAAATCAAAATAAGAGGGGAGATCAAAGTTTGCTGGCAAGAAGTCCAAGGTGAAGTGTTGGAACTATGGACAACCTAGTCATGTCCAAAAGGATTGTAAAGAGGTGAAGAAGAAGAAGAAGAAGTATTCTTTCAACAATGATTCTTCTCATAGTGATGGAGATGCCTTCATTGCAGCCTTGGCTACACAGGCATCAGATGATGTCTAGCTGATTGATTCTGGAGCATCTTTCCACATGACATCTCATAGAGACTGGTTCACGAAGTATGAAGAATATGATGGTGGAAAGGTGTACTTGACAAGTGATTCAACTTTAGATATTGTTGGCCGTGTAAGAGTCAGAATCTAATTCCCCAATGGAAGAGTGAAGGGAATCAATAATGTAATGCATATACCAGGTTTGGCTCAAAACTTACTTTCTATAAGTATGCTAAATGATATTGGAGTACAAGTCACATTCTCTGGAAATGACTGCAAGATGACTTGAGGCTCAATGGTGCTAGCAAGTGGTGCTTGTATTGGTACCTTGTACAAGCTGGATGCACATGTTGTTCAATGTAACAATGTCTCTATAAAGTCACAGAAGGCTACTCATGGAGGAAAAGAGGGAAATGTTCCTCATTGTGTAAACTCTATGGAAGTTAAACTTCTAGTAGAAAAGACTATGATCTGGCATCATAGGCTAGGCCACATAGGAGAAAAAGGTTTAAAAACCTTGAAAAAAAAAAACCTAGTTGAGGGGCTTGAAGATTGTAACCTTGAATTTGAATTATGTGAACACTGTATATATGGAAAGAAGCACCATGTTTCTTTTTATTCCATTCCTCATAAATCTTATGGTTTGCTAGATTATATTCATTCTAATGTATTTGGTCTAGTGAATGTTCCTTCTTTGTCATTTGTTTAATTTCTAAAAAGTAAATCAGAAGTATTCAGTCAATTTAAGGAATTTAAGAACCTTGTAGAAAATCAGACTAGAAGAAAAATTAAATGCTTAAGGAATGATAATGGTGGTGAATTTTGTTCTAATGATTTTGAGAGGTATTGTAAAGACCATGGGATTAAAAGACATAAGACTACACCTTATACTCCACAGAAAAATGGAGTTGCAGAAAGGTTCAATAGGACAGTGATGGAAAGAACACAAAGTATGCTAAGTAGTGCTGGCTTGGAGAAGTTCTAGGTTGAGGTTGTTGCTACTGCATGTTACTTAATTAATCATTCTCCAAATTTTTCTCTTGTTGAGAAAAAACCTTTGGAAGCGTGGTTTGGTAAGAAGCCCTCTTTAAGACATATTCGTGTTTTTGGCTGAGGCATATGCACATGTGCCGTATGAGAAAATATCTAAATTGGAGAACAAGGCTGTCAAGTGTATTTTTATTGGTTATAGTTCTAGCATAAAAGGATACAAGCTTTGGAATCCTGATATAGAGAAGGTTGTATATAGTAGAAGTGTAATCTTTCATGAGCTAAGGCCTTCTACCTTGGATCTGCAGTCAGAGACAAAGTCAAAAAACAATAAGGATGTAGTTGGAATTCCTCCTACACTAGATAAAGAGGAATTGAAAATTCAAAATGTACCTAAAATTGATGAGAGCTCAAGCAGTTCTGAAAGTTTTGAAGAAGAAGAAGAACCTTAGCCTTAGCAAGTGAGGAGGTCAACCTGTGAAAGAAAACAACCTGATAGGTATGGGTTCTCTCTAATAGATTCTACTTGTGCCTATGCTTTAATTTCTAGCACTGATGAGCCAAGGACTGTAAAGGAGGCATTTAAAATGTCTGATTCAAACTCTTGGTTGGAAGCCATGAATGAAGAAATGGCATCATTAGAAAATAATGAAACTTGGAGTTTGGTGCCCTTGCCTAAAGGTATAAAAGTTGTTGGCTATAAATGGGTTTTTAAAAAGAAGATTGGTCTAGATGGTAGTGTGGAAAAATATAAGGCGAGGTTGGCTGCAAATGGTTATTCCCCGGTAGAGGGAATTGATTATAGGGAAATTTTTTCTCCTATAGCTAAGCTGACATCTATCAGATTTTATTTGTCACTTGCAACAACGTATGAATTAGAGGTCAAATAGATGGATGTGAAGACAACATTTCTTCATGGTGATCTTGAAGAAGAAATCTATATGTCCCAGCCTGAGCACTTTGTTGAAAAAGGTAAAGAGAAACTGGTTTGCAAGTTAAAAAAGTCTCTATATGGGTTAAAGCAATCACCTAGAATGTGGTACCAAAAATTTGATACTTTTGTATTGCCTTTGGGATTTGTGAGATCAAAATCTGATCATTGTGTTTATTACAAAGTTGAAAGTGATCAAGTTCTTATTATTGCTCTCTATGTTGATGATATGATGTTCATAGGCAATAGTAAGCTAATGATTTCTGATCTTAAGTCTCAATTTTTTGCTAAGTTTGAAATGAAAGATCTTGGTGCAGCAAGGTATATTCTGGGGATGGAGATAACTAGGGTCAAGAATAGTAAAAAAATTTGGCTCAGTTAGAGTAAGTATATCAAGACTGTTCTAGAGAGATTTTAAATGAATGATTGCAAGCAGCTAGTTGTTCCAGTCTTGCAGGGAACAAAGCTATTTGTTGAAGACTATCCAAAATATCCTACTAAGATGGAGGACATGACCAATGTACCCTATGCTAGTGCAGTTGGCAATCTTATGTATGCAATGGTTTGTATAAGGCGAGACATTGCCCAAGTAGTGGGAGTTCTTAGTCGGTTTATGGCTAATCTTGGAAGGACACATTGGGATGCTGTAAAGAGAGTTTTTCAGATATTTGAAGGGCACTTTAGATTTTTCTTTGTGTTACCATGGGAACTTGGTTGAATCACAGAGGACTCTCAGTATTCGAGGCTATGTGGATTCTGATTGGGTAGGGGACATTGACAACAAGAGGTCCACCAGTGGATACATTTTCATGTTGAATGGTGGTGCAGTGAGTTGGATGAGTAAGTAGTAGGTTGTAGTCACTTTGTCCACTATAGAGGCTGAATACATGGCAACTACACATGCTTGTAAAGAAGAAGTCTGGTTAAAATGTTTGTGTTCTAACATTGGTTTTGATGCAGGGAAAATAACTATTTTTTGTGACAGTCAGAGTGCAATTTGTTTGGCAAAGAATCCTACTTTCCATGCCAAGATGAAACCTATTGATGTACAGTACCACTTTGAACAAGATATGGTGGAGGATGGAAAGGTCAGTTTGGAAAAATTTGATACTCTGGAGAATGTTACAGATGCATTGACAAAGCCAATGAGCATAGACAAGTTTAGGTGGTGTGCCAGTTCAATGGGCCTTAGTGCCCATGATTTTTAGTAAGTTTTGTTGTGCTCTCGAGGTGCCTATGTGATCTTCATCAAGTGGGAGATTGTTGGAAATATGTGCCTAAATAATCACAGGCTATAACCTCTATTAGAGCCAAGTCGGTGTGATATTGTTAATGTCTAGCCAACTAGCAACTTTGACACATTGTGATTTGTACAGGTCATTGTGACCTAGGTTTTGTCTCACTGAAGGAGCCTATCATTGTGACAAGAAGCATTCAGAGTGACCTCTCATCGCCCATGGAAATCTTTGGCTGATAGGCCATTCTATCATATATCAAAGAGACTTGGTTGAAAGGTTTAAGGTTTCAGTATGAGGTCTTACTGATATGAATGTCTCGCTGATAGCATTCACTTGGTGTCTTCAGGGTAACTCGAAGGTTTTGTTATAAACTCCTGGCGATAGTTGCTTTGTCTCACCGATAGTATACATCAGTATAACATGAGATGGCTCAGTAAGAAGTCTTACTGATATGGATGTCTTGCCGACAGTGTTTAATATGAAGTCTTCGGGGAAAGTCTTGGAGTTTGGTATGACTTATATCAATAAGGAAAGTCTCACTAACGGTATACACTCAGGATAGCACAAAAGATCTCGGTGTGAGGTCTTAACAATGAAAATAATTCTTGTTGACTGTTCAGTATGACTTGAGGCTTCAAAGTAACATAAAGAACTTCATAAGATGTCTCGGCGAAAGACGATTTTCTTGCCGATGTGAATACTCATGTTTATGTGACTTGTGGACCTCAGTATGAAGTCCTAGAAAAAGTGACGAGTCTCGCCGACTGGTGAATGCTTCAGAACAACATGAAGACTTTGTGGGAGTTCTTGGCAAGAGCAAAATGTTTTGCTAATGGTATGACATTTCGATGTGACTTTGAATATCAATATGTGGTCTCATCGAAGAGCGATAGTCTTACTAAAAGGAAAACTGAAGTCGATGCAACTTGTGAGCTCAGTAAAAAATCTTGTCGATAGGATGAACTCTTGGTGATATCAAATGCTGACTGTGTTGGCATTGGGGAGACACGGTCAGTGTCTCACTGATATTCCAACATAGCTTGATTGCCTTTTGACCATTTGACCATCCTATGTGGAGTCTCGTGGACCAATCAAAGAAACTAAATGGAAACCATTGGAAGACAGTCCATTGAGGTAGTTCTGTGAGGAAGTTCAACAGATAGGGAATGACATGAATATAGTTTGAAGTTGCAGATGCTTGATGGTTCAGTTGGTTCGAAAAACAGTTGTGTGAAAATTTTGAATTGTATCAGAATGATTTCTATTTTGTAAATATTGTAACTTGAAGGTTCTTATACAAAATTGATCATTGTGAAAGCTGCTAAAATATGACATCAGAAAGATAAGTCTGATATTTGTATGTAATCTCCATTACTTTAATACAAAGTGATTTCTCTTATTGTGGTGGGTTTTTCTCCTATAAGGGTTTTCCCACGTATATCTGCTGTCCATATGTGTGTGTCAAATACTTTGTTTCTGTTATCTCTTTCATGTGCATCTTAATTGGACTGTAATTGTAATTTTAAAAGGTATCTTTGCATTCTTCGCTGGGGTTTTGACATTAGGAGAGTTGTTTCTGCATCTAATTTTATTTACAGATTTGGGACCTCACTAAGTTGTGGCCAACTTTGGTTGATTTGCATTGATAATCTTTAGTGTTTTGGGCCAATAATTTATATTCATTTTATTATTTCTTTATGGCCGACTTGTAGCAATGAAATTTCATGTTGCAGATATATAAGAGTGATTGTTTATTCAAATTGAAGTGTGAAAATGTTGTTCTTCTATGTTTGTTTATGAATAATGTTCTAAATCATTTGAAGGTAGAGAAAAGTGTGAAGAATTGTGAAGAAGTGTGAAGAAGAGTGAAGAAGAGTGAAGAAGTGTTCATGTGCTTAATTGGAACTATAATCAGGCATTAGCAGATGCTATTTTCTTAGTTCAAAATCTAGATGGATTTAATCTGAATCTCTTTGTAAGACATTGTTTCTTCCTTTGTAATTGAGTAGTGAGCTTTAGGCAGTTTTCTTGAATGTATGTGCATTCCCCATATTTCATTTTCACTATACTTTTAACAAGGTATAATCTTGTGGACTGACCTCCACCATGGTTTCTCCCCCAACAGGGTTTCCACATAAAAAATATTGGTGTTATGTGTGTTTCTGATGTGTTGATGATTTATATTTTCAAGTTAAATAATCATATCATAGAATTAGGTTAATAAGTTGAATACGTTTTGAATTTTTGTGACAACTAATTCACCCCCTCTTAGTTTTCTACCCTTACATAATGCCAACAATTGGTATTAGAGTAGGTTCCTTGGAAGAATGTTAATAGCTTAAGGTCATCTAGGATGGCAAGTTACAAGAAGGATAGTTTGAGATTTGATGGAAAAAATTATTCTTTGTGGAAAACTCGATTGGAGTGCCATCTGAGATGCATTGGTGAACCCTACTAGAGCATTACAAGTAATATGCATATTATTCCACAAAATGATCCTACTACTTCTGTTGAGATCAAAGATTCTAAGTATAATATATGGGCTATGGAAGCTTTGTTGAGTACTTTGATTGAGTATCAGATGACAAATGTTAAATGGATTTGAAGATTGCTTATGAGATTTGGAAAAATTTGGAAACCTTGTATGAAGATGATGCTAATGTGAAGATTGCTAAGTTGTAGAGTTTGAAAGGGAAATACGAAAGGTTGAGAATGGGTGATGATGATAACATTAATACTTTGATGCAAAGAGTGAATGAACTTGTGTGTGGTATTAGATGTGCTAGTGGAAAGATAGATGAATATGAGATTGTTGCTAAAGTGCTTAGATCCCTGCTTGATTCTTACAAATTCAAAGCTAGTGCTATTGAAGAGCTCCAAATTGTAAAAAACATAACCACAGATACATTGGTTGGTAAGCTCACTAATTTTGAGTTGAGAAAATTTGGTGATGCCCTTCCTAAGGTTGAATCTACATTTAAGGCTACTACTTCAAGAAGAGATAGACATAGATATGATCCGGGTAAGAGTTCATCTAGAAAGAAATTCAAGTAGAAGGATGAATTAGACAGATTGAATAAGAAGACATAGAGCTAAAAGAGAAGCAAGCACTTATTGTCAAAAGAGTACCTAGAGGAAAAGGTAATATGAAGTAAAATTACCTCTTAAACTCTTTTCTTGCAATAAGATAAGTCATTTTGCATCAAGGTTTCTGGAAAGAGCTAATACACCAAAACATAACAAGCCTATATATTTAGAAGAAGTGTTACTATGTTGCTAATGAAGACATGACAGATGATGAATCTAATAAAGGAAATAGAAGTGATGATGAATGGGGGTATGTGCAAGATAATGATGGGCCAAAAAGTGGCAATATGATGGGTATGTGGCTGATGACTATTTTTTTACCCAAAATTGATGAAACGAAAAGGGTTTTTAAAGGAGATTCTCAGCTATCCACCGATATAAATTATTCTTTGCTTTGAATTTAATAAGTAATTATTATTCATTTTCTATTCAAATTATGACTAAAGTCCTAATTGATAGGTTGATTGAACAACATCTATAGCTTTCAAATGGTATCACATTTTTTGAATCCAAAACATGCATCACATTCTATGTTTTGTATACTATAGGATTTAAAAAAGAAAAATTGCATTTATGAAGTTTTGACCAAGTTAAGGTGGTCAGACATACAAGTTTTTATATTTTTTGAAAAGTTGTAATAAAAAATTCATAATTAATTATTTACTTTGAAAAAATTACAAAAAATATGTATCACATCGGGCATGAGTCGTCTACTTATATCTAAAATCTTATAAAAAATATATCATTAAATTATTGTGGTTAGGGTGGTAAGACAGACACCTACTTATTTTTTCCCCGAAATTTAAGTACCACTACATTGAAATTTCAAATTTTCACCAAATAGATTTTTTTCTTTTTAAACAAACCTAGTAGTTTAGAAACTAAATTCAATTTTCTATATATTATACTCTTACATATTTTTGAAATAATATAGATAACTTATTCAAATTTTTACGTCAATTTTCCTAACTCTGATTTTTCTGATTTTTTTGCCACTTAAGGGCCTATTTTTCCCATAATGATCCTACACATACCCATGGCTGTTTATTTCTATCAAAGAAAATAATCTTATATCTACTGAATCTATTGGTTGTACAAATGTGGAGAAATTCCTGGCTGGTCAAGTTGAAGAAAAAAATGAATGGGTAATTGATAGTGGATGTTCACATCATATGAAAGGAGACACACATAAGTTTGTAAGCTTGGAAAAGTATGATGGTAGTGTAGACATGCAAAATTAACATTATGCATTCAATCAGGTTCATTCATCAAGGTTCCACATTAAGTCCATTCATCAATTAATCAAGTTCACCTTCATCCATTCATCAGGTAATCTCATTAATTTCCATCTCCTAAGGTCATTAATTTAAAATTAAATAAACATTATCATCAACCTGTTAATCAAATAAATCAAACATCCATTTAATAAAATCATAATGCATATTCCATCCTTTTCTAATTTAAATAAATCAACTATTTAAGTCATACAAGTCAAACTCACCTAATCATCATTAAGCTAACCTAAAAATGATCAATTACTAATCCTAAGCACTTGTATTTTCTAGATTATGCCACTTGCACAAATAAATCAATTTATTGATTTATTAAAATCATCATTTTCACTCAGCATGGCATTTATAGGGAATATTCCCTCAAGTTTGAAAAATATGACAAGTTGATTTGTCCCTCCAACATTGCATTTATTTCTCATTTTCTTGTCCCCCTCTCAAAATTTATTACCCAAATTTGAATTTGAAACTCCCTCTCATGGGAACACTTTCAAAATCTTGCGCATCCCTTGGCCTATCACCACTTGACAAGTGGCCTCTTCTCATTGGCTTAGTTTTAGTCCCACATCCTCCATGTTTGGGATTCTTTCAACTTGAGAATCTTTAAATAAGGATCAACTCCATTGGTTTAATCCTCCACAATCTCCACAAATCATCTACATCTTGATGCAAAGTTACTCTCTTTGAGAGATAATTTTTCCCATTCATCATCTTGATCATCAATATATCATTTTCATATCATGGAGCTTAAGCAAGGATTGGGAAAGGGCTTCTTTCCATAGAAGCACCAATCCAATATGAGATGATTTACTTCATGTTTTTCATGTGCTTATTTAGCTTGCTTTTGTCATTTGTTTGCATTTGAAAGCATTGATGTATCATTTCATACGGATGTTGTTATTTTCTTTATTTTGAACTGACCATGCTAATGTGTGTTGTTTGTTTTGAGTAAATGCAAATTTCACCATTGAAGAACCAGGAGGTTCGCGACTTGTGCGAGAAATTCAAAATCCAGCATCGCTTCTCCACCCCGTACTATCCCCAAGGAAATGGCCAAGCAGATGCCACGAACAAAACCATCCTCAAAATCCTTAAGAAAATAGTCAATGACATAGGTCCTGACTGGCACTTGCAGCTTAATCCTGCTCTCTAGGCTTATCGAACCAACATCCGCACACCCACTGGCGCCATCACATTCTCCTTGGTCTATAGATTAGAAGTCGTACTCCCCATTGAGATTGAGCTCCCATCCCTTAGAATATCATTGCAAAACCTCATCACTGATGAGGATTACTAGGTGTCAAGATTAAACAAGCTGGACTTACTGGATGAGAGATGTATAGACGCTTTGAATCATATGCAAGTCTATCAAAATAGACTCAAATGGAGCTACAACAAGAAAATCAGAAGTAGGACTTTCCAAGTCAGATAACTGGTCTTAAAAGAAAATCAAAAGAATGTCCTAAATCCCATCAACAAAGGCAAGTTCAAATCCAATTGGTTAGGTCCATTTGTCATAACAACAAGTTATAAATCAGGGGCATATCAGCTATCAACTCTTAAAGGGGAACCTCTACAGAAGCCCATGAATAGCTCCCATCTCAAAAAGTTTTATGCCTAATTCTTTCAAGGTATAGAACCAAAAAATCCAAAAAAAAATTTAGAAAAAGTCTTGAAAAAATGGTTACTTTGACAAAAACCTAGCAAACAGGCATCTTGGTGACAACAAAAAAATCCATAAAAATTAGAAAAAGGATCAAAAAAATTGTCCTCTAGTGAAAACCACTTTGGTGGCACTTTGGGCAAGTACCTTGGTGAAAACCTGGAAAACAGGCGCCTTGTGTAAATAAGCACTTTCCATCCACCAGGATTTTTACGGCTTGTTCGACATTATCCCTCCATTTCACTTCCATCATCCATCTCATTTAGGTTTCCAACCATAACACATCCACTCGCATCTACACCATAGCTTGGTCCTGTGTTTGTATCATGATCCCTCCTAGTACTACTCAGCCCATCCTCAAGGTCATTTTGTCTTGCCTTTATCGTAGTAGTCTATTGCATCATGATGGGGGCACGTTCTCATCAAATCAGATTCGTGTATATTCTTAAAGTCCTCAAAATCAAAAAATCCAAAAACATCAGATAATTAGAAAATCCAAAAACATTCAAAACATATCAAAATCCAAAAATAGGTCAAAAAGTCATTCAAAAAGCCAAAAATAGAGTTGTCTTGTTGAACTACGTCGTCTCTGAGCTTGAACATAGGCAAGGTTGATCTTTGATCATCCCTCGAGACATTTAGGTCAGTCCTATAGGAGTCCGTCATAATAAACTGACATCTCATCATGTATATCATCATCTATAAATCGGTCAAGTCATCAGTCGAACTACGTGGTCTATGTGTGTATAACATAGGCAAGGCCAATCTGTTGATCAGCCCCCAAGGCCCTTAGGATAGGTCTTTAGGTTAGTTTCTTGGTCAAAATGTCAGAAAATCCCAAAAAATTTGAAAAATCAAAAATCAAAACATTTGAAAACCTCAAAAAATACCAAAAACAGACTCAAAACATTGCAAAACATTAAAAACATCCAAATATTTGAAAAAATCCATCCACCTCATCTCGCTTGCACTGGCAATAAGCACCACTCACAATAAATTGATCATCATCCTCAACCTTTGGTGAAACATTTAGAAACAAGTCTAGTAGGTTAAACATGAAAACTCAAAAGTGTCAAGTCTCAAGTCTAAGTCAGTACGTAAACAAGTTGGTCAATTCTTTGTGTCGATAGTCCATCATCCAAATAGTCCCATATCAATCATCTGATAACATCATGAATCGTTCCTACAAGGGGCATTATTTATTAGAAAGAAGACTTTGGATAAATGAAATGATGTGCCACCATCCACTAACATGTCCTAGGATGTATCCTTCCTACAATGGGCATTATCTTTTGGCAATAAGTTTTGGTTCTTATCCTTAAAAACACATTCCCTTTTGGTTAGCGGTATTGAAGAACATCAACTTGTTTGTGTGCTTTATCTTTGTCTTTCAACTTATCTCATTGCGCTTAGTCCAAGGACCTCTCGATGATATCCGAACTAAGGAATTAGAGAGATATGAATGGGGCAATGATCATTATCATTTTGTCTTCTATGCTTGTTGGACGTTCTTGTAAAATAACTTGGTGAATACTTGCTTTGTTAGGTATGTGTAGAGGATGTTTTGGACAGCTTGTTGACTATTGCATTGATTGGTTATACCTTACTGTGTTTTGGTCCGAGATGTTTGAATTTTCTAAAGTGCATCCTAGCAAGGTTTCCATATGTCAGGTGTGAATAGGAATACTCCTATATATTTTTCAAGTCAAATTCCATCACACTAAGTACAACGACATCCTAGTCCTTTATACCTTGATGCATCATACTTATGTGTGTTATCAAACATAAGGTGACTCTTTTAAAATCCCAATCCTTGATAAGAAAATCATCTATCTATCATCATCATTTCTTATCATCATTTATCATCATCATCTCTCATAATTTTGGCTTGTTGGATCCTCTTGTCATCATCTCATTTTTGCGCTTACATAACATCGCCAATGCATCCATCGTGCATCCACACACCATCAATATTTTGCATATCATCTCACATACATATCATCATCATAATATAGATCTGTTAGTCTAAGCATCTCATAAATCATGCATTTGCATAATCACAACAAATCATCATCATAATATAGATCTGTTAGTCTAAGCATCTCATAAATCATCCATTACATAATCACAGCATATCACATCATCCAACTCATACATCAAATCATCATTTAAGTTGTTTAGGATAATATATATTTGTTATTCTAAGCATCTTAAAATCATCCCATTTGCATCATCATCCATAACCATCCATTTTGAACCTCTTTATTGCGAGATCGACCCTCAAATCAAATCTTTTCGCTCGATCTCTCGAGGGGAAATATACTAGTGCACTCCTTTCCGCTGGGGCATCTGAAAAAATCAGATTTTTTTTGAATTTTGATCGTGGTAAAATTATTCTTTGAACCAACACATCAAGTACATTTCTTCAAAAAGGGGAAAAATGTAGACATGCAAATTTAACATTATGCATTCAATCAAGTTCATTCATCAATTAATCAAGTTCACCTTCATCCATTCATCAGGTAATCTCATTAATTTCCATCTCCTAAGGTCATTAATTTAAAATTAAATAAACATTATCATCAACCTTTTAATCAAATAAATTAAACATCCATTTAATAAAATCATAATGCATATTCCATCCTTTTCTGATTTAAATAAATCAAATATTTAAGTCATACAAGTCAAACTCACCTAATCACCATTAAGCTAACCTAACAATGATCAAATACTAATCCTAACCACTTGCATTCTCTAGATTATGCCAGTTGCACAAATAAGTAAATTTATTGATTTATTAAAATCATCATTTTCACTCAACATGGCATTTATGGGGAATATTCCCTCAAGTTTGAAAAATATGACAAGTTGATTTGTCCCTCCAATATTGCATTTATTTATCATTTTCTTGTCCCCATCTCAAAATTTATTGCCCAAATTTGAATTTGAAACTTCCTCTCATGGGCACACTTTCCAAAATCTTGCACATCCCTTGGCCTATCGACACTTGACAAGTGGCCTCTTCTCATTGGCTTGGTTTTAGTCCCACATCCTCCATGTTTGGGATTCTTTCAACTTGAGAATCTTTAAATAAGGATCAACTCCATTGGTTTAATCCTCCACAATCTCCACAAATCATCTACATCTTGATGCAAAGTTAATCTCTTTGAGAGCTAATTTTTCCCATTCATCATCTTGATCATCAATATATCATTTTCATATCATGGAGCTTAAACAAGGATTGGGAAAGGGCTTCTTTCCATAGAAGCACCAATCCAATATGAGATGATTTACTTCATGTTTTTCATGTGCTTATTTAGCTTTCTTTTGTCATTTGTTTGCATTTGAAAGCATTGATGTATCATTTCATATGGATGTTGTTATTTTCTTTGTTTTGAACTAACCATGCTAATGTGTGTTGTTTGTTTTGAGCAAATGTAGAATTCACCATCTATAGGCAGTATTGTGAGATTTGGTGATAATACAAGTTTTGTGATCCATGGAAGAGGTTGCATTTCTCTTGATGGTAAGCATAATATTGATGATGTTATGTATGTGGAAGGCTTGAAGCATATTATTTTGAGTGTTGGTCAAATGGTTGATAAAGGATACAATCTTCAATTCAAGGATGGAAAGTGTAGAATATTGAAATCTAGAAATGAAATTGCATCAAGTACAAAAAGAAAAAGGTAATATCTTTCACTTGAGTGCTACTAGTAAAAGTTGTTTGATTTCTCAAGTTGATGAAAGTTGATTATGGCATAGGTGGTTGTGTCATGTTAACTTTGATAATATTGTCAAGATAAGTTCCAATAAGGCTATTAGAGATCTACCTAAGTTGGTGAAACCTACCAATGCAATATGCAAGGAATATCAATTGGGAAAGCAAACTAGGATTTCATTTCAGAGTAAAATGAATTGTTCAAATGAACTGTTAAAGCTTGTGCATATTGATCTATGTGGTCCCTCTAAGGTCAAAAGTTTACAAGGTTACAAGTATTTCATATTACTCATTGATGATTATTCTAGAATGGTATGGGTTACTTTCTTAAGGGAGAAATATGAAGCACTGGAAAAGTTCAAGATCTTTAAAGGTATGGTTGAGATAGAGATTTGAAGATTAAATGTCTAAGATTAGATAGAGGTGGTGAATTCACTTCCGGTGAAATTAATAATTTTTGTGAAGAACATGGAATAAAAGAATTATCTACACCACAGACCCCTCAACAAAATGGAGTTGTGGAAAGGAAGAACATAACAATTGAAGATGATGCTAGAACTATGATGTTGGAAGGAAGTGTTCCTCATATCTATTGGAGAGAAGCCATCAGTACTAATGCGTACACACTCCATTGAGTAAAAATCAAAGGTGATACTAGTAAGACCCCTTTTGAGCTATGTACTGGTCAAAATCCTACTGTTAAATACTTCAAGATATTTGGAAGAAGATGTTATAGTAAGAGAGATGAATAAATAGGAAATTTTTATGCTAGGAGTGATGAAGGTATCTTTCTGGGTTATCCTACTAAAAGTAAGGCCTACCGATGTTACAATAAAAGATTGAAGAAAATGGTTGAAAGTGAAAATGTTGAGGTTGATGAAGACTTTGGTACACTATCTAGAACCTATGGATATGACTCTGATGATTAGGATGATAGTACAAACAAATGAAAGAAAGTTCAAACTACAAATCAAGTGCAAATCAATTTGGTATATCAAGAAAATGAAGAAGAAGGAGAAACTGGTGAAAGAGTCGAAGAAAGATTAGAAGAGCCTAAAGATGATGAAAATCCTAAGAAGACTCTGAGGTATGTAAGATTGAATTATTCAGAAGATCAGATTATAGGTGATAAGAACAAAGATGTCCTGACTAGGAGAAAGATTGTAGAAGAGTATTGCTTGATTTTAAAGACTGAGCCTACCAGTGTGAATGAAGCATGTAAAGATGAGTATTGGATTGAATCAATGAAAGAATAATTAAAATAGATTGAAAAGAATGATATGTTTGGATTCTTATTCCCAGACCTAAGGATAAGAATGTCATTGGAACAAAATGGGTCTTTAGAAACAAACTGAATGAGCAAGGTGAAGTGGCTAGAAACAAAGCAAGATTGGTATGTAAAGGATATTCACAAATGGAAGGAATTGATTTTGAAGAGACCTTTTACCCTATTGCTAGAATTGAAGCTATAAGATTATTTATTGCCTATGCTACTCACAAGAACTAAAAGGTTTATCAGATGGATGTAAAATCAACTTTTCTAAATGGTGAATTGGAAGAAGTGTATGTTGAGCAACCTAATGGATTCCAATTGATTGATAAAGAAGATATGGTGTATTGGTTGAAGAAAGAATTGTATGGACTCAAGTAAGCCCCTAGAGCATGGTATGCAAGATTGGATAAGTATTTGTTGAAGCTTGGATTTAACAAAGGTACTGTTGATAGTAATTTGTATTTCAAGAATGGTGATAAAGATTTGATTGTTGAAGTATTTGTTGATGATATTATTTTTGTAGGAGATGATGCTTTATGCATGAATTTTTCTAATGAGATGCATAATGAATTGGATATTTCTATGATTGGTGAGATGAAATTATTTTTGGGATTGCAAATTACTTAGTTGGATAAAGGGATTTTTATATCTCAGTCCAAGTATGTGAAGGAATTGTTGTTGGAGTTCGGTATGGGATATTCAAAGCTATCTGGTACATCCATCATGACTAGATGCAAGTTGATAATAGATCATTCTTTGAAAGCAAATCAGACAAGATACATATCAATGATTGGTGGATTGTCGTACTGGTGCAAGAGTACCTACACCTCGTCCTCAATATTTGATCATCTAATGGTGAAGAGGCTATTCAATAGGTTTTTGTGGGTATTTGAGAATTTTTTGTCTTGAATAAGGTCAATCAAGACCATTAGGTATGTTTTAGGATGATTTTTTGAGTTTAGTGATCAAAAAGTGAAAAATTCAATCTTGCACTAAAACTTGTCTTTGTACCCTTTGAAGGAAAATTTCTAAATTTGTATGAGTGTACAAGATTGGAGTTTTTTTTATGTAATGAGGCTATTTCCAAGCCATTTATGTGGCCTTAGGGTTTTAGGGTGCAAACATTACAATATATTTGTAAATGTGTTAAAATGTGTAAAGGGTATAATTATGGCCTCCAATGGTCATTAGAAGTTTAAAATTATATTATGAGGTAGTTGGTTAGTTTTTTTGAGGGGAAGAAAACTTCAAGAAGGTGGATAACCTTGTTTTCATTGTTTTCATGAAGATTTGAAAGAAGAAATCACTAAAAAACCTTGTTAATTCTCAGATTTTTTGTGTTTCGCTTTCTTTTCTAGACTTGTACGGGTCTGTATAGGTTTGATATGGTCTAAGACTTCTAATTATTGTAAGTAAATGTATTTATTGACTATTTTATTTGTTCTAAAGGTCTAATTCATCATGTTGTTTGAGAAAACAATAAAATACAGTGAGTACCCTAATTTTCTGAGTTAAGGGTTTTGAGGGAGATAATATGAGGAATTAACCAATCCACCTTCTATATACGGTCCTATTACTAGGTGGATTGGTTTGTAGGATGTTAATTTAGGTGTCTTGATATGATCCCAAGGTTAGGTGTGTAGGGATTGAGTTTGGGGGAAAATGTATGGTAAGGTTTGAAGGAAAACTTTGTATCATTTTTCCATGAAATGGATGGGACAAACCTGTAGAATGGTGATGCAACAATTTAAAATTCCATGTGAGAGTTTCTAAAGCTTTTGGGAGACTAATATAAAGTTTTTGAGTAGTTGATGATGCCTGGGGTGGTTAGAAATGTGTATTTACAATAAGAGTGCTTTAAAACCCTAGGTTCCTATGCTACAAAGAGCTACAAAGAGGGTTTTTGAGTAGGGGATCAAAATAAGATTTTGAGATCTTAAAATTTGGAAAATATTGAGTTTCGACACCAATCCTAATATTTTTTCAAGTTACTTTGGTCTGGTGGTGAGATCTTAGAGGGGTCTCTTTGGAAAAATGGGCTAATTAGGGCTCCATAATAGCGAGAAGGGTCATTTTGGGGAAAGTTTTATGAAAGAGTCATATGAAATTTTTGGATATGTTTTGTATATTTGTTATCGGTGTCTGAATCATATATTTTCTTGTCAATTTCTTTGTAAATTTTTGGAGTTAAGGGCCAAAAACCAGGTTTGCACTACTACTAGGTTACAAGGGTGAAAGTGGGAAATTATACTTCTGTTTGTTGTCAAACTTGGGGAATTGTTGGAATTGGTCTATTAGGCCATTTAAATCTTGTTATATGCCTCTTGAAGGTAGGTTGTCACTTTGGGTGAGTTTGGGCCTCTTGGGTTTGTGCCAAAGTGGTATTAGAGCATAGTTGTAGATTTTGTTTTGGTGTTTTGAATTGGTTTTGTAGGTAGGTGAAGAGGAAGAATTGAGAAAATGCCTCCTAAGGGGAATGTTTTTGCAAGGAATATTGAAAACCATGATAGGGAGATAGAAGCCTTGAAAAGAGAGATGGCTACTTGCAAGGAAAAGGAAAGAGTGGATGAGGATGAAAGTGAAATTGAAGAAGAGGAGACTTCCAGTGAAGAGGAAGAGGTGGATCCAAATGATGTGAGAATGGTGAAGATTTTTAAGGATGTGAAGAAAGATTGACATGGAAAAATGGATGTGCCTATGTATGGAGGAAAACTTGACATTGAAGAGTTCTTGGATTGGATAGGAGCTTTAGAGAACTAATTTGAGAGTGAAAAGATTGATGAAGAGCACAAGGTGAAGAAGGCCAAAACAAAACTGAAAGGACATGCTTTGTTGTGGTGGAATTTTGTGAAAGAGGAAAGGGAGAGACAAGGAAAGAAAAAGATCACTTCTTGGGAAAGGATGAAGACCAAACTAAAAGGTAAATTCCTTGTGATTATAATGTTCAGTTGCTTAAGAGGTTACAAAATCTTAAACAAAAGGATTTAGATGTGCAAGCATATACTGAATAATTTTATAGGCTAAGCATAAGAACTAAACATGAAGAAGATGAGGAAGAGATGGTTGCTCGATACTTGAATGGCTTGAGGTATAACATTCAAGATGATATCAACTTGTTAGCACCTAAATTAGTTGAACAATGCTTTCAAATGGAAATGAGGGTAGAAGAAAAAATCAAGAGGAGACAAGAGAAGGCAACCAAAGGAAGAGGTAGCACATCTAGGGGTAGAGGTACCACTTCAACAACAAGGTAGACCAAGGAAGACCATGAGGATGCTGATAAAAACAAGGAGCAAGCACCTGAAGCAAGAGGAGGATGGAGAGGTTGAAGGAAAAAATTCAAACAAAGGAGAGATTAAAATGACTTATCAAGGAGGTGTTATATGTGCAATGAATTTGGACACCAAGCTTTCAAGTGTCCTCAAAACCAAGGTTCAACTTCAAGTGGTTATAGAAGGAGTGAAAGAAGAACACAATTGATCCATGAAGAAGAATGTGAAAGTTCAAGCAAACCTAGAAATTCAGAGATGGGAGAAGCACTCATGATGAGAAGGGCCTTGTTACAAGCACCTAAGGAGGAAGATATGAGCCAAAGAAAGAGTCTCTTTAGAACCTCGTGCAAATGCAAACATAAAGTGTGCCAAGTTTTTATTGATGTTAGTTCTCAAGATAACATGGTGTCTAGGGAAATGGTAGACAAATTGGATTTAGAGAATATACCTCATGTAGCACCTTACAAAGTTTCTTGGGTGAATGATAGTCAAATCTTAGTGGTGAATGAGCAAGCTTATGTGGATTTCGAGATTGGTGAGTACAAGGATAGAGTCTTATGTGATATATTTCCAATGGATTGTTTCCATTTTCTCTTGGGGAGACCATGGAAATTTGATAGAAGGTCCATGTATGATGGTTGGAAAAATACCTATACAATTTGGAAGGATGATAAGAGTTTCAAACTACTTCCTTTTCAGGGAAAAGAGAAGGATAAAGGTAAGTCTAAGGTGTCAATTTTTGAAAAAAAGGAGCCTATAAGGCTTGAGGACAGTAAGGAAAACATATTTGTTGGTTTGAAATAGGGCTATGATGTTGGGACAGTGGTATTGAATGTTGATGGACCTATTGAGAAGAAGGGAAAAAGGTCTAAGAAGTATGATGCTCAGTTGGAGGGGAAAGATGATGTGAATCCCATGGAGAAGGCTAATACAGAGGTGAAAAAAGAGTTGGGGCTGAACTGGAGTAAGAATTTGTTGGTATGAAAAGTGATATCTCCTTTGATGCATGGTAAACTTGTAAAGTGTGGAGGTTCTATAGGAATAAAAGTGCATAGATCTGATAGTATAGTCAGTACAATGAATTGTAATGATAGGAAAATGATGGTGGGTGTAGTTAGAACATAAATTTTGATGGAAGAGGAAAAGGGACAGAGTGTGCAGAGGTTTGAAGATAGTAATTAAAATGGAGATAAGCTAAAAGAAAAAGCATATCAAAACAATACTAACATTTTTTTGTTTGCAAGTGTTGATAAGGGCATACAAGTTGGTTTTGACCAAAGAATAGGGAGAAGACCACTTTTAGGTCTGAATACCAAAATAAAGCCAAATCTAATTACAATCAATGTCAAGAATGTTCAACGTGTAGGGTAGATTGCATGTCCAATATGCATACACCAGGGGAGAGGATTTGTAGACCAATGGAGCATTCATGAAGCTTGGAGACAATAGAGACAAGGAAAAATCATGAGTCATGAGTATTTTCTAGGGGGGGTGTATGGTGCAGGAGAACCTACACCTCATCCTCAATCTTTGATCATCTAATGGTGAATAGGTTTTCCAATATGTTTTTGTGGATATTTTGAGCATTTTTTTATCTTGAATAAGGTCAATCAAGACCATTAGGTATGTTTTAGGATGATTTTTTGAGTTTAGTGATCAAAAAGTGAAAATTCAGTCTTGCACTAAAAGTTGTCTTTGTACCCTTTGAAGGAAAATTCCTAAATTTGTATATGAGTGTGCAAGATTGGAGTTTTTTTTATGCAATGAGGCTTTTTCCAAGCCATTTGTGTTGCCTTAGGGGTCATAGGGTGCAAACATTACAATATATTTGTAAATGTGTTAAAATGTGTAAAGGGTATTGTTATGGCCTCCAACGATCATTAGAAGTTTAAAATTTTGTTGTGAGGAATTTTGTCAGTTGTTTTGAGGAGAAGAAACCTTTAAGAAGGTGGAGAACCTTGTTTCCAATGTTGGAAAGAAGATTTGAAAGAGGAAATCACTAAAAACCCTATTAATTCTTAGATTTTCTTTTTTTCTCTTTCTTTTCCAGACTTGTACGAGTCTGTACAGGTTTGATATAGTTTGTGACTTCTAATGTTTGGAATTAAATGTCTTTATTGACTATTTCATTTGATATGAAGGTCTAATTCACCATCTTGTGTGAGAAAACAATAAAATATAGTGAGTACCCTATTTTCCTGAGTTAAGGGTTTTGAGGGAAATAATATGAAGAATTAACCAATCCACCTATTGTATCTAGTCATGTTACTTGATGGATTGGTATGTAGGGTTTTAATTTAGGTTTCTTGATATGTTCACAAGGCTAGGTGTGTAGGGATTAAATCTGGGGGAAAATGTATGGTAAGGTTTGAAGGAAACATTTGTATGGTTTTTCCATGAAATGGATGGGACAGACCTATAGAATGGTGGTGCAAAATTTACAAATGGCATGTGAGAGTTTCTAAAGCTTTTGAGGGACTAATCTAAAGTTTCCGAGCAGTTGATGCCCCCTAGGGTGGTTGGAAATGTGTATTTACAATAAGAGTGCTTTAAAACCCTAGGTTCCTAGGCTAGAAAGAGGGTTTTTGAGTAGGGAATCAAAATAAGATTTTAGGATCTTAAAACCTGTAAAATACTAAGTTTTGACACCAATCCTAAGACTATTTCAAGTTACTATGGTCTGTTGGTGAGATCTTGGAGGGGTCTCTTTGGAAAAATGGGTTAATTAGGGTTGCATAACATCAAGAAGGGTCATTTTGGGGAAAGTGTTATAAAATATTCATATGAAATTTTTGAATATGTTTTGTATCTCTATAATGGGTGTCTGAATCATCTATTTTCTTTTGAAGTTCTTTGGAAATTTCTTGAGTTAAGGGCCATAAACTAGGTTTGTACTGCTACTAGGCTACAAGGGTGAAAGTGGGAAATTATACTTCTGTTTGTTATCAAACTTGGGGAATTGTTGGGATTGGTCTATTATGCCATTTTATTCTTGTTAGATGCCTCTTGAAGGTAGGTTGTCAATTTGGGTGAGTTTGGGCCTCCTAGGTCTACATCATGTACTTAACTCAAAATAGGCCTGATATCATGAATGTTGCATGTATTGTTGGAATATTTCAAGCTAATCTGAAAGAATCTCATGTGACTTTTGTGAAGAGAATTTTTAGATACTTGAAGGGAACTATTGATCTTGGCCTATGGTATCCTAAAGATGATGATCTTACTTTGGGTGCCTTTACTAATGCTGACTGAGCAGGAGATGTGAATGATAGAAAAATTACTAGTGGTGGAGTATTTTTCTTGGGTAAGAAGCTAATTTCATGGTTAAGCAAGAATAAAAATGCCATTTCCTTGTCTATTGCAGAGGTTGAATACATTGTTGCTGCTAATAATTCTACTCAAGTCCTGTGGATGAAAAAAATGTTGGAGGATATTATAATTACATATGATGAGCCTATTGCTATTTTTTTTGATAACTCAAGTGCTATTAACATTTCCAAGAATCTAGTGTTGAATTCAAAAACAAAGCATATATCTATCAAGTTTCACTTTTTGAGGGAGAAGGTATGTGAAAATGAAGTCATATTAAAGTATGTGCCTACTAAGGAGTAGATTGTAGATATCTTTACCAAGCCATTGCTTAAGGATATTTTTGAGTATCTCAGAGGAAAGTTAGGGGTGATTATGCCTCCTAATAAAAACTAAGGATGCATGTGGATGTTTGATGTGAAAAACTATGTCAGTTGCTACGAATGCTTCTCTCATTATTTGTGATGCTTGTGGATGTTTCTAGATCGTGCTCTATCTTTGTTGCACATCTACATTGATCGTTGTGATCATGGTTGGTGATTTTCTCTTGCGTGTTCATGTTTTTCTTGTTCTCGACTGACATAGTGTTTGTAGTGTATTGTGGATCTTCGAGGAGAAATTAATGTAAGTGTCTTCATGCTGGAGATGTTGATTTGGGTCCTCACTAAGTTTTGGCTTACTTTGGTTGATTCGCATTAATAATCTTTAATGTTTTGGGCTGATAGTTTATATTCATTTTATTATTTCTTCGTGGTTGACTTGTAGTGATGAAATTTCATGTTGTGGATATATAAGAACAATTGTTTATTTTAATTTAAGTGTGAAAAAAGTGTGCTTTTGTGTGTGTGTAGGAATACTTTTCTAAATAATTTGAAGGTAGAGCAGAGTGTGAAGAATTGTGAAGAAGTGTGAAGAAGAGTGAAGAAAAGTGAAGAAGTGTTCATGTGATTAATTGGAACTATAATCAGGCCTTAGCAGATGCTATTTTCTCAGTTCAAAATTTGGATGGCTTTAATTTGAATCTCTTTGTAAGATAGTGTTTCTTCCTTTGTAATTAAGCAGCGAGCTCTAGGCAGTGTGCCTGAATGCATGTGCATTCCCCACATTTCATTTTCATTATACTTTTAACAAGGTATAATCCTGTGGACTGACCTCCACTATGGTTTCTCCCCTAATAGGGTTTCCACATAAAAAATATTGGTGTTATGTGTGTTTATGATGTGTTGATGATTTATGTTTTCATGGTTAATAATCATATCAGAGAATAAGGTTAATAAGTTGAATAATTTTTGAATTTTTGTGAGAACTGACTCATCCCCCCTCTTAGTTCTTTTCCCTTGTATTTCCAACACTCTTGTTTTTTCATTTTCCATTCATTCTGAGCTTTGCATTTGTGGAGAGCTTTGAAGGAATTTTTGCATGTGTTGAGGATGTGAATTTGGAGTTGGTACTACATTTTTTAGATCATCATCTAGGGTTTGCAAGTGAGATTGTCACCATTATTTCAATTTTATGAGCTCAAAGGTAGGGTTTATTATTATTTTGATTTGTTTGCAAGGTTCCATGAGGATTTACTAATTGTTAGTTGCATCTCATTTCCATTTGATTTCATATTCACCAAACTAAGTTCATCTTGTTTTCATTTGATTTTTCACAGTCTAGGTGAGTCATTTTCCCTTGAATTAAATGCTTATTGTTTAATTCACTTTCAATTTGAGTTTGGGTACCATTTTTCTTGAAATAGGGTTTGTTTTGTGGGTTTTTTTATGGGTATGAGCTACGACATCCATGTTGCATGATATCGATTCTAGTAATGCTCTTTGTTTCGTTCGATTCTAGTTGAGAGGCTTTGAGGTCTATAATCAATTTTTTATGATATCATAAATCTTAGAACTAATGTGGGATGAACACTAACTCCAAGAAAACCCTAGTTCTTGGTGTTCTAAATGGAATTTGAATTTGTCATTGGTTTGGTATTGCATTGGATTTAAAGAGTGGTATCTTTAAAATTTTAGTCAAAGCTGTGCTTTCAAATGAATGGATTTAGTTTTAATTGGAATTCACATAGGAAGTTTGATGTTATATTCGATTAAACCCTTGAAGTTGTGAAAATTCTTAACTATCCAGTCATTCGTCAAAATCCCTCCTCCACAAAAAACTCTAAGGTTGGTATCCTTTGCAGAATCCACTTTGGTGTGGGTTCCCTGAGAGTTAATTCCTTCACAAAAATCTGTCAATCCTGGATTTCCCCAAATCATTAATGGCTGAAAATTCTTGAGGTTGTAACTATATTGGATGTGTAAAGGTTAAATTTTGAAATTTGTAAGCAATGAATCTTCATAGAGTTAAAAATGTTTGATGTTGAGGTTTTGACTAAGTTTCTAGATATTTCATTAAAACCTTCCTGTGAGGGAATGGTGCAAGGGCACCACGCTAGTTCATGTAAATAAGGTCTTGTATTTTTTTTAATGGTTTCTAAGTCATTTGTCATGAAATAAAGTCATAATAGACCATATTCTAATCTATTGAGTCTATTTTGTTAGTTTAGAGTAATTTTGTTTAAAAGTTGCAAAATCTTGAAAAGTTGTCAAATGCAAAAGTTACAAAAGTTACAAAATGCAAGAATTTGGAAGAATAATGGTTAGGTAGTTCAAAAATCAGTTGGAGTTTTTTTTTCTTGATGGAACAAGTTTAAAAAGTCCTTGAAAGGATTGAGATAGGGTTGGAATGTTGATTGGAGAAGTTGAAACAATAAAATACCATTGTGTTCTCTACAATTTCTAGTAAATTGGTTGTTACAAACCTTTGTATGGCTCTGTATTGAAGATATTTGATCAAAAGTGCATTGGAAATAGTAGATATTTGAGCTAAGATCACATTAACTTTATTTTTATTGAATTTAACAAATTTTCAAGAGTTTTATAGCCTTTTTACTGATAGCGGGTTGGGATCCCTGTTTTAGAGGGTTTGAAGTAGTAAAATGGAAACTAGGCCATTCCACCTACTGAAATTGGCAATAACTTGGTGTAATAAAATCCTTAGGGGTAGATTGTTGTTTTATGTATTTTTTAGGAGAAAGGAAGGTGGATTGTGAAAATTGGAGTGATCCCCTAGTTGTAAATTGCCATGTTTTTAGTGAAATAAGAGGGGTTGGAGTAGGGTTTTGCAAAAAGAATGGTTGGGACTATTTATATTTGATGTAATAAGCTTGGGAATACATAGTATGATGTGTCTAAGGTGTTGATAATGTGGTATGAGGTTGGGATTTTTGAGTTTCAATAAACCTTGTTGTTGGCAAGCCTACAATGGCATAGGTAAGGGTTTTCTATTTTGATAACTTTGTGAGCATTCCTTTGAATAAAAATTGTGGATTCAGTCCATTTGTATCCTATTGAGAGCATTGGAAAATAGTTTGGATGTTTGAGTGAAGGATTTCTTAATGTTTCTTTAGAAAGGTGACCTATTTAGGGTTCAGGGGCAGTGTAGTAGTAATTTTTTAAGAAAGTATGTTCCTAAAAAATTGTATGTCCAAATTGGATATGTTAAAGTAGAGGAGAATGGGTGTCTGGAATAGTGATTGATTTGAGGTTTTGAAATTTCTATTGGAAGATACAATGGGATTTCACTAGTTGAAGTGCTACTAGCCAGATTTGAGAGATTGTGAGAAGATATTGAGTTAGGGTTTTTAAGGTAGAAAGATTGATTGAATTTGATTAAATTGTGATTTATGGGAGTTTTCCTCCCTACTCTACATCAATTGGTATTAGACCATAGGTTTTAGATCTCTTAAAGGTGAAAGGTTGTAGTTTGAAGAAGTTAAGAGTTGAAGATTAAAGGACAAGATACCTCCAAAGAGCAATCCAACAACCAAAGAAGTTAGAGAACTAAAGGAACAATATGAAAAGGAGGTGAGACTATATAATGAGTCTTATGAAGTTTCCCTTGCCAAAATTTCATCCCTGGAGAAGAATCAAAGAAGAGGAATGGTTAGTGGTGAGCAAAGTGATAAGGAGGATGAGGGTGAGAGTGAGAACCCTCTAGTAGGAGTCCATGATGATGAGGACTTGGACCCTAAAGAAATGAGAATGGTCAAGATGCTAAAGGCTATCAAGGGGGATAATACTCCAAAGGTGAAAGTTGAAGTTCCTATGTATGGTGGAAAGATGGATAGTGAAGAAGTATTGGCTTGTATAGATACTTTTGATAATTTCTTTGAATTTGAAGAAATAAAAGACAATAAGAAGGTGATATTTGCAAAAACCAAATTGAAGGGACCTGTCCTAACATGGTGGAACTATGTCTAAGAAGTAAGAGTAAAGAAGGGAAAAGAAAAGATAAGTTCAAGGGGAATGGTAGCGAAGGTGAAGGAAAAATTTCTACCTACATATTATGCAATACAAACCTTTAGGAAGCTATAAAATTTAAAGAAAAAAGAATTAGATGTGAAGTAATACACTGAAGAGTTCCATAGACTTAGTATAAGAGGACATACTAAAGATGAGGTAGAAAAGGTTTTAAGGTATCTAAATGGGCTTAGACTCAACATTCAAGATGAAATTGGTCTCACAACACCTAGGATAGTTGAGGAGTGTTTTCATTTGGTTGTCAATGTAGAGGAGAGGATAAAAAATAAGGAAAGAAAGACAAGGAAGAACTAGAGGCATTACCAATAGAGGAAGAGGTTCAGGGAAGTCCTATGAAGAACAAGAAGATGCAAGCAAAAATAAAGACCTTGTGGCTGATCAAAGAGGTGGTGTTGGAACTGTAAAAATATGGTATTTTTACATATGTTTTCACTTATAAGTGTATTATTTTGATCCTACCATATGCATATTTCATCTATATTTTGCCCTATTTCTCCTCTAAATCCATCGAGTTATGCATATTTTACATTCTGGTCCATTTCCGAATAGGTTCATTCCTATCTCCCTGATCAATTATGCATTTTCCGCTTGCATAAGTCTATGTTGCCTATCGACAAGATTCATTTAATGTCACATCGATTGAAGTTTGTTCCTAGGTAGCATTCAGAAAGGCCTTTATGTTGTCATAGTGACTGCTTTGTTTGTAGTTGGTTATCATCACAATGTTCATCTTGTGTTGGTGACAACAAAGACATCTATTAGTGTATGTTATGGCTATCGGGATAGGGTCTCACCGATTTCAACATGTCTCCCCGACTATGCATATGGTGGCCCGTCGATGTAAGTTGGGAAGTTTTGACATTATGTCTCAACAAAGTTTTCCTATCTTATCGAATTGTGGTGGAAGGATATTACATATTGGTGTAGGCTTGATCTTCGGTGGAGGCTCTAAGCAAACTCATATGTCTCACCGACGAAATATAATGGGTTTCCTTCATAAGGCTTTCTGTAAGGATACAAATTTCAGCCTATGGTCTTAGCGAGGTGAGTTAGTCTCACCGACGGTGCAAAAGGTTTTCTACCAAATGATTTTTGGAAAGATTCTTTTTATGTCTCAGCGAGGATGAATATGACAAAGATGTTGTGAGGTGTAACCTTCTAGTTTCAGCGAGTGGTCTTAGCGAATACGATATGTCTCGCCGACTTCACATGTTGCTTTCGTTTTGGCATGGCAATGGGTTATTGGTATCATGTCTTAGCGAGCTCAACATGTTATACCGACTGGCGCATATGGAGGTGTTTTGGCCATGCTAAGGGTTTTCAGCACAAGGTCTCGGCGAGTGACCTTCGGTCTCACTAATGAAAAACATGTAGATCCTTGTCGGCATAGGTGTTGCCTTGTCTCTGTGATGCGGGAATAGTTGAAGACCTTCAGTGAAGCATTGGATAATCTAAAAGAGGTCTCTTCAATAGATGGAAGCTATAGTTACATACATGATAGGCTCGTCGGTGAGAGGAACTTTAAGTCATAGCAACACATGAAAGGTAAGGGTGCTCTCGAAAAGACATAAATGGATCTATAGGATGTCAACATGACTCGGATGAGCTATAGCAAATATGAATGAGGCAAAAGGAGTTCATTAGCAAGAGATATTCATGTGTCTCAGCAACAGGAGAGCACGTAAGGAAAAGTTTCTTTCGACGCAACGTAATTGATGTCTATATGACATCTCGCTAAAGGCGATAAGTCACAGCGAATGCGAGAGCGAAATAAAAGTGCATGGGATGAAAACGAATGAATTTCCTTCGATAGGATAGTGTGTTGTGTCTTGCCGACTATACATGGGTGAAAATTAGAATTTCAAAATGTAGGGCCGACATGTTTCTGCTTGGATAACCATTATTTTCCAGCTCTATTGGAGCCCAATTTTTGTGCTAGGCTGACATGTTCTCTCATTTTAGCATTTTAACCAAATGCTTGTGTATACATAAGCATTCTTGCAATTGTAATAAGGGGAGCTATTACTTATTCGATATATAGTAGGCATTTTCTAATGGATACAGTAATATAGATTCATCAGATCAGAGACTAAGTTGCATGTTTTCAAAGTGGAGGTATTTATGAAAGTCAATTGATGTTGCTGCACATTTTTGGTCTCAAATATCTGTTCAATTTGATGAAAGTATGGCTAAGTTGTCTCCAAGATGGACTCTTTCTGGTTGTTTAAATTGATATGACAAGTTTGTATTTGATTTATTAGTGCACATTTGTTGTACTTGTGTGATTGATTGATTGGTTCTTTCAAGTAAAGACTAAATCCTTTTAGTTAATCACAGTAATCAGAGAGATTCAATTGGATTATTCAAGTAGAGCTTAGTAGTCATAGTTTTGCATGCTTATACAAGTTGTAAACAAAATATATGCTAGATAGTTTGAGTTTTCTCTAGAAAGTGTTGCTCATTTGATTTCATTTGACTCTGCATACCCAATAAGACACTCGTCTCTGCATTTTATCATTTTTGAATTCATTCATTCTCTTTACATCTTTTAAAATTGAGCATTTTAGAATCTAGAGCAGAGTATTGTTACTATTTTCAAGTTGAATTATAATTGTTCACTCCCATCTGCCATTGTGAACAAGTTGTTATAAGAAGATTGATTACAAGTTAAGTCTGCATTATTTAGAGAGGTATACCAACCCAGGTTTTGCAGCACCTAAAGAGTAGAAGGTTGAATTCTTCCAGCCTTTTTTCTTACCCTGAAGCATATCAAGAGATTGGCAGCCTCTTGAGGCATCTTTCCTGCATTTTTGAGAGCTAACAAATTGGTGACTCTGCTGGGGAATACATTTAGAATCAAAGCCCTAATCATAGAGTCAGGAACTTTGTACAGACTCCGCTGGGAATAAGAAGCATTAAGTATTTTCTCATTTTTTGAAAAAAGTGAGTGGCGAATCTGACAAAATTTTTGTAGTTGTTCATCATGGATGCAAGAAGATCTCAGTACAGGGGAGGTCATACTGGAGCTCTTGTTGGCAGCAGTAGGTGGACACATAAAGATGATAGAGCTGATAAAGGAAAGAGGATCAATGAGGACATTTGCATAATAGATAAAGGAAAAGCACCAAGAGCACATTGTGAAACACATAATTTCTATGATACATGGAGAGATGATTCAAGTGCAGAGCCTTGTACCCTAGAAGATCAAATAAATACTTTCCCTTCTCTTGATCCTCAGAAACAGGTTGAGTTTGAAGCTAGAAAGAGGTAGGAATATGATCTAGAAGTGTAAGGTGATCAGAATGAGCCTATTGATCATGCACATCCTCAAGAAGATTATGAATCTTTGAGTTTTGAAGAAATTAAGTCACTATTTGAATCCCAAGAAAAGGAAAGAAAAGAATAGGGAAGGGCCCAGATGATACAAGCAATAAAATAATCCAAATTGCAGAAAGCACAAGTTACTGATTAGACAGTTGATTACCCCCTTAAGTATGTACCACCTCATAAGCAGGGTAGTCATGGTGCCAGGCCATCAAATCAATCGAATGCTCAGAACTATCAGACTAGGAATCACTACAGGCAGCCAAGTCAGCCACCTCATATTCCCACATAGCATACAAATATGCATCCACCTCCTGGTCAGCATCACACCCCTTAGCATAATGCACAATACAATAATCCTATGCATCAGTATCAATATCCACCTATCGCTCCCCCCCACCAATATGCAACAATGATCAGATAGTTTGATTTGGTAGGGTTCAATCCATGCCCTTACCCTATGGATAGCAGTTGGAGAGGTTTGATTCCCAAGTTTACAGGGAGCAATGTAGTCACTACTAAAGAACATCTAAGGAATTTCAATATGTCCAGTCAAGATATAGGCATGCCACATGAGGATTTGCACATGAGGTTGTTTATGATGTCACTTATTGAAGATGCTAGGGATTGGTTTAGCAGCTTGCCATCATATTCAATTAATTCTCTCCAAGCATTTCAAGATAAATTCTTTGAGCAATATGGGAATCAAAATGCTCCAGATGCAGCTCTTCATGAATTGGTGAGGATTTAGAAAAATAAAAATGATTCAATTTATGATTTCAACTAAAAATTCAACAAGTTGCATACTAAAGTACCTCCTGGGTCAAGGTTTTCAGAATTTTCTGCATTGAGTATTTATTTGAGTGCATTTGATCCTAAGATAGGGTATGAACTGAGAGGTAGATCCCCAAGATATTTGGTTGAAGCACAAAAAATTGCATTGACAATTGAAAATAATAGGAAGGCTGCTGGTATAACTAATAAAAGAGACAACCTGAGGTCTCCTCAGCAAAATAATTATCAGTACATACAAGAGAATACATATTGAAATGAGAATAGAAATGAAAGGCCAAGGTTGCATGATATACCTTACAATATAGACTGGAAAGATGGGAAACCTGTGATAGCCAAGCCAAGAAGTAAAGAGACTCTAGATCCGTTGAGCAAAAAGGGAACTTACATGGTGAGTAATAATTATTTCTATGAAGTTTGTAATCAGCCACATTCTCTAGACTACTATGTTCTAGCTCAAAAGATGCAAGAAGAGGGAATGTTGATAGAGAATAATAAATAAAATCACAAAATTTATTTGACTTCAGATACCTTTTATCATGTTGAGGACGGATATTCATCTTTAGAGGATGAAGGCTATGAGTATGACATTTCTAATCAGAAGTATAATGTCCATATGGCTGAACAACAGATCTTTTATGATTCTGATGAAGACTACATAGAGCCACATCTTGTTGAAATGCATGTTCAGTGCAATATAAGGAGACTCACTAAAGATGAAATGGAGAAAATAATTGTTGTAGCAATTGAGGATGCAAGGAGTAAACATTGGTTGAGAAACAGAAAAGTGAATGAGCTAGATGGAGTTCCTAGGGGAATTTTTGTAAAAGATCAGAAGGAAACACAGGAAATTATAAAATAGCCAGAGAACAAGCAACATGATAAAATTGAAACGAAGCCTGTCCAAGAGCAAAAAGTTGCAGAATTACACAAGGAAATGCAAAAGTCTGATTAGCCTAGTAAAAAAGAAAAGGAAGAAACCAAAGGTGAAATGCCAGAACTGAAGAAGAATGTTAAGACGGAGAGCTCCTCTTTTGACTTCACATAGGCATTATCCCAAATAAAAATATCTATTCCATTACTTGAAATGATGAAAATAAAAGGATACAAAGATAGTGTTGTTCAAATAATAATGAATTCTGAAAAGAAACTAGTTATTCAAGCAGTCAATAAGTAAGAGAAAATAGATATACCAGATGTCTACTTGAATAATGTATTAGCAACTCCCCCACAAGTGGATCCTTTCTTCACCACATTGTTTATAAATAATAAATTGTTGAGGAACTGCATGATATATTTTGGCGCTGCTATAAATATTATGCCAGTAGGTGTTATGAAGCAGCTAAGCTTATGTGTTGATACATATGAAGGGAAGTGTTATGCAATGGATAACAAACCTGTACCTGTGATTGGCATTATAAAGGGTGTTGAAGTCAAACTGGCTACTTATCCACAAGTGGCTTACAATATAGACATAACAGTCATTGATACTCCTCCTCAGTTTGGGATGCTTTTGTCAAGACAATGGACAAGAACTATTGGTGGAAATGCTCAGTTTGATATGTCTTATGCTACAATACCAGTGAATGGTCAGGAAGTCAAATTGTATAGAGAGTCGAGAATGAACCAGCTTGTTGAATGTGTGCCTCAAGATCAGATTAACTATTTTTGTGATGTTGATCTTGGAAGTTTTAAAAATGAACTGGCTCAACCAGAATTGACCAATAGTGATCTGATAGAAAAGCATGTGGCACAAAGCTGCAATGAAGTCTGGAAGATATATTTTGATGGAGCATGCAGCTAGGAAGGTAAGGGTGTTGGGATTGTATTTGTTTCCCCTAAAGGTACTACTTTTAAATATTCATTCCTATTAGCATTTGAATGTACAAACAATATGGTAGAGTATGAAGCTTTATTGTCTGGCTTGAACAGAGCTGTGAAACACAAGATTAAGTTGTTACCTATTTTTGGTGATTTTGAGTTGGTTGTTTCATAAATTAAATCCAAATATGCAGCAAAGCACAATGATTAAAACAATATAGGAATGTTGTATGGGATACAATTGAATTGTTTTATGCCTTCTCAATCAAGTGGATTGACAGGTCAAAGAATATAATGGCTGATTTCTTAGCAAATGTGACGCTCAAAAGAGATGATATTACATTGGTTGGGGTATCATAGATTGAGTTTAAAATAAGGCATGTTGTTCCTGATGACATTTATAACTAGTAGGTTTTTAATGATGATGCTGACCTTTTGAAATTCCTCAATTGTATAGATCAGTATGAGACAGAAGAAATTGATTTTAATGGTTTTGTTGAAGAAGTGGATGGGAAGAAAACTATGTTTGGCAAAGAGATATTGCAGCTCAAAACAAATAAATTACCCAAGGGTCTAGTGGCATTGGAGAGGTTGTATGATGGAAATGATAGATCTCTAATGAAACAAATGCCAGTCAGAAGAGAAGATATTGAAGAAGTCAACTTAGGGACTAAGATAGCACCAAGAAAGGTATACATTGGAAAGAAGATCAACCCTACAATTAGAAGAATGCTGATAGAGTTGCTAAGAAAATACAAGCATGTTTTTGCTTGGTCTTATGAAGATTTGAAAGCATATAGGGAAGATTTATTTCAGCATGAAATACCATTGAAGTCAGACGCCAAGCCTTTCAAACAAAAGCAAAGACCTATAAATCCAACACTGGAGCCTAAAATGCAAGAGGAATTGATAAAGCTCGGGGATGGAGGAATTATCAAACCAATCAGACATTCAACGTGGGTTTCAAATCTGGTTCCAGTGAGAAAGAAGAATGGTGATATCAGATTATGTGTGGACTTCAGTAATTTAAATATGACAACTTTCAAAGATAATTATCCCTTACCCAATATGGAAACTATATTGCATAAGGTGACAGGGTGTGAATTGCTATCCATGATGGATAGGTTTTCTGGATACAATCATGTTAAAGTCAAGAAATTTGAGCAATACAAAATAGCATTTACAACCCCTTGGGGAACATATGTATACATAAGAATGCCATTTGGTCTCACCAATGCTAGAGAGACTTTCCAAAGAGCCATGGATGTAGCATTTGCTGATTTGATTAATGTTATCATGGTGGTCTATCAAGATGACTTGACTGCTTATTTGAAGAAGGCTGAAGATCATGTGCAACATCTTGAAAAGGTATTTATTAAATCTCTTGAATATGGTATTAGTTTAAATCCAAAGAAATGTCATTTTGCGGTCACAAAAGGTAAGCTTTTAGGGCATATTGTTTCAAAAGAGGGAATTAGAATAGATCCTGAGAGGGTTGAAGCTATTGATAAAATTCCTATTCCCAAAACTGTCAAGGCAATACAATCTTTCTTTGGACAAATTAATTTTGTCAGAAGATTTGTCTCTAATTTTGCTGAGATCATTAAGCCCATATCTAAAATGTTGAAGAAAGGACAAAAAATGGATTGGACTGATGAAGCTTTGGATGCTTTTATGTCTATCAAAAGGGCTATCAAAGAGGCTCCCATTCTAAAGTCTCCAGATTTTATAAATCCTTTTCAGATTTTTTCATTTGCCTCAATGCATAATATTGCTGCTATTATGTTACAAAAGAATAATGATGGTCATGAACAACGTGTGTCCTTCTTTAGTAAATCATTACAGGGGTCTGAATTGAAGTATGACATAATGGAAAAATAGGCATTTGCATTTGTGAAGGCTACTAAAGTGTTCATACCATATCTTGTTGGAGCGAAGGTAATTGCCTATGTCCCTCATGTAGCTGTTAAAGACATTTTAACACAATATGAAGTTATAGGGAAAAGATGCAGGTGGATCAACAAGGTTCAAGAATTTGACATGGAGATACATATCACTAAGCTGGCAAGAGGCCAAGGCTTGGCTAGATTGATGACAAAAACCAATATAGAGGCAATTCAGATTTGCAACGTTGAAGAAGAGGGTGCAATTGCAAGCATTGAACACACTCCTTGGTATACTGATGTTATGCATTATCTTAAATATATGAAGTGTCCAGATGGATTGAGTGATAGCCAAAAGAGAACTTTGAAGTTGCAGGCGTCAGAGAATGTCTTCATGGATGGAGATCTTTTTTGGAAAAACATAGATGGCATATTGTTATTATATCTAGATGAATCATAGGCCAAACATGTTTTAAATGAAATGCATGAAGGAGTTTGTGGAGGGCACTATTCAGCAAAGATGACTACACACAAAATTCTTAGGGTAGGGTATTACTGGCCAAAGGTTTTTAATGATTCTTTTACACATGTGAGAAGATGTGAGCCCTACCAAAAGTTTTTTAGAAAGTTGAAGTACCAGGGTGCTCTGCCACTTCAACCCTTGTAGACTGGTGCCCCTTTCCATCAATGGGGAATTGATTTCATTGGAGAGATATAGGAGAAGTCAAGTGGAGGATATAGATGGATACTAGTTGCCACTAATTATTTAACAAAGTGGGTGGAGGCAATCCCAACCAAGCAAACTACAAGTAAAGTTGTAACAAATTTCTTGATGGACAATATTATCACCAGATTCGGTACACCATTGATGATAATCACAGACAATGGGATGTGCTTCAAGTTAGATGAATTCAAAATATTTTGTGATAAGTATGGCATTACTATTTCTTATGCAACTCCTTATCATCCACAAGCCAATGGTCAAGCAGAGTCCAACAAGACGAGTCTCTTGAAGATTATAAAGAGGATGCTGGGACAAAACAAGAAGGCTTGGGATTCATAGTTAAAATTAGTTATGTGGGCTGATAGGATCACTATGAAAAAGGAAATTGGAAAGTCTCCATTTGAATTAGTGTATTGAGCACAAGCTAGGGTGCCTCTGCAAATTTTTTTACCAGTCTACAAGTTTGTCTTACAAAAATATTTGGAAGTTCTTTTACCCATGGAAGATAGAATGGAGCAGCTCGCTAAACTAGATGAAGTAAGGAGAGAGGCCCAAAGTCAAAACATAAAGTTATAGGCACAGATGAAGTATCTATTTGACAAGAAGGAAAAGAATATAAAATTTGAAGAAAATGATTTGGTGTTGATGTGGAATGCAAGATGTCAGGAGAAAGGAAAGCATGGTAAATTTGAAGCTCTTTGGCTAGGACCTATTGTTGTTGTTGGAAAGAAGGGTGAAGACTCATATTATCTATAGAACATGGCTGGTGAAGATAAGGAATTGCCTATTCATGGGAAATTCTTGAAGCTTTTCTTCTCTTGAGCAACACAAAGGATTAAGGGTTGCCAGTGCATGGACAACTCTTGTGTATCCTCTTTAAAATCCTTTTCCATGCACAATGGTTTAGGTTTTTCATTCACCTCCATTCCACTCTCATTTTCCATTCACCTTCATCTTGCATTCACTTTCCATTCACTTCCATCTTGCATTCACTTTGTATTCATTTCCATTACCATTCATTCCTTTGATGCTCACTGGTTCATCATTTTGTGTCTGGTCTGCTCACCCAAGATTCTGGATCCTTGCAATGATCTTACTATCATACATCCCAAGACGGAGCCACTATTGGAACTGTAAAAATCTGGTATTTTTACATATGTTTTCACTTATAAGTGTACTATTTTGATCCTACCGTATGCATATTTCATCTATATTTTTCATTTTTTCCCCTCTGAGTCCATTGAGTTATGCATATTTTACATTCTGGTCCATTTTGGCATAGGTTCATTCTTGTCTCCCTAATCAATTATGCATTTTCCACTTGCATAAGTCTATGTTTCCTATTGGCAAGACTCATTTAATGTCACATTGATTGAAGTTTGTTTGCAGGTGGCATTTGCCAGGGCCTTTATGTTGTCACAATGATTACTTTTTTAGTAGTTAGTTATCGGTATAATGTTCATCTTGTGTTGGCAACAATGGAGACATCTATTGGCATATGTTATGGCTATCGGAATAGGGTCTCACCAATTTCAACATGTCTCCCCGACTATGCACATGGTGGACCATCGATGCAAGCTTGGAAATTTCAGCATTATGTCTCAGCGAAGTTTTCATGTCTTGCCGAATGGTGGTGGAAGGATATTGCATATCGGTGTAGGTTTGATCTACGGTGGAGGCTCTTAGTGAACTCATATGTCTTGCCAATGAAATATAATGGGTTTCCTTCATAAGGTTTTCAATAAGGATACAACTTTCAGCCTATGGTCAGTAGCGAGGTGAGTTAGTCTCACCGACGGTGCAAAAGGTTTTCTACCAAATTATTTTTAGCAAGAGTCTTTTTATGTCTCTGCGAGGATGAATATGACAAAGATGTTGCATGGTGTAACCTTTTGGTTTTGGTGAGTGGTCTTAGCAAATACGATATGTCTTGCTGAATTCGCATGTGGGTTTCTTTTTAGCATGGCTATGGGTTATTGGTATCATGTCTTGGCGAGCTCAGCATGTTATACTGACTGACGCATATGGAGGTGTTTCGGCCATGCTAAGGGTTTTCGAGACGAGTTCTCGGTGAGTGACCTCCAATCTCACCGATGAAAAACATGTAGATCTTTGTCGGCATAGGTGTTGCCTTGTCTTGGTGATGCAAGAATAGTTGAAGATCTTCAGTGAAGCATTGGATAATCTACAAGAGGTCTCTCTGATCGATGGAAGCTACAGTGACATACATGACGAGCTCATTGGCGAGAGGAACTTTAAGTCATATTAAGCGACACACGAAAGGTAAGGGTTCTCTCAGGAAAACATAAATGGATCTACAGGATGTCACCACGACCTGGATGAGCTACATCGAATATGAATGAGGCCAAAGGAGTTTATCGACAAGAGATATCCATGTGTGTCAGTGACAGGAGAGCACGTAAGGAAAACTTTCTTTGAATGCAACATAATTAAGATTTGTATGACATCTCCCCAAAGGCGATAAGTCACAGTGAATGCGAGAGAGAAATACAAGGGAACAAGATGAAAATGGATGAATTTCCTTTGATAGGATAGTGTGTTGTGTCTTACCGACTATACACGGGTGAAAAAGAGTTTCAAAATGCAGGGCCAACATGTTTATGCTTGGATAACCATTATTTTCCAGCTCGATTGGAGCCCAATTTTTGTGCTAGGCTGACATGTTCTCTCATTTTAGCATTTTATCCAAATTCTTGTGTATAAATAAGCATTCTTGCAATTGTAATAAGGGGAGCTATTAGTTATTCGATATACAATAGGCATTTTCTGATGGATACAGTAATATAGATTCATCAGATCAGAGACTAAGTTGCATGTTTTCAAAGTGGAGGTATTTATGAAAGTCAATTGATGTTGCTGCACATTTTTGGTCTCAATTATCTATTCAATTTGATGAAAGTATGGCTAAATTGTCTCCAAGATGGACTATTTATGGTTGTTTAAATTGATATGACAAGTTTGTATTTGATTTATCAGTGCACATTTGTTGTACTTGTTTGATTGATTGATTGGTTCTTTCAAGTAAAGACTAAATCCTTTTAGTTAATCATAGTAATCAGAGAGATTCAATTGGATTATTCAAGTAGAGCTTAGTAGTCACAATTTTGAATGTTTATACAAGTTGTAAACAAAATATATGCCAGATAGTTTGAGTTTTCTCCAGAAAGTGTTGCTCATTTGATTTCATTTGACTCTGCATACCCAATAAGGCACTAGTCTCTGTATTTTATCACTTTTGAATTCATTCATTCTCTTTACATCTTTTAAAATTGAGCATTTTAGAATCTAGACCAGAGTATTGTTACCATTTTCAAGTTGAATTATAATTGTTCACTCCCATCTACCAATTTGAACAAGTTATTATAAGAAGATTGATTACAAGGTAAGTTTTCATTATTTAGAGAGGTACACCCACCCAGGTTTTGCAGCACCTAAAGAGTAGAAGGTTGAATTCTTCCAGCCTTGTCTATTACGTTGAAGCGTATCAAGAGATTGGCAGCCTCTTGAGGCATCTTTCCTATGTTTTTGAGAGCTAACAGGTGGATTCAGAGGTTTTAGAGGAAGATTTGGAGGTAGATGGTCAAACTCATTTTCAAGATGTCACCATTGTAATCAGTTTGGTCATCAAGCATGGAAGTGTTCAAAGAAACATGGTTCTGCTTCAAGTGGTGGTGATAAAAGATTTCAATTGGTGCAAGAGGATGATTGTGAAAGTTGTTGGTATAATTAATATTTAATTACACTTTACATAAGTTTACTTAGGTAATTATTTAATTCCTAGGTTAATTAGTTGTCATCCTCATCTCGTTGAGCTATCTTGTTGCTCAAGATAAGATTAGGGTTATGCATCTTTGCTTTTATAAAGAAAATCATTACTCTCTGCTTTTTCTGATTTTCTCTTCTGTGGAAGGTCTTTTCAGTTTTTAAATCTGATCTTGGTTTCTAACATGGTGCCCCTAGGCGCCCTACAACCCTTATTGTGCATTCTAGAGCTTTTTTCACCAAATTAGGCATATTTTTTGCAAACGAGATACCGTTGGAAAGCTGATTCCAATGGCGATCTAGTGGTGTAGGATTTTTTACCATATTTTTCTCCAGATTTATTTTTTAGGAGTTTGAACTCAGATGTTGTTTTCACTTTGGAGGGCTTATCTTCTAACTCGGTAATTAATTTTTCATTATTCTTGTGGTGTTGGAAAGCTAATTCAATTTTCTACATAGATCTGAGGTCTTTTTTATTTTTCTATTTATGCATGTTTAGGGTGCTCTCCTTTTACAATCGTTGGGTTATTGTAATAAATGAACTGAGATAAAGTTCCATTTAGGGTGGTTTCTTGCATAATAATCTGATTAGAGTGTGCATGCACTTTGATCTCCATATCCATTTTTGATTTGTTGGTAGCTTGCATGGGTTATTTTGTTTCCTAGTTTCTTTTGGCCACTTTTTTGCTATTGCTTGACACATATCAAATTCATCGATTCACACTTCAATTAAGAGATTATGTTTCTTAATGCTCATTGGTTCAGATTCTTCTTAGTTTGAGGGCCATGTTTTTATGGTTAATGTTCCAGAGTCTATTTTTGGTACTCCTTCCCATGGAAGATTTTAAGTCATAGTTTGGCATTAGCATCAAGATACATGGCTTCCAGATTCTGTCATCATCTCATCTACTATTTCTTCATGGATTCTAGGGTTGTTCTTGTTTGTGAGTTTTCTAGTGTTCTGTGGCATCGGGTCTGCTATCACATTATCATGATTCTATTTTTGGTTTTAGTTGTAGACAAAAGTATCTTTCCTTGCTTGTCAGATTGCGGTTCCAATGTTACTCCATAGTGTTCTTCTAGTGCTTCTTTGCAGCATTCATCTCATTGTAGAGGGGTTTTGTCCCAATGGGTTTTCTTTCTCTACCTCATATTTGCATTTGTACATGAGTACCTGATCAGGCCTTGTTGCCAGGACTCATATTTGCATAATAATTTTCTTCTCCCTAAGTTGCACTTATGGAGGGGGTGTTGGTGTAATTAATATTTAATTATACTTTACATAATTTTACTTCGGTAATTATTTAATTCCTAGGTTAATTAGTTGTCATCCTTATCTTGTTGAACTATCTTGTTGCTTAAGATAAGATTAGGGTTATGCATCTTTGATTTTATAAAGAAAATCATTATCATGTAATTATGAATTCTTGAATAATATTATGTTGCACATCTTCTTGCAACCTCTCTGCTTTTTTTGATTTTCTCTTCTGTGGAAGGTCTTTTTGGTTTGCAAATCTGATCTTAGTTTCTAAAAAAAGTGTAAACTATCCTAATTAGCTTGTTGCTTCAAAATTTTGGGAACTCTTGATGGTGAGAAGAACAGTACTTATAGAATCCAAGGAGAAAGAATCAACACAGAGGAGAACACTATTAAGGACAACTTGCAAATGCAATGAAAAGGTATGTAAAGTTGTAGTAGACTCTAGAATTACTGATAATATGGTGTCAATAGAAATTTTTGATAAACTAAAATTGGATAAGGTACCACATGAAACACCTTATAAATTGTTTTGGCTGAATGCCAATCAATCTATTTTGGTTAATGAAAAAGATTAGGTTGAGTTTAATATTGGTGGATATAAGGATAGAATAATTTGTGTTGTGTTGCTATGGATTGTTGCCATTAGTTACTTCAAAGACCATGGTAGTTTGATAGCCATGCAATTTATGATGGTAGACACAATATTATATGCTATTGAAGAGGATGGAACCACTTTTACACTAACACCATTGTAGGAGGATGATAAGGAACAAACCAAGGTAGCAAAGGTGATTATTTTAGGAAAGAAAGAGTTTGTAAAGCTTGAGGAAGACAAACAAGAAGAGTTTGTAGCCATGAATAACAATGAAGATGCTAGGACAGTAAGTTTGGGAAATGATTCAATTTTGATAGGAAACAATGAAGAGTTTGTTTCAAAACCTCATAAAGAGAAGGTCAAGGATGAATTACTTTTGAAATCTCAAGATTGGTTAGAAAGGCATGATGAGATTATGATAGGAACAATGCTTTGTCCATTGAATGCAAAAGAGGTGAGTGGATAGTCAACTTTTATTAATATAGAAGGTTGGACATGTGATAAGGTTTACCAGATATCACCATATCTTGCATCGAACCACCCAACATTTAATTGGTTATAGAGAATTTTCCTCATTATCTTTGTTGAACCCTAAAATATGATTATGCATTCAATGCATCCCTCTATTCATTTGATCTGATGTTGATTCTTTTCAATGAGATCATCTAAACTATCACCTTGTACATCAAATCTCATTACAATTGTTGTTGAAATAGATAGAGTATTTAATTCTCATTCCCATGTCGATTACTAGTTGAAACCCTTATTCACACTGTTGTAGCCATTTCAGATTTCTATCTTTGAATTTTGTCCATTGATCTACTATCTTTGTGCCATTATCTAGTGCTTTCCGTTCACTATCATAACTTTAAAACACAACCATTTGACAAACAATTGTTTAAATTTTCATCATTGATCACATAACCATCACGATTAGATAATGCATCACAATAACCTTAAATCATGACAGTCGGATCAAAATTCTTCAAATATTTCAATCTCGATGGATGGATCTTTTTCCTTTTGATCTCCACTGTTGATCACATTCATATACTATTCGCCATATGTAGAGTCTAGCAAGACACGTGCCCAAAATCTGCTCATCCCACAAGCTTGAAAATGGGCCCACACAAACCTTGCAGGGTTAGCAGGTGTGTTGTAATTTTAAGTGTATCAAGTGTAGATTAAAAACAATAAATCAAACACACCAATAAGACATTATATCAAAATAGAAGATCAAATAAAAGGAATACAAACTCAGTCTTATGTCCTTGATGCCATCCTATCATCCTCTATCTCCAATGTTTTTGTCAATTCCAGCTTGCTCTTAGATTGTATGCTAGGCTACATAAATAGTCTTCTTAGAGAACAATATTAAAGATGAATGCATGCTATGCTAAGATTTGATTTACATGCTTAAACTAAACATGATTTCTAGAATGTAAAATTACAAAATTATGAATGCTAAAATGCTAATCGCTTGTCTCTAATGCATGTATGTGTGTGTGTAACCAATGCTTGGATTCACAGGGGTATTTATAGAGTTTTTGAAAGATTCTAATTGGATGATGTGATGAACAACTATGATAATCCTGGTAGATTGAACAGTCGAAGATGGAGAAGACTAGAGAGAAAAATAGAAGAAAAATAGAAAGCAAGATTTGTTTCCTCTTTCATGAGAGATGATAAAGATGAATTGTACAAATCATCTTTTTGTGAGATTAAGAAAAGATTTTGAAGATAAATAATGAATTTATTAAATTCATTATTTATTTATTGGTGACATGGAAGATTTTCTTAATTAAATAAAATATTTAATTAAGATTTGGAAAGTGACATGTGGAATTAATTAAATAAGCATATTTAATTAATTTTAGAAGAAAGAGAATTAAATTCAATTAAATCAAAGATTTAATTAAACTTAAATGTGATAATTAATTTAAATAAACAATGATATTTATTTAATTAATTAAGCGGACTTAAGAAAGTGGTAATTAAATAAAATGAATTTATTTAATTAAAGTGGAAGAATAAAGTAGGTGAATCATATAAATAAATAAATTATATTTATTTAAATGTAGAGGAATTAAGAAAGAAATTAATTAAATAATAAATATTTAATTAAATGCAAGGATTAAATGATATGACCATTTTTTATGCATATACATTTTTCCCCTCTTTGAAGTGATGTGTCAAACGCATTGCTTCAAAGAAAATACTCCTGGTTTTGAAATTTGCTACGTTTAATTTTGCCCTAGTTGGAAAAAATCTAATTGATATGTCCCTTTTGATTTGACTCTAATATGTTTCTAATTGAAAGATGTTGTTATTAATGGTGCCCCCTTGGGAGGTAAATCACTGATGATGATTTTTTTTTTTTGAGTTGATGATGAAATTTGGATGATGAGAGGGATGTAGTGATTTAGCTCCCAATAATTGATTAAAAGATGCCCAAGTTTGGAAAAAAAGGTCAAAGTTTGAGAAAAAGATAAAAATAAAAATAAAATGCCTCAAAAACCCACCTTGATTGACCTTTAAAAGGTAAAAGGGGTAAAAAGAGCAATTCATTTTCACCTTTTGACTATAGTGATTTTGTGCTCTAACGCTGACTGGGCAAGATGGAGATTCCTTATTATAGGCATAGATTCAAGTGAGCCCGCTAATACTAGAGACCAGCCATGTATGGAACACCAGTGAGTCGATTCCACCCGCTTTGATTTGAAAATGTGTAATTTTAGCTAAATTTTTATGCATTTTAGCATGGATTTAGGGTTGAACATCCCATTTTAGCACATAGAGTAGAAGTTTTAGCGCTTTCAAAGTTTCTTTTAGCATATATAGGGTGTAATTTAGCATTTTTAGGGAATAGACAGTTTAGTGCATTTCATAGGTGAAATAGTGCATATAGGATACCTATAGGAAATTGGGACTATAGTGCATATAGGAAATTTAATAGCGCATATAGGGTTTCAGCGTGGATGAAATGGTGCATATGCGTAGGGTTTTAGCACATACAGGGAAGTATCACATAGGGGAAATCTTCAGTGCATTTGGGGCACAAAATGGCACATAGGGTGATTTAGTGAATTAGGTGGAAACTTTAGTGCATTTGGGGTTTTCACGTATAGAGGCTGTAGATTAGCGCATTCAGAAAATTTAGGAAGAATGCTCTGTTTGATGAAAATGATGATGTAGATTGCTTCTTTGGTCAATAGATAGATAAATTGTCTTGTCATCATGCTGATATGGATAAATCTGATGATGAATTGATAACATTTCTTCTTGAAAATAAGAGAACAAAGAGTAGATAGTTGATAACATTATTTCCAATGAATGAAAAACAGAGTAGAATGATTGATGGATTGTGTGATAACTTTTCTTTAGAAAAAAGAGAGTAGATGATTGATATGACTTCTGATAAATTTTATTTTTGTGATAGAAAAAAAATAGTAGATGATGTGATTTAAACATATTTGTATTTGTGACTAAAGTACAAATAGGAAAATGATTTGATTATTGATAAATTTTCTCTCTTGAAAAAGAAAACAAATAGTGAATGATGATAAAGTAGATTGATTTGATATTCAGATAGATTGATTTAGCATTGATTTCATGATATGAGTCACTTAGATAGAACACATGATATGGTTCACTAGAGATGAGTCACTAATATGGGTCACTTGATATGGGTCACTTGATATAATTCACTGATATGGGTCACTGATAGATAGATATGAGTATGATTGATTTGTATGATGTGAATAGATAAATCACATTGATATGAGTTGATGATATGAGTCTGATTGATTGTCCTTTTGATAACCAAAAATAGGAGGGTTTCAAAAACCTCTAGACTAGAGAGTGCTTCCCTGTAGGTTGGGATCAGATACGAGATATGACACTTGTAGATGTACAGTTGATAGTGGGACGTTGGTTGGGACCTTTATTATCTATGCCACTGATTCGGGTCAACAGGGCACTATTGACCGCACTAGCAGAGAGGTGGAATTCAAAGCATAATACCTTTCATTTTCCAATGAGTGAGATGACTGTGACCCCAGAGGATGTATATAGGATTTTTGGGATTCTAGTGGTAGGTGCTCTTGTGGTTTATGACCACAAGGAGCTACATGGTATAGATGCACTCAAGAGAGTGTTTGGGGATGCTCAGATAGCAGGGTATTAGGTGCCATGGGCAGATTTAAGGGGATATCCAACCTTACCTACCATTTTGGATGCATTCATTGGAGGCTTCCTTTTTCTAGACTTCTGATCAAAGGGATTATCAGTTGGGTGGGGGAGGATCATTGAGCTAATGATAGGTCAACAACAGAGATATGCCTAGGGAGCTATATGTTAGCTCATTTATACCATGACTTGCATAAGGTAGTATACATCGGATCATCCAGTTTGTCTTGTGGTGTTACCCTGCTCCAGATCTGGGCATGGGAACATATTTCTATTACAAGACCACTTTTTCCTAGAGTTAGGCCACCAAGCAGGCCATATGTGTATGCATATTCTATTGCACTTGTCCAACCCAAGCTGGGCAAGTTGGAGTACTGGCAACAAACTCTTGATGATGTTGATTTAGTGATATGGAGGCCATATACAGATTGTGATGTGTGGTATACTGATCATCTAGAGATGCCATTTGTATGTATGCCCTGGTATCTGATAGGTCATACCACATTTATTATAGAGATATTTTTGGCATTGCAAGTATAGAGACAATATGGCTATACAGAGGGGATACCTCAGGGAGTTGCACACTATCGGTGGCACAGGATGATCCTGGATGGGGGGCATTCATTTCATATCAGGTGGCATATACAGAGTATACCAGTTTATAGCCCAAGGCATGGGTTTACAGGATGAATATTACTAATGCAGGGATGTCAGATGAGTACTCTACTTATTTCCACACACACCCATTCCCTCATTTTACATGTCTAGATGAGTTGGAACCCATTTTGATGGCACATCGACGAGGGGGTAGGAGATAGGAGGATGTGGCAAGGGGAACGGAGGTCATGGGTGGAGGGGATGAGGAGGAGTATAGTGGAGATGAGGAGGAGAGTGGAGATGGGGAGAGCTCAGATGATGGTGGTGGGGATGATGGTGGAGATGGCAGAGGAGATGAGTACAGGCCAGTGAGACAAAGGAAAAATATCTTGGGTAGTGCTCAAATCATATAGAGGTCGAGGAGTGGTATGGGATGGCAGACAGTGATCAAGGTCTCTTCTACAGTGAAACAGGCGCAGATAGCTACTCTATAGGCCCAGGTACAAACACTTTAGGGGCAACAGGCATAGTTGTAGAGCCAGTTGGCTAAGGCTTAGATTTTGGCTGTGTAGTTATAGGCATAACTTATGTAGGGACAAGCGTAGAGATAGACACATGCACAGGAACCTCCTCTTGCCCTAAACCCATAGGTGGCCCAATTGATAGCAGAGAGAGATTCTTTCAAATGGAGGGTAGTAGAGGTAGAGGTTGTTGCTCAAAGACTCATGGGAACTATTGAGAGTGCATCTTTGTGAGAGGCCATTGTAGAGGGATTCGATATTTCCTAGGAGGCTGAGCATTATCAGATTATATACAAGGATTTGTGCCCTCCTAACCACAAAGATCCTTACCCTTGGTCCCATAGCAGAATTAGGAGCAGATCATAGACTACAACACATAGTAGAGGGGTCACAGGGCCTCGATAAGATCCTGACATAGGGGGTAGTGGCAAGCCACCATCTTCGAGACCAACTCCATCAGGGGGTTCCACTATTCAGTTGTGAGATGTGATTTGTATTGATGTAGTATTATTGATGTACTTAACACATGTATATCATTTTTGGAGCATGTACATTTTTTTTATCATATCTCATGTATCTCTCTATACTTTTCAGTTTCAATAGACATTAGACATTTGTATGTATTTTTCATGAGCGATGATATGCAGCGGTGATGAGTTTTGATGATGTACTTTTTTTATGTGATGATGTGATATGCATGTATTTCAGCCTGATGTAGTATGGATTATGATATTCCTTTTATTTATTTGATGACTCGCATGATATGCAGGATGATTCATGATATGATGGCGATGTGTGATGCATACTAATGATGTCATGTAGGTGGATGACCTATGATGTTGATTATGAAAGTGTGCAATGGGATATATGATATGTTTATGAAAAATGATGCATAAATGTAATGTAGTCATGGAATGTTTTTTTTTTATCTTTCAAATGCAAGAAATAATGATGATGTGATGGGAAATGGATTTTAATGTTTATGAGATGCATCATGAATTTGTAGTATGTATATGATTTAGGAAAATATCTGAAATGATATGTGAAATGGGTCAAATGTTATGGGAAAAATGACATGATATATAAATAATATGAAAATGATAGATGATTGAAAGATATGATATGAATGTAATGTGACAAATGATAAATAATGGGATGAAATGAACATGATTAATAATAATGAGATGTATGATAGTATGATAAATGACACATAATGAAATGTAATGAAATGATGATGAAATGATAATGATAAATAATAATGAGATGTATGATAAGATAAATGACATGTAATGAAATGTTGATGAAATGATAATGATAAATGATAATGAGATGAAATGATAAGTGATAAATGATAATGAGATCAATGATAAGTGAAAAATGATAATGAGGTGAAATGATAAGTGAAATAAAATAGATTATGAAATGATGATATAAAGATAAAATATGAAAATAAAATGGTAATGAAGATGATAAATGATATGCAACTATGTAGAATGAAAATGAAATGGATATAAAAATGATAAGATGTTAATGAGATGAAGATGATAATAATATGAAAAAGAAAGTGATATGAAATACCTAATGGATAAATGAATGATATGAAATGATAAAGGATCTAAATGATATGCAATAAAATGAAGATGATATAAAATAAGAATGATCAATGATATGCAATGAAATTATATGATATGAAAAAAATTTATAAATGACATGATAATGCATATTGATGGATGAGTAAATGATAAAGGATCGAAATGACATGAGAATAAATGATAAACTATATGATATGCACAGGACCTAGATGAAATGGTAATGATTAATTAAATGATGATGAAGATGAAAAGATGATAATGAAACAAATGTTAAAATTTCCTCCATAGATAGTCCAAAGAGACATGATAGCCATTGATGTTTTTGTTCAGCCTTCCAAAAATTTGATGCAAATCCAATATGTAGATATGTACAATGATTTAAATGAAATGCAACTAAATAAAACCAACCATTTTTTGAGCCCTTTGTTAGCTTTCTTGAATCATCATAGAGCGTTTTAAAATGTTGGAAGTATGTTCAAGCATCAAAGGGGAAATTAGCACCAATGATGACCTGAGTACAACTTTCATGATTTTTGATATAGCAAGTGAACACAAGCATTGAGGTATAATTGAACAAAGATTACCTAAGCGTTTCTTGCATAAAAAGACAAAGGTTAACCACTTTCTGATGCAAATTTGGAACTGTCATCAATTATACGCTTTGAATATCATGTCTCACGACATACTTTCACCAGATTGATAGTCAATCTCAAGAAAATAGACAGAAAAATAATTCTCTTTCCTCACCACTCTAGTTCAGTACATCATCGAGTGTGCTCCAGAGGGATGATATCAAAAATCAAACAACCATTTTTCACAATATAATACTTCTATTCCAAACATTATTCAGATTTTAGATCATCCAAATATGAGTCATGATATGAAATTTGTTGAAAACTGTGATATGGATCAATGATTGGATAGTTGTTCATGTGATTTGATAGTTTGTTCGCATGATTGGATTTTATGTCAATGTCTAGCTGTTTTGGTAAACTCTAAAAGTTGATTGTTCCTAGTATGTCAACGTTTGCCCCTAGTATTGGCACAACTTGCTAAACTGAATATGTACAATGATCAAGCCATGGTAAGACATTATCGCTCTAGGAAAATGATGGTAGTATGATGTTGTTATGGCCCTAAGATGATGGTGAAAAGATGCATGAAATGAGGGCTAAGAAGTTAAGTGTAGAACATGAGCTAATAGATGGAGAGCTACAAATAACATCTATTTGCCAGATTTTCACTATTTGTGTTTATTGCATTTTTTTGATTTCTTTTTTATTTTTTTGTTATTTTCTTGTCAATAGACTGCCTATTGCTAGGTTTTCACTCTATGATGATTTTTTTGATTTTTTTTGTATTTTTCTAATTTTTTTGATTTTATTTTTTTTTAGGACTTTTTATGTTGTTTTTATGGATTTTTTCTTTAGGAATTTTTATGCTATTTTTGTTATTTTTTTAGGACTTTTTATGTTGTTTTTGTTATTTTTTCAGGAATTTTTATGGATGATGATAATTGATTCAGACATAATACTTCTTCATGTGCATGTTGTTGATGGGTTTGTCAAACAAGTCCTCTTATGGTGTTGATAGTTTGTATGCTCCTGAACCATATACTACTATGACCATCTACAAACCTAGCCAATTTGGTTCAAAATTTCCTTTCTTTTCTTTGTCTTGCTGATTTCATGGGTTTTCCTTCAAAACAAGATCACCAACCTAAAAGGTACGTGGCTTAACTATGTGATTATAGCTACAAGACATCATCTGTTGATATGCTTTCAAATGTTCAGCTGCTCGTTGTCTCTTCTCATCGAGGAGTTCCAGCTCTTGCAGTCAAGAAACGTTGTATTCATCATTTGTTGTGAGACCCTTAAATGATACCCTGAGTGATGGAATCTCAACCTCTAGAGGTAATATGGCTTCTACTCCATAGATAAGAGCATATGGTGTTGCTCCTATTGGCATTCAAATGCTAGTTGTGTAGGCCCATATTGCGGGATTGAGTTGAACGTGCCAATCTTTCCTTGCATCATTCGCAGTCTTCTTCAAAAATTTCAATATAGTCTTGTTTGAGACCTCTACTTGGGCATTCCCTTGTGGATAGTACAGTGTTGAATATCTATGTTGAATATGGAATCGTTGACAAAGTTCATCAACATCTTGATTCTTGAATGGTCGCCCATTATCTGTGATAATGGAGTTGGGAATGCCATACTGAAAAATAATATAGTTGAGTATGAACAATGAGATTTATTTTTCCATAACCTTAGTAAGAGGTAATGCCTCAATCCACTTGCTAAAGTACTTTGTTGTTGTAATGATGAACTTGTGTTCATTCGATGATGAAGGATGAATCTTTCCAACTAGATCTAACCTGTATTGAGAGAATGGCTAGGTTGGCATGAATGGTTGAAGTTCTTGCACAGAAGCATGAATAAGATTCCCATGTATCTAACATTTTGAGCACTTCTTCACAAAAGTGAATTATTATCTTCCCATTGTAGGCCAGTAGTACCCCATTCTAATCAATATATTTGATAAGGTCAATCCACTTGAATCAGTACCACAAATTCCACCATGAACTTCTTGTAAAGCCTTGTCAGATTCGTCATGCTCAAGACATCATAGTAAAGTACCATCAAGACTGTGGTGATAGAGGGTTTCAATGATAAGAGTATAGAGAGAGTATTAGTGGATAAAGTTGTGCTTTTGGTTACATGATAAGTCAGGTGGTAAGATGTCATCTTTTGGGTAGGCATAAATCTTTCCATACCAAGGTGAGTTGGATCCTACTAAGTGGCAAATGATTTGGTTTTCAGGTGTGTCATAGGCAGGTGTTAATGATTGTTCCACTAGAAATTCATAGCGAGCCTAATTTTCTGGGAGTTGCAACAATGATGCGATCGTATCCATGGAATCAACTACGTTGTTATCAAGTATTGGAATCTATATGAACTTGATATCTATGAAGTACTTATTGAAATCATTAACCATCTTCTTATATGGAAATAGTTTGTCATCTTTCATTTGATAATCATCATTGATCTGATTAATGACTAACTATGAGTCACCATAGACTTGTATTTTTGTGATCCTCCATTCGAATGCTATCTTGAGTCTAGTTATAATCCATGTTGAGTGAAAGAACCATCAAAGTATAATGACCATGGATGTTTTGATTCTATAGTAAAGACATTAGCATCTAGAAATTCAATATGCATGGGATGCTCTGCTTGTTGTGGTGCTTCAGCCAGTTGATTAGCGATAAGTTTTCCTTTGATTGCTTTGTGATCAACATAGTGGATGCCAAACTCACTCAAAATCATAACCCATTTTTCTAACCTTCCTTTCAATGTAGTCTTTCTTAGTAGATAGTTGAGTGGATCAATCTTTGCAACAAGATTGATTGTATGAGTTAACATGTAGTGCCAAAATTTATGTGAGGCAAAGACTACTACTAGACAAGCCTTCTCGATGAAAGTGTAGTTGAGTTCATGACATGTTAGCATTTGGATTATGTAATAAATTGCATGTTCCTTTTCTATAGAGTCCTCCTATGCTAATAATGCCCCCAAAGATGTCTTTGTTGCAGAAATATATAAGATTAGTGGTTTGTTTGGATTTGGTGGTACTAGAACTAGTGGATTCATTAGGTACTACTTGATCTGTTGAAAGGACATTTTACACTTGTCATCCCATTTGAAAGGAACATTCTTATGTAATAGATGTGTGAAAGGTAGACTTTTATCTGCCAGTTGTGCGATGGACCTTCGTATAGATTGAAGTCATCCTTGTAATGAACTCAATTGACTGATATTCCTTGGTGGAGTCATTTCCATGATTGCTTGTACCTTGGTAGGATCTACTTCAATTCATTTTTTTGACACTATGTATCCCAAGAGTTTTCTAGATGTGACCCCAAAAACACATTTCTTAGGGTTGAGGAAAAATTTGAAATTTTCTAACCTTGCAAATATTTTGGATAACACTTCAAGATGTCCTTCTCTTGTATATGAATTTTCCAATATATTGTCTACATAATCTTCCATGAATGTGTGCATCATATCATGAAAAATTGTATTCATAGCCCTTTGATATGTAGCCCTAGCATTCTTTAGACTGAAAGGCATGGCATTCCAACAATAAGTCCCCTATGGACATGTGAAAGTTGTTTTATCCTAGTCTTCAGGTGCAATATTGATTATGTTGTAACTAGAAAAACCATCCATTAGTGAATACATGGCATGGAAAAATATCAGATCAACTATAGTATCGATGTTTGGAAGTGCAAAGTCATCCTTAGGACATGCTTTATTAAGATCTCTAAAATTTGTGCACACTCTGATACTTTTGTTTGGCTTAGATGTAGGAACAATGTTGGAGATCCATTCTGCATAATTGATTGATCTTATAAATCCCACATCAAGAATTTTTCTGAGTTTTTCTTTAACTAGTAGTGCAACATGGGGATGCATGTTTCTGAGTTTTTGTTTCATAGGTTTAACTCCTGGTTTCATGGAAAAGTGATGCATTATAAGATCAGGATCAAGACCTAACATGTTTGCATAAGACCAGACAAAGTGGAATTCATTTTCTCTTAGAAATTCCATGAACTCAGGTACTTATTTATCTGTCATTGACGCAACTAACTGTAGAATCCTTCATTTTTCTGTAGTTTCAAGATTAACCTCTTTTGTAGGCTCAATCAAGATAGGCGATCGCTCATGATAGTGTTTTGGGAGAGTGTCAAGTATCCCATTATCTAATGCCTTAAAAAGGTTTTCACCATCTCATACACTCTTTTTTTATCTTTTGTTTGATCTAACAGTACCAAATTCTGGTTTTCACCATTAGATCTTTCTTTTTTATTTTTATTTTTGCAGCTAGGAGACTTGACACTCTCATTATTAAAGACTCTATGCTAAAAATTGGTGGAACAATCATTTGTGTCATCTGTAGAAAGGAAGTTCATAATAGATTCATTGCTTGGAAGCATAGGTATATCGATAGGTTTGGATAGATCCCAGTCAATATGATCAGGATGGATAAGCAGTAGTAGGTCATTAGGCTAGGTGAAATTGGCTATGGTTATGGTCATAACAGAGTTGTCTATAGGATCTGAGGTATGGGTAGATCAATGATGATATGGTTCTCACGATAGTCTTGTTTGATTAAATTTGACTAAGTATCACTAGAATCATAGTTACCTTGTAGTTCAGATGCTTGCGATTGGGACCCTAACCTTTCACCTTCGATTAGAGCTGGGGTATACTTGTGTACCACATCAAACTTTTTGTCCCTCTAGAACTCAACATTGTATATGGTGTCCCATTCATATTCACCAGAGTTTGTGTCAGAGTTATTATCCACAAAAAATTGAATTGTTGTCAAACATGCTTCTCTTGTATTGAAACCTTCTTGTAATGTGAGGACAATATCATGCAACTACTTGGATGCTCTTTATTTTGAGTTAGTATCATAGCCTAGTCCTATTTTATATTTGGCAGAAAGTCCTGGAAGATGAATAGGCTCAACTACTCCTTTTCTTTTTCCGATAGGACCATTGCCATGATAGCCCATATTTTGCATAATAATACCCTTTACCATATTGGTCAGTTGGTATCTTGACATTGAGAACTGTTTCATCTTCATCTTTATAGAGCCACTTTAGAACTTCTCTATCCTCGGGATCTTCCATGGGGAATTTTTCTTTGATAAATCATCCATTAAATTTTGTACTTGGATTTGTTGGTGGTTGCGTTGATGTTGATGCTACAAATATTTTTATGTTGTGTGATAGATGGTTGTCCATGTGACCGAGGTGACATAGGAAGAGTAGCAAGATAGAGAGAGTACTCTCCAACTCCATTTTCCTTTAATCATAGTTGCTTGTCAAAGCTTTTGGTTAACTAACTATTTTCTGTATCAACTTTGGCAGAAGTACTAACACGAGCTTCTCAATTGTTGCGACCCAAAGTATCTTGACTAGCTTTGATGTTGGCACAAGTCTAAATTTTTGAATTATCAGCTGGTATTGTGATCTCCTGTCTGTCATAAGGAAACTTAAGAAATTGATGATATGTGGATGGAACAGCTTCCATTTCATGGATCTAAGGACAACCCAACAAGATGTTGTATGCAAGATCATGGTCTAATACTTGACAGAAAGTATTCTTGATAACTGGTCCTACTTTGATCGGTAGCATGATTAAACCCTTGGATTCTCTTTCCTCGTCGTCATAGGCTTTAATAGTAATATTTCTTTTGGGATCAATGGAGTCCTCAGAAAATCCTAAATCTTGAACTAACTTCATGGTTCATATGTTCAAACCAACACCTCCATCTATTAGTACACGTCTGACACTAAACTTGTGGATCATGACTTCTAAGTATAGGAATGAGTTATGGGGATGTGTCATGGAAACTTCATCTTTCTCAGAGAATGAGAGACATGTGGGTAAGGAAAAGTGTCCCACCATGGCTTGAAATTGGTCCACATCTAAATTAGTGGATACAATTGTTTCAACAAGGGCCTTTTCTAGAATTTCCTTGTGTGTTGAGGAAATCTTAAGGAGTTCTAAGATAGAAATCTGAGCAGGAGTTTTTCCAAGTTGATTGACTAAGTCATATTGATGTTGAGGCAAGGGCACAATGGATTTTGAAGAAGTGTCCTTTAAGAAAACTTTAGCTTGTGCCCTTGTTGTTGCATTGAATTGTCTATATTCCATCTTCTCCTTAAATTTTATAACATTGACCCATTCATCATCAGTGTAGATATGATTGATTATATGATCATTGATATGATTCACACTTTTTCTAGAAGACTCACCCTTTTGATATTTGGCAAAAGGGTTGCAAAATGCTTGGTGGTCTTTATTTTATTTTTGGTGTCCTTCTATTATGACGGTTCCATTTTTTATTAAGTCTTGGATGATATTTTTTCACGGATTGAAAATTATTCGTGTGATGGCCCTTGCACTGATGATAATCACAATAGTATGCATCATTCCATGATGGAGGATTCACACTAGGTTCGAAGTTGATTTGAGGTGGCAATGTAAGGACATTTTTAGCCATCAACTCTTTGAATGTAGATTCTAAAGGCTGACCCAGTGGGGTAAAAGTTCTTTTGCTAGAGAAGAATGAAGATCGTTGTGGATTTGTGTTCAGGGTATTTCCTAAGGAATTTTTTGTTGTAATTGTTTCCACGGTAACCTTGATTGTTGGCATTCTCTTTATTAGGAGTAAAATTTTAATTCATGTTATTCCTCAGAAGAGGAGGATTGTTTCCTTGATTTGTGATCGAGTTTACATTGTTATAGTTATTGTTGCGAGGAGTAATTTGAGTGCTAAGAAAAAATGGATTAGTCAAGACATGATTTGCATCAACAATACCATCATTTACCACATTTTTCTTATGAGTCCAAAAATTAGACTTGTTGTTGTGGTGATTTGTAGAGCTAGAATTGTCCTTGTCAAGTTTAATTATCCCTCTCTAGATTAAGACACTTTAAATGGTGATGGAATTTTCAATGAATTTTTGAAAAGAGGGAGGACAATGAAGATTAAGATGACAGCTCATCTCTTGATCTAATTTGTTTATGAAAGTGGTGATCTTTTCCTTTTCAAGAACATGACATGGATATCTAGCAAACAATCTTCTTTGTCTCTGAAGAAATGTAATGAATGGTTAACCAGGTTTCTGTTTAGCCTTGCAGAGATCAATCATGGTTATTTGATGTTGTATGTTGTAGGAATATTTGTATATGAACTCATTAATCAATTCCTCAAATGTCTTGACAACTGGTGTGATTTTTGATAGCCATTCCATAGATTGGCCTCCAAGACTCCTAGGAAACAAATGCATCAAGTATGTATCCTCATGGGAAAACTCTAAAGTCATATTTCAGAAGTCTCTAATATGATCGATTAGATCCGATTTCCCATTATAATGATCAAACTTTGGCATTTCACAATGTTTGGCAAATGGGATCATCATGCGACATCGATCAAAAGGATAAGGATAGATGTCATCGAGAGCATATGTCTTCGTTGTGCTTCCCCTTTGAAATTATTTAATTTTTCCTTGAAGTGCCTTAATTTGTTGAGACAAGGCACTAAGATCAAACAAGAGTGTTTCATCAAAAATTCTCTTTAAGTTCTCAATATCAAAATCATGAGGAAATTTAGCTCCTTTGTCAGCCAAATACATGAAATATTTCTCTTTGTTTCACTCTAAAATCTTTTCTAAGGCTTTGTGAAATTTGGGATCTTGCTCAGCCTTTGTAAGGTTATGTTCTTCATCTTGTTCATCATCACTATCTATAGGAGTTTTTCTCATGTATCTATTGAAGGGGAATGATTTCTTTTCTCTTTATCCATGTTTTTTGTCAAAAAGGGGATTATGACTCACACTATAAGGGGGATTACTACTCTCACCTTCTTCTTGAGTTCTTCAAGTGTAATCTTCTTGTTGAATGTCCTATTTCAACTTATTGTATCGAGATCTTGTAAAAATAGGCATATGATTTCAAAATGTTCTTCTAGACTTAGATCATAGTTTGATAAGTGCAAAAATGATGATGTTTTGATCCGATAAGATGAAAATCTTATGATATGATCAAAGACGTTCCTAGTTCTTGATTGTGGCTTCCAATGATGAAGGATATAAAAATCCTATTGGGGAAGTTGAATAAAAAAATTAGGAATTTGTTTGAAAAGTGCACTTTTAAGATTTGATCCTTGTGTTTTGAAGAATGATAAGTATATCAAATAGCCTAATTAAACTAACTGAAGGATTTGACTAGGATGTGTTGGATATTCAATAGAAGGTTGTGGTAGATAATAAAAATTGAGAGGTTGATTATGATTGTGTCATTGTGATAGAGCTCATCTCTAGAAATAGGCTTGTGAATATAAAGGCTCTACAATGTACTCATCAGTAAATCCCAGAGTAAAATATTGGTACCTATCCATGGAGAAACTCATAGTAATGGAGCAAGAGGTTTCAACTTTTATACAAAAACTTTCTATGTTGCAAGTTTTTCTTATAACCTAAATGTTTCTTAGGTTTCTTGATCCTATTGGAAATCAATTTCCTAACAAATTTGGTTGATTTCCACTCTCTAAGCATGAGAGAAATGTCAAAATGCTATTGGACCAAGGATGTTACAAACTCAGATCTATTAAAAGTAAAAAATCTAGAAAAGTGGCAGATGCGCTACTCTGTACCCTATATGTGCTATAGAAACATGCATATGCACTAAATAAATAGTCAAATGCACCACAACAGACCTCAGATGTGCTACTCTGTGTTCTATATGTGCTAAAATAGTTTTTTGATGTAGTTTTTTTGAATAGTTTTGAACAGTTTTAGTTGAATTTTTGCATGTTCATTTTGGATGATCTTTTATCTAAATTAATGTGATTGAAAAAATAGAAAACACTATGAAAATAGTTGTTTTTAATCCCTATACTAAACATCAAGTGTATGTCAAAAATGTTTTCAAAATTTTTTTTCATAGGTTTTTGCACATAACAGACAATTCAAGAAGACTCACTCTTAGTACTCAAGTAGGTCATCATAATAACCACAACCCACATCTTAGAACTACATCGACTCACACATCCATGTCACCCCCGTAGGAGCGCCCATGTTTTTTTCTTTTCCAAGTGTGTACTCAGAGTGACGGAAGTGGATATCGGATCCCCTGAGAAAATGATCCTTGGCAGTTATATGGGGGAAGATTCTTCCCTCCCCTTGCACTGTGATTATTAGGATGTTTGGAAACTGACACGGTTGGCTACTACACTAGGTTCATAGTAAGGGTTTCCATTTGGTATGACAATAATAAAATCCCTCAGGAGACCTCCCAACCTTTAGAACAAAGGATTTGGGGATGGTTATCTTGCACACTACCAGAAAAAGTGGGTTTCCCCATGTTTTCTTTAAATTTTATAGTGGGGTGGAATAACTTGGCTTTGGTTTGAACCCACTTGGGTCGTTCCTCTTGGCTGAGTACATTTTCCCACAAGATTAGGCCCTCTATAGGATGTAATAACGCATTAAAATTGTAAAAATTGAAAAGGAAAGTCTGGTATTCTGATCACCCAGTTAAGGGGAGAGCGTAGACTTATTGCCACAGACAAAGTAGAAGTGTTCTTTTTAGAGCCCAAATGACAATGATTTAATCTATGTGATTATGTTGCTTCACAACAAGAATTAGATTCATTTTAACCGCAAAATCAATGTGTGGTGACTACCCTAGGATTGCTTCTTTATAAATTCCATGTCTATTCTAGGATTGGTTCATTTTAAATTGGTGTTTACCCTAGGGTTGCTTCCTTTTAAGCCAAAAAAGATCCTATCTACAGAAGGCGTCAGACTAAAACCCTATTTTAGTTACAACTTGCATGCACTAAAAGGTCACACATATGTGCTAAAACAAATAGTTAATGCACTAAAATAGACCCTATAAGTGTTGTAGAAAACCTTAAATTGGCTAAAAGAAATCCTAAATGTGCTAATCTAAGAATGCAATTTTTTTTTAAGACAATTTTAAATGAAGTAAGCTTAATGGATGTGCTATTTTGTTCCCTAGACGTGCCAAAGAAATTGTTGGATGTGCTGAAATAGTTTTTGAATGCACCGAAAGACCTGTAGAAGCGCTGAAAGAAACCTTGTATGCGTTAAGGAAACCCATAGATGCACTAAAATGTAAAATTTTTCAGAAAGCCGAACTCAAGAATGCAAAATCCTGTAAAAAAAAACCTACAATTAGATGTCAAAAATGGGGTGAAGGCCCCACAATGGGTGCTAGAAATGTGTGAATTTTAAGTGTATCAAGTGTAGATTAAAAACAATAAATCAAACACACCAATAAGACATTATATAGGTATGTGCAGGATCATGATGGGTATGTGGTTGACAACTATTTTTTCACCCAAAATTGATGAAACGAAAAGGGTTTTTAAAGGAGATATCAACTTTCCACCAAAATAAATTATGCTTTACTTTGAATTTAATAAGTAATTATTATTCATTTTCTATTCAAATTATGACTAAAGTCCTGATTGATAAGTTGATTGAAAAATATCTATAGCTTTCAAATGATATCAGATATTTTGAATCAAAAACATGTGTCACATTCTATGATTCACATACTATAGGATTAAAAAAAGAAAAAATGAATTTCATGAAGTTTTGACCAAGTTAAAGTGGTCAGACATACAAGTTTTTATATTTTTTAAAAAGTTGTAATAAAAAATTCATAATTATTTATTTACTTGGAAAAAAATAACAAAAGAATAAGCATCACATTGGGGCATGATTCCTATACTTATATCTAAAATATTATAAAAAAATATTATCATTTTATTGTGGTTAGGGTGGTCAGACAGACACCTACTTCTTATTTTTTCCATAAAATTTAAGTACCACTACATTGAAATTTCAAATTTTCACCAAATAGATTTTTTTTAAAAAAAACAAGCCTAGTAGTTTAGAAACTACATTCAATTTGCTACAATTTCTATTCTTACATATTTTTAAAATAATATAGATAACTTATTCAAATTTTTACGTCAAGTTGCCTAACTCTGATTTTTCTGAATTTTTTGCCACTTAAGTGCCTATTTTTTCCATGATGATCCTGCACATACCCATATCAAAACAAAAGATCAAATAAAAGTAATGCAAACTTAGTCTTCTATCCTTGATGTCGTCCTATCATCCTCTATCTCCAGTGTTTTTTTTATTCCAGCTTGCTCTGAGATTGTATGCTAGGCGCAACAAATAGTCTTCGTAGAGAACGAGATTAAAGATGAATGCATGCTATACTAAGATATGATTAACATGTTTAAACTAAACATGATTTATAGAATGTAAAATTATAAATTATGAATGCTAAACCTAATAATAATAATGCTAAAATGTTAATTTCTTGTCTTTAATGCATGTATGTTTGTGTGTAACCAATGCCTAGATACGTAGGGGTATTTATAGAGTTTTCAAAAGATTTTGATTGGTTGATGTGATCAATGACTATGATAATCCAGGCAGATTGAATGGTTGAAGATGGAGAAGACTGGAGAGAAAAATAGAAGAAAAATAGAAAGCAAGATTTGTTTCCTCTTTCATGAGAGATGATAAAGATGAATTGTAAAAATAATCTTTTTATGAGATTGAGAAAATATTTTGAAGATAAATAATGAATTTATTAAATTCATTATTTATTTATTGATGACATGGAAGATTTTCTTAATTAAGATTTGGAGAAAATGGAAGATTCTTAATTAAATAAAATATTTAATTAAGATTTGGAAAGTGACATGTGGAATTAATTAAATAAGCATATTTAATTAATTTTAGAAGAAAGGGAATTAAATTCAATTAAATCAAAGATTTAATTAAACTTAAATGTGATAATTAATTTAAATAAACAATGATATTTAATTAATTAATTAAGTGGACTTAAGAAAGTGGTAATTAAATAAAATGAATGAATTTAATTAAAGTGGAAGAATAAAGTAGGTGAATGATATAAATAAATAAATTAAATTTATTTATATGTAGAGGAATTAAGAAAGAAATTAATTAAATAATAAATATTTAATTAAATGCCAGGATTAAATGATATGACCATTTTTATGCATATACAGTAGGCTGCTACCATTTTTCGTCCACATCATCACCACCTAATTCTCAACAATGGTGTGAATTAGCATATAGAGTAAACATTCTTAGCCACTTATTTATCTTCATCACAATTTGTCAACGTATTGAGTCCCACCAGATTCTTTGGAGGCACCATCATATATTCTACATTCAACCACTATCATTCATCAATGTGCATATGTCATCTACCACCATCTAGTCCCACAAGACTCCTCAACGAGCATCGTCTGATCAATAAGGTATAAACTACATCATTACCCGTTGACTTGTGCATCTTGATTGCACCCCACTAAAATTCTAGTGTGGTGCATGGGATTCTACTATCTATCCACCATGACATCACTTCCCACTAGCTGCAACTATTGCCTTCATAGGTACCACCATGCATTGATGGTCAATATCCACCCATCATGGATTCATCTCCACCACTCTCCACTGACCCCATGAGACATAGCTAAGATCCATGAAAAAATAAGTGAAATCCACGGGAACTGTTTGATCTTTTTTGTCACAATTGGTGATCAAGTGAAGAAAAATATTTTCTTGGGACTTAGGAAATATTCAACATGCCAAATATTTGTTTGGCTAATAAAGCAAGGTGAAGGGGCCAGTCACCCTCAAGAATTCAAAGGCTTAAGTATTAACTTAAGTGACCTGCAACCACCTTAACTAGTCAACATCGAAATAGAACTTTTGTGAACACCATGACTATAAAATCCTACATACATAGGTTTTTACTGATAAACCCTAACACCTAAGAGTAGAAATAAATTTTTTTTGGGCACATCCTTCACTTTCTTGACCTACACAATACCTCTCTAGAAAGAGCTCAAGAAACCTAATTTGAATCTGCCATCCGATCTACTACTCTTGAACTCATCCTTTTTCATCATGCCAATGATATCATTTGCTATATTTTCTCTTTTGACATCAATGACAACTATCTGCCAACAATCTCCCTATTTGGCATTGATGGAAAAACTTTGACTGCTTATCTAGGTACCATTGAAGCTCTACACCAATTTGATTATTCACACTGTAACACAACAACTCCCCCTATGACACACATCTCTTCTCTTCTCAGAAAGCTTCTATTTTGCATCAAATTTCTCCCCCTTTGACATCAATGGAAAAGGGTACATGCCCCCTGAGGAAATGCTCCAATTTTGACAAACTATGCAACCATCAAGTCATTAGAAAGTGTAAAACAAGATTTTAAATGACTTGCTCACTATTCTTAACTAGGGTTAAATAAATGATCAATGAAGCTCCCCCTAGATATATGCTCTATCACAAATGTTTAGTGATATGTGGTGGGAGAAACTACTCCTAGATTCTACCTCAAGTAATAAAATTATTTTGTAGGAAGAGGCTTTGTAAATATATCAACCACTTGTTCATTGGTAGGAATATAATCCATGTTGAATTCCTTATCTGCAACCTTTTCTTTGATGAAGTGATACTTGATTGATATATGCTTGGTTCTAGAGTACATCATTGGATTCTTTGAGATATTAATGGCATTTGAATTGTCATAAAGAATCAAGATAGGCTCATTGTACTCTACCTTGATGTACTTTAATGTCTACTTCATCCATAGGACTTGAGTGCAACATGCAACTATTGCAACATATTTTGATTCTATAGTAGAAAGGATGACAAACTCTTTCTTTTTACTCATCCAAGAAACTAGTTTGTTTCCTAGAAAGAAGGCTCCTCCACTAGTACTCTTTATATCATCCACACTTCCTAGACAATATGCATCTGTGTATTCTATTAAAGTGAAATCTTTGCATTTGGAATACCATAAACCATAGTCAACAATACTTTTGATGTATCTAAACATTCTCTTGACTATATTGACATGTGATTCTTTAGGTTTTTCCTAAAACCTAGATACCATACAAACCACTTGTATTATATCAAGCCTAGATGTAGTTAAATATAGTAGACTTCCTGTTAACACAAACCGACTACCACTACACCAAAAGCCTAAGTTGTCAGTGAGGGTGACATTGGAGAGGTTTAATGGGTACTGGGGAGAGGTTGAATGGGTATCGACGATGGTTGAGGGTACCACGTGACAATAGTTTATCCCCTTAGTTGAGAGTTCAATAGACATAGTTGATTGTGAGATGAAAAAGAGTGTCAAGAGTGGGAGTTGAACCCTCCCCAGTAGAGTCACCAATTTTGTTAACACAAACAGACTGCCACTACACCAAATCCTAAGCTATCAATGAGGGAAACATCAGAGAGGTTTAAGGGGTACCGACAAGGGTTGAGGTTCTCACATGACAACACTTCCAATCATATATCTATATGTATTTTGATTTGCATTAGGTGACTTATGAAATTTTCTTAATTTGTAGCCAATAATCATGGTAGTACAGATTGGTCTATAATCTTTCATGCCAAAATTTTTAAGCATTTCTTTTACATACTTGGTTTGTGATATACATATACCTTTATTAGTTTTTTGTAATTTTCAAACAAAGAAAAAATATGAGTTCTCCTAGCATGGCCATTTCAAACTCATCTTGCATGTTTGTAGCAAATATTTTGTACATTACATCACTGATACCACCAAATATAATATCATCTACATATACTACAACAATGATCATTTTCTTACCTTTAGATTTGAGATACAGATTGCCATCCATCAACACAACCTTTCTTGAATCCTTGTTGTTATAGATATTGATCAAGTCTTGAATACCAAGCCCTTGGTGCTTGCTTCAAACCATATAATGATTTTCTCAATTTGTAGACATAACCATAATTCTCTAACAACTGAAAACCTTTTGGTTGCTCAATATATACTTCTTCTTCAAGGTTTACTTTTAGAAAACTAGATTTGGCATCCATTTGATATACTTTAAAACCTTTATACATAAAAAATGCAAGAAACATCCTAATAGCTTCTAATCGTGCAACTGGAGCAATTGTTTCTTCAAAATCAATACCTTCTATTTGAGTTTATCCTTTGCACACTAACCTTGCATTGTTTCTGACCACAACTCCATCTTCATTCAACTTATTTTTGAACACCCATTTGGTGCCAATTATATTTTTTCTTGATGTTCTAGGAACTAATTCCCATGTTTTGTTCTTTTCAATATGATTGAGTTCCTCTTCTATTGATTTCATCCAACTTTCATCCTTTCTAGCTTCATCAAAACTTTTTTGTTCAATCTGAGATAAGAGGGAAATGTTCACATGTTCCTTGTTCTTTGCAATTCTTCTTCTAGTTTGCACACCTTCATTCTTATCACCAATTATTTGATATGTAGGATGATCCATTTGCACATATTTTTTATGTTCCCATTCAACCACTTCTCCATTCCCTTCTTCTTGTTCTTTTTCTTCTTTTGTTGCACCTATATCATCCTTATCTAACTCAATTTCAAGATTTCTTCTACTAGAATTAACTTGATTTTCACTTTCATCAACCTTGACATGCACACTCTCTAAAAATCTATGAAATTTATTATTATAACACTTATAAACTTTGCTTTGGATGGAGTACACCAAAAATATCCCTTCATCACATACTGACTCAAAACCTCCTTAATCTTCATCTTCTCTTTTAATATAGCATTTACTGCCAAATACTTTGACATGCTCGACTAATGCAAGCCTACCAAACAACAATTCATATGGCCTTCTACCCCTGTTAAATCTTATAAGTGCTATGTTCTGAAGGCATACAGTAGTTTGTACTACTTCTTTCCAAAATGTATCTACCAAGTTTGCATCATTCAACATGGCTCTAACCATCTCCTTCACAATCATGTTTCTTCTCTCTACCACACCATTTTGTTGTGGTGTTCTTGGAGATGAATACTAGCATTTGATCCCATGATCTTCACAATATTCCATGTATTCACTTGACATAAATTCTCCACATTTGTTTAACCTAAGACATTTGATTCTTCTCTCATTCTCATTTTCTAATAGCTTCTTATAACCTTTAAATTCTTCAAATGCCTCAACATTCTCTTTCAAAAATGTGACATATTCCAATTTGGTATAATCATCAAGTAGCAGCATGAAATATCTTTCTTCATGAAACACCCTTATCCTCATTGGACCACATAGATCAGAATGAATTATCTCCAAGGGTTTCATAGTAGAATAATCCTTTGTAGGAAACTTGAACATTACTTGATTTCCTTGTTGGCATCCTTTGTGGATTATATTTTTAGGCTTTACAATCTTAGGAATATTTCTACTAGACCTTTTGAGCTATTTCTTTCCAAGTTGTCAAAGTTTACATGTCCCAGTCTTTTATTCCATATGCAACTCTCATCTGATTGGCTAATTAGACATGTTTGGATTTCCACTTCACATAGACTATAGAGATTACTATTAGTCCATATCCCTTGAGCAATTGTTGTACCATTCATTCTTATCTTCCAGCCTTTAGAATCAAATACAAATTTATATGCATTATCACACATTTGGCCGACACTAAGAATATTATGTTTTAGACCTTCCACATATAGCACATCTTTAGTTTTTTTCTTCTCATCTATGCTTAGAATTCCTTTACCATAAATCTTATCAACAGTATCACCTAGGCTTAATGAACCTCCTTTTCTCATTTCAATTTTAATAATTTTCTTTTTATCTCTCCAGTCATGTGCTTGGAGCAACCACTATCAATAATCCATAGATCTTGTTCCTTTGCATGAAATGTTGTTTCAAAAATAATAGTCTGAGTAGAATTCTACTTTTTCTCCTTCCATATGTTCTTACATTTAATTTTAACCTTTCCTCCCTTTTTCTCAAGGACCTCAATTTTCTTTTCATCTTTGGGAGGTGTTGTTTTCTTCTTCTCAGAATGAGCATTCAGTCTTACAATTTTCTCTCTATAATTTCTAGCTATATGATCAAAATTATTGCAATTGAAACAAAGTACATTCATATCAGCTAAAGGAGCAAATGGATTTTTTCTTATGAAATTTTTATTTCTCTTTGGAATGACTTTACACTCTCTAACCCTATGACTAAAATTGTTACAAGTATAACAATACCTATTAAAATATGATGTGTACCTAGTTATGGTGTTTCCTTCGGCTGGATGAGGATATCTTCTTTTTGTAGGTATCATTGGATAATGCAATCTTGTGAAACCATCATTTTATATTCTCTTAGTATTCTACTTCTTTTGTTGATCAAGAATCGACTAGTTATCTTTCTTGTCTTCAGTTGGTTCCTTCTCTTTAATAGATTTCTCAACTCTAGTTGACTTCTCTTCATCTTTAGAGGCTTCTCCTCTATCAGCTTTTTCTCCATTGAGGATTAATTTTTCTTCTACTCTAAATCTTTCATAGAGCTTTACAAATTTATCAATAAATGGAATTTTTCCTTTTTCAAGCCGCAAGCCTTATTTTTCTTTATTAGCTAGCTTTTGTGTACTTAGGAATTCATCTAGAATATTAGTACCTCCTTTTAACTTCAGACCTTTATTTATCTACTAATTAGCTTTCTCACTTCTTTTCTTAAGGAAACTATTTCTACCTGAAGATTTGAGAATCTATCCTTCTCAGATTGCAATTTAGATTTCATGACATCTTCAACTCCTTTGAGCTCTTCTACATGAAATTTCATACCAACTATCACCTTATCGGATTACTCATGTTCTTGAGTTAATCTGGTAGTCTCCTTTTGAGCATTCCTTTTTAGTTACTTGTTTTCTCTCTGTTGTGCAATTTTTGGACACATGCCCCACTAGAGGTAGGTACCCTCTTTTCTCTTTTGCATCTCCACATCTTGGATTGGTCAAATTTTCAATTTTGCACTTCTTGGGAGGCTATTTTGCAATTTAGTCCAAACTTGATTTGATGAAGACAATAGTTTGAGGCATCTTTAGGGTTTGGGAGAAATCCACCCATCATGGATTTCAGAAAATCCTTGCCCTAGCGAATTTTCCCTAAAAAATCACACTTCAAAAAATCCTTGTCCTTAGGGATTCCACTAAAACCAATTTTGAATTGAATTTTCAATGTTATATGTAAATAATTTTTTGTACCCATGGATAGAGGATGAAAAATTAGGTTGGGTTTCTTTTTTAATTTTTTGAAAATTCCTTCTAGAAAAAAAGTTATGGGGTTTAGGAGGTTTTGACCTATCATGGATTTTAGAAAATCCTCGCCCTGGTGGATTTTCCCTAAAAAATCATACTTTGAAAAATCCTTGTCCTTAGGGATTCCCCTAAAACCAAATTTGAAGTGAATTTTGGATATAGTTTGAAAATATTTCTTGCACCTATGGATGGACAATGAAAATTTAGGCCAAGTTATGTTTTGAACTTTTCAAAACTTCCTTCCAGGAAAAAAGTTATGGAGTTTGGGGAATTTTGACCTGCCATGGATTTCAGAGAATTCTAACTACCTTGGATTTTCCTTTGGATAATTCTAGGTACCTCAGATTTTCCCTGAGGATTAAACCTAGGAGAATTCTACATACCTCAAATTTTCCCTAAGGATTAAACCTTGAAGAATCCAGGGTACCTCAATTTTTTTTAAGAACTAAACTTGGGAAAATCTTAATCCTAGCAAATTTTCCCAAAATGCAATTTTTTTCTCAAAACTAAAAATTTCCTAAAATGAAAATTTTTCTTGAAATTTTAAAATGTCCCAAAATGAAAAATTCTTGAAATGGAAAATTTTTTGAAAATAAAAATTCCAAAAATAGAAAATTTCCAAAAATGGAATTTTTTCTTAAATGGCCAAAAATTTATTCAAGTTTAATTTGGATATTTTATGGATGAGATCTTTTAACATGTGAGCTACTAATGATGATATTTGTTCTTTCAAGATTAAATAAATCAAAAGGGGGACTTGCATATGGATTTGTGCCAAGAGGGAAATTTGGAAGAGTTCAACTCAAATATGAAATGTGGGTCCTACATGAGAATTCGTGCCACAACCTGTCTACATCTAGAGGATATATTTCAAAAAAAGGAAGACATGTGATGCTGCTTTGTTTCTCCAATCAAAAATTTTATCAATATCAAGGTGGGGGGATGTTGATTTCTTATTGCTCCTAGCTATAACAAAATGTATGTAATTGGAAGATGATGTATCACATGAACCAAACTTGATGTAACTACTGGATGCTTCTAGAAGTCTAATTAATGCCATTGGATTGATTTAATCCTAGCCATTGAAATTATAATGTAAAATCTATAAAAGGCCAGTGCCTTCTCATTTGTAAAAGGTTAGATTTTAGGGGTTAGAAAGCCAAAATTGGCAAGTAGATAAAATTAGTTATAGGAGAGGAGAGAGACTAGAAATTGTCATGTAAATTATGGAGAAGTTAATGTAAATGGGTTGTTGATTTGGAAAACTTTATGTTCAACTTCAATACTTATATGGTTTCTTATTCTTGATTCTCAATGTTAGATGTTATTTTTCAATTCTTTCATGATTTAGTGAAATGTGAATAATGTTTGATCGATCTCTAGTCCATACTTTTAGCAATTTGTTGATTCTAAGTTGTTGTGTAAAGTTAGTATTGGCCCTATATTGTGCTAAGTTCAATTGTGAATGTTTCTTTACATTACACTAGTAATTGGGTATGTGGATGGATATTCAGAGTCTAAAAATCTTCTGATTTCCTCAGAAGATTGCACCATTTTTGTATAGTTGTGGGCTTTTCCTTGATCAAGTAGAGATTGGCTTATTGGAGATTTGTCCATTTGTAGCATTCATCATTGTTGTGATTGATCTTAGGTATTAGTATTAGAATCTCTCTTGAACCCTTTATCCTTTTGATCTTTCTTTGAATTTGGGTTAGTTTAGGACTGAAAAGCATCACCATATTGTTACATTTGATGAAAGTATACTTCCATCATTGTTGATTTGTAATGCCCCTTGTGATTACCATCATTTTCACACTTATCATTGAGTTGTTTATGCATTGTCAAGACCTGATATTAGAGACCTTGGGGTTATCTCTTGAGGCTTGCTAATAGGGATTTATAGTTCAAGAGAGATAGGGTATCATATTTTGTCTGAGTTGTTGTTGTACAGAGAACACCATCAACACTCTCTTAAGATCATCATATTTATCTCTTAGTTCATCAAGATCTTAAAGAGCACTAATTAATTCTCCTTCAAGATCAACAACTGCCACCTCTTCTTCTTCTTCATGTGAATCCTCAATTTATGCATCTTCCTAATCCTCACTTTCTTTAGGAATAAATAGAAATCCTCTTTTATCTTCTCTCATTACAAGGGCATGATCTTGGTCCTCATGTGAACTATCACTAGCATCAGATGCTTCACATTATTTATTGATGTATAAACTTTTTTTCTTCTTTCCAAAATTATTTATTCTAGGGTAAAACTCTTTCTTCCTTTTACTATCTCCTTATTGTTTAGAGTTATCCATTTTATCATATGGAAATTTAGAAGAAAAATTACCTATTCTACCACAATTAAAGCACTTGAAAGGGAGCTTTACTTTATACTTGTCAGATCCTCTCCTTAGTCTTCTTATGAAATTTTCTTCTTCCTTATTAGTTTCTTCATAATCAAATGTAATGACAACAACTTTGTCTTTCTTATCAACTTCATCTTTTCCTTTCTTGACAACCTTATGTATGAGTAAAATATGCGTAAATGAATAACAAACACACCTAATAAGACATTATATCAAGAGATTTAAACAACATTTAATCTAATTAAAGCAAGAAATCTCTTAAAAGCATCATATCGCTCTCTATCTCCAAAGATTTATTAAATCATTGTGACTATTAAAATGACAATCTAGAGAATGAGATATTGTAAATGTAGGAATCTAATCCTATGTAATGATTGCTAAATGATATGGTGATGACACTGTAGCTTAAAATGACATGAAAATGATAAAACAAAGTATTGTAAAATAAGATGTAGCTAAATGAAAATCCACATGAATATGATTGCTATATGATTGCTAATTACTATTTGCTAAATGTTCAAATGCTTAATTGCTCTAATGCTATTTATGCAAAGTAAGATTGCATAAAGTTGGGATCCATTTCCTATGGAAAGAAGTTGTATTTATAGATTCTCGGTAACATATTTTTGATGTGGAAACAAAGAAAAGGTCTATATTTGATTTGAAAGATTCAATGAAGAAGCTTGCAAAGATTATGGAGATTGTTCTTCCCACAAAAACATTCTGCCAGAGGATAGGAAGAATTAATGTAAGAAGATAACCAAATTGATTTCCATTTTTTCTACAATTTGTCTCCAAATTTATCCGTGAAGGCTAAGTTAAATTAATTAGATATAAAATATATAATTTTGTAGGTGGATATGATGAGTGATAAGAGGAAATAGCTGTAGAAATATGTTTTTATTGAATATTTGGAAGAAATAACAATTATTAAATAAAACAAATATTTGAAATTGTTTATTTAATAGAAGAGGGATAATGATAATTAAATAAGACTATATGATTTAGTTTATTTAATTAAGAGGGAATAAATAATTAAATAATACAAACTATTGAAGTTGATTATTTAATTAAAAGAGAATAATTAGAAGAATGTAAATAGAATAGAAGAATTAAAGAAATGAACTATATAAATAAATAATTTTATGTATTTAATAGTAGATGAATTAAAGGTTAATTAATCAAATAAATGTATTTAATTAATCGGATTTATCCAAACCATTTTTAGGTGTATAAATTTTTCTCCTCTTTGAAGTGATGTGTTTATACATTGCTTCAAAGAAAATTTTGTTGTTGCTACTAGCATTGACAAAAAAAATTCAGTATGCCCCAGAAGTTGATTTTTAGGTGATGATGGATATATGCCCCAATAGGAGATAAATCAATGATTTTTTTTTATTCTTTTGAATTTTTATGATTTTTATGATTTTATGATGATTCAATGATTTCTTTCCCAATAAAGAATACTGATTTTGCTAGTTGATTAAATGTTGCCCTACTTTTCCTCCTTGTGTTTGATAATTTTTTATTGTGTTAGCCTTTGATTTGATATTGATTGATGATCCTGATAGATTACAAGATTATTGATCTCATGATAGGTAAGATTCAATGATTGATTGATTTATTAACCTCATGATAGGCAAGGATCAATGATAGACTGATGATTGACCTCATGATAGGTGAAGTTCATTGATAGATTGATTGACTGACCTCATGATAGGTGAGGATCAATGATAGATTGATGATTGACCTCATGATAGAAAAGGATCAAAAATAATTTGATGACTGACCTCATGATAGGTGAGATTCAATGATAGTTGCTCACAATATTTGATCAAAGTCTCACCAGAGCTGATTAGATTGATAGGATGATTGATTTTTGAATGATTGATAATATTGTTGATTTACAATATGTTATGATCATAGAAGTATTTTAGAGTTCTTCCCAAAGACATGGGACATGATTCTACATCTAGTGCAGGCCAATATAGATATCATCAGTCTATGTGGTTTATCAGCTTTGATTCATATGCCCCATTATAGGATTGATTAATGTACTAAAACTTGATGATGTACACTTATTCAATTAGAGATTTTATGATTTCTCTATCATGTTATTGATTCACCAACCTTGGAAAATCTATAGTGCAGATTAAAACTAATATGAATGCAATATAATTTGACCATGTAAATTTACATATACAAACACTATAATCTTAATAGTTCATTTATCGTGCTTTTATCTTCATTGAGCCTTTAAAATGTTGAAAGTGAGTACAAGCATTAATGGTATAATTTAGACCAATGATGACCTGAGTACTACTTTCATGATTTTTGATATTGCAAGTTAACAAAAGTATCTAGGTATAATTAAACTAAGATGAACTAAATATTTATTCCATAATTAGACAAGAATTAATCATTTTACTATGTTAATTTTGAATGTCATCAGTGATACCTTGTAGAGCACGTCTCGCGACAACTCACATAATAATAATGATCAACTCACAGATAGTAGACAAAGAAAATATCATTCTCCTTCCTAGCTTCTCTAGTTCAATACATCATCGAGTTGCTCCAAAGAAATGATAACAAAAATAAAAGTGTAACATTTGAAAATTCAAGCTAAAGTGATAAAATCATGATTCAAAAGAATATCATCCATATAAAGTTGTTTTGATTGATTTTATTTCAGTTGTTTGATATGGATGGTTGATTTTTTGAAATATTTTGATGTTTGATGTATGTTGAATGTTGAGTTTCACTCTGATCATTGTGTTTCTTGTATTGTCGTACTACTATTTGTCTATTTGTTTAAGCTCAAAGATTTTTCCCCTAGTGAGACATTACCACATTGCCCGGATATTTACATGAGGTTCTCTTTTCAATGAGAGGCAAAATGATGGAAAAATTGAATGACCAAGTATGCATCTAATAGATGGAAAGGCTAGTTTAAATCACAAGTAGCACCTATTTCTAGGTTTTTCACTACATGTTTTTATTGCACTTTTTCATATTTTCAGATTTTTTTGTATTTTACACTTTTCTTGATTTTTGTTTTTTATATTTTCTCTTTTCTTTTTTTTTAATATTTTCTATCACCAAGCTGCCTGTTTGTGAAGTTTTCATCAAGGTGACCATTTTCCCAGGACTTTAACCATGCACTAGATGATTCAAGTGTAGAATTTTCTAAGATTGAGAGTGTTGATAGGTTCATCTAACAAATCCACTTTAGGTGTAGATAGTTGATAAGCTCTAGATACATTGATTGATATGACAACAAAGGGACCTAGCCAGTTAGGTTCAAACTTCCCTTTCTTTTCTATGTCATGTTGATTTGGAGGGTTTTCCTTTAGGACCAAGTCACCAACCTGAAATACTCTAGGTTTTACTCTATGATTGTAGCTTTTGGACATCCTCTGTTGATATTCCTTCAAATGGTCCACAACATGTTGACAACATTCATCCAATAGTTCTAGTTCTTGAAGTCTAGACACTCTATAATCCTCATCTGAAATAATTCCTTTTAGTGACACATGGAGTGATGGTATCTCCACCTCAATAGGTATGATGGATTTTCATCCATATACTAAGGAATATGGTGTCACCCCTATAGGTTTTTTGATGTTAGTTCAGTATGCCCACATAGTAGGGTTTAGTTGAGTGTGCCAATCATGTCCACCATCATTGACTATTTTCTTTAGGATTTTAGAATAGTTTTTTTTGATGCCTCTTCATGGCCATTTCCTTGAGGATAGTATGGGGTTGAAAAATGATGTTGGATATGAAATCTCTCACATAGTTCTTGAAAATCCTAATTCTTAAATGGTCTACCATTGTTTTTAACAATGGACAAAGGAATGCCATACTGACAAATGAGGTAATTCAGTATGAAAGAAGAAATGTTTTTTCCTATGATTGTTGTCAAGGGAATAGCTTCGGTCCACTTTTTAAAGTACTTTATGGTCATGATTATAAATTTGTGTCCATTAGATGAAGACAGATTAATATTTCCTACCAGGTCTAGTCCTTACTAACAAAAAGGCCATGTTGAAGCGAATGGTTGCAATTCTTGTGCTAGTGCATGGATTAGGTTACCATGGATTTCACATTTCTGGTACTTCTTAACAAACTGAAAAGACTCCTCCATATTCAACCAGTAATACCCCAAATGAAGGAGTTTCTTCGCTAGGGTTAGTCCACTTGAATGAGTTCCACAAATACCTTCATGAACCTCATGTAAGGTTGTCTTACACTCGTTATGTTCTATACACTGAAGAGATTACCATCTAGACCTCGATGATAAAGTATGTTAGCAATTAAGTTATGTCGTGTGGTTTGATGGATGAAGTTGTGTTTCTAGTTCCTATAAAAATTGAGAGGAAGGATATTTTCTTTAAGGTAAGCATAGGTATTTCCATAAATTAAGGATTCAATGTCCACTAAATGGTATATGGTTTGAGATTTAGGAGTATCATAAGTAGGATTAGGCACTTGTTCCACCATAAACTCATAACGACCTCACTTTTCTGGTATTTGTAATAGAGAAGAAATTGTCACCATAGCATCAGGGGCTTTGTTTTCTTCCCTTGGAATTTGTTCAAATTTGATATCCATAAAGTACTTTTTCTAATCATCCACCATTTTCTTATACTGTTCAAATCAACTTCTTATCTTTGGTTTGATATTCATCATTTACCTGATAAATTACTAGTTGTGAATCTCCATACACTTGTAGCTCTGTGATCTTCCATTCAACTGCCACTTTAATGCCAATGATTAATGCCTCGTATTCAACTATGTTATTTGTGCATGGAAACATGAGTATATAGGACTTTGGGATGGTATTTCCTTGAGGTGTAACAAACAAAATTCCCACACCTAACCCATTTTGTGCATAGGACCCATCAAAATAAAGTATCCATTGTTGTGTTGCCATAGTAAGAATGTCTTTATTAGGAAACTCAATCCTCATTGGAGGATCATCTAGTAGTGGAGGTTCAGCTAACTGATCGGCTTTCACCTAATCTTGGATGGCTCTTTGATCTACATACTGGATGTCAAATTTACTCAATATCATGACCCACTTGGCTAGTCTTCTTGTTAGGGCAGCCTTACTGAGTAAAATCCTTTAATGGATCAATCTTTGCTATGAGTTTGACTATGTGGGTTAACATGTAATGCCACAACTATTGAGTAGAAAACACCACCACCAAAAAAGATTTCATGATGAAGGTGTAATTTATCACATAACCATTCAAAGTCATGCTGATATAATAAATAGTTTTCTCCTTCCCTGCAGGATCTTCATGTGCTAATAGAGCACCCAAATAAATCTCAATTGTTGCAATGTATAGTAATAATGGTCTTTCTTCTATAGGTGGCATTAGTATGGGTGGTGACATTAGATATTGCTTTATTTGATTGAAATTTGTTTCACATCCTTGATCCCATTTGAAAGAGACATTCTTATGTAACAAATGATTGAAGGGATGACTTTTGTCTGCTAATTGGGAGATAAACCTCCTGATTGATTGTAGTCTGCCCTGTAGAGATTGTAGTTGACTGATATTCTTCGGTGGTGGAATTTCCGTTATGGCCTTGACCTTGGCGAGATCCACTTCGATACCCTTTTTTGAAACTATGTATCCTAAAAGCTTCACTGATGCAACACCAAACACACATTTCTTAGGATTTAATCTGACATTGAACTTATCTAATCTTGTAAAGATTTTATCCAAGATCTCTAGATGTCCTTCTCGGGTATTTGAATTTTCTAATATATCATCCACATAATGCTCTATAAAGGTATGCATCATGTCATGGAAAATGGTGGTCATTGTGTTGGAAAAACAAGGATAGACAACTAAGAGGGGGGTTTGAATCAGTTGTCCTAGAAATTTAAACCTTTTTTCAACTTAACTTATCCTTAATCATAGATCTGATGAAAGAACAATTAACCATATAAGTATCTAACACATCAGGGAGACAAATAACACAAAGATTTTTTTGTGGAAACCCTGTTAGGGGAAAAACCATGGTGGATGTTAGTCCACAAGATTATACTCTGCTAAAAGTATAATGAAAACAATAAGGGGAATGCACATGCATTCAGGCACACTATCTAGAGCTCACTTCTCAATTACAAAAGAGGACTCATTTTCCAACAATAGGGTTTGGATTAAAAATCTGGAGGGTATGAACTGAGAAAATAGATTCTTCACAAGCTTGATTACAGTTCCAATTAAGCTCAACACTTCTTCACACTTTGCACAATCTTCTGCACACACTAGTCAATAAATATATTCACACATACACACATCAGAGCACACAAAGCACACTTTCCACCAATCACACAATCACTCTTATATATCCACTATAGGAGATTCCATCACAACTTAGTCAACCAAGAAAATAAAATGTATTTGCAATGTTGGCCTAGATTTACATTTAAATTTTTAATGCATATCCACTAAGGTTTGCCACAACATAGTGGAGACCCAAATTAATATCTCCAACACAAAAATACTTAAATTAATTTCACCTCAAGGATCCACAACAACCTACCATCAACATGTCGGCCAAAAACATGAAAAACTAAACATGCACACAAAGATCTTCAACCATGAGCTCACCGATTAATGTGGATGCACCACAAAGATAGAGAATGAACTAGAGACATCTAAGAACACCAAGAAACAATAGAGAAGCATCCACAACATCTGAGATAACCAAAATCACACAATCTTTATTCAGAAATACTAATAGAGACCACAAAAACACTGTCATAGCACAACACTCTCAAAAATTCATGTGGACCTCTAAAAATTCTAGTAGTTGATATAGACATACTCAAAAATAAACCCTTTAATCCACATCAGCTAATATTATATGTATATAATAAAATTCCTTCATGACCTACATAGTTCCACTAGGAACCTGGAACACTTTTTCTTATAATTTTTTGAATATCCTTGACATATACAACAATTGATACACCAAATTATAATAGTTTTGACATCAATGAAAACCACATATCATCAACACATCCACAACATCCAATAATATTCCAAAAATCTCCCCCTTTGGAATTCATGGCAACACATGATGTGAAAAGTACCATCAACCCAACATGCTGACTTCTTTTGTACTTCATTTCTAAAAGGATTTGTCATGTTGCACTTCTCCCTCTAAGATATTTTTCACATTACTCTTCTCCCCCTTTGAAATCAATGGAAAAGGTAACCATGACCTTTCCATATGATTTGAACCACATATCTGGACATTTGATTTGAACCAGATATCTGGACATCTGACTACTTCCTGACTGACTTGATTTTTTGGAACAACTTGTGCTTTCTTCACCATAACATATGGAATAATCTAAAGTAGATTTTGTGTTTGAGTGTTCTTTCCTTGATTTGTGTTTTCTTCATCTAAATTAAATTAGCTGCATCGTTTGGATGATTTGATAGAGTCCTAATCAACTCTCACATTTGCACTCTCAACAATATTTCACAGTCTTTTGTTATAGCATCGGTATGCTTTTCTCTTTGTGGAGTAACCTAGGAAGATCCCTTAATCGCTTCTAGCATCAAAATTTCCTATATCATCATCTCTCCTTATATAACATTTTCTTCCAAATATCTTGAAATACTTAATAGTAGGCTTGTAACCGAACTATAATTCATAAGGGGTCTTACCAGAATTACCATTCACATTTACCCGATTCAAAGTATATATAGTAGTTCTTACCGCTTCACTCCAATACATTTGAGACACATTTCCTTCCATCATCATTGTTTTGACAACATCCAAAATTGTTCCATTCTTTCTTTCTGCAGCTCCATTCTATTGAGGGGTTCGAGGAGTAGATAACTGTCTTCTAATTCCATGTTCTTCACAATAAGAATTAAACTCTTTTGAAATAAATTCTCCACCTCTGTTAGATCTCAGGAACTTGATTTTCAAAACTTTTTCATTTTCTGTCATAGCCTTGAAACTTTTGAACTTGTCCAATGCTTCACACTTTTCTCTTAAAATGGAAACCCAAATCATTCTAGAGTAATCATCAATGACCAGCATAAAATACCTTTCTCCATGAATACTTCTAACTCTAGAGGAACCACAAAGATCAGTATGTAGTAGTTCCAACACATTATTTGAATGAAATTTTTTGCTTTGGAAGGAGACTCTAGTTTGTTTACCCATCTGACATTCTTGGTAGATTACATTAGCAGGCTTCACTAACCTAGAAAAATATCTTACTACTTGAGTATAACTTATCTTGATAATGTTGTCAAAATTTACATGACACAACCTCTTATGCCACAACCAAATTTTATCTATTTGAGCAATTAAGCAACTTCCACTAGCAATATTCAAGTGGAAAATATTACATTTAGTTTGTACACCAGTAGCAATCATGTTTCTGAAACTCCCACAAATCTTAAAATTTTCATTCTTGAACTGTAGATCATATCGCTTGTGTACCATCTATCCAACACTTAACAAGTTATGCTTTAGGCCTTCAACATAAAGAACATCATCAGTGCTTTCCTTACCACCAAGGGTAATAGAATCTCTTCCATGAATCACATAGGAATTGTTATCTCCAAATCTTACAACCCCACCGTCATACTTCTCTAGACTCACAAATTTTCTTTTATTACCATTCATATGATGTGAACATCCACTATCAATGACCCACTCATCTTTCTCCTCAACTTAGGCTACATGAGTTTTCTTATCTTCAGTAGATTTAGTAGGCACAGGTTTATTTTTGATGGTAGCAATGAAACCCCATTCATCTTCATTTCCATTATCTTTATTAGACTCGTCATCAGTTACTACTTCTTCAGCAAAGTATCATTTCTTTTGGAATCTAGGTTTTCTAGGTTTAGACCTAGGAACTCTTTCAGGGCATCTTGATGCAAAATGACCTATCTTACTATATGAAAAACATTTAATAGGAAATACATCTTCATACTTACCTTTTCCTCTTCCTTCTTGCTTTGCAATAAGTGCTTCCAGTTCTTGTACTTCTGTTTCTTGGTCTTTGAGTTGTTTCAATTCTTCATCATATTTAGATATCTTTCTAGAGCTCTCTCTTAGACTGTATCTTTGCTTGTAACTTCCAGATATAGTAGCTTTGAATGAAGATTCATTTTTTGGTGTAGATTCACCAAATTCACTTATTTCAAAAGCTGCAAGCTTCCCTATCAGTGTATCTCTTATCATCTTGTTTACAGACATAAATTTCTCAATAGCATGAACCTTCATTTTGTAAGGAGGCAAGGATCTGAGTATCTTAGCCACAATTTCATCCTAACTCACTGAACCTCCAACACATTTAATACCTAGCACTATTTAATTTACTCTTTGCATAAAAGAAGTAATATTTTCATCTTCACCCATCTTCATATTCTCATACTTTCCTTTTAAGCTCTATAGCTTAGCCATCTTCACCTGTGTATCTCCTTCATACAAATTTTCCAACTTCGTATAGATCTCATGAGCTATCTACAAACCTATCACATTAGTCATCTTTGAATCTATTAGAGTGCTCACCAATGCTTCCAAAACTCTAGTAGTACTCTTAAGATCTTTGATTTCATCAGTAGAGGAGAGACCATTCTGAGGAATAGTTTATTTATCTTTTGTAATCTTCCAATAAGTATCACTAATGCACTGTAGATGAAATTGCATCCTGAATTTCCACAGTGAGTAGCTAGTGACATCAAATCTAGGACTATCCTTTTTGAATGTAGCCATCTCGGATCACCTCAAGTTGTTAGACTTCTTCAGAGGAACAAGCTTTGATACCACTTATTGGAAAAACAAGGACTGACAACTAAGAGGGGGGGTGAATCAATTGTCCCTAAAATTTAAACCTTTTTTCAACTTAACTTATCCTTAATCACAGATCTGATGAAAGAACAATTAACCATAAGCAATTAACACATCAGAGAGACAAAGAACACGAATATTTTTTTATGTGGAAACCCTATTAGGGGAAAAACCATGATGGATGTTAGTCCACAAGATTATACTCTTCTAAAAGTATAATGAAAACAATAAGGGGAATGCACATGCATTTAGGTATAGTGCCTAGAGCTCACTGCTCAATTACAAAAGAGGACTCACTGTCCAACAACAAGGTTGGATTGAAAATTTGGAGGGTATGAACTGAGAAAATAACTTCTTCACAAGCATGATTATAGTTCCAATTAAGCTCAACACTTCTTCACACTTCGTACAATCTTCTTCACACTCTGCTTAGTAAATATATTCACACATACATACATTGGAGCACATGAAGCACACTTTCCACCAATCACACAATCACTCTTATATATCTGCTATAGGAGATTCCATCACAACTTAGTCAACCAAGAAAATAAAATGTATTTGCAATGTTAGCCTAGACTTACATTTAAATTTTTAATGCATATCCACCAAGGTCGGCCACAACATAGTGGAGACCCCAATTAATATCTCCAACACAAAAATACTTAAATTAATTTCACCTCAAGGATCCACAACATGCTACCATAAACATGTCAGCCAGAAAAATGAAAAATTGAACATGCACACAAAGATATTCAACCACAAGCTCACCAATTAATGTGGATGCACCTCAAAGATAGAGAATGAACTAGAGACATCTAAGAACACCAAGAAACAATAGAGAAGCATCCACAAGAACTACGATAACCAAAATCACACAATATTTATTTAGGAATACTGACACAGACCACAGAAACACTATTAGACCATAACACGCTCAAAAGTTCACGCCGACCTTTGAAACTTCTGGTAGATGATCTAGACATACTCAACAATAAACCCTTTAATCCACATTAGCTAATATTTTACGTATAGAAAAAAATGTCTTCATGACCTACACAGTTCCACTAGGAACCTGAAACACTTTTTCTTATAATTTTCTCAATATCCTCGACATATACAACAATAGATACACCAAATGCTAATAGTGTTGAAATCAATGACAACCACATATCAACAACACATCCACATCATCCAAAAATCTTCCAACACATTTCTCATTGATATGTAGCCCCTAGATTTTTCAACCCAAAGGGCATGATGTTCTAATAGAATTTTCCCCATGGACATGTGAATGTAATTTTCTCCTGATCTTCTAGTGCTATTTTGATTTGGTTGTAACCTGAGAAGCCATCCATTAGTGATAACATGGCATGTCCTGCTATTAATTCTACAATAATGTCAATGTTTTGCAAAAGAAAAATCATCCCTTGGACATGCCTTATTGAGATCTCTGAAGTCAGTACATATTCTGATACCACTATATGGTTTAGAAACATGTAAAATATTTGAAATCCACTCATCATAATCAATATATCTAATGAATCCTGTATCTAATAACTTCTTCAACTCTACTTTTACCAACAAGGTGATATGCAGATGCATTTGTCTTGGTTTTTTCTTCATAGGTTTTATTCCAGATGGTAGAGATAAATGATATATTAGAAGATCTGGATCTAATCTTGGCATATCAGAGTAAGACCCAACAAAGTTAATGTGTATGTCATCAAAGAACTTAGTGAATTTAGGCTTTTCTTGTTCAATCATAAATGCTGCCATATGTAGAGTTTTTTATTTTTCTATTGTGCCTAGTTTGATAGACTGTGTAGGCTCCACCAATACTGAAGATCTTTCATGATAGTGTTGTGGAAGGGTGTAAAATCTCCCATCTTTTAGTTCCTCATAGAGGTTTTCTATATGCATTCCTTTTTTTTACTTTTTCAAGATCTAATGTTGTCATTAAATGGTTTTCACCATAGATCTATTATTCTTGTTTTCAATTTTGCAATTGGAATATTTGACACCCTCCTAACTCAACGCATTGTTATGATATTTATGAGTCGAACTTTTGTTAGGTTTATCACAAAAAAGGAAATTAATGATAGCATCATCATTCACAAAGATAGGTAGATTGATAGGTTCAGTTGGTTCCCAGTCGATAAGTTCAGGATGTTTTAAGGGTAAAATGTCATCGAATTGGCTAAGGTCAATGACAGTGAGGGTTCTGATAGCATTTTTTTCAAGGTTTCCAATAGCAATGTTAAGGTCTATGATATTACTCTCCTCCAAGTAATCTATCTCACTCGATTTCTATCCATCCTCACTTGAGTCGTCAATATTTTGTGATCCAAATAAAATGGGTCTAGTCCCTAATCTATGTACCTCCTCATGTGTGGGTGCATACTCTTTTATGAAATCAATTTTTATGTCCTTATATGATGTTTTAGATAAAGAATCCCACTCATACTCATTTGAATTTGTTTCAAAACTATCCTGCATTTGAAGGATTCTTTCAACAACTTTATGAGTGATTTTTTCTTTATAACCTAGTCTTGTCTTGTCCTTTGAATGAAGTGTGAGCAGTTGGATGGGTTCTACAATTCCTTCTTTTCTTTTTCCAATAGGTCCTTATCCTTCATACCCCATTTTCTCAAATATTATTTTTCCCTTTCCATATTGATCTATCTTTATGTTGATAGTTGTTGATGTAGATGCTTCCTCATCTTTGTAGAGCCAATGGAGGATGGCCTTATCTTCAAATTCATCTTCTAAAGTACCTTCATTTACAAATATATCATCCAAAACCATGGTAGGTTGTGATGATTGTTTTTTTAATGTTGGTGGCTTCCCATATGATCTTGGAGATGGCAGCAGGTGTGAAAGACATAAAGATTGCTCAATGGAATACTCTCCCATACCTTTATCTTTTAATTGGATATTTTCCTTGAATTTTTGTGATAGTGAATTCAATTGACCTTCATTGTTTGATGGAGTGGGGTCAGCAACACTTGTATCTTTTGACTTGTCCTTTTTCCCAACCCATTTAGATACCATGTTTGGTTTCCTTTCACTATTGGATGGACTAGAAGTGTTTGCTTCCCTATTATGGGAAAACAAGTGTCTTGAGTTATTTTAAGCTTATTACAATATTGGGGATTGTTGTAGTCAGCTGAAATAGTAACTTCTTGTCCATTGATAGGAAACTTTAAGCATCAATGATAAGTTGAAGGCACTACTTACATTTTGTGAATCTAAGGATGTACCAAGAGTATATTATATGCCAACTCTTTGTCTAGCACTTAGAAAACTATACTCTTCACAATTGGTCCTACTTGAATAAGAAACACAATCAATCCTTTGGAGGATATTTATTCTTTGTCATAAGCTTTTATTGTGATTTTCCTTCTGACATTAATAGCATTATCAAATATCCTAGTGCACAGACTAGTTTTAAAGTGCAAATGTTTAAACTAGCTCCACCATCTATTAGGACACATTTAACATGGTGTTTGTGGATTAATAATTCAATGTGAAGGGCATCATTGTATGGATGAGTAAGTGATACATAATATTTTTTAGAAAATGATAGGTAGTGAGGCATGGTTAAGTGTCCCACCATAGCCTAGAATTGGAAAACTTCTAGATTATTGGGTACTATGGTGGCCACAAGAGCTTGTTCCAAAACCTCCTTATGAGATGCTGAGATTTTAAGGAGTTCTAATATTGATATTTGGGATTTTATTTTTGCAGTTGATCGACTATGTTGTATTCATTTGATGGGATAGCAGTGGTTTTAGATATAACTCCTTTCAATATTACTTTAGATTGACCCATTTTTGTTATGTTGACTGGTTGATAATCTTGCTTTTCCCTTATTTTTATTACATTAATCTAATTATTGGATGTGACCATTTTCGGGATCAGATTTAATGGTATGATGTTATTGATTCCAACATTATTAGTTTGATTATCAGTGGCACCATTATTCTAAACCATAGAAATACAATGAATAGTGTTGTCATAAATGTAGTTTACATTTTTACCTTTACTATTTGTAGAAGAAGATTCTCCTTTTTCTTAATTTGGTAAAGGATTTTTAAATGCACTATGATCATTATTCATTTGATGTCCTTCTATGAATACTCTTTTGTTATCAATCAAGTCTTGTACTAGATGTTTTAACTACATACAATCATTTTTTTTGCGTCCTTTGTTTTTGTGAAAGTCATAATAATCTGTATCATTCCACCATGATGACTTTACTCTTGGTTCCCAATTTATTGCTTCAAGTAATCTGATAAGTCCATGTAAGAATTTCTCTCATGGTTAATTCTAGTGTCTGTCATAATGGTGTGAATCTTCCTTGATTTGATAGTTTTTTATATGATTTTTGTTTAGATTCACCATTGTTCATATTGTTGTTTTGATTGACACTTTGATTGATGTTTTGGCAATTGTTTTGATTGGTCTTTGCAGTAGTTTCCATCAAATTAAATACAAATTTCACATTTTGTGTTTCATTTGCAACATCATTGTTACTAGTATTTCTATTCTTTTTTCAAAAAATTGGTTTATCATTGTTATTATAGTGATTCAAGGAGTTTTTATTATTTGATCCTCCATTGTAGTGTTTTATTACCCCTCTCTTGACCAAGGCTTCTTCGATCTTGAGACTATTTTCAATCAATTTCTCAAATGTAGGGGGGCATTGTAGTTCAAGATTATAGCTCATCTCATCAGTTAGGTTTTCAATGAATAGTTCCATATTTTCATCTTTAGGTATGGAACGAGGATACCTAGCAAACAACCTTTGCCATCATTGTAGAAATGAGAGGATTGTTTCACATTTCTTTTGTTTTGTATTGTAAAGATCCTTTATTGTTATCTCATGTTGAATATTATAGGAATATTGTGAGATAAACTTGTTGACTAGTTTTTCAAAAGATCAAATTCCTCGTAGTAGTTTAGAGAACCATTCCATATATTGACCTCCTAAACTTCTTGGAAACAACCTCATCAAATAAGTTTCCTCTTGTGGAAATTCTAAACTTGTGGTTCTAAATTCCCTCACATGATCTATTGGGTCAGTTTTACCATTGTATTTGTCATATTTTGGGAATTTGCAATGTCTAGGAAATGGTATCATGTCCACACTTGGATTGAAAGGATAGGGACAAATGCCTTATAAAAAGTATATTTTTGTGGTCCCCTTACACATATCCTGAAGTTGTTGTAAATTTTTCATTTGATGTGTTAGCGCAACCACTTGATCTATGTTTTGTGGTTTAGTTTCAGCTCTTATAGGTGATTGTTTTAGTCGATTGCAAAGTCTTTTGAAAGTTTTGTGCCTAGTTTAGCTAGCATCAAAAGGTATTTTTTTGCATCTTGTTCCAAAACTTTTTCCATAAATTTATGGAAGTTTGGATCTTGTTGTGTCGTTTCAATATCCTCTTCGGTTATTTATTTACCATCATTTTGGTGGAATCTATGAAAGGGAATTTCTTCAACCATGGTATTTAGTGTTTCAATTTCTTTCTCTCTAAGTTTTTGCCTTTGTAATCTTGTCAAAACTGGCATACAATTGTTGTTATTGTCACTAGAATTTGATATTTTGTTTGGATGAGTGCCAAGGATATTAACTAAGTCAAATAGAATAATAAATTATATTGATGATACTAAGTTAAACTATTATTATTTTTCTTCATTTTGTGATTGTAGGATGACAAATCTCGATGAAAAAATTGAGCTTAATAATCAGATTTATGTTTGGTGATTTTTAGGAACTTTAGAATGTTAGATCTTGGTTTAGTTCAAAGAATTTCATTTGAAAAGTTTAGTTTTTGGAAAGTTTGAGACAATAGTTTGACTGATAAAAGGTTTCTTTTTTGATAAAAATTTGGATTATAATGTTAACTATTTGACATATGGGGAAAATAACTCTCTGGTTCTTGATTCTATGGATGCGCTATAATAGACCTCAGATCCACTATAGCATACCCCAGATGCACTATAAAATACTTTAGATGCTCTAGAATAGGGTGTGAATGTGTTGATAAACTAACTGAATGCACTGAAAAACTAGATTAATTTGTTGTAAAATAGGGTGTATGCGCTGAAAAACTATGTACATGCACTGAAACAAAGGTTAGTTGCACTAAAATTATGTGTAAATGTGTTACCAGTCTATATAGATTGTAAAACAGGACAAATGTGCTGAAATAGAGTTTAAATGCACTATTTAAATATGGCAGATGCGCTAATAGACTAGGTAGATGCACTAAAACAAAGGCTGGTTGCACTAATCTAGAAGTGGTGATTGTTTTGTCCATTTGTTCCATATTTTTCTCAGTAAAAGGATTGATTCCAAGTTATAATTTTCTAACCAATGAAGATTATGGAGGGGTATTTTTTTTGTAAATATTGGAATTTGATGATCTATTTGGATGATACCTTTGGAAATGATTTTACACACATAACAAGTTTGTAAACATTGGTTTCACATCTATATATTAAACCAAAAGTGTGTATTCTAGAATTAGGTCTGATTCTTTTAATTTCAATGGGTTTTACACAAGATAATATAGTTCAAGCACCTTTTTATCTCACAAGGTCACTTAGAATATCATTACCCATAGCTTGCAACTATGTTAGCTCACACAGCCTTGTCACCCCCTAGAGGGTGCCCATGTTTTTTCCTTCCCAAGTCGAATCCTCCACTTTTGGCCAAGGTCTCTAATAGTTATATGGTGAGTTTCTTGGGGGTAGATTCTTCCCTCCCCTTGTACCACGATATAAAAAGTGTTCAGAAATTGACATAGTTGGATTGTACATGAAAGTTCATAAAAAGGGTATCCATTCAGTGCGACAATTGATAAACTCCCTCAAGAGACCTCCCAATATTTTGAACAAATATTTTGGGGATTCTTATCTTGCACACTACCGTTGAATTCTGGGTTTCCCCAAATTCACTTTTGATTAGAGTGGGTTGGAAAACCTAGATTTGGTTGTTCCCACTTAGGTCATTCCCGTAGGGTGAGTAATTTTTCCCACTACGATAGGCCTTCTAAAGGTATTAATAAAGTAGGATAGCAAGTCTAGCATTCTAATCACCTACTTAAGGGGAGAGCATAAGTGTATTGCTTTCAAAACACAGTGGACATGGGGTTCAAACTATTTCTTTAATTAAGCTAGATGCACTATCTTAACCAAAGGAAAAGCAATAATAAAATTAAATCCCTGCAAACACCATTAGTAATTTGTGATATTTTTTCTTTGACCGACATAATTTTTTTCTAGCAACTGTCTTTGACTAGCGTATTTTTCGTGCAGGATAGAAAATAGCGATTAATTATGGGAATTTTTAAACTTCTACAAAAATAATAAGATGCGCCATAATAGTCAATAGATTCCTAAAACAGTATTTGAATTCGCTAAAGTAACAGTTATATGTGCTATAGAAATTGATGAATGCACTAAAAGAAAGGGTCAATGCACTGAAAGAAAAACCCCCTAATTGGTGAAATAGAATACTAGATGTGTCATAACAGTGGTCATATGCACTGAAATATCTGTCATATACACTATAACAATACTTATATTTTCTAAAATATCTATGATATGTGCCATAAAAACTCTCGATCATGCTAAAACAAAACACATCAGAAACCTACAAGCACAACTTTTTAAAAAAAGAAGTTAAAAATAGGGTTTTCAGGCCCCACGATGGGCGCCAATTCATGTGTGAGTAAAAAATGCAAAAATGAATAACAAACACACCTAATAAGACATTATATCAACAGATTTAAACAAAATTAAATCTAATTAAAGCAAGAAATCTCTTGAAAGCCTCCTATTTCTATATCTCCAAAGATTTATTAAATCATTGTGTCTCTCAGATTGTGTAGGCACTGTGAATGTTAAAATGACAATCTAGAGAATGAGATATTGTTAAATGTAGGAAACTAATCCTATGTAATGATTGTTAAATGATATGATGATGATACTATAGCCCAAAATGACATGAAAATGATAAAACCAACTACTATAAACTAAAATGCAACTAAATGAAAATCCATGATTATGATTGTTATATGATTGAATGATTACTATTTGCTCAATGCTCAAATGCTTAATTGCTCTAATGTTATTTTTGCAGAGTAAGATTGCACAAAGTTGGGATCCATTTCCTTTGGAAAGAAGTTATATTTAGAGATTTCCAACAACATATTTATGATGTGGCAACAAAGCAAAGGTCTAGATTTGATTTGAAACATTCAATGGTGAAAGACAAAGAAGCCTAAGAGGATTATGGAGATTGTTCCTCCCCACAAAAACATTCAGCCAAAGGATAAGAATGATCAATGGAAGAAGATGAAGAATTTTGTCTAAAATTTGTTTCAAATTTGTCTCCAAATTTGTCCATGAAGGTCAAGTTGAATTAATTAGATATAAAATATCTAATTTTGTTGGTGGATATGATAAGTGAAAGAGGAAATAGTTGTAGAAATATGCTTTAATTGAATATTTGGATTTATTCAATTTAGGAAGAAATTGGAAATATTTGGAAGAAATAACAATTATTAAATAAAACAAATATTTGAAATTGTTTATTTTATAGAATAGGGATAATGATAATTAAATAAGACTATATGATTTAGTTTATTTAATTAAGAGGGAATAAATAATTAAATAATGTAAACTATTTAAGTTGATTATTTAATTAAAAAGAGAATAATTAGAAGAATGTAAATATAATAGAATAATTTAAAAAATGAACTATATAAATAAATAATTTTATTTATTTAATAGAAGATGAATTAGAGATTAATTAATCAAATAAGTGTATTTAATTAATCAGATTTATCCAGACCATTTTTAGGTGTATACACCTTAAATGTAGCTTCTCTCCTGGATGACTAAACATATGGCATTCTCATCTAATATGTAGTAATTATGTCGTGCACCTCATCAAGAGCGAGTTTATCAATTTCTCTTCCTTCTTTGATAGAAGAATCTTGGATTCATATTTAGTTGTCATAGACCTGAGAACTTTCAACACAACATATTCTTTTTTTAGATCTACACCATATCCTTTAATGTCATTTACCACATCATCAAATATCTGAAGATAGTCTACAATCTTCTCTTCCTCGGTCATCTTCAAGCCTTTGAATTTTTCTCTCAATACTTGTAACTTTTCCAACTTCATTGTGGCATCACACTTTATAGATCTTCTTCATTTTTTCCTAGACATCATAGGTAGTTTTACAATGCATAACTTTTCTATTCATAGAATAAAAAGAATGTTCATAATGATAAACCAAGCTTTCTTATTTTCCTCATGATTCTTCTTTCCTACAAGATCAGTAGGAATAGTACTGTGAATAGTATATTGGGTCTCAATAGACACCCAAACTTCAATTCCAAGAGAAACTAAGTATCCTTCCATTGACGAGCTCCACTTAGCATGGTTTGTTCAATCAAACATAGGTGGCTTGCTTGACCCTTCTTGAAATGCCATTGTGTTCACCTATCCAAGATTTGCTTGAACTAATTAAGCTTCTCCTAGGGAACCTTTCTCTGATACTAATTGTTATAACATAATGATCTACTAAAGGCAGGTTGAATTAGTAGATCTTACAAATTTTAGTCCTTAAAAACTTTTAAAGATTCAACCTTAAACTTATATGTGTAGATTGAAACATGAACATATATAATAACCACAAGAATAAGAGAGATCAATACATAACACCATATATACATGGAAAACCCAAGATAAGAAAAACCATGATGACAAAAGTTTCTCAAGTCTACTACTCAAATCTAGCATCACAAATGAAATATTTGTTACTAAACCACAAATTTTTGGGGATAGGCACTCTCTTACACTTCTAAGATTTTTCCACCTAAAAGGAGAAAGCTATCCCACAAAAAAATAGGTGGTTTGCTCAAGACTAATGCTAATATGATTGAAATATGCCTAAATGAAATTCCCTAAATGCAAATAATTGATAAATGAGGTGAATTATTAATGCAAAACTAATGAAATGCAAGATGTTTGAAAACACAATATGATATGCAAAATGAGCTAAGAATGTAAACAAACTATAAAAAAATGAATAATACTAGAGAGGTGCACCAAGAAATTGGAATGTGATGTAGATACGCTATAGAGTCCTACATAAATTATTTTTGAAGCCAACTAGGATAGTTAAGCCAAGTTGGACGACTTAGTCTTGTTTTAGGGAAATTCTGTCAGAATAGGTTTCAACCAAAAGGGTATCCAAAAATATAGAAAACACTTCTCAGACCTGGTAGTGGGACTAATTTTCCATAGATGTCAACTTAGTCCACCTTCAGCTTTTGGGAATTTTGAAGATGCAACCTGTAGCTCTCGATCTGTACTTCAGTTCCTGATAGGTTTTCAAATCCAAATCTATAGAATCTGGTCTATAGGTGATCTCCAAGCTTATTTTAGGGTTTATTGAATTTAAAATACTTTTATGAATAGTTTACACCCTTTAACACCTTTCTCTTTGAAAAAAATTCATACAAGACCTGCAAAACACACATGCAAAGAGGAGAAAAAGGGTTAAGGGTTAGTGAATAGGGGTTTTCCTTGGTCAAACCCCAGTTTGGTAATGAAGCCCTTGAAAATGAAATGAAATGAAAAGAGAATGATGAATGAACAATATGCAATGCTACAAATCACCAAACCCTTGAAGTAGAAATCTAAAAATATGCAAGTACAAGATCCAATGGATGTATGCTTGAGAATTATTAAGTGAATGAATTAGAGTACTAAGGAAATTAGGACATGAAAAATGAGGGGATAATCCTATATTTATACATGATTATACAAAATTTCCTAAAAATACAACATCATAACAAGACCTCAAGGTCTAGAAAATAATATCCCACCAAAATTTTGAAATAATTTTGATTTTTGTGCCTAGTGGGACTAAGTCGCACCTAGTGGCAACCTAATCCCACTAGGAAAATTTTAATGGATGACAAGAATTAAAGTGCATTAATTGATGTTTAACATGATTATTCTTTGAAACACACTTAAGTAGGGCCTGCAAGTGCATTAAGGGGTCATTTAAACATAAGAAAGGGTCAAATTATTGATGACAAGCCTAGAAAAATGTGAAAGTTTGTTACAACACTTTACAACACTTTGAAAGAAGGCTTGGTAAGTGATAGAAAGAGGTTATTTAAGTGAAATATAAAAAGGGGTTCCTAGAAATTTGTGAAAGTGGGTTACAACACTTCACAACACTTTTACAAGACATCAAAGAATTCTTATTGATTCACAACAGTCCTGTGCAAACCCTTTTTCTAGTACCTGCAAAACAACATGAATAAATGAGTTAGACAAGGAATTACAAGCTAAAAGAAGGATTCCCCATGAAATCCATTTACAAAACAAACTAGGAATGAAAATATTGAAGAACACAATGCAAATGATAAAAACAAGATAAAATCCTAATTAGATATGCAAACTCTCAATCCCATGGGGGAATTGGTGCCAATTTGATGTGAAATTTTGGCCATTTCCCAATCCCTAAGATGCAAGATTCAAATGTTGAAGAGATTGATGATCCACTTTTGATGAAATGGTGAGAGCTCCAAACAAAATTTGCAATAACCTAGCTAAGAACTCAAGATGGATAAATGGAAATGGCTAAGTATTTTAGCATGGCAACTTTGCTTGGATTGTGGATGATAAAATGAGGAGAGGAGCTCTTCATTTATAGGATTTCAAGATGGATGAATGCCCAAATTTGAGCAATGTGGGACTAACATTCATCCAATGATATGGTGCCACTTGTCAAGCTACGAATGGATGATAGTTGTGCAAGATTTGGGGTTTGTGCCAATAAATGCCAATATTTGAAATTCAAATTTGTTGAAATGACATGTAAGAGGGAAGGGAAAATGCAATAAATTCCACTTGGCTCAAGGGAAAGGACATGTAAGAGGTTTTAAATGACTTGTTGGATGTACATGTTGACTTGGAATTTTTGAATTCAAATCGAGAGAATATTCCAAAAGATGCCTTGTGAGGAAAATAGAGATTTAATAAATAAATTAAAGCTATTTTCATGTGAAACTTGCATTATCTAGAGGATGTGACATGAGATGATGTTAAATTAATCAAGGGTTTAATTAATTTAACAGGAGATTAGATGATGTGACTTATTTGACTTAGATTTATGGATTTATTTAAATCAGATAAGAGAGGAATATGGTAAGAGGCTAATTAAATAAAGATTTTGAGTTATTTAATTAAAATGGATGGTGTTAGATTAAATCAAATAAGGTTTTCATTTATTTAATTTAATGGTAAAACTTTTGGGATTTAATCAAATAAATTCATTATTTAATTAAATAGGGATAATTAGATCAGATAAATTGATTTAATTAATAGGAGATTGAATTAATTAGATAAAATGATTTATTTAATTAAGAGAAGATTATTGATGAATTTAATCAGATAAGGGAATTTGATTAAATGGTTAGACCGAGGAATGATTCAGGAAGAAATGGTGTTAGTAAGTCGGGATCAGGTGCACAATGTCAAATCAATATATTTTTTATGTCTACATTTTTCCCCATTTTGAAGCAATGCACTCATTGTGTTGGTTCAAAGAATACATGATCCTGATCAAAGCCAAAAAAAATTATTATTAAAAACTTGCCCCACTGCTGCATGGCGAGAGAAAACATGCCATTATAATGCCCCCTCGAGAGATCACACGAAACTTTCCATTTTTTGGGTGATCTCGCGAAAAAAGTGAAAAAGTTCCTAATAGGTCCAAAAGGGGTCCGGGAGGCTAAAAATATGTATAAGCACAATAAAACAAAGAAAAATAAGCCTCAAACAGATGAATTAGGTTTGACGGTCCAAAACTCTAGCAGGACAGCCCTAAAGGGTAAAAAACCCCTAATTTTTGGGCTTAAAAGGGGCTAGAGGGGTCACTTTCAAGTCATTTTCACACACCTCCATTAGCAAACCTTGAGAATCGAGCTCTGACCTCCTAATGATATGGTGCAATGATATCTTCCTTTGCATATTTTAGACCAAGTTCGGACCTACCAGCGGCCACCTCGCATTGGTGCCCTGATATGTGACCCTAACTGAAGCTTCATTTTTTCATTTTAACACATTTATTGCATGTTTAATGATGAGCTCACCTCTAGCAGTGCTATTATAGCACCCCTCAATGTTTAAAGTGCACCACTAATTGTCTCTGCATCATAGTTGTGTTGTTTAGTGTCGTAGTGGTGCAATTTAGAATTTAAAAACTCCAATGCTGGGCTCGGGCTTGGCTCAGACTTGTGGGCCTGTTTGGAAAAGTGTGCCATGACAGCACCCTTTTCATGAAAACTGTAATGTTGGGGGCTAAAGTGCACTACAGCGGCACTATTTGGAATTTTTTTGGGTCCAACGTCAGAGTTTGAGGAAACTCAAATTGCGATGCCTTCACAATTTGCGCCGTTGGGAACCAGTTTGAGGCATTAGGTCAGAAATTTTCCAAAAAAATTTAACATGCCGACCTTGTTGATACAGGACAGACCTAGGGAGCTCTATTATTGGGAGAACTGGTCGCGAGATTTGACGAGTGTTCTCCAGGACTTTAGCGACAAAGATCAAGATTGGATGGGTATCGCAGGACTATGGCACATTGCATAGGTGGCGCCCCTGCGTACACACCTGGGGATGTTGTTAGCATCGGCGAACCGGTGACACAGCAAGATGTCATCATTTCATCTTCCCATTGGTGAGGTGACTGTCACATTGGAGGACGTCTAGAAAATATTATGATTGCCCATTCATGGTCGTCGGGTGATCTACGACATGGATAAGGTATCTTCGTCATCACTACTAATATAGGGCTCAGTTATAAAATTATGTGTGTCCCTATCTATGCAAGATGATCATATCCATGTAGCATATACTCCTCCATCTACCCATGAGATGCTTTCTATGGATGAACATGTAAATGATCTTCATTCATAACATGATCCCCTCATTCCTGACATTATTGCACAAAAAGATTAGGTTATTGATTCGTATAGTCAAATAGAGTTGTCAACATCAGGATCAGATATATCCAAAATCTAGACTAAAGATATCATTTATGAAGATATCCAACATTATCCACTCAAGGAATCAGTACAAACATACTAGGATATTCTAGGGTTAGCAGAGTAGCAAATTGAAACAATGTCACCTACGGTGGTCATTTATCAGAGAATTAATTCTAAACAAGAGCTATCAGAACAAGCAAAATCAAAGCATGAAGGTACTACTTCCAGAATACCGGGGGCAACTTCATCTCAAACAAACGTCAACATAGGGAGCATGAAGAATATTTATGATGAAACCAATGTCAATACTACAACTAGCCACATCATGTATCTTCATCCACCCATCACCCCATCTAGGAATTAGGACGAATGTCAAAAGAAAGAATTGAATTAAAGCACAAAGAGCGTTATCAAGGAAAAAGAAGCTGAAAAGCATAATGGACAAATCAAATACACATGGATACCAAAGAATACAAAGAAAGATCATCCCTATCAAACTCCATCAGTCAAAGAAACTATGGGGAAAAATTAAAAAGGGAAAAGTATCCATCAAAGATGTCTGCAAAAGCAAAAACATGCTTTTCAAGCAATGTACAAAGTGTATCAAGCAGTTGGTCCTAATTCCATGCACACTTCTATATCCACCCATCATTGCTCATCTTCCCAAGTTTGGAGAGTCAAAGGTTCCAAACTGTTAACCAATCCCTCTCTTATCCCTAAACACCCTCCATCCAGGCTGCCATGCATGATATCCAATTCTCACATTGACCATGTATTGGCAACAACCCTTCATCATAAGGATTTTGAAGGCACTCTATTGCGATGTGTGCACAAAGACAAAGTTAACTCTGGTATCGATGAAGCAGATCAAGAATCTCAAAGGTTGTATTCAAGTGCACGTATCTTAGCAAAGCAACTTCTTCAAGAAGGATACCAATGGAACAATATGATAGAAGCATCTACATCGACACCACTAGGTGGGTTAGTATGAATCTTTCAAAAAAATACAAAAAATCAAAAAATATGAAAATCCAAAAAAATTAGAAAAAGGACTGAAAACAGTTAAAAATCATCCTCTAGTGAAAACCACTATGGTGTCGCTTTGGGTAGGTACCATGATGAAAACCTAGAAAATAGGCATCATGTGTAGAATTGAGCATCTATGTACACCACTCTAGATGTAAGCATCTCATCTCATCCATAATAAATCGAGCATTCCATCCATCTTATCCATAATAAATCCAATCATCTATGAGCCATTTATCCAATCCATTTTCATCCATCTGCATCCATAGTCCAAGTTATCTTGAGCTTGAAAAATTTTGGTACATACTTTACACTTGCTTATGATAAACATCTTGACATGGGTCGTTTTCATTGATCCTATCCTACCTAGTGTTATTTGAGCCATGAAGGATTATCCAAATGAGCATTCTTGATCTGAACAACTTATCTTATCACAAGATAATCCTTGGCCTCCTTTTCATGCTCACCATATCCATCCACCCATACAACTATCTGAGCATCCACACATCACATTCCATACATTGCTAGACAATAGGGGCAGATATTTACATCTTGCTTCAAGAATAAATCTTGATCTATATCCTCCAACTTATGTGGTGATCTGAACATTGGAAAATGTGAAATGAAATTGGTCCACCACTTGTGAGCAAAAATCCAAATCACTAGCCCATGACACCTTTTTTTTTATGAGAGGATGTTCCTTATCAAGTTTCATCTTTCATTGAAGATCAATCCAAACAATCACTATCAGTCACATCTAACGTGTGCTTCAAACATCACACCAAATCATTCAATCAAGTTTTGTTTCAAATCAAGCTTCATCAATCCTGATCGATCAAAATCCAATCAATCCATCATCTTGGGATATCCATCCTAATCCTTGTGGTTCTTAACACTATCCTTTCATTGTTGTGCATCCTCAACAATGTTATCATCATCATCAATCCCATCAACATGTCAATCCTTTTGTTGCTTAACACTATCATTCCATTGTTGTGTATCCTCAACAATGTTATCATCATCATCAATCCATCGATTTGATCAATCAACCTTAGCTTGGTTTTCAAAAAAATCCCAAACAGAGCACTAATATTGTCACACATATCCATATCCAAATCATCAAAATCATGCAAAAATCCAAAAACATCAAAACATCAAAATTCCAAAAACATTCAAAACATATCAAAATCCAAAATAAGTCAAAAATAGAAAAATATCAAAAACATGGCATTCAAACTACATCATCTCTGAGCTCAAACGTAGGCAAGGCTAATCTCTGATCAGCCCCCGAGACATCAAAAATCCAAAAACATTAAAAAACCAGCAAAAACCAAAAACATTCAAAAGTCACAAAACCCTAAAACATTCAAAAAATCAAAAATAAAAACATTTGTAAAATCTTGAAAATACCAAAAACAACCTCAAAACAACCCAAAAATGTCAAAAACATCCAAATATTTGAAAAAAAAAAAAATCCATCCATCTCATCTTGATTTCACTCGAAATAATCAATCATCCATAATAAATTGATTGTCACCTTCACCCTTTGACAACATAAACATAAACAATCACAACAATCATCAAAAGCAAGGTTCAATCATAGAATCAAAATCGAAGCATCAAACTCTTAAATGCAAAATCAAACTCTTGATTATTTTAAAACATGTCAGTCAACCTTATATCAACAGCCTATCAATCAACTTATCAACCCATCATCATCCTATACAATGCATGTCCTAGGATATATCATTCTGACAATGGGCATCATTTTGGATATCACCTTGGATTCTTATCCTATCAAAACACATCCCTTTGGCTGAAGGTATGAAGAACATTGGCTTGTTTGTGTACTTGATCTTTTCTTTTGGTTTATCTTATTGTGCTCATTCCAAGGACCTCTCAATGATGTCCCCAATGAAGGGATTTAGAGAGATAGGAATGGGGCAATGATCATTATCTTTTTATCTATTGTGCTTGTTGGATGTTCTTGTAATATAACCTTGGTGAATACTTGCTTTGTTAGGTACGTCCTAGTAAGTTTTTTGTATGTTAGGTGTGAACAAGAATAATCCTATCTGTTGGGTGAGTCAAAGTCCATCACACTAGGTGCAATTCCATCTTGGTTCTTTATACCCTAATGCATTGTGCCTACATGTTTTATCAAACATAAGGTAATTGGCCCTTTGAAAATCCCAACTCCTTGGCAAGAAATCATCATCATCATCATCATCTCATGTCTTGTTGGAGTCTCTTATTTTCTTCTATCTCTTGCTTTTCACACTAACATGGTACCATGACAGTTAATCATAAATCATCATTAATGCATCCATCCTGCATCCAAAAACCATACTGCATTATGAATATCATGTCATATAGAAAGCATTAATCATACCATGTGCATTCATCCCCATCATTGTATAATATAGATTGCTTATTCTAAACATCTCATAAAGCATACATTTATCATCTATTTTCATAATCATCCAAGCATCATCATATCAAATCATGTGCATCCATATCATCCATATAAACATCATAATCATCTCATCATCAATAATACCATTGTCATTGTACAAATTAGGATCAAGTGGGTGTAATATATCAAAATAGGCATGAGGCTACCCATGGCTGATGACTGTCTACATCATCAAATCTGTCTACATCAAATATTTGAATTAAACTAATCTTGAACCTCTTTGTCGAGAGATTGACCCTCAAATCAAACCTCTTTGCTCGATCTCTCGAGGGGGCATTATACCAGCGTAATTCTTCATTCATTGGGGCAGCAATGGGGCATCCAAAAAAATCAGAGAAATGTTGACTTTTGATCATGGAAAGATTATTCTTTGAACCATTGCAACAAGTGCATCACTTCAAAGAGGGGCAAAATGTAGACATAAAAAATATACAGATTGATATTGCACACTCGATCCTGATCTACTAACATTGTTTCATCTTGAATCATCCCTCTATCTAACCATTTAATCGAATAGCCTTATTTGATTGAATTCATCATAATTCCCCTTTTAATTAAATAAATCCCTTGATTTAATTAAATCATTATCTTTGTGTAATTAGCTAAGTCATTTCATCTTCCTATCTTTGTTTAATTAAATAATCCATATTATTTGACTAAATCTCAAAATTCATCTAATTAAATTAAATAAGTCAAACATTTATCTAATTTAATCTAACATCACCCCCTTTGGTTAAATAAATCAAAAATATTTATTTAACTAAGTCTAAATCATTCTCTTCTCATTTTGAGTTATTTAAATCCTAAAATCTAATTCAAAATGGTCAAATCAATTAACATCATTTAAATTAATCAAATCATGATTAATGCTAATCTTAATCACTCAAATCCTCTAGATTTTGCAACTTGCACATGAAAATCAATTTAATTGTTTTATAAATCACCTATTTTCATTCAAAAAAGGCATCCAAGTGGGAATATTCCTCAAATTTGAAATCTCCCCCAAAAGGACTTGTCCCTTCCAACATGGCATTTCACATCTCTTACAAGTCTTTTTCTTGAGCCATGTGACATTAACTTCACCTTTCACCTCATCCTTCAAGCCATATTTTGAATTTGAATCTCCCCCCTCTTTGCACATTCTTCAAAACTTGCACATCCTCCATCCATTCACAAGTTGACAAGTGGCATTTTGTCATTGGCTCATTCTTAGTCCCACATTGCTTTATTTTGGGCATGCTTTCAACTTATCAATCTATAAATAAGAGGTTAATCTCCTCATCTCATCATCCACAATTTGAGTAAACTTACTATACTCAAATTTAGAGCAATCTTCATTCATCAATCTTGAGTTCTTAGCTAGGTTATTGTAGATTTTGGCTTGGAGCTCTTAGCCTTCATCATCTAAGTGGATTAAATCTCTTCATCAAATCAACATTGCATCATTAGAGTTGGGAAAGGGCCAATTTTCACATCAAATTGGCACTAATTCCCTCAAGAGATTAGGAGATTATATTGCATTAGAATAGGATTTGATTTGTTTTGAGTTTCTTGGTGTTCTTCATCTCATTCCATTTCTCTCCTACAATTTAAATGAATTTCTTGAGGGATCATGTTTCTAACTATGCATTTGATCTAATTTATTAATTGTCTCTTGTGTTTTTGCAAGTTGGGAATCATGGTTCACATTTTGGCACTCAGCCAGTACTAGTACAAGTAAACTCACTAATAGTCATAGGTAGGGACACACATAATTTTATAACTGAGCCTTATATTAGTAGCGATGACGAAGATACCTTATCCAATATACCTAGGTTATTTGAAGATACCACCCTGTGTATGATTAGTACGATATCCTTTGAACCAGATAGTCGAAATCATGAGATTTGTTTAGTCTACCCCCAACTCATTGACTATGACCAACAAGGACCACCAGTTCTCGACACATTCAAAAATAATGAAGCACTCTCAAAATTCATGGGATTGAGGGATAACATTCTAGATGGAGATCACAAGGCAAGATTTATAATGGAGTTGGACACACAGGCCTATTATGGGGAAATGATTGAATCCTTCAGTTGAAAAAGTGAGAAACTAAGAATCATATCCAAGTCCTTGAGTGAAAACCACACTGTGGCACTCTCTGACAAGAAAATAGTAAAAATAAAGGATGTATCCAATGGTGAAAACCTCTCTAAGGCACCCAAGGATGAAGGACTCAATCTTCCCCTAAGAGCTAATCATCAGGAGAAGTTAGCACTCTTGGCCGAAAAATGCAATCCGGTCAACATAGGAACAGAGGAGACCCAACATATCACATTCTATGTAGAATCACTATTATCAGAAGAGCAAGAACTCCTAGCAGCATTCCTAAAGGAGAGACAAATAAACTTTGCATGGAGTTATGTTGATATGCTAGGGCTAGATCCAGAGATAGTTGTCCATCATTTAGCAGTATATCTAGAAGCAAAACCAATCAAACAAAAGTTTCGAAAGATGCATCCTCAAATAGCCTTATTAGTCAAAATGGAGCTCAAAAATTTGTTAGATGCAGGATTTATCCGACCAATTGATTATCCACAATGGGTATCAAATTTGGTACCTATTTCAAAACCTGGTGGAGCTATCAAAATCTGTACAAACTTCAGAGATTTTAACAAGGCATGTCATAAGGATGATTTCCCGCTTCCCAATATCGACATGATTGTAGACATGACAGTAGAACATGAGATGCTATCACTAATGGATGGCTTTTCAGGATATAACCAGATCATGATAGCAAAAGAAGATCAACATAAGACAGCTTTCACTTGTCCATGGGGGACCAACTACTGGAACATGATGCCATTTGGCCTAAAGAATGCAGGAGCAACCTATCAAAGGGCCATGACACTAATATTCCATGACATGATTCACAAAAGAGTTGAAGACTATGTCAATTATATTTTAGCTAAGTCAAGAAAAAGACAAGATCATATAGCAACCCTAAGTGCTATCTTTGACAGATTGGAGGAATACAAAGTTAGACTAAATCCCAAGAAGTGCATCTTTGGTGTACAATCAGGTAAACTGCTAGGATACATAGTCTCTATGAGGGGTATCGAGGTGGATTTGGAAAAAGTAAAAGCAATCCTCGAGATGGAAGCACCAAAGACATTAAAACAACTGAGAGGCCTTCAAGGCCAACTTCAATCCATCTAACAGTTCATAGCACAACTAGAAGACAAGAAAAATCCATATTCTCACCTAATCCACAAGGGGGTAGCATATAAATGGGATACAAAATGCAAAGAGGCATTCAACAAGATCAAGGAATATCTACTGACACCACTAGTTTTAATGCCACCTACCCCATGAAAGCCATTAATCTTATATGTGTCAGCAATTGCAGTAGCCCTTAGAGCTCTTCTTGCTCAACATGATGAAAATGGAATGGAGAGGGCCATCTATTATATTAGTAGGAAAATGGTCGGTCATGAACTAAATTACTCATTTATTGAGAAAGCTTGCCTTGCAGTAGTGTTTGCATCCCAAAAATTTAGACACTACATGCTGGCAGACAAGATCAAGCTCATTGCCAAAATTGACCCCCTTAAATATCTCTTATCAAAGGCAATGTTAATTGGCAGAATGGAAAAATGGGTCATAATATTATTAGAATATGACATCAGGTATGTGGAAAGAAAATCCATCAAGGGTCAAGTTATTGCAGATCAATTAGCAGAAGCACCCATTTATTCTAGGAATCCTCTTGTCTCATAGTTTCCAGACGAGTCCATTTTTAACCTCAACGTAGTAGACCACTAGAAGCTATACTTTGATGGCTCATACACACAACACGGGTCAGGAACTGGTGTCTTCTTCATCACCCCATAGGGGGACTACATACCAAGGTCATACAAACTAGCATTTCCTTGCACTAACAACATAGCAGAATACGAGGCTTTGACTATAGGCCTCAGGATAGCAGTGCAATGGAATACCATAGCCCTCAAAGTCTACGGAGACTCTTAGTTGATCATAAATCAAGTCAATAATGAATATCAAACTAAGGATGATAAGCTCACTCCATATAAGAAATTGGTGGAGACTCTAAAGGAATCCTTCATTGACATAACATTTGAACAAATTCCAAGAACCAACAACATAGTAGCAGATGCGATGGATACAATAGGATCCTTCCTGAATATCCCTATCAATGTCCCAAGATATGAATTTTCTGATTGAGCAGCTTCTCATTCCCGCATTCGAGGTACCAGAATCAAAATTTGTGTGGGAAATTATTGGTCTAGGTTATCCTTGGTACCATGACATCTACACATATCTTTGCATAGGATTCATACTCGCTAACCTACCATCGAGCCTAAAACAAACCTTTATTAAAAAGGCATCCAGATTTGTCATCCTAGGTGATACCTTATATCGTAGAAGCATAGAGGGTACTTTCCTGCACTATCTAAATGTTGAGGAGGCATTAACTGCTCTAACCGAGGTTCATAATGGTATTTGTGGCTCACACTCAAGCGAAATAACCATAGCCAAGAAATTATTGAGGCTGGGGAACTATTGGCCCACAATGGAGCGAGAAGCACATGATCACGCTAAAAGGTGTTTGCAATGTCAACAGCATGGAGACCTCATCCATGCTCTAGCTCAAGAGCTTCACTCGATCATCACACCATGGCCCTTCTCGCAGTGGGGACTCGATCTCATTGGAAAAATCACACCCATCTCATCCAATGGCCACAAGTTCATCATCACTGAAACTGAGTACTTCACTAAATGGGTGGAAGCCATACCCATGACATATATCACTAGGAAGAAAATCTCAAAATTTATCTTGAACTATCTCATCTGTCATTACGGCATCCCACAAGCCATTATCTCAGATAATGGGATACCCTTCAAGAACCAGGAGGTTAGCAACCTGTGTGAGAAATTCAAAGTCCAGCATCGCTTCTCCACCCCATAATATCCCCAAGGTAATGGCCAATTAGAAGCCATGAATAAAACCATCTCAAAATCCTCAAGAAAATAGTCAATGGCAGGTTGTGACTGGCCTCTGCAACTTAATCTTGCCCTCTAGGCTTATCAAACCAACATCCACACACCCACTAGTGCTACCCCCTTCTCCTTGTTCTATGAATCAGAAGTCGTACTCCCCATCGAGATTGAGCTCCCATCCTTTAGAATATCATTGTAAAACCTCATCACTGATGAGGACTACTGGGTGTCAAGACTAAATGAGCTGGAGTTACTAGATGAGAGATGCATAGATGCTTTGAATCATCTACAAGTCTATCAAAATAGACTCAAATGAAGCTACAACAAGAAGATCAGAGGCAAGACTTTCCAAGTCAGAGAATTGGTCTTAAAAGAAAATCAGAAGAATGTCCCAAATCCCAGCAGCAAAGGCAAGTTCAAACCCAATTGGTTAGGACCTTTCATCATAACAACAAGTTACAAATCAGGGGCATATCAACTATCAACACCCGAGGGAGAACCTCTACATGAGCCAATGAATATCTCCCATCTCAAAAAAATTTATGCCTAAATCTTCTAGGGTATAAAACTAAAAATTCAAAAAAATTAGAAAAAGTCCTGAAAAAATGGTTACTTCAGTGAAAACCTGGCACACAGGTGTCTTGGTAACAAGAAAAAAAGAAAAAAAGCAAAAAATCCAAAAAATCAGAAAAAGGATCCAAAAAATTGTCCTCTAGTGAAAACCACTTTGGTGGCACTTTGGGCAAGTACCTTGGTGAAAACTTGGAAAATAGGTGCCTTGTGTAAATAAGCACTATCCATCCACCAGGATCTTTATGGCTTGTTTGACATCATCCATCAATTTTTCTTCCATCATCCATCGCATTCAGGTCTCCATCAATCACACATCCACTCACATCCGCACCATAGCTTGGTCTTGCGTTCACATTATGATCCCTCCTAGTACTACTTGGCCCATTCTCAAGATCAGTTTGTCCTGCCTTTATCAGAGTAGTCTATTACATCACCGAGGGCACATTCTCATCGGATCGGATTCATGTATATTCTTAAAGTCCTCAAATCAGAAAATCCAAAAACATAAAAAAATCAGAAAATCCAAAAACATAAAAAAATTAGAAAAATCCAAAAACAGGTCAAAAAGTCATTTAAAAAGCCAAAAACAAGGTTGTCTTGTCAAACTATGTCATCTCTGAGCTTGAACGTAGGAAAGGTTTATCTTTGATCATCCCCCGAGACATTTAGGTTAGTCCTATAGGAGTCTGTCATAATAAACTAACATCTCATCCATAAATCAGTCAACTCGTTAGTCAAACTACGTGGTCTCTGTGTGTATAACGTAGGCAAGGCTAATCTGTCGATGAGCCCTCGAGACCCCTAGGATAGGTCTCTAGGTTAATTTCTTGGTCAAAATCTCAAAATATCCCAAAAACATTTGAAAAATCAAAACATTTGGAAAACCTCGAAAAAGAATACCAAAAACAGCTTCAGAACATTGCAAAACATAAAAAATATCCAAATATTTGAGAAAAATCCATCTCATCTCACTTATACCCACAATAAACATTACTCATAATAAATTGATCATCATCATCAACCTTTGGTAAAACAATCGGAAACAAGTCTCGCACCATCTTAAGGTAGAACTCAAAACATCAAGTCATAAGTCTAAGTCAGTACGTAAGCAAGCTAGTTATCTCTTTGTATTGGAAACTCATCATCTGAATTGGTCCCATATCAATCATCCCTTATAAATGAAATGACGTGCCACCATCCACTAACATGTTCTAGGATGAATCCTTCCTATAATGGGCATTATATTTTGGCAATATGTTTCGTTCATCATCCTTAGAAAACGTATCATTTTTCTGTTAGCGGTATTGAAGAGCATTAGTTTGTTTGTTTACTTGGCCTTTATCTTTTGACCTATCTTATTTTGCACTCATTCCAAGGACATCTCAATGATATCCCAAGATAGTGGATTTAGAGAAATAGGAATGAGGCAATGATCGTTATCCTTTGTCTGTGGTGCTTGTTGGACGCTCTTGCAATATAACCTTGGTGAATACTTGCTTTGTTAGGTATGTATGGAAGAGGTGTAGGGCAACTTGTTGACTATCGCAGGGATAGGTTTGCCTTTCCGTGTTTTGGTTTGAGGTGTCTGAAACTTCTGAAGCACATCCTAGCAAGGTTTCTGTATGTCAGGTGTGAACAAGAATACTCCTATCTATTTATTGAGTCAAAGTCCATCACACTAGATACCATTCCATCCTAGTTTTCCATACCTCGATGCATCATACCAAGTGTGTTATCATGCCACAAGGGCATCCTCTACCCCCATCAGAACTGGAACCACTCATGGACGTAGCACAAAAATGTGCTCCCATGCTGAGACATGCAGCAAGGTAACTCCGGCTCCCAGCCCTTTGCCATCCGCATAGACATACTCGTGCAAATCCCTGTAGAGTGAAGCCAAAAGCACAGACGCCCATGCAAATTGAACTGGCTTGTCTCAGACCATCCTCTCCCAGCAGTATCCCCTTCTAGGATTGAAGTACCGGCCTTATCTATCTAGGGCAACTAATCCTAAAATGATTGCCGCAATCATCTAGCGAAAGGGAGGTGCTATAACTCTATACCTCTCTAGCTTGATCTTCCCCTCGCAGTAGATAATGTCTTGAGTGGCAAGGACTCGGGTGCAGCAAATTTGTCCCTCCTCCATGTCGTAGATCACCTGGAAGCCATGAATGGGAAATCATAATATGTGCTAGACATTCTCCAATGTGACGATCGCCTCTGTAGTGGGAAGATGAAATGATGATGTCTCACTATGCCACTGCTCTATTAGCGCTGACAACATCCAGAGGTGTGTGTGCATGGGTGTCATGTATGTAATGTGCCATAGTCTTGCAGCAACCAGCCAATCTTGATCTTTGTTGCTGAAGTCCTAGAGAACACTTGCCAAATCCTGCAACTGGTGCTCCCAAGAATAGAGCTCCCTAAGTCTGTCCTGTATCAGCAAGGTCGGCATGTTAAACTTTTTTGGAAAATTCCTGACCTAATGCCTCAAACTGGTTCCTAGAGGCAAAAGTTTGTGAAGGCGTTGCAGTCTGAGTTTCCTCAAACTCTGATGCTAGACCTGGAATTTCACCAAATATCGCCACTGTGTCGCACTTTGCCCCCAGCATCCCAGTTTTCATGAAAAGGGCGCCGCCGTAGCGCACTTTTCCAAACTGGCCCTTGAGTCTGAGCCGAGCCCGAGCCCAGCGGCAAAGTTTTTAAATTCTAAATTACACCACTATGGTACTAAGTAGCACTGCTGCGACGCAAAGAGATAATTAGTAGTGCATTTTAAACACCGAGCAATGCTATAAGGGCCCCGTTGGAGGTGAGATCATCATTAAACATGCAATAAATGCATTAAAATGAAAAAATGAAGCTTCAGTTAGGGTCACACATGCAAAGAGGGGAAAGAGGGTTAAGGGTTAGTAAATAGGGGTTTTTCTTGGTCAAAACCCACTTTCGTAATGAAGCCCTTGAAAATGAAATGAAATGAAAAGAGAATGATGAATGAACAATATGCAATGCTACAAATCACCAAACACTTGAAGTAGAAATCTAAAGATATTCAAGTACAAGCTCCAATGGATGTATGCTTGAGAATTCTTAAGTGAATGAATTAGAGTACTGAGGAAATTAGGAGATGAAAAATGAGGGAGAATCCTATATTTATACATGATTATATAAAATTTCCTAAAAATACAACATCACAAGAAGACCTCAAGGTCTAGAAAATAATATCCCACCAAAATTTTGAAATAATTTTGATTTTTGTGCCTAGTAGGACTAAGTTGCACCTAGTGGCAGCCTGATCCCACTAGGAAAATTTTAATGGATGTCAAGAATTAAAGTGCATTAATTAATGTTTAACATGATTATTCTCTGAAACACACTTAAGTAGGGCCTGTAAGTGCATTAAGGGGTCTTTTAAACATAAGAAAGGGTCAAATTATTGATGACAAGAAGGCTTGGTAAGTGAAAAAAAGAGGTTATTTAAGTGAAATATAAAAAAAGGGTCCTAGAAATTTGTGAAAGTGGGTTACAACACTTCACAACACTTTTAAAAGACATCATAGAATTTTTATTGATTCACAACGGTCTTGTGCGAACCCTTTTTCTAGTACCTACAAAACAATATGAATAAACGAGTTAGAGAAGGAATTACAAGCTAAAAAAAGGATTCCCCATGAAATCCATTTACAAAACAAATTAGGAATGAAAATATTGAAGAACATAATGCAAATGATAAAGACAAGATAAAATCCTAATTAGATATGCAAACTCTCAATCCCATGGGGGAATTGGTGCCAATTTGATGTGGAAATTTGGCCATTTCCCAATCCCTAAGATGCAAGATTCAAATGTTGAAGAGACTGATGATCCACTTTTGATGAAATGGTGAGAGCTCCAAACAAAATCTGCAATAACTTAGCTAAGAACTCAAGATGGATAAATGAAAATGGCTAAGTATTTTAGCATAGTAACTTTGCTTGGATTGTGGATGATAAAATGAGGAGATGAGGTCTTCATTTATAGGATTTCAAGATGGATGAATGCCCAAATTTGATTAATGTAGGACTAACATTCATCCAATGATATGGTGCCACTTGTCAAGCTATGAATGGATAATGGTTGTGCAAGATTTGGGGTTTGTGCCAATAAATGCCAATATTTGAAATTCAAATTTGTTGAAATGACATGTAAGAGGGAAGGGAAAATGCAATGAATTCCACTTGGCTCAAGGAAAAGGATATGTAAGAGGTTTTAAATGACTTGTTGGATAAACATGTTCACTTGGAATTTTTGAATTCAAATTGAGAGAATATTCCAAAAGATGCCTTGTGAGGAAAATAGAGATTTAATAAATAAATTAAATCTATTTTCATGTGAAACTTGCATTGTCTAGAGGATGTGACATGAGATGAGGTTAAATTAATCAAGGGTTTAATTAATTTAACAGGAGATTAGATGATGTGACTTATTTCACTTAGATTTATGGATTTATTTAAATCAAATAAGAGAGGAATATGGTAAGAGGCTAATTAAATAAAATTTTTGATTTATTTAATTAAAATGGATGGTGTTAGATTAAATCAAATAAGGTTTTAATTTATTTAGTTTAATGGATAGACTTTAGAGATTTAATCAAATAAATTGATTATTTAATTAAATATTAATAATTAGGTTAGATTAATTGATTTAATCAACAGGAGATTGACTTGATTAGATAAAATGATTTGTTTAATTAAGAGATGATTATTGATGAATTTAATCAGGTAAGGGAATTTGATTAAATGGGTAGACCGAGGAATGATTCAGGAAGAAATGGTGTTAGTAAGTCAGGATCATGTGCACGATGTCAAATCAGTATATTTTTTGTCTACGTTTTACCCCTCTTTGAAGCAGTGCACTCATTGCGTTGGTTCAAAGAATACACGATCTCGATCAGAGCCAAAATTTTTTATTATTAAAAACTTGTGCCACTGTTGCATGGCAAGAGAAAACATGCCAGTATAATGCCCCTTCAAGAGATTGGACGAAAATTTCCATTTTTTGGGTGATCTCGCAAAAAAAGTGACAAAGTTCCTAATAGGTCTGAAAGGGGTTTGAAAGGCTAAAAACATGTCGAAACACAATAAAACAAAGAAAAACAAGCCTCAAATAGATGAATCAAGTTCGGGGGTCCAAAACCCTAGCAGGACAGCCCTAAAGGGTCAAAAAACCCTAATTTTTAGGATTAAAAAGGGCCTGAGGGGTCACTTTCAAGTCATTTTCACACACCTTTGCTAGCAAACCTTGAGAATCAAGCTCTGACCTCCTGATGATATGGCGCAATGATAGCTTCCTCTGCATATTTCAGACTGAGTTCGAACCTACTAGGGGCCACCTAGCATTGGTGCCCCGATATGTGACCCTAACTAAAGCTTCATTTTTTATTTTTTAACTCATTTATTGCATGTTTAATGATGAGCTCACCTCTAGCAGTGCTATTATAGCACTACTCAGTGTTTAAAGTGCACCACTAATTGTCTCTTTATGCCGCAGTGGCATTGTTTAGCACTGCAGTAGTGCAATTTAGAATATAAAAACTCCACCACTAGGCTCAGGCTTGGCTCAGACTCACAGGCTAGTTTGGAAATGTACGCCGCGACGGCACCCTTTTCACAAAAACTATGATGCTGGGGGCTAAAGTACACTATGGTGGTGCTATTTGGTGAAATTCTAGGTACATCATTAGAGTTTAAGGAAACTCAAACTATGAAACCTTCACAAACTATGCCACTGAGAACCAATTTGAAGCGTTAGGTTGGGAATTTTCCAAAAAAAATTAACATGTTGACCTTGCTGATAAAGGATGGACCTAGGGAGCTCTATTCTCAGGAGCACTGGTCGTGGGATTTGGTGAGTGTTCTTCAGGACTTCAGCGACAAAGATCAGGATTAGCTGGGTGCGGTAGGACTATGGTACATTGCGTACGCAGCACCCATGCGCACACACCTTGGGATGTTGTCAGCACTAGTGGAGCAGTCGGACAACGAGACGTCAACATTTTATCTTCCCACTGGTGGTGCGACCGTCACATTGGAGGATGTCTAGTGCATATTACAATTGCCCATTCATGGCTGCCGGGTGATCTATGAAATGGAGGAGGGATGCATTTGTTGCACCCGAGTCCTCGCCACTCGAGACATTATCTACTGTGAGGGGCAGATTGAGCTAGAGAGGTACAAAGTTATAGCAGCTCCCTTTCGTTGGGTGATTGCAGTGATCATTTCAGGCTTAGTTGCCCTAGATAGATGAGGGCAGTATTTCAATCTGGGATGGGGATACTGCTAGGAGAGGATGGTTTGGGACAAGCCAGTTCGATTTGCATGGGGGCCCGTGCTTTTGGCTTCACTCTACAGGGATTTGCATGTGTATGTCTATGCGGATGTCAAAGCGTTGGGAGCTCCAGTTACCTTACTGCATGTCTAGGCATGGGAGCACATTTTTGTGCTACATCCACAAGTGGTTCTAGTTCTGATGGGGGCAGAGGATGCCCTTGTGGCACGATACAGAGGGGGTGTGTTATTCACACATACTAGAGAGCATGGGATCCCCTACTGGAGGTGGGTCATAGATGAGATGCTCATGTTTACTTGGAAACCATACCTTGGTCAGCCTGGATGTGCTAATGATGTAGATTAGCTCTTTTATTGTCACCAAGATAGATACATGCAGGGCCAAGAGAATATGATGATAGAGAGATACCTGCCTAGGCACGTAGAACATCAGTTCGGAGAGCCACAAGATCAGCCAAATGATGGCTATGTAGCTGTGTTTGCATGCAACATGACATAGGTGTCGTGGGGGCCTAGTATTCCTACCATTGAGGCAATTCATAGTTTTGACATTTGGTGGTCTGACATTGGGCCTATGATCAGGGATTGGTAGATCCAGGCGTGACATGGGCATATAGGGATTGGTTCTGACTTCCTCTCCTGTTGACTGTTCCAGGTGAGGACCAAGAGGCATACAGGGTCAGAGGTAGGGGTAGAGGATGATTGTGAGGGCGAGGTCTGAGGATCGAGATCCGACAAGATCCACCAGAGATGCCCCCAATTCCACCTAGTCAGGGAGATGTCCCTATGTAGGACTAGCAGCAGGATCCACCTGTACCACCACCACGAGCCAAGGGTGAGCGTTGGATCCATGCACAACCATGGGCACAGCTAGTAGGGCAGGCAGACACATGAGATGCCTTGATTTTGTAGTTACAGGCACAGGCATAGGTAGTAATGGCTGAGAGAGACCAGGCACAAGTTGAGAGGGAGCAGCTAAGAGTAGAGAGGGATCATGCTATGCAGCAGAGATAGGTTGCAGAGCTACAGGCAATGACAGAGCTAAGTCGTAGGCAGTAGATTGAGAGCATGACAACCTCCTCATCTCAAGGTACATTGTAGGTCTGATCTTGCAGAGAGGTCATTCGAGAGGTAGAGTACTACCACCGGGCCTACCACAATACAATTCCTAGAGCAAACTGGGTCCCAAAGTACTCAGAGCGGGCCAGTTAAAGACCACCAAAGGGTCATAGTGATAGGGGCGAGGGATGTATCCATGGAGATCGAGCTTGATCCAGATCTTTATGATGTACCTTTTGTGCCTTACGGCCTCATTTTTGATAGCCTGATGGGAATTTTGTACTGATTGACACATATTTACAGTGATCTGATTATTTTTTGTACTATGACAATTGATATATATATGAGCCAATTTTGATGCGATGCAATGTGTTCCATTATTTATGCATAGATGGTTTATTTCTATATGCTTTGCAATGATGTTTTATGGATGCATTTATTTCTAATGATGTTTATGCAATGATGTTATCTATATGATGATTTATTTTATGATGATGTGATATGTGAAATGATTTGATGCAATTATTTGAAAAAATGCTTATATATGAGTTGATTTATGGGTGAATATGATATGATGCGATGGCCGTGATATGATGCAAATGAAATGATGGTATGAGATGCTTAGAATAACAAATTTTATTATCCTAAATGATGATGTATGTGATGCAATGATATGTTAATGTGATGATATGTATGCCTAATGAATTAATGCTTATGCTCCTATTGTTTATGATTATGAGATGCTTTCGTTCATGTTATGTGGTGATTTATGTAATGATAATATGAAGTGCTTATGAAATGAAAATGAATACTTATGCAATGATCAATATAATGCTATGAGGTGTAATGTAATGGGTGGAATGCAGTGTCATGAATGCACCTATTTAAATTGTGATGTGTATGTTTCCTATATGATATGCTTTTTATATGAGATGTGTATGCAATATGTTAATGATTTGTGGATGTAGGATTGATGCCGGTGATGGTGATGATGATCAACTGTCATAGTAATTTGTTAGCATGATTAGTAAGAAAAGAAGAAGTTATTTCAACAAGATGCATGATGATGTGAATGCAGATGATGATGATGATGATGATACTTGCCGAGGAGTTGGGATTTTCAAAGGGCCAAATTTTCTTATGTTTGATAACACACTTGGTACGATGCATTGAGGTATAGAAAACTAGGATGGCATGGTATCTAGTGTGATGGACTATGACTCAACAAACAAATAGGAGTATTCTTGTTCACACCTGACATACGGAAACCTTGCTAGGATGCGCTTCAGAAGTTTCAGAAACCTCAGACCAAAACATGGAAAGATAAACCTATCCTTGTGATAGTCAACAACTTGCCCTACACCTCTTCCATACATACCTAACAAAGCAAGTATTCGCCAAGGTTATATTGCAAGAGCATTCAACAAGCACTACAGACAAAGGATAACAATCATTACCTCATTCCTATTTCTCTAAATATGATGTCTTGGGATATCATCGAGATGTCCTTGGGATGAGGACAAAATAAGATAAGTCAAAAGATGAAGACCAAGTAAACAAACAAATTAATGCTCTTCAATACTGCTAACGGAAAAAGGATATGTTTTCTAAGGATGATGAACGAAACTTATTTCCAAAAGATAATGCCCATTGCAGGAAGGATTCATCCTAGGACATGTTAGTGGATGGTGGCACGTCATTTCGTTTATAAGGGATGATTGATATGGGACCAATTCAGATGATGAGTTACCAATACAAAGAGATAACCAGCTTGCTTACATATTGACTTAGACTTATGACTTGACATTTTGAGTTCTACCTTAAGATTGTGCGAGACTTGTTTCCGATTGTTTTACCAAAGGTTGTTGATGATGATCAGTTTATTATGAGTAATGTTTATTGTGGGTATAAGCGAGATGAGATGGATTTTTCTAAAATATTTGGATATTTTTTATGTTTTGTAATGTTTAGAGGCCGTTTTTGGTTTTTTTTTTGAGATTTTCCAAATGTTTTGGTTTTTTGATTTTTCAAATGTTTTTGGGATTTTCTAAGATTTTGACCAAGAAACTAACCTAGAGACCTATCCTAGGGGTCTCGAGGGCTAGTTGACAGATTAGCCTTGCCTACATTATACATGCAGAGACCACATAGTTCGACTGATGAGTTGATGGATTTATAGATGAGATGTCAGTTTATTATGATGGACTCCTATAGGACTGACCTAAATGTCTCAGGGGATGATCAAAGATCAGCCTTTCCTATAGTCAAGCTCAAAGATGATGTAGTTCGACAAGATGACCTTGTTTTTGGCTTTTTAAATGACTTGTTGACCTATTTTTGGAATTTTTTGATTTTCTGATGTTTTTGGATTTTTGGATTTTTTGATGTTTTTGGATTTTTTGATTTGAGGACTTTAAGAATATACACGAATCTGATCTGATGAGAATGTGCCCCCAATGATGCAATAGACTACTCTGATAAAGGCAGGAAAAAATGACCTTGAGGATGGGCTGAGTAGTACTAGGAAGGATCATAATGTGAACACAGGACCAAGCTATGGTACGAATGTGATTGGATGTGTGATGAATGGAGACCTGAATGCGATGGATGATGGAAGTGAAATTGATGGATGATGCTGAACAAGCCATAAAGATCCTGGTGGATGGATAGTGCTTATTTACACAAGGTGCATGTTTGCCAAGTTTTCACCAAGGTACTTGCCCAAAGTGCCACCAAAGTGGTTTTCACTAGAGGATGATTTTTTTGATCCTTTTTCTAATTTTTTTGGATTTTTGGTTTTATACCCTAGAAGATTTAGGCATAAATTTTTTTGAGATGGGAGCTATTCATTGGCTCCTATAGAGGTTCTCCCTCAGGTGTTGATAGTTGATATGCCCCTAATTTTTAACTTGTTATTATGATGAAAGGTCCTAACCAATTGGGTTCAAACTTGCCTTTGCTGCTAGGATTTGAGACATTCTTTTTATTTTCTTTTAAGACCAATTCTCTAACTTGGAAAGTCTTGCTTCTAATCTTCTTATTGTAGCTTTGTTTGAGTCTATTTTGATATACTTGCAGATGATTCAAAGCATCTATGCGTATCTCATCCAGTATCTCTAGCTCATTTAGTCTTGACACTCGGTAGTCCTCATCAGTGATGAGGTTTTGAAATGATATTCTAAGGGATGGGAACTCGATCTTAATGGGGAGTACGACTTCTGATCCGTAGACCAAGGAGAAGGGGGTGGTGCCAATGGGTGTGCGAATGCTGGTTCGATAAGCCCAGACGGTGGGATTAAGCTACAGATGCCAGTCACGACATGTGTCATTGACTGTTTTCTTGAGGATTTTGAGGATGGTTTTATTCATGGCTTCTACTGGGCCATTTCCTTGGGGATAGTATGGGGTGGAGAAGTGATACTAGATTTTGAATTTCTCACATAGGTCGCGAATCTCCTGGTTCTTGAAGGGTGTCCCATTATCTAAGATAATGGCTTATGGGATGTTGTAATGATAGATGAGATAGTTTAGGATAAATTTTGAGATTTGCTTCCCAATTATATATGTCATGGGTATGGCTTCCACCCATTTAGTGAAGTACTCAATTGCAGTGATGATGAACTTGTGGCCATTGGATGAGGTGGGTGTGATTTTTCGAATGAGATCGAGTCCCCACTGCGAGAAGGGCCATGGTGTGACGATCAAGTGAAGCTCTTGAGCTGGAGCATGGATGAGGTCTCCATGCTGCTAACATTGTAAACACCTTTTAGCGTGATCATGTGTTTCTTGCTCCATTGTGGGCCAATAGTACCCCAGCCTCAGCAATTTCTTAGCTATGGTTATTCCACTTGAGTGTGAGCCATAGATATCATTATGAACCTCGGTTAGAGTGTTTAATGCCTCCTTAGCATTTAGACAACACAGTAAAGTACCCTTTATGCTTCTACAGTATAAGGTATCACCTAGGATGAAAAATCTAGATGCCTTTTTGATAAAGGTTCATTTTAGGCTCCATGGTAGGTCAGCGGCTATGACTCCTATGCAAAGATATGTGTAGATGTCATGGTACCAAGGATCACTTGGACCAACGATTTCACACACGAATTATAATTCTGGTACATCGAATGTGGGAATGAGAAGGTGCTCAATCAGAAATTTGTATCTTGGGACATTGTTAGGGCTATTCAGCAAGGATCCTATTGTTACCATCGCATCTGCTGCTCTATTGTTGGTTCTTGGAATCTGCTCAAATGTTATGTCAATGAAGGATTTCTTTAGAGTCTCCACCAATTTCTTGTATGGAGTGAGCTTATCATCCTTAGTTTGATATTCATTATTGACTTGATTTATGATCAACTAAGAGTCTCCATAGAGTTTGAGGGCTATGATATTCCATTGCACTAATATCCTGAGGCCTATAGTCAAAGCCTCATATTTTGATATGTTGTTAGTGCAAGGAAATGTTAGTTTGTATGAACTTGGTATGCAGTCCCCCTGTAAGGTGATGAAGAAGACACCAGCTCCTGACCCGTGTTGTGTGTATGAACCATCAAAGTATAGATTCCAGTGGCCTGCTATGTTGAGGTTAAAAATGGACTCGTCTCGAAACTCTGAGACAAGAGGATTCTCACAATAAATGGGTGCTTCTACTAATTGATATGCAATAACTTGACCCTTGATGGCTTTTCTTTCCACATACTTGATGTCATATTCTGATAATATCATGACCCATTTTTCCATTCTGCCAGTTAACATTGCCTTTGATAAGAGATATTTAAAGGGGTCAATTTTGGAAATGAGCTTGATCTTGTGTGCCAGCATGTAGTGTCTGAATTTTTGGGATGCAAACACTACTGCAAGGAAAGCTTTCTTGATAAATGAATAATTTAGTTCATGACCGACCATTGTCCTACTGATATAATAGATGGCCCTCTCCATTCCATTTTCATCATGTTGAGCAAGAAGAGCTCCAAGGGCTGTTGCTGTTGTTGATACATATAAGATTAATGGATTTTGTGGGGTAGGTGGCATTAACACTGGTGGTGTCAGTAGATATTCCTTGATCTTGTTGAATTCCTCTTCACATTTTGTATCCCATTTATACACTACCCCCTTATGGAGTAGGTGAGAATATGGATTCTTCTTGTCTGCCAATTATGCTATGAACCGTCGGATGGATTGAAGTCAGCCTTGGAGACCTTTCAGTTGTTTTAATTTCTTTGGTGCTTCCATCTTGAGGATTTCTTTTACTTTTTTTGGATCCACCTCGATACCCCTCATAGAGACTATGTATCCTAGCAGTTTACCTAATTATACACCAAAGACACACTTGTTGGGATTTAGTCTGACTTTGTATTCCTCCAATATGTCAAAGATAGCACTTAGAGTTGCTATATGATCTTGTCTTTTTCTTGACTTAGCTAAAATGTCGTCAACATAGTCTTCAACTATTTTGAGAATCATGTCATGGAATATTAGTGTCATGGCCCTTTGATAGGTTGCTCATGCATTCTTTAGGCTGAATGGCATCATGTTCCAGTAGTAGGTCCCCCATGGACAAGTGAAAGCCATCTTGTGTTGATCTTCTTTTGCTATCATGATCTGGTTATATCCTGAAAAGTTGTCCATTAGTGATAGCATCTCATGTCTTGCTATCATGTCTACAATCATATCAATATTGGGAAGTGGGAAATCATCCTTGGGACATGCCTTGTTCAAATCTTTGAAGTCTGTACAGATTATGATAGCTCTGTCAGGTTTTGAAACAAGTAGCAAATTTTATACCCATTCTAGATAATCAATTGGTCAGATAAATCCTGCACTAACAACTTTTTGAGCTCCATTTTGACTAATAAGGATATTTGAGGATGCATCTTTTGAAGCTTTTGTTTAACCAGCTTTTCTTCTGGATATACTGCTAAATGATGGAAAACTATCTCTAGATCTAGGCCTGGCATATTAGCATAACTCCATGTGAAGTTTATTTGTCTCTCCTTTAGGAATGCTACTAGGAGTTCTTGCTTCTGATAATAGTAATTCTACATAGAATGTGATATGCAGGGTCTCCTATGTTCCTATGTTGACTAGATTACTTTTTTCGGCCAAGACTACTGACTTCTCCTAATGAATAGCTCTTAGGGGAAGATTGAATCCTTCAACCTTGGGCACCTTAGAGAGGTTTTCACCATTGGATATGTCCTTTCTTTTTACTATTTTCTTGTTAGAGAGTGCCACAGTGTGGTTTTCACTCAAGGACTTGGATATGATTCTTAGTTTCTCACTTTTGTGACTAAATGATTCAATCGTTTCCCCATAGTAGGCGTGTGTGTCCAACTCCATTATAAATCCTACCTTGTGATCTCCATCTAGAATGTTATCCCTCAGTCCCATGAATTCTGAGAGTGCTTCATCATTTTTGAATGTGTCGAGAATTGGTGGTCCTCATTGGTCATAGTCGATCATTTGGGGGTAGACTAAACGAATCTCATGATTTTGACTATCTAGTTCAAAGTATATGGTACTAATCATACACAGGGTGGTATCTTCGAATAACCTATGTAGATTGGATAAGATATCTTCACCATCGCTACTAATATAGGGCTCAGTTACAAAATTATGTGTGTCCCTACCTGTGACTATTGGTGAGTGTACTTGTACTAGTACTAGCTAAGGATAAACATTAGCAGCTATAACTAGATGACTTCGGCCACGTATGGTTATTCTCAAAGTGGCACATCCAAGACCAATATTTGTTATGGGTCACATCTTTGGCATGATAGGTATTATGAGCCCATTGTCATTTTGTCCCTGTCTTTGATTTCTGTCATAGCCCATTGCAAGCATCATGTGTAGGCCTTTTCTTCTTTCATCCATTGGTAAATTAGCTATCAATCTTTCATCTTGATACAACATGTGAGATGGATTTGCTTCAATGACCTCATGACCATGGTCTCCCCATCTTGTGAATTTAGGATAATCCTCAAGATACGTTTGTGATGTGGAAGCTTGATTTTCTTGTGGGCATCCTCATGATCTAGGATATTGTGGTAACTCTCCTATCACAAAAGCATTGTTAGGGAGCCTATAACTTCTGCAACCATGCTCTTGGATGATGAGCTTGATGTTAGATATGGTGGGAATGGTGGGTGTCTCTGTCGTAGAAGTGGACACGAGAGTGGTGGGATCGATGTATTGTGTGGATGGTCCCTCATAATTTTTTGGCACTTGGGGAATTTTGTAATACTTGGCTTCAAGATTCTTGCAATATGAAAACTGCTCAGGATCTCCATGGATGGTAACCTCTTGCCCATTATGTGTGAATTTCACACATTGGTGGAAGGTTGATGCTACGACTTTCATCGCATGAATCCATGGGTGTCCTAGGAGGATATTGTATGGCAATTCGAGGTCCAAGACCTGACATGTGGTTTCCATGAGTGTTGGCCCTACTTGGATAGGGAGCTTAATTGTGCCCTAAGACACTCTTTCTTGGTCATCATATGCTCTGATTATGATGCCCTTGCCTTTATCGATGGAATCTTCTAATATTTTCAACTGCTTGATGAGGCTAAGAGAATAGATGTTCAAACCTGTATCTCCATCCACCAAGACCCTTTTGATTTTGCTTTTGTTTACAATGGATTCCAAGTGAAGTGCGCGGTTGTGATAAGGTTGGGTGGGGAAATCTTGGTCAGAGAATGTAAGGAGATTAGGTGTTATGATATTTCCTACCATAGCTTGGAATTGCTCCGCATCAAGATATGTGGGGACAGTGGATGAGGCTAATGCTTCCTCAAGGATCTTTTAATGCACTGATGAGATTTTTAACAACTCCATGATGTAGATGTGTGCTGGCATTCTCTTGAATTGCTCTACAACATTGTAGGTATGCAGAATGACTCTATATGAAGGGACTCTGTGAGGTTGGGATGATCTTGCAATGGTGACTTTGCTACCTCTTGTGGTGACTCCATAATCTTTGACATGGGCACCCTTGATAGTGATGACCATACAGTCTTCATTTAGCGAGGCAACTACTATTTCATAGACATGATTTACACTACCATTCCCTTTATTGTTTTTATTCCCTTTGTTGCCATGATTTGGCATCAGATTCATGTAGATTTTAAGATCTTGATTTCCTGTGGGTGTTTCCATGTTTATGATTTTCTTGTTGATAAGATCTTGGATGATAATTTTGAGTCTCTTGCAATTATTCATGGTATGACCTTTGATTTTGTAAAATTCACAAAGTTGGTTCTCATTATACCACAAAAGTTTGACATCAGGTTCTTGGTAGTTTTTGAATGTAGGAGATTTGATAAGTTTTTTCATCAATCAATTTTTTCATTATGTCCTCCAATGGTTCCCACAAAATAGCGTATTTGTGTTTTGGATGAGTTTTACATTGTGGTGGTCCCCTTTGGTCATTGAGATTGTTGATGATTGGATTGTTATTAAGTTGATATGTAGTGTGATGAGTGTTTTGATGTTGTGTTTGGATTTGCGATGCATGTGTATTTTGGAATGGACCACTAATGACCACCTTGGCATCGACGACGCCATCATTAGTGATTTTCTTGTTTCCCGCCCATGTACAAGGTTTATCATTGTAACTAGATGATGGGTGGTTGTTTTGCGATTTGTGATATAACATTGATTCAGCGGGTTGGGTCACAAGGGCTCTTTCGATGCTAAGCACATTAGAGATTAATTGCTCATATGTGGTGATTCCCTAAACCTTGAGATGAAATGACAGATGGCTTTCAAGGTTGGATATGATCATGTAGACTTGTTCTTCTAGCATGGTCCACTTGCTCTGATTGGCCTTGGATCACCATCATTGAAGGAATGAAGCAAAAGATTCATTCTTTTCTTGTTTTAGAGCATATAATTCTTTGAGACTGACATCCATTGCGATGTTACATGCGTAGTTCTTGATGAATTCATCTATGATTTCTTGGAATGTTCTAATGCCTGAAGGTAAGCGGGAAAACCATTCTATAGCGAGACTTTCCAAGCTCCTAGGGAATAGCCGCATCAGATAAGTATCGTCATATGCGACCTCCATACAATGAACCTAGAATTCCCTAATGTGATCTTCAGGGTTTTCCATCCCTCGATACCTATCAAATTTTGGGATTTCAAATCCCTTAGGGAATGGTTTCATGTCTAGGCTCCTATCAAATGGATAGGGACACAAGTTGCTTTGTGTTTTGGTTGTTTTCCCCGATTGAAGGTCGAGCACTTGTTGCAAGAACAACCTAAGTTGTGTTGTCACATCATTCTGAGGATCAGGGAGTGGGATGAAAGTGTTTTGGGGTGTTTGAATTGTTGGTTGGGTGGATGGGTTGGTCGGTGCATTGTTTGATGGTATCTGCATGTTCTGTCAAATGAAGTAGGATTCTACTTACTTTTATATGAACGATGCCTATTGTTGTTGCACTAGGATTTGTGCTTGTTGTTGTGCTTGTTTCTACTCCAACAATGCTTGTTGTTGTGATTTCTATTGTTCCCACAATGCTTGTTGTTGGGCTGCCAATTCTGCTACTTCTTGTTGCTCTTGGTATTGCTTTAATGCTTGCCGATATGCTTGCAATTGCACTTCTTGTGCAAGAAGTTGTGCTTGTGCTTGTGCTTGTTGTGCTTGATATTGAGATTGCACTTGAGCTTGGACTTGCACTTGTGTTGCTTGAATTTGTGTGGCCTGTTGCTGTAATAAAATATGTGCTTGAGTGACTCTTTGTGCTTGCAATGCTTATGCAGCTTGGGCGGCTTGTTGTTCTTGTTGCACTTGTAATGTGGCTTGTGCAGCTTTGGCAGCTTGAGCGGCTTGTTGCACAGCTTTTTTTTTCTGCACTTATTGGTATCCTCTTTGAAAAGTGGCTTGTAATGTCGTGTCGAATTGGTTTGATGTGGTGAACATTGGTGGTGGTGGAGGTGGTGGTGGATTTGGAATAGTGGTAGATTATGATGTTGTGTTGATATTTTGTGTGTTGGATAATGGTATTGATGTGATTGGTCCTTGTGAGACCATGCTTTGTGATGCTAGGGGTGTGTTTGATGATATTGCCATTGCTTGTGTGTTTATCGTTTGTTGTTGTGATATTAATGATAAATTTTGAGTGTTTGGTGCAACACTTTGATTGATGGTTGGGATGTAGGTTTGATTGAAACTTGGTAGGGGAGGAAGCCCTAAACCAAGGAGTGGTGCAGATGATAATGGAAATGGTGGAAGAGGTGGGAATGTAAGAGGTGTGAGTTGTTGTGAAAAAATTGTGGTGTCGAATAAGCCTCCCAGTCCAAACGTATCTCCCTCTTCTTATGAATTTGTGAGAAGAGGTGTTTGTGGTGTTGCGTGGAAGGATGATGATGATGGATAGTGATGGAATGTGAGAGGAACATTCTTGTGTAATGGGTTTTTGGGTATTCTTTGTTCCAAGGTGGTGTTTGCATCCATGTTTTGATTAGTAACAAGGGTATGTGATTGAAGAGCATTGAGGAATGTGTTTCCCTTGTTGACATTTGGTTGGGTTGGAGCAAATGATGTTGTGATTTGCGGAATGTTTTGTGTGACGTTTTGAGATGGGGGTGTAGATGAAATGGGGATGGTGGATGAAATTGGAGGAAATTATGTGTCCACGATAGTACTCACATCAAAATCCAAAGGCAACTTGGCCCCTTGTTTTGCTAGTTCAAGCATGTACAACGAAGAGTTAAGTCTCATTATAATGTTGATGATTCTATGGTTGTCTAGAATTTGGAGATTTTTTTCCATTTCCTCGTGAGACATTCTGAAAGTGAGGTCCTCTCCTTGATTTTCTTCTTGGTGATGTTGTGATGATGACAGGGTCAATGGGTTGCTTGATTCTATTGAATTCATTTCTACATTGGTTTGGCTAAGGTCACTTGAAGCGGGTGTTTCTTTGTTGGCTTCCATACTCTTCTTGTATTGAGATCTTGTTTGGACCATAAAAAAAGGATCAAGAATATGGGAGATGAAATCTCTTGATTCTTTGGATTGATCTCTATTTTATGTCCCAAAGTGAAAGTTTTTAGGATGCTTTTGAGGATCAAAGGTGATGATATGATGATGATGTTAGGGATGAATGATGTGGATGTTTTTGGCTTTTGATAAATCTTGAATCAGATACTAGGATTTTATGACTTGTAGATGTTGATTTTGATTTGTTTTTGGATTTGAGATTTTGTCCTTGATTTTTTATTATGCTTTTGATTTTGATTTTGATTTTTTGAGCAAAAAGATCCTAAGATGTTGGATGATGATCTAAGGGATAGCTTTGTCCAAAGGATGATAATTTGAATATGTGTGATGAGAAGGATGCATCTACCCACACCTATTCAAACAAGATGATTGTTTCACTAAGCATATGGAGAAGGATTCATCTACATACACTAAGCTAGACAAGATGATTTTGATAACTTTGACTAAGCATATGCAAAAGGATGCATTTACACATACATAGCCAAAGGTGTTTTTGATAATGTTCTCAAGGATTTTGTCTCAATGATTTTGATGATGGTTTGGATTTTTCCATAAAGCCTAGTATCAAGGATGATTTCAAGATTTATCAAAAGGTGATGATGGGGTGGATTTTGTTTTGATGTATGGATGAAATATTTTGATAATGTTTTGATCCTAAGATGAACCTAAAAGGACACTTTGTTTTCCTAGATATAGGTATTGAAGAGCATGCAAATACTTCCTAAAGACCTTTGTAACCAAGAAATGATTTCATTTGGACATGCATTTTTGAATTTTCAAACAATGACTTGTGCTTTGGGATTGTAAAGTCTTCAACACACATGAAAGTTCATTTTGCTTAGCTTTTCTTAATGTCTTTATTTTACCAAAAAAACTTTCTTCAATTAGGTTTTCAAACTAAGATGTCCAATGTCTTAATTTCTTCAAACCACACAAGATATGTCATGTGGAAATTTAATCAACTTAAGGTAAGGGGTTTTCCTATTGTTTACTTAAGGAGACAAATTGAGATATAATCCAATGCTTAGAAACCTCTAAGGATGTAAATCCCAAGGGAAAGCAATAACATATGGATTGAGTCAATTGTATTTGTCCTCAAAAGGGTTTGAAATTTGGATGATGTTAAATGTTTGTTTCCATGGTGTTTTCGAACAAGCAATGCATTTTGTAACCCAAGGATAAGTACAATCCTATGGATGTGTAGGACAATATTTGTTGGATTCCCACTTGGCCAAGTCTAGCTACGCTTATCTCTAGTGGATGGTTAGATGCTTGACCCCACTGGCTCCCCTCCACAACACTCACTTATATGGGGCAGCCAAGCATCAACACCCATGAAACTCCCATGGCATGCTTTCCATCTCTACTAAAAGACTGTAAAAGTGTGGGGTGGCTTCAGAAGGACCATTCTTGCTCCAACAAATAGATAAAGGATTTTGGAAAATTCTAGCACATGGGTTTTAGTAAGGACTTTCTGTTCGTAGGAGTTGACCCAACGTGGCAAGAGTCCCCTTTTGGATCCATCTTTTTGGAGTCAACCACATGATATTGGTGTTTGTTCCAATATCCACATTTATATCCTGGCTGGAAATACTCTTGGGTTTAGAGTGTTACCGGTTGAGTCGTTCCCTTGGGTGAGTACTTTTTCCCCAAGGCAGGCCCTCTAGGATAAACAAAAGTGAATGAAGAACAATATTTGTAACTCGATCAATCCTTGTTGGCAACAAGGAAAGAGAATATACGCAACAAATCCTCCACTCACACTCACACAATAGTTTGTCCAATTTTAAGCCCAAATCAAAATGTGGTGCTTTATCTCAACCCAAAGTCATGGAAAAGACCTTTCGATTCTCAAGATCACTATAAGGTGCGAGAGAAGTGCATACGTCCTTTTCCAATGGATTTAGTCTAAGTAAGCCCTCATTAAAAACACAACTACACTTGTTCTTTTTATATCTTCAAAGCAATATGTGAGTTCATTTTAAAGCACCAAATCACAAGTGAAAAGACATTTGTTCAATTGTTTAATCCATAAATGAAATCTAGTAAGTTGTTGATCTTAAGATTCTTTTTAAACCTTTTGCAAAAAATAAACAAAAAGAATGCTTTTTAAACCCAAATGAAATCTAGTGTTCTAAAGAAAGAAAAAGATGAAAATTTACTTAAAAAAGTGTTAAACAAACACTTAAGTGTTAAAAAACACTTTGATTAGAAAAAATATCATCTCCATGCTTCTCCTTCCTTTGCTTTTGGCTTCCAACCTACAAAGTAGAAAATAATCAAATTCTAGAAAAATACATAAGTTAAAAAAGCTAGAAAATAATAGATAAATAAATCATGAACCAAAAGCACATGCTAAAAAACTAAATTCTCCCTTTTTTCTATTTTCTAGTGTCACAACTCGTGAAGGCGTCACTATTTTTTCCTTCCAGCGGTGCTCTTACAACACTGCTTACAAGTCAATGGTGCTCTATGTCGGGATAGAGAGCATGATTGCGTCACTCTTTTCTCCCAGCGTCACAGTTTTTGAAAGTGTCAGAGTTTTAAAATTTTCAAAAAAACTTGTACAGATCGGCGAGTCCAGCGGCATAGTTTAGAATTTGAATTTTGGTGGGATGAGCCTATTGGAACTGTAAAAATCTGGTATTTTTACATATGTTTTCACTTATAAGTGTACTATTTTGATCCTACCATATGCATATTTAATCTATATTTTTCCCTATTGCCCCTCTGAGTCCATTGAGTTATGCATATTTTACATTCTGGTCCATTTCAGCATAGGTTCATTCCTATCTCCCTGATCAATTATACGTTTTCCACTTGCATGAGTCTATGTTGCCTATTGGAAAGACTCATTTAATGTCACATCGATTGAAGTTTGTTTGCAGGTGGCATTCAACAGGGCCTTTATGTTGTCATAGTGATTGATTTGTTTGTAGTTGGTTATTGGCACAGTGTTCATCTTGTGTTGGCGACAACGAAGGAATCTATTGGCGTATGTTATGGCTATCAGGATAGGGTCTCACCAATTTCAACATGTCTCCCCAACTATGCACATGGTGGCCCATCGATGTAAGCTTGGAAGTTTTGGCATTATGTCTCAGTGAAGTTTTCCTGTCTTTCCGAATGGTGGTGGAAGGATATTGCATATCAGTGTAGGTTTGATCTTCGATGGAGGCTCTCAACAAACTCATATGTCTTGTTGATGGAATATAATAGGTCTCCTTCATAAGGTTTTTGGTAAGGATACAACTTTCGGCCTATGGTCTTAGCGAGGTGAGTTTGTCTCATCAACAGTAAAAAAGGTTTTCTACCAAATGATTTTTAGCAAGAGTCTTTTTATGTCTCAATGAGGATGAATATGACAAAGATATTGCATGATGTAACCTTTAGGTTTCGGCGAGTGGTCTTAGCGAATACGATATGTCTCGTCGACTCCGCATGTGGGTTTCTTTTCGGCATGGATATCGGTTATCACTATGATGTCTTGGTGAGCTCAGCATGTTATACCGATTGGCGCATATGGAGGTGTTTCGGCCATGCTAAGGGTTTTCAGTACGAGGTCTCGGCAACTGACCTCTGGTCTCACTGATGAAAAACATGTAGATCCTTGTCGGCATAGGTGTTTCCTTGTCTCCGCGATGCGGGAATAGTTGAAGACCTTTGGTGAAGCATTGATAATCTACAAGAGGATTCTCTGATCAACGGAAGCTACAATGACATACATGATGGGCTTGTCGGTGAGAGGAACTTTAAGTCATAGCGATAGGCGAAAGGTAAGGGTGCTCTCGGGAAAACATAAATGGATCTACAGGATGTCACCATGACCTAGATGAGCTACAACGAATATGAGTGAGGCCAAAGGAGTTCATCGGCAAGAGATATCCATGTGTCTCAACGACAGGAGAGCACATAAGGAAAATTTTCTTTTGGCACAACATAATTGAGGTATGTATGACGTCTCCCTGAAGGCGATAAGTGACAATGAATGTGAGAGCAAAATACAAGTGCACAAGATGAAAATGAATGAATTTCCTTCAGTAGGATAGTGCACTGTGTCTTGACGACTATACACGGGTGAAAAATAGAATTTCAAAATGTAGAGCCGACATGTTTCTGCTTGGATAACCATTATTTTCCAGCTCGATTGGAGCCTAATTTTTTTGCTAGGCTGGCATGTTCTCTCATTTTAGCATTTTATCCAAATGCTTGTGTATAAATAAGCATTCTTGCAATTGTAATAAGGGGAGCTATTATTTATTCGATATACAGTAGGAATTTTTTGATGGATACAATAATATAGATTCATTAGATCAAAGACTAAGTTGCATGTTTTCAAAGTGGAGGTATTTATGAAAGTCAATTGATGTTGCTGCACATTTTTGGTCTCAATTATCTATTGAATTTGATGAAAGTATGGCTAAGTAGTCTCCAAGATGGACTCCTTTTGGTTGTTTAAATTGATATGACAAGTTTGTATTTGATTTATCAGTGCACATTTGTTGTAATTGTGTGATTGATTGATTGGTTCTTTCAAGTAAAGACTAAATCCTTTTAGTTAATCACAGTAATCAGAGAGATTCAATTGGATTATTCAAGTAGAGCTTAGTAGTCATAGTTTTGCATGTTTATACAAGTTGTAAACAAAATATATGCCAGATAGTTTGAGTTTTCTCCAGAAAGTGTTGCTCATTTGATTTCATTTTAGTCCACATACCCAATAAGGCACTGGTCTCTGCATTTTATCATTTTTGAATTCATTCATTCTCTTTACATCTTTCAAAATTGAGCATTTTAGAATCTAGACCAAAGTATTGTTACCATTTTCAAGTTGAATTATAATTGTTCACTCTCATCTACCATTGTGAACAAGTTGTTATAAGAAGATTGATTACAAGTTAAGTCTGCATTATTCAGAGAGGTACACCCACCCAGGTTTTGCAGCACCTAAAGAGTAGAAGGTTGAATTCTTCCAACCTTGTCTCTTACCTTGAAGCGTATCAAGAGATTGGCAACCTCTTGAGGCATCCTTCCTACATTTTTGAGAGCTAACAAAATGGTGACTCTATTGGGGAATACATTCAGAATCAAAGCCTTAATCATAGAGTCAGGAACTTTGTATAGACTCCGCTGGGAATAAGAAGCATTAAGTATTTTCTCATTTTTTGACAAAAGTGAGTGGCGACTCTGACATAAATTTTACAACTATTCATCATGAATGGAAGAAGATCTCAGTACAGGGGAGGTCATACTGGAGCTCCTACTGGCAGCAGTAAGTGGACACATAAAGATGACAGAGCTGATAAAGGAAAGAGGATCAATGAGGACATGTGCATAACAGATAAAGGAAAAGCACCAAGAGCACATTGTGAAACATATAATTTTTATGATACATGGAGAGATGATTCAAGTGAAGAGCCTTGTACCCGAAAAGATCAAAGAAATCCTTTCCCTTCTCTCGATCCTCAAAAACAGGCTAAGTTTGAAGCTAGAAAGAGGCAGGAATATGATCTAGAAGTGCAGGGTGATCAGAATGAACCTATTGATCATGCATCTCCTCAAGAAGATTATGAATCTTTGAGTTTTGAAGAAATCAAGGCATTATTTGAATCCCAAGAAAAGGAAAGAAGAGAACAGGAAAGGGCCTAGATGATACAAGCAATAAAAGAATCCAAATTGCAGAAAGCACAAGTTACATGATCAGATAGCTGATTGCCCCCCAAAGTATGTACCGCCTCATAAGTAGGGTAGTCATGGTGTTGAGCCATCTAATCAATCGAATGCTTAGAACCATTAGAGACTGGGAATCACTATAGGCAGCCAAGTCAGCTGCCTCATATTGCCACACAACATACAAATATGCATCCACCTCTTGGTCAGCATCACACCCCTCAGCATAATACACAATACAATAATCCAATGCATCAGTATCAATATCCACCTATCCCTTGCCCCCACCAATATGTAGCAATGATTAGGTAGTTTGATTTGGTAGGGTTCAATCCATGCCCTTAACCTATGGATAGCACCTAGAGAGGTTTGATTCCCAAGTTTACAGGGAGCAATGCAGTCACTACTGAAGAACATCTAAGAAATTTCAATATGTCCATTCAAGATATAGGCATGCCACATCATGATTTGCACATGAGGTTGTTTATGATGTCACTTATTGAAGATGCTAGGGATTGGTTTAATACCTTTCCAGCATATTCAATTAATTCTCTCCAAGCATTTCAAGATAAATTCTTAGAGAAATATGGGAATAAAAATTCTCTAGATGCAGCTCTTCATGAATTGGTGAGGATTCAAAAAAATCAAAATGATTCAATTTATGATTTCAACCAAAAATTCAACAAGTTGCATACTAAAGTACCTCCTGGATCAAGGTTGTCAGACTTTTTTGCATTGAGTGTTTATTTGAGTGCATTTGATCCTAAGATAGGGTATGAACTAAGAAGTAGATCCCTAAGAGATTTGGTTGAAGCACATAAAATTGCATTGACAATTGAAAATAATAGGAAGGCTGCTAGTATAACTATTAAAAGAGACAACCCAAGGCCTCCTCAACAAAATAATTATTAGTACAGACAAGAGAATACATATAGAAATGAGAATAGAAATGAAAGGCCAAGGTTACATGATACACCTTACAATATAGACTAGAAATATGGGAAACCTGTGATAGCCAAGCCAAAAAGTAAAGACTCCTGATCCGTTGAGCAAAAAGGGAACTTACATGGTGAGTAATAATTATTTATGTGAATTTTGTATTCAACCACATTCTCTGGACTACTGTGTTGTAGCTCAAAAGATGCAAGAAGAGGGAATGTTGATGGAGAATAATGAAGAAAATCACAAAATTTATTTGACTTTAGATACATTTTATCATCTAAGGAAGGATATTCATCTTTAGAGGATGAAGGATATGAGTATGACATTTCTAATTAGAAGTATAATGTCCATATGGCTGAATAGCAGATCTTTTATGATTCTGATGAAGACTACACAGAGCCACATCTTGTTGAAATTCTTGTTCAGTGCAATGAAATGGAGAAAATAAATGTTGCAACAATTGAGGATGCAAGGAGTAAATATTGGTTGAGAAACAAAAAGGTGAATGAGCTAGATGGAGTTCTTGGGGGAATTTTTTTAAAAGATCACAAGGAAACATAGGAAACTGTAAAAAATCCATACAACATTCAACATGATAAAATTGAAAAGAAGCATGTCCACGAGCAGAAAGTTGTAGAATTACACAAGGAAATGCAAAATTCTGATTGGGATAGTAAAAAAGAAAAGGAAGAAACCAAAGGTGAAACACAAGAACTGAAGAAGACTGTTAAGACATAGAGCTCCTCTTTTAACTTCACACATGCATTATCCCAGGTAAAAATATTTATTCCATTACTTGAAATGATGAAAATAAAAGAATACAGAGATAGTGTTGTTCAACTGATAATGAATTTTGGAAAGAAACTAGTTATTCAAGCAGTCAATAAGTAGGAGAAAATAGATATACCAAATGTCTGCTTAAATGATGTATTAGCAACTCCCCCACAAGTGGATCCTTTCTTCATCACATTGCATATAAATGATAAATTGTTGAGGAATTGCATGATAGATTCTAGCGCTGCTATAAATATTATGCCAGTAGGTGTTATGAAGCAGCTGGGCTTATGTGTTGATACATATGAAGGGAAGTTTTATGCAATGGATAACAGACCTGTACTTGTGATTGGCATTATAAAGGGTGTTGAAGTCAAACTGGCTACTTATCCACAAGTGGCTTACAATATAGACATAATAGTCATTGATACTCCTCCTCGGTTTGGGATGCTTTTGTCAAGACAATGGACAATAGCTATTGGTGGAAATGTTGAGTTTGATCTATCTTATGTTACAATACCAGTGAATGGTCAGGAAGTCAAATTGTATAGAGAGCCGAGAATGAACCATCTTGTTGACTGTGTGCCTCAAGATCAGATTAACTATTTTTGTGATGTTGATCTTGGAAGTTTTAAAATTGAACCGGCTCAACTAGAATTGACCAATAGTGATCCAATAGAAAAGCATGTCGCACAAAGCTGCAATGAAGTCTGGAAGATGTATTTTGATGGAGCATGCAGCCAGGAAGGTAATGGCGTTGGGATTGTATTTGTTTCCCTTGAAGGTACTACTTTTAAATATTCATTCCTATTAGCATTTGAATGTACAAACAATGTGGCAGAGTATGAAGCTTTACTTACTAGCTTGAACATAGCTATGAAACACAAGATTAAGTTGTTAACTATTTTTGGTGATTCTAAGTTGGTTGTTTCACAAATTAAATCCAAATATGCAACAAAGCACAAAAGATTAAAACAATATAGGAATGTTGTATGGGATACAATTGAATTGTTTGATTCCTTCTCAATTGAGTGGATTGATAGGTAAAAGAATATAATGGCTAATTTCTTAGCAAATGTGGTGCTCAAAAGAGATGATATTACATTGGCTGGGGTACCACAAATTGAGTTTAAAACAAGGGTTGTTGTTCCTGATAACATTTATAACTAGCAGGTTTTTAATGATGATGCTGACCTTTTGAAATTCCTCAATTATATAGATCAGTATGAGACATAGGAAATTTATTTTAATGCTTTTGTTGAAGAAGTGGATGGGAAGCAAACTATGTTTGGAAAAGAGATATTGCAGCTCAAAACAAATAAATTACCCAAGGGTCTAGTGGCATTGGAGAGGCTGTATGATGGAAATAATAGATCTCTAATGAAACAAACACCAGTCAGAAGAGAAGATATTGAAAAAGTCAACTTAGGGACTGAGATAGCACCAAGAAAGGTATACATTGGAAAGAAGATCAACCCTACAATTAGAAGAATACTGATAGAGTTGCTGAGAAAATACAAGTATGTTTTTGCTTGGTCTTATGAAGATCTGAAAGCATATAGGGAAGATTGATTTTAGCATGAAATACCACTGAAGCCAGATGCCAAGCCTTTCAGACAAAAGCAAAGACCTATAAATCCAACACTGGAGCCTAAAATGCAAGAGGAATTGATAAAGCTCAGGGAGGAGGAATTATCAAACCAATCAAACATTCTACATGGGTTTCAAATCCGGTTCCAGTGAGAAAGAAGAATGGTGATATCAAATTATGTGTGGACTTCAAAAATTTAAATATGGCATCTCTCAAAGATAATTATCCTTTACCCAATATGGAGGCTATATTGCATAAGGTGACAGGGTGTGAATTGCTATCCATGATGGATGGGTTTTCTGGATACAATCTGGTTAAAGTCAAGGAATCTAAGCAATACAAAACAACATTTACAACCCCTTGGGGAACATATGTATACATAAGAATGTCATTTGGTCTCACCAATGTTGGAGCGACTTTCCAAAGAGCCATGGATGTAGCATTTGCTGATTTGATTAATGCTATCATGGTGGTCTATCAAGATGACTTAACTGCTTCTTTGAAGAAGGCTGATGATCATGTGCAACATCTTGAAAAGGTATTTATTAAAGCTCTTGAATATGGTATTAGTTTAAATCCAAAGAAATGCCATTTTGCGGTCACAAAAGGTAAGCTTTTAGGGCATATTGTTTCAAAAGAGGGAATTAGAATAGATCCTGAGAGGGTTCAAGCTAGTGATAGAATTCTTATTCCCAAAACTGTCAAGGCAATACAATCTTTCTTTGGACAAATTAATTTTGTTAGAAGATTTGTCTCTAATTTTGCTAAGATCATTAAGCCCATATCTAAAATGTTGAAGAATTGACAAAAAATTGATTGGACTGGTGAAGCTTTGAATGCTTTTATGTCTATCAAAAGGGCTATCAAAGAGGCTCCTGTTCTAAAGTCTCCACATTTTACAAATCCTTTTCATATTTTTTCATTTGCCTCAATGGATACTATTATTGTTGTTATGTTACAAAACAATAATGATGGTCATGAACAACTTGTGTGCTTCTTTAGTAAATCATTACAGGGGTCTGAATTGAAGTATGACAATGGAAAAATAGGCATTTGCATTAGTGAAGGCTACTAAATCATTTAGGCCATATCTTGTTGGAGCAAAGGTAATTGCCTATGTCCCTCATGCAGCTGTTAAAGACATTTTAACACAATATGAAGTTATAGGGAAAAGATGCAGGTGGATCAACAAGGTTCAAGAATTTGACATGGAGATGCAGATCAATAAGCTGGTAAGAGGCCAAGGCTTGGTTAGACTAATGACAAAAACCAATATTGAGTCAAATCAAATTTGCAACTTTGAAGAAGAGGTTGCAATTGCAAGCATTGAACACACTCCTTGGTATACTGATGTTATGCATTATCTTAAATATATGAAGTGTCCAGAAGGATTGAGTGACATCCAAAAGAGAATTTTGAAGTTGCAGGCATCAAAGTACATCTTCATGGATGGAGATCTGTTTTGGAAAAATAGATATGGCATATTGTTATTATGTCTGGATGAATCACAGGCCAAAAATGTTTTAAATGAAATGCATGAAGGAGTTTGTGGAGGGCACTATTCAACAATGATGACTGCACACAAAATTCTTAGGGCAAGTTATTATTGGCCAAAGGTTTTTAATGATTCTTTTACACATGTGAGAAGAGGTGAGGCCTGCCAAAAGTTTTCTAAAAATTTGAAGTATTGGGTGCTCTGCCACTTCGACCCTTGTAGGCTGATGCCCTTTTCCATCAATGGGGAATTGATTTCATTGGAAAGATACAGGAGAAGTCAAGTGGAGGACATAGGTGGATACTAGTTGCCACTAATTATTCTACAAAGTGGGTGGAGGCAATCCCAACCAAGCAGGCTACAAGTAAAGTTGTAACAAATTTCTTGATGGACAATATTATCACCAGATTTGGTACACCATTGAGGATAATCAAAGATAATGGGATGTGCTTCAAGTTAGATGAATTCAAAAGGTTTTGTGATAAGTATGGCATTACTATTTCTTATGAAACTCCTTATCATCCACAAGCCAATGGTCAAGTAGAGTCCAACAATAGGAGTCTCTTGAAGATTATAAAGAGGATTTTGGGATAGAACAAGAAGGCTTGGGATTCAAAGTTAAAATTGGCTATGTGGGCTGATAGGATCACTGTGAAAAAGGCAATTGGCAAGTCTCCATTTGAATTAGTGTATGGAGCAAAGGCTAGGGTGCCTATGCAGAATTCGTTACCAGTCTACAAGTTTTTCTTATAGGAAGATTTGGAAGTTCTTGAACCCATGGAAGATAGAATGGAGTAGCACATTGAACTAGATGAAGTAAGGAGAGAGGCCCAAAGTCAAAACATAAAGTTACAGGCACAAATGAAGTATCTATTTGACAAGAAGGCAAAGAATAGAAAATTTGAAGAAAATGATTTGGTGTTGATGTGGAATGCAAGATGTTAGGAGAAAGGAAAGCATCGTAAATTTGAAGCTCTTTGGTTGGTACCTTTTGTTGTTGTTGGAAAGAAGGGTGAAGACTCATATTATCTACAGAACATGGCTGGTGAAGATCAGGAATTTCCTGTTCATGGGCAATTCTTGAAGCTTTTCTTCTCTTGAGCAACACAGAGGATTAAGGGTTTCCAGTGCATGGACAACTCTTGTGTATCCTCTTTAAAAATATTTTCCATGCACAGTAGTTGAGGTTTTTCATCCACCTCCATTCCACTCTCATTTTCCATTCACCTCCATCTTGCATTCACTTTGCATTCACTTCCATCTTGCATTCACTTTGCATTCATTTCCATTACCATTCATTCCTTTGCTGCTCACTGGTTCATCATTTTGTTTCTGGTCTGCTCACCCAAGATTTTGGATCATTGAAATGATCTTACTATCATACATCCCTAGATGGAGCCACTATTGGAACTATAAAAATTTGGTATTTTTACATATGTTTTCACTTATAAGTGTACTATTTTGATCCTACCGTATGCATATTTCATCTATATTTTTCCCTATTGCCCCTCTAAGTCCATCGAGTTATGCATATTTTACATTCTAATCCATTTCGACATAGGTTCATTCCTATCTCGCCGATCAATTATGCATTTTTTGCTTGCATGAGTCTATGTTATCTATCGGAAAGACTCATTTAATGTCACATCGATTGAATTTTGTTTGTAGGTGGCATTCAACATGGCCTTTATGTTGTCACAATGATTGCTTTGTTTGTAGTTGGTTATCGGCACAATGTTCATCTTGTGTTGGCAATAATGGAGACATCCATCGGTGTATGTTATGGCTATCAAGATAGGGTCTCACCGATTTCAACATGTATCCCTGACTATGCACATGGTGGCCCATCGATGCAAGCTTGGAAATTTCAACATTATGTCTCAGCAAAGTTTTCTTGTCTTTCTGAATGGTGGTGGAAGGATATTGCATATCGGTGTAGGTTTTGTCTTCGGTGGAGGCTCTTAGCGAACTCATATGTCTTGCTAATGGCATATAATGGGTTTCCATCATAAGGCTTTCAGTAATGATACAACTTTCAGCATATGGTCTTAGCGAGGTGAGTTTGTCTCACCGACGGTGAAAAAGGTTTTCTACCAAATGATTTTTGGCAAGAGTCTTTTTATGTCCCACCGAGGATGAATATGACAAAGATGTGTGGTGTAACCTTTTAGTTTCAATGAGTGGTCTTAGCGAATACGATATGTCTCGCTGACTTCACATGTGGGTTTCTTTTTGGCATGGCTATGGGTTATCAGTATCATGTCTTGGCATGCTCAGCATGTTATACCGACTGGTGCATATGGAGGTGTTTCGGCCATGCTAAGGGTTTTTGGCACGAGGTCTTGGCTAGTGACCTCCAGTCTCGTCGATGAAAAACATGTAGATCCTTGTCGGCATAGGTGTTGCCTTGTCTCGGTGATGTGGGAATAGTTGAAGACCTTCAGTGAAGCATTAGATAATCTACAAGAGGTCTCTCCGATCAATGGAAGTGATAGTGACATACATGATGGGCTCGTCGGCGAGAGGAACTTTAAGTTATAGCAACATGTGAAAGGTAAGGGTGCTCTCGGGAAAACATAAATGGATCTATAGGATGTCACCATGACCCAAATGAGCTACAACGAATATGAATGAGGCAAAAGTAGTTCATTGGCAAGAGATATCCATGTGTCTCAGCAACAAGAGAGCACATAAGGAAAGGTTTCTTTTGGCACAATGTAATTGAGGTCTGTATGACATCTCCTCAAAGGCGATAAGTCACAGCAAATGCGAGAGCAAAATACAAGTGCATGGGATGAAAACCAATGAATTGCCTTCGTCAAGATAGTGCACTGTGTCTTGCCAACTATACATGGGTGAAAAATAGAATTTCAAAATGTAAGGCTGACATGTTTCTACTTGGATAACCATTATTTTCTAGCTTGATTGGAGCTTGATTTTTGTGCTAGGCTGACATGTTCTCTCATTTTAGCATTTTATCCAAATGATTGTGTATAAATAAGCATTTTTGCAATTGTAATAAGGGGAGCTATTAATTATTCGATATACAGTAGGAATTTTATGATGGATATAGTAATATAGATTCATCAGATTAGAGACTAAGTTGCATGTTTTCAAAGTGGAGGTATTTATGAAAGTCAATTGATGTTGCTGTACATTTTTGGTCTCAATTATCTATTGAATTTGATGAAAGTATGGCTAAGCTGTCTCCAAGATGGACTCTTTTTGGTTGTTTAAATTATTGATATGACAAGTTTGTATTTGATTTATCAGTGCACATTTGCTATACTTGTGTGATTGATTGACTGGTTCTTTCAAGTAAAGACTAAATCCTTTTAGTTAATCACAGTGATTAGAGATATTCAATTGGATTATTCAAGTAGAGCTTAGTAGTCATAGTTTTGCATGTTTATACAAGTTGTAAATAGAATATATGCCAGATAGTTTGAATTTTCTCCAGAAAGCATTGCTCATTTGATTCCATTTGACTCCGCATACCCAGTAAGGCACTGGTCTCAACATTTTATCATTTTTGAATTTATTCATTCTCTTTACATCTTTTAAAATTGAGCATTTTAGAATCTAGACCAGAGTATTGTTACCATTTTCAAGTTGAATTATAATTGTTCACTCCCATCTGCCATTGTGAACAAGTTGTTATCAGAAGATTGATTACAAGTTAAGTCTGCATTATTCAGAGAGGTACACCCACCCAGGTTTTGTAGCACCTAAAGAGTAGAAGGTTGAATTCTTCCAACCTTGTATGTTACCCTGAAGCGTATCAAGAGATTGGCAGCCTTTTGAGGCATCTTGCCTGCATTTTTGAGAGCTAATAGAGCCTAGCGATGCTAAAAAAATGATGTTGATGAGCCCGTGGTGCTAAAATAGCAACACTGGTTAGCCCATGGTGCAAAAACAGTGACATTGGTGAGCCCGCATTGGAATTTCCTATGTGTGCAAAAAAGTGCAAATTTTTTGAGAAAATGTTAAAATTTTTGATGTCTAGCCCTCCTTCTAGCGTCAAACATGTGAACCCTTTTTCTAGTACCTGCAAAACAACATGAATTAATGAGTTAGACAAGGAATTAAAAGCTAAAAGAAGGATTCCCCATGAAATCTATTTACAAAATAAACTGGGAATGAAAATATTGAAGAACACAATGCAAATGATAAAAACAAGATAAAATCCTAATTAGATATGCAAACTCTCAATCCCATGGGGGAATTGGTTCCAATTTGATGTAGAAATTTGGCCCTTTCCCAATCCCTAAGATGTAAGATTCGAATGTTGAAGAGATTGATGATCCACTTTTAATGAAATGGTGAGAGCTCCAAACAAAATCTGTAATAACCTAGCTAAGAACTCAAGATGGATAAATGGAAATGGCTAAGTATTTTAACATGGTAACTTTTCTTGGATTGTGGATGATAAAATGATGAGAGGAGCTCTTCATTTATAGGATTTCAAGATGGATGAATGCCCAAATTTGAGCAATGTGGGACTAACATTCATCCAATGATATGTGTGCCAAGATGCCAATTGAAATTCAAATTTGTTGAAATGACATGTAATGCAATAAAACTTGGCTCAAGGGACATGTAAGAGGTTTTAAATGCCTTGTTGGATGTACATGTTGACTTGGAATTTTTGAATTCAAATTGAGAGAATATTCCAAAAGATGCCTTGTGAGGAAAATAGAGATTTAATAAATAAATTAAATATATTTTCATTTGAAACTTGCATTATCTAGAGGATGTGACATGAGATGAGGTTAAATTAATCAAGGGTTTAATTAATTTAATAGGAGATTAGATAATGTGAGTTATTTGACTTAGATTTATGGATTTATTTAAATCAGATAAGAGAGGAATATGGTAAGAGGCTAATTAAATAAAGATTTTGAGTTATTTAATTAAAAGGGATGGTGTGAGATTAAATCAAATAAGGTTTTAATTTATTTAATTTAGTGGTTAGACTTTAAGGATTTAATCAAATAGGGATAATTAGGTCCGATAAATTGATTTAATTAACAGGAGATTGACTTGATTAGATAAAATGATTTATTTAATTAGATAAGGGAATTTGATTAAATGGTTGGACTGAGGAATGATTCAGGAAGAAATGGTTGAACATCCATAAGAAAGACCCAAATGAGTGTGAAAATGTCTAGGGAAATTTTTTTTTGTGCTACATTTAGCCCCCATTTTAGTGAGAGGATTAATTTTCTTCAAACTCACACTAAAGTAGCCAAACATGCATATCAAGAGGGATCCAAATGCACTCATGCTAGAAATATGAGATAACAACAATCAAGAGGGGTGATCAAGCCCTTAGGATCAAGATCCCATGGAAAAAAAACATAATCACAAAGGAACACATATGAAAATGATGTAAATATTGAAAGGGAGAAAAGGAAAAAGAGAGTTAGATCAAGCTTTCATTGTTTTTCCATCCCATTGTGGATTAGTTCTAGGCTTTTGTTTTAGGAAAATGCATACTCACTCTAAGGCAATATAACTCATGGTTGTTCACCAGGTGAGAAGGCCCAATAGGTGAGAAACATACACTCATGGTTTGTATGCACTCACACACATGCAGGTGGCTATGGGGAAAGCCATGACTTGGAATGGGATTCTCGCTCTTGACCATACCAAATTTATACCTCCTAATAACTTTAATAAGGCACCATAAAACAAAATGACTTTTTGAGCTTCATGAGACAAGCAAAACTTTGTATGCTTAGATCTCATGAACAAATGTGATGGCACCATAGGCATGCAAGTTTTGTTATGCAAGGTGGCCATATAACAAATGAAAAATGAAACATATAAAGAATGTTCAAAGGAGTCTTGCTCAATTCATGAGAGGTCTTAAAATTAGGGAGCATTGTGTCTAATGTCTCCAACAAAGTACCAATCAAAGAATAGAAAATTCACAACTTAGGGGATGTAGTGTGTCACATAAAGCCACCAAGAGGAATGTAATATGATATGATAAATCACAGTCATGAAGGACACCACAAACAATGCCATCCAAAAAGCGATAAAACACATCATATGAAGTAAGAAGGCTACACTAAGAACCAAGAAAAAGGAAAAATCCCAAAGAATAATACCAATGTATGCCCCCACTTTAAATGAATTAGTACACACCGTATTGTGATCAAATACTTTAAAGTAGAAAAATCAATAATGAAAACAAGAAGAAAGACATGAGAGCCAACTTGGAAAACCCTATGCCAAGCCATATGTTTCTGAGTAAAGTTGTGTCATACGAGAGAAAAAGGAAAGGAAGAGGGGTCACCTCCAAAATGAAAATAGAAAACACATAAGGGATCTATGGATTTGGGGTCAGTATGTTCTTTGCCACAATGTTTGGTAAGCAGCTCAAAATTATCATCATCCCCCAAATACATAGAACTAGAAGAATGACACAAAGAGAGTGAAAAGAAAGAAAAAGAAAGAACATTTTGGGTCAATATGGAAGAGACGTAGGATGTATCGACACTTTGCTTCATCACCAGAAAGAAAAACACAAGCAAATGAAAGAAAGTGAAATAAAAATAAAAAGCTTTTGGGTCAACATGAAAGAGAAATGAATGTATCAATGTCTTGTGTCATCCTCAAAAGGAAAACACAATAAAAGGATGAAAGAAAAGGCAAGGAAAAAGAGAATCCTTTCAGTCAACATGAAAGAGACATGAATTTCTCAATGCCTTGTGCCATCCCCAAAAGGAAAAAAAATAGGAAAAATACAAAAGAAAAGGAAAAAAAGCAATATATGACATAGAGAAGAATGAAAGCACAAATAGAGGAATGCCACAAAGAGAGATAACATCAAATAGAACATAACAAGGGATCACATTATGTACATGCAAACACTCAAAAGAAAAAGAAAAAGAAAAATACTAGTAAGGAAAATGTGGGTCAACCATCAAGCAAGTCATCCACCTCCTAATCTCAATTGGTATAAGTAGAAGGTGAATAACATAGCTAAGGGATAATGACAAATGCATTACTAGGAAAAGGGTAGCAAATTATTTTCCCCACTAAGTGAAAAACAATAATGAGCAGAGGTAGGTGATGGGAAAGGTCATGTAATAGTGGGAAGAGAATGTTCTACAACTATTACATGATAAGGAATTCGATGGTGCTTTATGGAATTATTGGATAGCAATTATCACCATTGAAATTATACTAGCTTAGTATTTCTTTGAATTGATGACACTCATCACTTCTATGTCCAAGAATGTGATGGTATGCACAATGTGGAATGTTAGCATCTTTAGGATATATCACTAACCTTTTCATAGGTGGTAATAGTAAGAGTCATTTGTTTAAATTATTTGCAATTTATTTTCACATTTAGGTGGTGGACGGAAAAGAAAATTAAGTTTTTCTAACTTGTAATTTCTTTTGTGTCTACTAGATTCACCTTTTTCTTGAATGGAAGGAGGAGGAGGAGGACCCAAAAGGATCCTCTCATCCTTGTCATTGTTATCAGGTAAGGGTTGCTCTTGAGGAAGGAAATTTAGATGAGGAGGGGAATCAAAGATCACTTTACCATCATCATGAAGCCTCTAATATTATCTAGGAGGCTTGTTATTATGAGAAGGATCTTGATATCCTAACCCTATTGTGTTATCATCCTTTATATTTTTCTCTAAGAGTTGATGAATGTCATGTTCATTTGTTGTGTCACATCCTTGTTTTCTCAAGATGGTAAAACCTTTTCCATAGGTTTCTTCAAGGTTTATTGGAGTATTGGTGACTTTTTATTATCATAAAATGGTTCAAGGGTTGTTTGTTTATAAGAACTAGGTTAACCTTATGGAGGGAACTTAGGTCCTTCATTTGTTTCAAGATGTAAGTAACCAAACATATCAGGAGGTGGTACTATAGGAAGGTTATGTTGTTTTATTGATGGATAGAAGCATGCATTAGCTTCAAGGTTGTCAAGACATTAATTTATGAACTTATTCATGTTGTCATCATCTTCTCCAATGATGTCAACATCACAAGGACATTCATGAGGAGCTGAAGAAGCATGAGGAAGTTCAATGTCATTAGGATCAATTCCAAAGGTATAGCTTGACATGTCAAATAAGAATTTTAATGACATCCAAAGCTTATTAAAACACATAGACATGATGCAAATGGATGAAAGAAAACTAAGTGTCAGAAATGTAATAAAATAACAAATCTAGAAACTATAATAACAAAAAATAGAAATGCAGAAAATGATGTGAAAATTACAGTGTAAAATGTGCAAGTGGACTAAGTTGCCTAGTGTGGTGAATTAGTCCAGGTAGTGATTTTCTAAAAAAAAATTAGAAATTTTAAAGTGGTTTTTATACTTTTTAGGTTTTTAGATGCATTATCATAGGAAAATGTAGAATTTAGTTGAATTTTAATGAAATGGAATGCAAAAATGCAAGCTAGATGAGATTTTCACTAATAATTTTTTTAAAACGCTAGGATGCAATTTAAACAATGCAACATGAAATGCAATGTTTATTGAACTTATTCCTAGGATGTATATGCACGTAAATCATAAATAAGATTTTCTAAATGTAGGTTCATGAAATTAAACCACAATTTTTTGGGGATAGGAACTCTCTTACTCTTCTAGGGTTTTTGTACCTAAAAGGAAAAAGGTATCCCAAAAAAAATTAGGTGGTTCACTCAAGACTAATGCTAAAATAATTGAAATATTTCTAAATGAAATGTCCTAAATGGAAAGAATTGATAAAAGAGATGAATTACTAATGCAAAAATAATGAAATGCAAGATGTTTGAAAACATAATGTGATATGCAGAATGAGCTAAGAATGTAAACAAACTATAATAGAAATGAATAAGACTACAAAGGTGTACCTAGAAACTAGAATGTGATGCAGAGTGGCTCTAGAATCTTGCTGAAATTGTTGTTGAATCCAACTAGGACACTTATGCCAAGTTGGGTGACTTATTCCTTTTTTGGGGAAATTCTGTTAGAACAGGTTTCAGCCAAAAGGGTATCCAAAAATATAGAAAACACTTTTCAGGCCTAGTAGTGGGGCTAATTTTACACTGATGGCAACTTAGTCCACCTTCAACTTTAAGGAATTTCAAAGATGCAGTTTCTAGCTCTCGGTCTACACTTTGGTTCCTGACATGTTTTTGAATCCAAATCTATAGAATCTAGTTTGTAGGTGAGCTCCAAGATTTTTTTAGGGCTTTATTGACTTTGAAATACTTTGATGAATTTTTGACACCTTTTAACACCTTTCACTTTGACAAATATGCATACAAGACCTATAAAAAACTCATGCAAAGAGGCAAAAAAAGGGTTAAGGGTTAGTGAATAGGGGTTTTCCTTTGTTAAACCCCAATTTGGTAATCAAACCCTTGAAGATGGAATGAAATGAAAAGAGAATGATGAATGAAAAACATGCAATGCTACAACTCACCAAACCCTTGAATTAGAAATATAAAGATATGCAAGTACAAGCTCCAATGGATGCATGCTTAAGAATGCCTAGAATGCTTGAGAATGATTAAGTAAATGAATTAGAGTACTAAGGAAATTAGGAGATGAAAAATGAGTGGAAAACCCTATATTTATACATGATTATACAAAATTTCTTTAAAATACCACATCAGAAGCTGACCTCAAGGTCTAGAAAATAATATCGCTACAAAATTTTGGAATAATTTTGATTATTGTGCCTAGTGGGACATGTGTGTATAAAAATATGTGAATTATATCAAACTAATAACACACAACTAGATGTCAAATATTACAGTAAGGAAATCTAACTTAAATCAAAATACAATTTGATGACATAATTCCTTAAAAACATCCCATCTTCCTCTAATTTTAAGTGTCCTAGTAATTATGCTGTCAGATCTTATTTGTGCACAAATCACTGGGATGTCACTAAAGAAATGAGTAGTCTATTTAACTACAATGCAAAATCTAAATCTACATCTACATGATTGAAGGATTTAGCTAAGTGAAATGATGAAATGACATGATGAATGAACTGTTGTGTATAAAGTGCTATGGAAATGATACAATGCAAAATTAAGCTAATGGAAATGAAATGTATATGATCTTAAATGTTGAACTAAACTAAGAAACATTCAAAGGAGCCATGATTCTAAACTAGTTGTTAAACTATTCTAAAAGGTTGAATTAAAAATGCAAACTAAACTCTCAAAGACTTGAATGAATTCCTGTAGAGTGATGTTATGCAAATGATCCTTATCAAAAAGCTATAAATGGGCCTCAATTTATAGATTTTACCAAGGCATTTGGTGAGTTGGTAGCCATTAATGATTAAGATTTGATCTAAAGAAATCAATGGTAAAGAATGAAAAGGATGGAGAAAACAAGGAAATTTTTCTCTTTAGTAAAACCATCTTTCGAAGTGTAAGAAAGAATAATTTGAATGAAGGAGACATATGTCTTGAAGGTGGTTAAAATTGTTGAGAACAAATATCCATTTTCAAAAATAAGAATAATTATTTTAATGTGACACATGGTGAGCTGGAGGGTGAGGTGGATGGTGGTTAGAAGAATATGTAGAAATGTGATGAAATTCAAATTTAAAATTGAAATTTAATGAGAAGGAATCAATTAAAATAAAAAAAAAATATTTAGATTTGTTTATTTCAATTAAATCATGAAGAGGGTGAATTAGAATATAGGAATTAAGAAAATAGGAACTATGCAAATAAATTTGCAATTTATTTATATAGTAGAGGAATAAAGATTTCATTAATTAAATAATCAATATTTAATTAATATTTACCAGACCAATTTTGGGTGTATATGTTTTTCCCCTCTTTGAAGTGATGTGTTTATGCATTACTTCAAAGAAAAATTTACTAGTGCTGCTAAAATTTTTAATGATGCTCCTAATGATGAATTTTGGAAGATTATGACTATATGCCCCCTCGAGAGATAAATCGAGGAATTTATGATAATAAAGGATTTGTCTTGATGATTTTTGAAAATTTTTACTGATTTATGATGATGATGATGATGATAAAATCCTGATTTGATAATATTCCAAAGATTTATCTCTCGATATTGAAAAAAATTGAGATGCCCCAATTAATTGATTAATTGATGCCTTATGGTGCCTCCTTGTGTTTGATGTTTGATGATCACGTTCAGTAAATTGTTTTATTTGATGATTTTTGATGATGTTGATAGATTGACCTAATGATAGGTGAGGATCAATGATAGGATGATGATGATTGACGTAATGATATGTGAGGATCAATGATAGATTGATTATTATCCTCATGATAGGTGAGGATCAATGATAGATTGATGATTGTCCTCATGATAGGTGAGGATCAATGATAGATTGATGATTGTCCTCATGATAGGTGAGAATAAATGATACAATCTCACTAGATTTGATTGAAACTACATCAGAGCTGATTAGGTTGATTGATGGATAAGATTGTTGATTTGCGATATGTTATGATCATAGGAGGATTTTAGAATTCTTAAATCTAGGAAACTCTTCCTAATGATGTGGGACATGATTCTGCATCTAGTGCAGGTGGATTTTGATGATGATTGGGTGATGTGATTTGGTGTCTCTAATTAATATGCCCCATTATAGGATTAACAGGGGACTTTTGACCACTTTAGCTGAGAGGTTGATTGATGCACTACGACTTGATGTATACATTTATTCAGTCAGAGAATTTGTGATTTTTGCTAGTTTTTTGATGTATCTCACCATGTTTGGATATCATTGTACACTTGACATTATTATTTTGAGGTTTATATGATATGGAGTAGACTATTGATCTATATGGTGTCGATATGTGTTTATGATGGATGCATTTTAATTCTACGTGTTTATGCTATGTGATATTCTATATGATGACTTTTTTATTTTTTATTTTGTTTTGATATGCTACGGATGCAAATGATGAAACATTTGTTATGATCCTATGATGCTCTATGAATGATTCCTATATGATACATGTGATAGATCTTATTGTGTCAATGAAATGTGATACATTTTATGTTCTTTTTATGGACTTTTCTAATGTAAATAAATGATGCAATGAATGCATGTATGATGGATGAAATGATCATATGATAATGTGATTCCAATGTATGCAAATGATGATGCAACTAATGTGAAACTATATGAAAATGATGTGTTTTTGTTTAATGTCAAGTGTACTCAATCTATTAATGATAGAATTAACATCACTCATAAAATTGTACCAGCCTTGGAGAAATCTATAAATATCACTGCAACACCTAGTATGAATCCATCCTAAATATGCAAACCTAACAATACAATGTTTTCATCCAAGTAATTTATCGTGCTTGTTATCATCATTGAGATTTTGAAATGTTGAAAGTGAGTACAAACATCGATTGTATAATTAAACCATGATGACCTGAGTACTACTTCCATGATGTTTGATAGTGCAAGTTAACACAAGCATCTAAGTATAATTAGACCGAGATGTCCTGAGTATTGCTTGTGTAAAAAAACAAGAGTTAACTTTTCTCCTATGTGAATTCAAAATGTCATCGGTGTTTCTTTGCAGGTCACGTCCCATGAAAATTCCCATAGTAATAATGATCAACTCACAGACAACAAACAAAGAAAAATATCATACTCAATCATAGATTTTCTAGTTCTTTGACATCCTTGAATTGCTCCTAAGAAATGATAACATCAATCATAATACAAACAAATTGAACATTCGTGTGGAAGTGTTAAAACCATGATTCAAAATAACATCATCCTTTTGAGGTTTTTTTTTATTGGATTGATTTGGCTATTTAATTTTTGATGGTTGATGTGTTACTAATTGTGATTGATGTTCAATGTTGGGTTGGACTATGATATTTGTTTTTTTGTTGTTTTTTTGTTGGTTTAAGCTCAAATTTTATTGCCCCTTAGTGAGTTCAAGATTTTTCCCCTACTCTAGGGTGAGACACGACTGCAACGCTAGGATATGTACATGATGCTTTCAAATGATAGGAAAATTGATGGTGAAAGCAAATGGTCAGCATGCTCAAATAGATGGAAAAGTTGATCTATCACAAATAGCGTTTGTTGCCAAGTTTTCACTACTTGTTTTTATTGTACTTTTTTAGATTTTTTATGATTTTTTTTATTTTTAACTTTTTTTGTATTTTTGTATTTTTGTATTTTTTTGTTTTTTCTTAGGATATTTAAGATGGAATGATATGATATGTCTAATTGAAGGAAAAATTATCCCCATAAAAGAGGTAATGCAACCATGGATACATGATATATCAAAATGAATGATTCATTGCAAAACATGTCACACAAGTAACATATCTCTTGTTGAAGGATGATAATGTTTCATTGATTAGGATGGCATAAATGATTGATTCCATAAGACATTATGATGATAAGATTGACGATGATTCATTGACAAAAGATATGAGGATTGGATAATGTTTTACAGCTAGACTCAAATATGATTTGCATGATAAGATTCAAGGTTGGAAAGGGACATGATGACATGGGTTTTGATAAGCCAGGAGATATGTAATGGAAGAATGTGAGGATAAAGATAATGAATGGGATGATCAAGATCAACTAGATAAGATACAGACAAAGGTCCAAGTATTTTTCCCCTATTCCTCATCAAGACCAAGGACGAGAAGAAATGATGTATCTAGTAAGAATGATGGAACATGGATAAGACCAAAGATATAGTACAAAATATATGGAGAAAGCAAATAGGATAAGATATATGATGTTCAAGGAGATCCTTAACCTTGTCAAGATCAAAGGTGGAAATGTAAGGAATGATAAGATGGACGAAACTTGTCACCCCCAATAGCATATGGATGATAGGGAGGTGAAGGAAGGACTTAAGCATCAAGTTTCACAACCAAATATCTCTCAAATACATGCTCTAATAAACCATGGAAATTGGCATTAGACTTATAAATGTTGTCCTATTAAAGGTATGATTGGAAGAAACTAAGGTCTTATACAAAGGTTTGGATTAAAGAAGAATAGTGGGGGATGAATGTTAGATAATGGATAGGATATGGAAAGGGTTGGAAAGTCAACATTGGCACACAACTTGAAGGTTGGTGGAGTGATGGAGGAAAAATGGATTTGGAAGGTGATAGGTTTTTAGATGGAAGATTGGAGGAAGCTTTTGGATTAGAAAATTTGGATGCCAAATTGGATTTTATTGCTTCTATGAGACTTTTAGGAATCCACATGATTTTTTACTTTGATATTTACTTCATGGACCTTTGTGGCCTTTGACATTTTTGTCTTTGCTTTATGGACCTTTGTGGTCATGGAAATGTTTCCTTTTGTTTTGATGGGCCTTTGTGCTCTTTTGAAATTTCCTTTTGATTTATAGACCTTTGTGATCTTGGAAATTTTATTTTTTTCTTTGATGGGCCTTTGTGACCTTTTTGATTTTTCTTTTGATTGTGGATCAAATTTCCTTTTATTTTTGCATGCCTATTTGAGGAGACATGTTGATCCTTTGATACATGTGGATTTTGATATGGAAGCTTTTGACATTTGACACCCAAATTTCCTCCAAGAGCAATGGGAGGGGTGGATTGAGATGAATGGAATGGAGGTATTATGGATAAGTGAGTGTAGGTATAATTTTGAAAGGGCATCAAGGGTGTGTGCCTTTGTTGTTCTTCAGGAATAGGATATGGACCTAGGATAATGGAAGGTTTGGTAGATTAGGATGAGGACCTAGGATAGATGGTAGGTTTAATGGGGTAGGACACTTAGGTTTATACCCAAGGCCATGATAATATGGATTTGGTTGGGAAGAAAGGGGTTCCAGGATACCTTATTCATTAAGGCCTAATCCTTTACATTTGTAGTTCATACTTTGACACATTCATTTACCAATGGGATATGTGTTGTTTGTGAAACAAGATGCTAGTCCATTTTGGGGAGGATATGATATGGATGAAAGGATAGGTGTTGGAAGTAAACTAGAGTGGATGAAGATGGAGGATCCTAATTTGTAGGTGTGTGGTTCATGGATAGCTTGTATTGGTGTGATAGGATCTTGACATAGCAATGATGGGGTGTTTTGATCTTGACTTGGAAAAGGATCAGGAGATATAGGAGATGGATTAGATTGCTCTTCATCGGGTATGGAATCATCATGTGGTGGTGTGAAAGGAATATCTTGATCTTGAGAAGGATGAACATCTTCATGGAATGAAAGGATATCCTCAAATGGAAGCATATCTTGATCTTGAGGAGTAAGGGAATCCTGAGATTTCAGAGAAAGCATATCTTGATCATTAGATGGTAAGACATAATTAGATAGAATGGAAGAACTACCATGCTCCTGAGATGTAATGGAATTGTGAGATGGTATGGATTCATTAGATGGAATGGAAGGAGGACTTGGAAGGATACTTTTCTATCAAGATGGAAGGGAATCATTGTGGATGAAAAGTGAAAGGAGGGGATCATTACAAAATTATTGAGAGATGGGGTCTTGGTCAAAGATTGGAAGAACTTGTGGAATTTTGGTATCATCGGATGAAGTGGAAAGAATGCTTTGATCTTTATGTGTAAGGGAGTTTATGCTAGAATGGTTTGGACTAAGAGATTGACATGAATCATTGGATGTAGAAGATATGATAGAAGAAGGTGGTTGAATGGAATCTTTATCTTGGGTGAAAGAATCCCGAGATTTGTTTTGGCTTATGGGATATGAAGATAGATGCATGACATGGTAAGATTGTGCAATATCATTTGTGTTTGAGGACTGAGATTTGGGCTTCTCATTTAAAATTTTCAATAATTTAAAGAAATTGAACTTGGATGATGTAGTTGATGGTGGAGAAGGTATCATATCTAGATTTTTGTCAGAGGAATAAGAACAAATGTCTAATGGAAAATATCTTTCTGTGGTTGTTTCCCTTTGTATATCCAAGATTTCTTGTTGAAGGTTTTTCATTTGATGAGCTAAATAATTCAATTGATCCTCATCTATTTCAGCCATGGTTCTTTGAGTTTATGCTTTTGGGACCTTGTTAAAATGGGAATGCAAGTGATGAAGGTTTGCTAAATTTTGATCATTGTTTAGGAGTGCCAAGGAATACATAAGTCAAATAGAATAATGAATCCTATTGTTGTAACCAAGGTTATGAAATTTGATATAAAGTGTATTGTTTCAAGATGAAGGATAATAAATCCTAATGGGGAAACTCAACTCGATGATCAAATTTGGGTGTCGATGATGATGGGAACTTTTAGATGTTTGATCAAATTTTAGGTAAAGTGTTTCACTTGGATAATTCAATTTTAACAAGTTTAGATTTGAAGACACTTAAGGAATAATTTTGAACTTGAGAATATTCCACAATTTTGGTTCCAATTGTGAAATAGGGATAAAATTTTCTTCTTATACAAGATGTTCGAACCTTTGAAAAATTCTTGGATTTTGGCAATAATAAAACAAACACAAGTCAGGGTTGTTTTTTGAAGCTTTTCTGTAAAAATTGAAGAGCAATCTATCCCTAAAGACATAAAGTGTTGCAAGACATTTTTGATGATCCTCTCGACTAAGAGCTATGGGTTTTGGTTTTCAGATTTTAACCTTTTGTGAAGTCATTGGATAAAGATCATGTTTAGACTCTTGTCAAAGCTGAAGAATGACTCTGGACTAGAAAGATGTTTAAATTTTGGTTTCAAAATGATGGATGGTAATTATAATTAGTTATATATTTTTGGATATTGGTGGATGTGTCGTTATAGTAAGTGGAAGCATTGAAAGGCTAAAGCACCAAATAATAGCTTAGATGCACCACAAAATGGTTTGGATGTGCCAGAGTTTTGGGTCAATGTGCCACAAAATTTGGTAAATGCACTACAGAATTAGGTAAGTGCGCTGGAAAAAGGGTTGGATGCACTATAAAAAAGGGTGGATGTGCTACAAAAATTAGTGAAAGTGCTACAGAAAGTAGTGGAAGCACTGAACAGGGAATGCAACAATTTTTGTCTAGTTTACTTGATTTTTTTTTTTGGTTTTTGGTTAGAGGATGGTTTGCTCCAAATTATGTATTGTAAATCACAGTTTCTATATATTTTTTAGTTTGTAAGGTTTTGTTTGAATTTCATTTTGAAGAAACTTTGACAAACAAAATCCAACACAACATACTAGGTTTGTGAAAGACTATATTCTATTGGATTCCACGTGAGTTTTACCCCAACCACACTTATCTTTAATGGATGAATTCAAAAGCTTGGACACATGAGATCCCCCTTACATTGCACTCACTTCTCAAGTCAACCAAGCTTCTAGCCTCCATAAAAATCCCATGGAAAGCTGATGATCTCTACTAAAAATTGTGATAATGTGGGTGCCTTCACAACGACTGTTGTTGTACCAAGAGAATAGATAAAGGTTTTGGCCAATCTACAATAAGGGTTTTAATAAGTACTTTTTGTTCATAGGGATTGATCCATGTGGTGAGAGACCATTGCTTCCCTTCTCATTAGAACTAACCACATGATATTAGCTTTTGATCTAATTTCCTCACTTATATACCAGTTGGAAATGCTCTTGGATTTACCATGTTACTGGTTGGCTCATTCCCTTGGGTGAGTACTTTTTCCCACAAGGTAGGCCCGATAAGATAAAAAAAAGTGAGAGAATATACCCATAGTTCGATCAATCTTCATTTCACATGACTAAAGAGAGAACCCACACTGTATACCCTACTCATACTCACAGATTAACAAGAATGGGTCTAGCTTTTTGGCCACCCAGTTAAGGGGAGAGAATATGCCTACCATTCAAAACACACCACAAATAATGAAAATAAATGGGTTCAGCTTTTTGGTCACCTAGTTAGGGAGTGAATATGCCTACCATTCAAAACACACAAAAAAATGGCATTCTTTCCTTGTTAATTAGTCTATATTATTAATTTAAACAAGAGAGAAATACATAAAAATACAGACCCTACATCAGATTTTATTAGTAGTTTATCATAGATATTATTTGAAAAGCATTCTTGAGTTTTACCAAAGTCTCTGAGAACATTTCATGAAATCTACACAACAAAAAAATAAACATCAATTTTCATTCTTGGGAAAATTTTATAGAGGAAAGTAAAAGTGCCATTATAGTAATCAGAAGTGCCAAAAAGATAGAAGTGCCATAGAATCAATGAAAAGCATTAGATAAACAAGTTAAGCACCATAGAATTAATGAGAAGTGTCATAGAAATCCCTGATGCACCACATAATGGCTTGGATGCATCAGAGAAAACCTTCATTACACGAGAACAATTGGTTGATGTGCTAGAAAATCTTTTGGAAGCACCAGAGAATTAAGCGGTTGTGCCAGAAAAACTCACGTTTGAACCTATAAAACACACTTTCCAAAAAATATAAAAAATAATAGGGGCTCAGCCCCACGGTGGGTGCCAATTTATGTCTATATAAAAATATGTGAATTATATCAAACTAATAACACACAATTAGATGAAAGTATTATAGTAAGGAAATATAACTTAAATCAAAATACAATTTGATAACATAGTTCCTTAAAAACATCCCATCTTCCTCTAATCTTAAGTGTCGTAGTGATTATGCTCTCAGATCTTATTTGTGCACAAATCACTGGGATGTCACTGAAGAAATGAGTAGCCTATTTAACTACAATGCAAAATCTTAATCTACATCTACATGATTGAAGGATTTAGTTGAGTGAAATGATAAAATGACATGATGAATGAACTGTTGTGTATAAAGTGATATGGAAATGATACAATGCAGAATTAAGCTAATGGAAGTGAAATGTATATGATCTTAAATGTTGAACTAAACTAAGAGACATCCAAAGGAGCCATGATTCTAAACTAGTTGTTAAACTATTCTAAAATGTTGAATTAAAAATGCAAACTAAACTCTCAAAGACTTGAATGAATTCCTACAAAGTGATGTTATGCAAATGATCCTTATCAAAAAAATTTAAATTGGCCTCAATTTATAGACTTTACCAAGGTATTTGGTGAGTTGGAAGCCATGAACGATTAAGATTTGATCTCAAGAAATCAATGGTAAAGAATGAGAAGGATGGAGAAAACAAGGAAATTGTTCTCTTTAGTAAAACCATCTTGCCAAGTGTAAGAAAGAATAATTTGAATGAAGAAGCCATATGTCTTGAAGGTGGTTAAAACTGTTGAGAACAAATATCCATTTTAGAAAATAAGAAAAATTATTTTAATGTGACACATGGTGAGTTGGAGGATGAGGTGGAAGGTGGTTAGAAAAATATGTAGAAATGTGATGAATAAAAATTTAAAATTCAAATTTAATGAGAAGGAATCAATTAAAATAAAACAAATTACTTAGATTTGTTTATTTCAATTAAATCATGAAGATGGTGAATTAGAATAGAGGAATTAAGAAAATAGGAACTATGTAAATAAATTTGCAATTTATTTATATAGTAGAGGAATAAAGATTTCATTAATTAAATAATCAATATTTAATTAATATTTTCCAAACCAATTTTTGGTGTATACAGGACCAAGTCGCCCCTAGTGGTGACTTGGTCCCACCAGGTAAATTTTAATGGGTGTCAGGAATTAAAGTGCATTAATTTATGTTTAATGGGATTATTCTCTGAAACACACTTAAGTAGGGCTTGCAAGTGCATTAAAGGGTCATTTAAACATAAGAAAGGATCAAATTGTTGATGACAAGCCTAGAAATGCATGAAAGTTTGTTACAAAACTTTAAAAAAAAATTAAATAAGGCTTGGTAAGTGATAAAAAGAGATTATTTAAGTGAATTATAATAAAAAGGTCCTAGAAAAGTGTGAAAGTGGGTTACAACACTTCACAACACTTTTACAAGACATCATAGAATTCTTATTTTTTCACAAGGGTCCAAGACCTAATGTGAATGTGTTGACCACATTACAACATTAAATCTGGGAAAAACTAGGCCAACATCCATAAGAAAGACCCAAATTAGTGTGAAAATGTCTAGCGATACATTTATTTTTTGCTACAATTACAACATTTAGGGCTGCAACCCAAGGAAGCTTGAACTCCCTAATTTAGAATCCACAACTTCAAAGATGCTACTACACCTTGTTTTAGGAGCTACAACTCCAAAGAGAATACAATCACCTAGTCTAAGATAGAACTTAGTTCGATGAGGTTATAACCTTAACAAAATTACAAGTTCATATGTGCATACAATTAAGTTCTACTCAACCTAAAAATGCACCATTACATTCAATGAATTGTTACACACCTTGCAACTTACACTACTATTGTTGAAGCTACACTCTCAACAACACTCCCCTAAATCCAAAACCTAGATGATGGCTTGTGTTGTGTCTAGATTACACTCATATGTGCATTGAATGTCTACACTCATAACTCTCTCTCTCTACTTCACTTCTTGCAGATTACCACCCTAAGACAATTTTGTGATGTCTTATTTTCCTTCTCTCAAGTGATCTACAATCTTTGTGTCGAGATTCATACCACAATTTAGATCTTCTCAAATATTTTTCTAGGGTTTACTTCACTTGCAAAATTCACTAGCAAGCTTTATTTTTCTTGAGGCACACACACATCTATCGAGATCATAATTAAGACATTTGAGAGGGTTTATAAGATATTTCCATATCTTGCATCGATCTACCCATCATTTAATTCAATTACAAAGAATTTTCCTCATTCTCTTTGTCAAACTCTAAAATTTGATTGTGCATTAAATGCATCCTTTTGTTCGTTCAATCTGATCTTGATTCTTGTCTTTGAGATCATCTGAACCACCACCCTATGCATCAAATCTCATTACAGTTCTTTTTTAAACAAATAGAGCATTTAATTCTCATTGTCATGTTAGTTACGAGTTGAAACCCTCATTCATACTATCATAGCCATTTCAAATTTCTATCCTTGAATTCTAGCCATCGATCTACTGTCTTCACACCATAATCTTGTGCTTTCCATTCACTATCACACTTTAAAACATAACCATCTGATAAATGGTTATTTAAATATCTATTATTGATCACATAACAATCATGATCACATAGTGCACTGCAATAACCTTAAATCATGACTGTTGGATCAACCTTCTTCAAATCCTTCAATCTTGAATGATATATATTCTACCTTTTGATCTCCACCGTTGATCACATTCATATATCATTCCCCATAAACAGGGTCCACCAAGACACGTGTCCAAAATCTGCTCATCTTGTGAGATTGAAAACAGGCCCACACAAACCTTGCAGGGCTAATAGGTTGTTTCCATTTGTCATCCATGTCATCACCACCTAATTCACAACAATGATGTGAATTGGCATGTCTAGGAAACATTCTTCACCACTTGTTTATCACCATCACAATTTGTCAACATATCGGGTCCCACCAGATTCACTGTGGGCACCATCAAATGTTCTACATTAAATCACTATCATTCATCATTGTGCATACATCATCTTCCACCATTTGGTCCCACTAGACTCTTCAACGAGTACCATCTGATCAACAAGGTATAAACAACACCATTCCCTATTGACCCACAAGTCTTGATCAGGCCCCACCAGAATTCTAGTGGGGTATGTGGGCTTCTACCATCTATCCACTATGATGTCACTTTACACTAGCTACAATTGCTACCTTCATAGGTCCCACCATGCATCGACAGTCAATATCCACCCATCATTGATTAATCTCCATTGCTCTCCACTGACCCCACAAGACATAGCCGATATCCACCAAAAACTTAGCAGAATCCATGAGCAACATCCAATCTTCATGATCACAACCATTGATCAAGTGAAGACAAATATTTGCTTGGGAATTGGAAATATTCAATACACCAAGTATTTTCTTGGCCATTAAAGCAAGGTGAAGGGGTCGATCACCCTCATGACTTCAAAGGCTTAATTATTAACTTAAGCAACCTACAACCACCTTAACCAATCAATGCCCAAAATATAACTTTTGTGAATGCCATGACTATAAACTCTAGTACACATAGGGTTTTACTAATAATCCCTAGCACTAGAGAAAAAATAAAACATTTTTTGGTACATCCTTCACTTTCTCAACCTGCACAATAATTTTTGGAAAGCTCTCAAGAAACCCAATTTGAATATGCCATCAAATCCACTACTCTCACACTCATCCTTTGTCATCATGCCAATGATCTCCTTTTCTAGATTTTCCCTTTTGACTTCAATGACAACTATATGCAAACATTAGATAAAACACCTTAGCCAACATCAAAACAATTGACTCAAAACCAATTCCAAACATAAACAATTCAAACTTGAGCACTTACACATTAGACTGTCTCAAATCAACAATTAGGCCCTTTAAGGCCACATAAACAAGTATCTCCAAAAACTCATCAAACCCCCAAAAAAAATCAAGAAATGGATTTAAAAACACCTACACATATTTTAAAAATAACTTCACTCAAAAAGGACTCAAAACACATAAAAAAACTCTTTAAACAACACAGTATACTAGTTTTACTAGTCTTTTTCACTTTTTCCAGACCTAGGGCATCATGAATTCAACCCAAGACTTTATTATCACACTCTACAAATTTGGGGGATTTAAAAATACTTATCAAACATTATTCTCACAAAATTCTATAATTTTTCCATGGTGGAATCAAAAGAAACATGATTTTTAATATTCTCTACATACCCTAAGTTGGGGTTTTACCCACCTTTGATAAAATGCTCATATCTTTCGCATATCTTGATGATTTTAAATAAAAAAAAATCAAATTAAATTAGACTCATAGAGCTTCAATTATCAATGGATGAGGAAATGATATTTTCACAAAATGCGGTCGTTCATTGGCCTAGAAGTCAGAAATTGTAGGAAAATTATAGTAAATCTGGGAATTTCATTAAATTTCTTATTCATACATCAACTCCCAACCTTATTCAAGATGTGTGAAGGTTAAAAATAATTTAAATAAACTATTAAATTCCTCAAACTACCTTTACAATTACCTTGTCTCTTCATATTCCTCCCTTTTATAATTTATTGCATTTTTACAATATTACTTGACAACTTTTGTCAATATTTGCAAATTTACATTTTATGCCCCAAATGAACCTAAAATAGATATCTAAGACCTATTACACACTTAAAATGGATATTTAAACCCTAATACAACATGAGAATACCTATAAAAAATCAAAATCCTAAATTTTCCTTGTGGAGCCATACCCTTGCTTGGGTGCAACTGCACCATTCTCTCCAGCCAAAAAGAATTCCAAGTCCTCTTAGATTGGATCATAATATTCCCCTCCTTGTAGTCTCTTTTCTCTGCAACCTCCATCTTTCCTTTGGTTTGATTTGGTCCATCTTCTCCTATCTCTATGAATCTACTTATTCATGCCATAAAATGTTCCAATCCCCTTTTTTCCTTCAATCTGTTGCACCTTAATCTTCAAATGGTTCCCTATCCAAAACATTAGCACAATGAAGAATTGATACATTAAATCTATCACAATACCTCCATCTTCCTTCAACTCTTTGCAAATCTCTAAGATCAATTCATCTTTGATCATTTCTAATAGAGACCCCAAAATTCTTGATATTTTGAGCCCCTTTTGTGCTTGGTAGTAACATGTCACATGTTTCCTGCAAGTAGGGTTTATGGTTTTACTTGGGTAAATTTTCTCTTAATCACCCCAAGTATAATTCTTGGGCGTTTTAATTTTTTGTTTACTTGTTGGCCCAATTGTTGGTGATATAAGTTATATTCTTAGGCATTGTTATGCATTCCTTACAGCCCCCTTTACTTAGGTTATTTGGTCACTACTAGTTGTAAGACATTTTAATTTTTCTAAAGTTGAGTTTTAATATTTTTCTCATGGGTGACTTAAGTCTAAGTCAATGATCTCCAAGGGTAAAATCTCGTCGACCTAGTCAAGGTCCTCTTTTATGACTAAATTCATTGTATGTGTAGATTTGAGAGTTACCAGATCATGGGATTTAATCTTATCCGCTCCCTGCTGACTTAGACGTCCCAAGTGATAGTATTTTAATTGATGTGAGATCAATAAAATGTTGACACATGTTTGATCGGGTATGTGGGCTCATCCATTCTATTCCATTCCAATTCTCAAGGTTTTAAGATCGACGGTAATGGTTGAAAGATGAAAGATGATGAACACCATTCCCTAGCTACTCACAGAGGTAAGGTGCAGGATCCTTAAAATCAGTGAGGCTTGCGAGAAACTACCATGTATGCTCTATGGCTACTAGTAGATGGAGTCCATAAGTACATGAAGAAGGTTGAATCAACATGTTTCAATTGTCCATTTTTCCAAGTTAGAACATCGATGTAAATTCAAATGCATTCGAGAAATCCATCTTAGCTGAAGATCAACAGTGCACATTCAAAGCTGTGAAGTATTCCCATTGCAATTATTTCACTTTGCATGAGTGGGAAGTAATGGTAGGTAACCCATAAACTTATTCAATTTCCTTCACAAAATTTGTATATGGATAGTTCTTGCTAATTTGGGATTTGAAGACATGTTTGGAGTGAGGTTAATAACTCCAATTAACCATAATTAATTAAGACCACCTAGATAAGTGTGAAAGTGCTTTAAAACACTTTACAACACCTAAAAAAGGTACACATTATGTACATTTTTATTTAGAAAGGTGCCCATTGGGCTTAATTAAGCAAATAAGTCCTAGAAAAGTGTGAAAGTGTGTTACAACAATTTACAAAACCTTTGCAAAGGACCAATTGAGGCATGGTTTAGTTAAATAAAGGTCTTAGAATAGTGTGAATGTTTACAACACATTACAACACCACCCCAAGATACCATTAGTTCATCTTTAATGTCAATTATCCAAACAAGCAAGGAAAAGGCTAGTTTTTCTATTACTATTATTATTACTAAGATGCTAGTTAAACATTTGGTTTCTTGTGGATCATATATGAATATAGGTTGAGTATTCCAGCAAGACTAATTTTTTAGTTGGATACTAAAAATGCTGTAAATTATTTTTCTTCTCTAAAACATCTGTGCAAAAGTGCACAGGTGTGGTGAGGTTCAAATAGTAAGGAGATTGATGAAAGATAGAGGAATTAAAAAGATACCTGCATGTAGTTGGATTGGAGGGCATAAAATGGTACATGATTATTTTTTGTAGGATATAGATCACATCCAAAAACATGGGAGAGCTATACAAAATTGGAGAATTTGGCTTGGAAAATGAAGGTAGCATGGTATTTTCAGATTCAAGGCTATTACTGAATGCTATGGAATAGAAGAAAAAAGAATAATTTAGCTGCCACCATAGTGAAAAGTTATAAATTACATTTTCTTTGTTAAACATCACCCCTATTACAACTATTAGAGTTGTTAAAAACCTTTGAGTATTTTTTGATTTTCACACTATATCTGAATTCATCTCCAAGATTGTTGCAAGATAAATAATTTTGAGAGATGTGAACCATTTCCATCTTTTTGAATAGGGACAATGTTCTTGTGGAGAATATTGGTGATGCTAAATGAAACAATCTAAAAAATATGCTTGCACTATAATAATGTGCACTACATCAGATATCTAGTAATAATGAAGGGATAGGCATCCATCAAAGCATAACAGTAGGAACTTGCAACTAAAATATATGATAAAAATTCACTTCCAAATATGCTTATGCCTTAGTGAGAAATAATCATTCATATAACTAGTTAGTTGGAAGAAAACTAGGAGATAGCATGGGTGCTCATTTAGCAATAAAAAGTTTGAAAGCACCTTCTTGGAATGAGAGTGCAGTTCAGGAAGCTAGTTTAGACGCAAACTTGTCTCAAAAAATGGTACTTAAGCTTCCTCAGAAATTTGGTGAATGTCCAAGATTTTCCTCCATGAGAGTATCAAGGATGACAGGCTATCATGCAGCCATGTATCATCCATTTTTTTTCTATGTATGCTTTCTATTCAAGGGACCCCCAAAAGTTAGTTCAATTCCACCATTCATGTTGAAAAACATTGGTTATGGTGCATATTAAAGATAAGTTTCTTTGGTTGAGATGTTGGTTCTGCATTTTGTGTTGTAGGAAGTTGGATTCTATGGATATCAAGCCTCAAATTTTTCTTTCAAACTGTGCATTGTGAGATTGAATGTGCTACATCACTTTACACATTTAAGGAAAACAAATGACAATTTATTCCATTAGCAAATGAGGGGATCCTTCTCATCAGTGTATAAGCTCTTGTAAAGAGTGCACAAATACTGATACAAGCTCTTCAGGAGTGACCTAGAAAGAATGGGAGCAATGTTTTTGACCTTTTACGGTTCTTATTGTGTGCATATTATCAGAAAAGTGTATTTTGAAACTGTGGATAAAAGGATGTTGTGTATATAATCATAAATATGCCATTGGAAAAGCCAAGTCTCCCTTAATAGCTTTCTCTTGTGTTGGATCATAACATTTTGAAGCAACTTATGGTATTTTGCATAGGTGTTGAAATTATTTGTAAGGCTTAATTTTGGGTGGGAATAAATATTTTTTAACATACCTTCTTCCTAATTGTGGAAAACCATTAGAAAGACACATTTGGGCTGAAAATATATAGGGCACATATACTCTTAGTCATTGCTTCTCTAGGTGGTATGGAATTAGGTGGATACCTTGGAACAAAGTACATTATACACTATCTTATGTAGTGGGGAAACTTGTGTCAAGATCTAAATAGATAAATGATTATTTTACTATAAAAGTATAATACTTTCCATTCTCATTATATCTATTATCATACCTCTCACTAACACTATTATTTTATTGACATCATTATCCTACTGCTTCTACAAAAGAGCTCCATTTGAGGGTATCTTGACTATGTATTATTCACAACAAAACTCTACAAGTGAAACAAGAGGTTTACAAGAAAATTATGAATTCACTGAAATATTATTGTCTAAACAACATAATATCTTCAAATGAAGGAGCATTGTAACTATGACTAAGAAAACATTTTGTAGGTATTGTTAGCACTGAGAAATGAAGAAGATAACACATTGAATCAGCTGACTAAGATCACTGAAAGGAATATCATTGTTAGAGAGTTGAAAACTATGAATTGTCCTCTATCCTATAGGACTAAGAAAGCAAGAAAACTGTCAAATAGTGATTGAATCATAACAAACAGTCCAAAAAAATGAAAGTTATAGTCAAATGGTAAAAAAAAATTATCCTCTAAGTCATTTGAAAATGGTGATTGAGAACACAGTAAGTAAGAAGTAAAATAGCATAGGATCATAACATTGCAAAATGGTCATGAGTTGTGTGCAATGAACTTCACTATTCTTTTGATCAAAAAGTATATCAAGATAATAACTGGAAAACTAATGTGCACAGAGAATGTTCATGGAGGATTGCAAACTTCCTTACAAAGGAATTTCCACAACATAGTTTAAGGTGAATTGCACTTGCTATTTTATGTTGATATGGATATGTTATAACCTAAAATTAATTATTGTAGTATAATAGAAAGGATAAATAGTTGTTCATATACCATTACTTCTAATTGAAAATTTCTATACCTTATTCTATGAGAAAATAATTGGTGAAGTCTATACATAAGACACCATTGTTTCAAATTCCAAATTGTTGGCTCTTTCACAATTATTTTCTTCATTTATTTGATCTAAGACAACCTGTTGTATAGAGGATACTATCAAAATCACAATAAATCCCTTTATTCCAAGAAGTCTTTCCAAAATCTTCCCATCATAACAATGAACAAAAGCATCAATCATTAACCTAAACTTTGCAAGAGTTTCATCAATTATACTTTTCCACTATCTTTTCCATTTTGAATTTTATTCCCAATTTCATCCATGAAGAACTTCCTCAACCTATAGATCCTACTATTAGCCATAACTATACCAAGTGTTGATAATAGCTTCAAGGTTATTCCCAAGCAGAAATTGAAAAAAATTGGCCTTACCAAATACAATGTGTTAAAAATCTCTTTGAAGTTATTATGGAAAAGAGTTCTTGAGAGTATAATGTACAGTTTTGAATTAACAATTTTCCATGAATTCCATATCTTTGATTGGATATTTCGAGCTTGATGACCTACATCAAGAACAAGTAGACCTCTTCTCTCTAAAAGAAGTTTTCTAGTACACTTAGCCTCTATAGGAAGGTTCACATTTGTCTCACAAGTTAAGTTAACAAAAATATTGTAGCCAATAACAAGCAAACTTTTCCTTCTATGCCACTCTTGAAGCACCACCAAAGTCCTCAAATTTTTCAATTTTTTTCCCATGATCTAGTTGTTCTTCTCTGGTTTTATTATTCTCTTCATATTCATAGTTTGAATGAATTTCATTCCAAAATTTCCTTGATCTATTTAGCATGTAAATTGGAAAGTCAATACTCCAATTGTTGAACTCTCTTTTAGAAGTGGAGTATTGACATTCTAGTTTAAATTCTAAATAGATCAAGCACCTTTTGGAATAAAATTCATTCAAACTATAAATATGAAGATATTTTAAAACTAACTAAGATAAACCAGATCATGGGAAAATATTTGAAAAATTTGAGATGTTTTGTGATGCTTCATGAGTGACATAGAAGAAAAAGTGTGCTTTTTATTGGCTATAATCTTTTTGTATACCTAACTTGTGAGACAAATGTGAGCCCTCCCAAAGAGGCTAAGCATATTGGAAAACTACTTTTAGAGAGCCTAGGTGTACTCATTCTTGATGAATGTCATCAAGCTTGAGATAGTCAATCAAAGATATGAAATTCATGCAAAAGGGTTAATTCAAAACTATGCATTATACTCTCAATAACTCTTTTCCAAAATAACTTTAAAGATCTTTTCAACACATTCTATTTGGTAAGGTTGAATTTTTTCAATTGCTTCTTGGGTAAAAAATCAAAGTTATCCTCGACACCTAGTAAAGTTATGGCTAACAAAAGTATCTACAAGTTGAGGAAGTTCTACATGCATGAAATTTGGAATAAAATTCAAAATGGAAAAGAGAGTGGAAAAGTAGAATTTGATGAATCTCTTGCAAAGTTTAGGTTAATGATTAATTCCTTTTCTCATTGTTATGATGGCAATTTTAGTGTCAATTTTTTTTTTGCAATGACATTCTCACACTTATTTGGGCCCTCCTAAAACCGAGCTTAATGATTCCTTGACTTAGTGTTGTAATGTCTTTAACACAGTCACACTAGGTCTTGGACCCTTTTCAATTAAATAAACTTAATCATATCTTATTTAGGGTGTCGTTAAGTTTTGTAACACATTGTCATAATTTTCTAGTGTTTTCATAAATAATTGGGCTTCTTTATGCTTTAATTGGCCTTATTTTGCATCCACAAGCCTCTTTTAATGCATCTTTTGAAGGATAATATTGGAAAAAATCAACATCCAATCATAATTTAGATGTTTCTAGGTCATGTGGCCCTGATTTAGTGATTTGGGACTCATATGTCACCTTGGATGTATGAGTCCCACCTAGCATTTTGGGTCCTGGTCTAGATTTCACACCTTTCTAAGAAATTTTGAAATTGGTCATATAAATTATGCCTAATGGGACTCATACACCACTTTTTCCATATGAGTCCCCTATGTCCAAAAATAATAATTAATTAAAATTCTTAGTAGTATTTTCTCCTCCTAGATTTGATGTTGGCTTGTGGTGTTCTAATTTCAGGAAATTTGGCATAATTACGTATAAATACAAGGTTATTTCACTCATTTTCACCTAAGACTTCTATGAAGAGAAATCATAATAGAAAATTGGAGTCCATAAGAGCATTCAAGTGTCGTCAAGGGAAATTATCAAGCATCATGTCAAATTCTTCATGCATCATGTTTGTTTTTGAGCTAACAATTGTGATGTAGGGTTTTACGTTTCAAGCTACCATTCAAATTAAGATCTATCACATTCAAGCAAGAGTCAAGCTCTACATCCATTGGAGCCACTTCATATATGTTTGCAACACTTTATTGCTAGGGTTTGGTGAGTTGCAACATCATATTTTGTTCATTCACCATTCTCCATTCCTATTTCATCTCATTATAATGTTTGATTATAGAAATGGGGTTTTCCCAAGTGAAACCCCTTTCCACTAACAAACCATTGAAGAGAAAGTCTGGGGAAAGTTTTCAAAGTGTCCAAAGTTGTCAAAGTTATCACCTTGCATTGAAGGTCAATGGAAGACTTCTATAGGTTGCAAATCAAGGTTTCAGATCCAAAAATCAATTAGAAAGGACAAAGAAAACATTGATGAGAAGATTTAGACTTTGAATCTTTAGAAAACCATAACTAGATTGATACACCAATTCAGGTGTATGAGTCCCAGGATAGGTCATTTTTTAGGTTTTTTCTATTTCAAACACCCTTTTTCCAGATTTCAGTTTCTGGTTAGAAACCCTAATCTAGGACTAAATCAACCAATATGGTGTATGAATCCCAGTAAGCATTAAAATTAGTGTTTTTATCATTTTGGAGGTTCATTCAATCTCCTTCAGATTTCCAAGTGCACACTTTTGATATCTCACCTTTCTATTATGTTTTGCATGCTTGTTTAGGTCATTTAGTGAAAGATTCCATCATACTAGGTTTAAGAATTTTGATTGGAATTGCATTTTTCTTTCCAATCCCTATCTTGGTGGTGAACCCTTGATTAGTTTATAATCAACCCCCTAGGACAACCTTATTGCAAGATCTATTTCTCCTTTGCACACCTAGGATTGAGATCTCTAAGGTTATCCATGAATGAGAGTGTTTGAGTTTTGTTATTCTATCTCCCAAGCATATAACCAAACAAAATTATTTCGTTCATTTTGGTGAACCTACATTATAACATCATAATTCTGATTTGAAGTGAATCATCATCCTAGATCTTGCTTGCATTAACATTACATTAGGGTTTGGATTAGTTAATTGGAATTCTAGGGTTTCTAAATTTTACATTAGTGAAAGTGCATATAGCTTCCATTTTTGAATCTTATATCATTGAAAAGCATCTAAATTTTCATTTACATTTAGTTTGCAGATCATACAGTATAAAAAGCATAAAAATCACTTGAAGTTTTTTTGAATTTTTTGAAAAAATTCCTCACTAGCACTCATACCCCCTCCGGGTGATTTTGTCCCTATGTAGATTCTACATTGCATTTTCCAAAATTTAAAACATTGTTTCTAAGATTTTTTTAGCAATCAATATATTTTTGTTTTAATTCACAAAGTTTTTGGTATATTTATTTAATTGTAATTAGCTTAAATTGTATTTTCATTCATCTTGTATTTAGTATCCCTTGCATGAGTATTTTGTGTCCTATTGCAAATACTATAGTGAGACTAAGTTAGAGACTCATGCCATCTTGTGATAGCACACTCACCATGGATCTTAGGTTGTCTAGCTCTTTCACTCCAAGTATTGACACTAGTACACTAGGTATGAACCATGCCCTTAACAACTCTTTGCCTTCAAGTAGTGTGATTCATGCTGAAACAAGAATTTATAGTGTTTCACAATAAAAAATAATTTAAATTCATGAAGATTTAGCTAACCTACAACATTAAGTGCAAAATGACAATATTTCAACCATTTCTATCCCTACTATAGATAACATTCATCGCATGCTTGAAAGTGAAGATGGACATGACCTTGTGTAACATAGTTCAAATCTTTGGAAAACACCTCACCTCAACCACTAGTAGTCCTCTACCTACAAAAAATGTCACAAGCCAAGGAGGAATTCAAATTCCTCCTCCCACAACAATTACCTCTATTCCTACCTATTCCAACCCTCAAGTTAAACCAAAATGCAATCGACAGTAATGTGATTTGTTCCTTGAGTATTTCCACTAGCATCCCTAGTACCTTCATGGCATCGCATGTCATATCTCCTACCACTTTATCACTTATAAGAATTCCATTCAATTTTCCCTCAAACATACACACCCCTTCACCTTTTCCACCTCCATATCATAATACAAGCAATGACCGTCTCATAAATGAACTTTTTCATTTCATCCCTTCTAAAGCAATTTTCCACCATCAATCAAAGTCAAAATGGCCCACCTACATATTATTTCAAAAGTAGTCTCCTATCCTTGGAGATATTGCGAACACCAATGCCACAAGGTGTAGAGGTGCCTAGATTTGAGAAATATGAGGGAAAGGGAGATCCTTCTAACCATGTTTTTGCCTATACTACCATATGTAGTGACTTCTTCCTTGATGATAATCCCTTAGATAGGATTTTCCCTAGGTCCTTGAAGGATATTGCCTTAGAATGGTTTTCTTCATTACTAAACAACTCAATTCGTTCATGCAATGGACTTGTTCAGGAATTTAAACACCATTTCCAAGTGAATAGGACTCCTAAGATGACCTTAGATGACTTGATGAGATGCAAGAAAAAGGAAGATGAAAAGATTATTGACTTTATTTCACATTATCAATTGCTTTATTCCCAAATCAATGTCAAGGTTCCTGATCCTCACCTTCAAAAGATGTTCATAGAAAATTTGTAAATTAAGATACCAAATTATCTTATCATGATAAAATTTCCCTCCTTCATGCACTTATGTACTACCCTCCATGATTATCAAAACTCAGTTAGTAGTCATGATGCAAAGTCCACTTCTAGCCAAACCGAGAAGTTTGAGTCTACAAATCAAAAAAATTACCAACCTTTTAGAAAATAGAATAAAGGCTTCCTTGAACTTAATCACCCTCAACAAAAAAGTCAAAATACCAATACCCAAGTAGCTGTCATAAAAGCAATGATACCCTTTAACTATGGGGACCCGAAAAGACAATTCGCTCCCCTGCCTGATACCCTTCATAATACAATGTCCCAACTTTTATAACAACAAATGATCACCTTTTCTCCCATTAAAACACCTGATCCTAATAAACCTTTTCCTTCAAACTTTAGATCAAATTCTTATTGCCATTATCACTAACAAAATGGACACGATACAAAATATTGTAAGCATCTTAGACATATTGTGCAAGACCTCATTGATTTTGGTCAACTTTTTGTTGGAGGTGTTAATGATCAATGAAATAAGTACATTTCCCCTCCTAACCAAAACATGCAAATCATTACCAACCCCATACCAAAACATAATATTTCATTTGTCAAAGCTAGTGAAACTACAATGATTGATGTAATAAATGTTGACACAAATGATGAGAACATAGATAGAATTCAACAAATTCCAATAGATGATGATCAACAACAAAAAAATTCTACTAATGGTTTTATTGCATTGGTAAAAACTTAACATCATATGGGCGAAAATAAAAAACCTCTTGAGATTGTTTTCTCCTCACAAGATATACTTAAAAATGCACCTAATGGTCCTCTTTACATAGTTGGTTGATTTTATGATAAGCCCACTAATGGGATATTAATAGATCATGTTTGTGGAGAGAATGTGATAATTGAGAAATTATTACTTCTGCATGAACTCCACCAAGATATATATGATAAACAAAAAGCATGGATCAAGATGTATAACCTTTTTTCTTTCCCTATGATGGGATCGATCACCCTTCCTTTACAAATAGGATTGAAAACATTAAATATCTCATTGTCCATCACCCCATAGTCAAAAAATTTCATGTGAATCTAAGCTATCCATGGCTCTACTCCATTAATGTCATCCCATTATTCATGCATAAATTCATAAAGTTTCCCTTCAAAAATGAAAATTTCATTGTGCATCATAGTGGCTTTAAACCTTTTTCTCCCCATGGAAAATTTTCATTAGATTTATTTTAGCTCGAGCCTATGGAACCTATAAAACCACAAGAAGAATTATTTTTCAAATCCTACCAAAATTTCAAGGAAAATAAAATAGTTAAATTATCCCTCTAAAACATGCCTCTGCCCACCATTGAGCCTACCATCCTTGACGAAACCATGATTGAGCTTAGAAAAATTCTAAATAACCAAGACCAGCCTAAGATAGAACCTTCACCTAATTCCTACAAAAGACCAAGAGACAATGAAAACACTCTCATCATGCCTCTTAGAATAAAAAATTTTTACCAAGTCAAAGAGAAAGTGGCCAAACAATATTCCATGATTTCTTCCATTCCTCCTCTTAAGGAAGAAAAGAAGCCTATGGTTGATCAACCTGCTCCTACATAAACACAACTTGAAAATAGAACCAAAATAAATATCGGTGCTAGAGAGTGTAGGAATAGATGTTGTACCCTTGGTTTTAGGTTAAATGATGAAATAAACAAAGAAAATTAGGATCCAAACTTGACTAGAACAATGCATGACAAGTCTCCCCCTTCACCAAAAACAAAACAATCCTATACAACAACCGCAACAAGAGCTAAACCCTTCTTTCGAAATTATCATTTGACCTCTTGTTGTGATTAATTTAGATTACAATGATGAGATTGCAAATATTGATGAACAAGTGCATAATGAATTAAATGCATTTTTCTCCACTTCTATGAGTTTAAACGACAATTCTCCTAAGAAGAGTTTTTAACTTGGTGATGGACCTAGTTTGACACTTGATATTATCCCTTTGGCTATTTTTGTGTCTTCTATATATGATGAACATGATTGGGATGTGGTTGACCTAGTAATAGGTTGACTCGCATGTTCCTTACTAGTCCTGTGCATTATTTCTTTTTCATTTTTGTGATTGCATGTGTGTAATGTGATCCCTTGTACTGTTCTATTTGATGTATCTCTCTCTCTCTCTCTCTCTCTCTCTTTGTGTAATTACTCTATTTTTACCTACATTATTGTCTATTTCATAAATATTTTATTGTTTCCCTTTATCTTTTTTATGTATTATGTTTTCCTTTTGGGTATGATGCAAGGCATTGATACATTCTTGTCTCTTCCATGTTGACCAAAAAGCTTTTCCCTTTATCTTTTCTTTGTCTTGTGTTTTCCTTTTGGGGATGACGCAAGGTGTCGAGACATTCATGTCTCTTCCATCTTGACCCAAAATTCCTTTTCCTTTATCTTTTGTTTGTCATTTTTTTTCCTTTTGGAGATGATGCAAGGCATCGAGACATTCATGTCTCTTCCATGTTGACCCAAAATATTTTTCTTTTATCTTTTACTTTGTCTTGTGTTTTCCTTTTGGGGATGACACAAGGTGTCAAAACATTCATTTTTCTTCCACATTGACCCAAAATATTTTTCTTTTTTTCATTCTTCTAGTTCTATGAGTATTCAGAGAATGATGATAGTTCTGAGATCTATAAAATATTTGTTGCAAGAACATACTAACCCCAAATCCATAGATCCCTTATGTGTGTTTTGGGTTTCATTTTGGAGGCAACCCCTTTCTTTTCCTTTCTTTTTGCATGATGCAACTTCATTTGGAAACATATGACTTGGCATAGGTCTTTATAAGTTAGCTCTCATGCCTTCCTTATTGTTAACATTTATCATTTTCTACTTTAAAGTAATTTCTCACAACATGGTGTTTAGCAATTTCTTTAAAGTGGGGGCATATATTGGAATTATTCTTTTGCATTTTTCTTTTTCATGTTTCATGGTGTAGTCTTCTTACTTTATGCAATGTGTTTTTCACTTTGTGGTTGACATTGGATGTGATTTCCACCAAGAGCATGGTCTCTCATAGCATATTATATTCCTCTTGGTGGCTTGATGTGACACATTGCATCCCCTAAGTAGTGAATCTTCTATTATTTGATTGGTCCTCTCTTAGAGATATTGGGCACAATATTACCTAAGTTAAAGACCTTACATGAACTAATTGATACTCCTTTGAATGTTCTTTACAAAATTTAGATTATATGGCCACCTTGTATAATGCACCTTGCATACCTATGGAGCCAATTCATGAGTTCCAAGGATACAAATTTTTTCTTGCCTCATGAAGCTCGAAGTTCATTATTCATGAGCTCCAAGCATAAGAAGTTTTTCTTTCCTCATGAATCTCAAAGGTCATTTTTGTGTGGTGCCTTATGAAATTTATTAGGAGGTATAACTTTGGTATGGTTTGACGAGAAGCCCACCTGAGGCTTGACTTTACCATAGCCACTCATGCATGAGTGTGAGTGCATACCAACCATGTGTGTATGTGTCTCAAGTCTCTTTGAAATACTCACCTAGTGGATAGCCTAAAATTTTGTTGTGTCAGAGTGAGCATGTACTTTTTAGAAAAACAACCTATATCTAGTCCACATCGTGGTGGACAAATGGTTGAAGGTTGATCCACCCCTTTTATTTTCTTCTATTTGTCATTTGTAGTGTATGATTTTTCCTTTATGGTGATCTTTATATTATTTTTATGTGTGTTCTTTTGTGCCTATATTGGTTTTCCATGGGATCTTGATCTTGGGGGCTTGATCACCCCTCTTGATTGTTGGCATCTTGTCTAAGTAGCATTAGTGCACTTGGACCCTTCTTGAAGTGAGTTTGTCTTCTTTAGTGTGAGTTTGAAGCAAATTCATACTCTCACTAAAATGGGGGCTAAATGTAGTGTCAAAAATATCATCAGTGACATTTTCACACTTGTTTGGGCCCTCCCTATAAAACTAAGCTTAATGATACCTTGACTTAGTGTTGTAATGTGTTTAACACACTCACATTAGGTCTTGGGAACTTTTGAATTAAATAAACTTAATCATACCTTATTTAGGATGTTATAAACTGTTGTAACACACTTTCACACTTTTCTAGGGTTTTCATAAATAGTTAGGCTTCTTTATGCTTTAATTGGCCTTATTTTGCATCCATAATCCTCATTTAATGCATCTTTTTAAGGATAATATCGACTTAAATCAACATCCAAACATAATTTAAGTGTTTCTAGGTTTTGTGGCCCATATTTAGTAATCTACAACTTATACACCACTTCTAGCATATAAGTAACATGTGCCCTAAAATCAAAATTAATTCAAATTCCTAGTAGGATTTTATCCTCCTAGATTTGATTTCAACTTTTTGTGTTGTAATTTTAGGAAATTTGGAATAATTAAGTATAAATATAAGGTTCTTTCACTCATTTTTACCCAAGACTTCTGTGAAGAGCATTCATAATAGAAAATTTATGTCCACAAGAGCATTCAAGTGTTTATAAGAGAATTCAAGTCTCTTCAAGGGAAAATTATCAAGAATTTTAGAGCATTATTCAAGCACCAAGCATCATGTCAAATCATTCATGCATCATGTTTATTCTTGAGCTAAGAATTGTGATGTAGGGTTTTATGATTCATGCTACCATTCAACTCAAGATCTATCACATTCAAGCAGGATTCAAGATCTACATCCACTAGAGCCACTTAATACATGTTTACAACACTTTATTGATAGGGTTTGGTGAGTTTCAACATCATATTTTGTTCATTCATCATTCTCCATTCCTATTTTCTTTCATTATAAGGTTTGATTACCAAAATGGGGTTTGACGAAGGTAAACCACTTTCCACATAAAAAAAACAATACTTTTCCCTCCCTTTAGTGTGTGATTTGCATGTTTAGATTCATGATGCATTGAAGAGAAAATTTGGAGAAAGTTGTTAAAGTGTCCAAAGTTGTCAAAGTTGTTACCTTGCATTGAAGGTTAATGGAAGACTTCTACAGGTTCAAATTAGGGTTTTGGATCCATAAATCAATTGGAAAGGATAGAGTAGAAATTAAGGAGTAGATTTATACTTTGAAGCTTTAGAAAACCCTAATTGGATTGATACATCATTTCTAGGGTATGAGTCCCAGTATACATCATTTTTTAGGTTTTTGTTGTTTCATACATCCTTTTTCTAGATTTTTTTTCTACGTAGAAACCCTAATCTAGGATTAAATCACCTAGTCTAACATGAGTCCTAGTCATCATTAAAATTAGTGTTTTTAGCATAATTTCATAACTTCATTTAATCTCCTTCAGATTTCTAGGTGCATAGTTCTTATATCTCACCTTTCTGTTTTATTTTAAATGCTTTTCTAGGTCATTTAGTGAAATTTCATAGTACTAGGTTTAAGAATTTTCATTGGCATTGAATTTATCTTTCCAAGCCCTATATTTGTGGTGAACCCCTCATTTTTTTATAATTAGCCCCTAGGATAGCCCTATTGCAAGATCTCAGTCTCCTTTGCATACCTAGGGTTGAGATCTCTAGGGTTATCCTTGAATGAGAGTGTTTGAGTTTTGTTATTCTATCTCCCAAGAATAGAACCAAAAAAAAATCTTCCTTTCAAGAAGACACTAAATAGTTTTCCCACAATAAAGGATTTTACTATGATTTTGAGAGCATCCTATATACAGTAGGCTATCTTAGATAAAATAAATGAAGAAAAAAATTGTGAAAGAGCCACAAATTTTGAATTTGAAACAATGGTGTCTTATGTATATACTCCCCCTATGATTTTCTCCTAGAATAAGATATAGAAATTGTTGGAAGAATGAAGAACATTTTATTATACATCTTTGTGTTGTCATTGATGTCACCATGTTATATGAGTTACAACTACAAGTTTAAGTCATAGTTTTATCTAGTATTTTGGACCAGTATCTGAACTGGTATGCAGTTACTATCCTCTGGTATTTTGGCCCACAATCGTCTATTGATGAATATCTTTTCTTACAGCTTTTTGGAATGGTTTTTGGATGTTGGAAGCATGTATGTTCAGAATCTCACATGTTTAGGTGCTCGTACGACAAGTTGGCATTGTTCTATTCTTGCATTTTTCTATTAGGTCTATCTCTAGCTGACCTAATGGATAATTGGTGTTATGTTGAATTAATTATATGTTGCAGATGTATGTGTGACTTATCTTAGGTCCATACTGACATGATGTAGCATGCTAAATATTTGAATTATTTTTAGAATTTTTTTGTACCTACTTAAAGCCAACAGTTGAATTTTTGTGAATAAGGGTTGCATCTAATTAGGCTAACCTAATTGATGCTTGCAGATGTTGGTATGTGCAAGATCATGATAGGACAAAAAGTGGCAATATGATGGGTATGTGGCTGATGACTTTTTATTTACCAAAAATTGATGAAATTAAAAGGGTTTTTAAAGGAGATTCTCAACTTTCCACTAATATAGATTATACCTTACTTTGAATTTAATAAGTAATTATTATTCATTTTCTATTTGAATTATGACTAAAGTCCTAATTGATAGACTAATTGAAAAACATCTATAGCTTTCAAACAATATAACATTTTTTCAATCCAAAACATGCATCACATTCTATGCTTCACATACTATAGGATTAAGAAAAGAAAAAATGAATTTCGTAAAGTTTTCACCAAGTTAAGGTGGTCAGACATACAAGTTTTTTTTATATTTTTTAAAAGTTGTAATACAAAATTAATAATTAATTATTTACTTAGAAAAAAATTACAAAAAAATATGCATCACATACTTATATCTAAAATATTTTAAAAAAATATTATCATTTTATTGTGGTTAGGGTGGTTAGACAGACACCTACTTCTTATTTTTTCTCTAAAATTTAAGTACTACTACATTGAAATTTCAAATTTTCACCAAATAGGTTTTTTATTTTTTTAAACAAACCTAGTAGTTTAGAAACTACATTCAATTTGCTACAAATTCTATTGTTACATATTTTTGAAATAATATTGATAAATTATTCAAATTTTTACATCAAGTTGCCTAACTCTAGTTTTTCTAAATTTTTTGCCACTTAAGGGCTTGTTTTTCCATGATGATCCTACACATACCCATGTATCAGGGATTTATATTGGATTGTTTTGAGGTTGTTGAAAGGGAGTATGAAGAAAAGTGTTTCAAAAAGATGAAGTGTGTTAAATCAGTTTATTGAGCATCAAATGAACTGAATCAACACTTGTTAGGCATATTTTATTAGTTCATTTTTTGGTTGTAAACCATTTTGTCATTGTATCTTTTTTAGGTAGTGAGCCTCCCATTTTGGAAAGTGAATCCTGGCCATGAGCCACCCTTTTTTTAATATCTTATAACTATTTATACTAAATTGTGAGCTAACACTCATCGTGGTTTTTTACATTTTGTGTTTTCCACATAAAAATCCCAATGTTCATATGTTGTGTGGTTTCATGTTTTGTTAATGCTCTTGATTATCTTTATTGTTATATGCATTGGTGTAATTGGATGATATTTTTTCAATAAGTTAAAGAAGATATTGATTCACCCCCCTCTCAGTATCTTGGGTAGTCAACATAAATTTTGAATTAGAAACAATGGTATATGAGCAACTATTTAGTGTATTTGTTATGCTACAACATTTAACTATAGGTTAGAATATATCCATATTATCATAAAATAATAGGTTTAATTCACCTCAAACTCTTTTGTGGTAATTTATTTGTAAGGAAGTTTGCACTCCTCCATGAACATTCTTTGTGCACATAGCCAACACATTTAAAATTCTTAACCAAAGCAACAAAAATTAGTATCTTTTCATTGCATGAATCCTAATTTTTCTCTGAGTATGATAGTACCTGAGATTTTGGTGTTTCTAGATATAACCTATAGTGGAAAAGTGTAGTTTCCATCTAAAGAAACCATCGTCAAAGTTCTTCCCCAAAATTATGGTTGAAAAAAATAGAAGAAACATAATACCATAATTCTAAAGTAACAATTTGTATCAAGACAAATGTCATAAAGTCTAAGTAAAAAGACAAATCCTTACAATTTGGTTCTCTAACATCCACAAATTTTGAACTTAAATAAAATGAAACATCTCCCAATATTTTATAAGAACAATATTCTTGGTAAATTTAACAAAAACATGAGAAGAAATCAAAGGAAAAATCAATTAAGGCATGTGGTGAATGAAAAATGGTAGAAACACTTTTGAATAAGTCAATAAACTTGAACTTCTTCAACAGTTTTAACTTTTAGGACTTTTCAAAATAATATCAAGACCTCAAATTGGACCAAGAAGATTTATGATTTTATCTTTAGAACATAGGAAATTTCTTTGTTAGATAATCAGAGCAATCAACTAGGAATCTAGAGAAATCAACTGACTCCTAAGATGTAATTAGGTGGAAACTAATATTTCATTCCACTGATGTTTGTATTCCTATAGTCGAGTTTTGCTTCCTAGACAAAACACCCAGAAGTGTTTCACACCAACTCAAGGTAAGTTCTCCTTCTTTGCATGTGTAATTTGAACTTCTTTATCTCAAGGTCCTCCTTCACATGAACTGCTAGAGTGTACCACCCATCCTAGTTATGTCACTGATAACAATCCAATTTTCCTTGACCTTCCATACCCAAACATTGCATCACAATCTATTCTTCCTGCACATAAAAATTCCACATATCAACCCCTTCTAAATAAAACATTTAATCATCATAAAACCATAATTAATAAATAATTTTAGTTTCACAAAGAATCTGATATGAATTACTATCAAAGAAAAAGCTATATAAATCACAAAAAATCCATGAAGCCTCCTAATTGTAGCTTAACGAAAGTTTACAAGATGGGTTTCAACATGAGAAGCTTTCTACTACAACTCTCAATGAATGTATTATAAGAAAAAAACAAATTCTTCATACTCAAAGCCATGCAGTCAGACATTTATTACAAAAGTATGTTAGTCGGCATTAACTAAAAATAAAATGATTTTTTGTTTGGTTTCTTTTATCAATATGCTTTGTGGAAATGAAATAATCACTAAGAAACCCTAACAATAAAAATAAAGTAAAGATTCAAGAAAGGAAATTCCAATGTATTATTGTGTAATGGTCATGAAGGCACTTATATGAGTGTGACCTGCATATAAATCCATGCCATTGAATTTCCATCCATCCAAAGAGAAAATAAGTAATGTAAGGATTTGAGCAATATAAGTCCAAAGGTTTATGCTATAATGGTAATGGAATTACCATGAGAGCACAACTAAGGAACAAATTCTTGTGACTATAATTATGTGATTCATAACTCTATTGGTCATGTGACACAATTGTGCTATAACAAATACATGATGCATTCATGTGTGACCCAAGTTTAATGTGTCTATGTTGTGATGGAAATGGAAGCACTCATATGAGCACATTTCATGTACAAATTGCTATCATCACAATTAGGTTTCCAATTACTCTAGCAGACATTTGGTACACTTGTAGTATAAAAATTATGGGGTGCATTTAGGTTGAATCAAGTTTAGTAGGTTACAATGTAATTGTAGACAATCAAATAATCCTAATTGATACTACACATCTAATTCTAATTAATTAACATCACTTTCTCCTAAATTTATTTGCACTAACCAATTAATTAAAGAAACTTTATTATTTAGTTAAAATAATTAATTTCTACTATTAATCAAATAATTAACTTTATTAGATTAATTCATCCTCTCTTGACTAATTTCCATCACATTGAATTAAATAAATCAATTTATTTAATTAAAACCCTAAATTCCTCTCATTTGATTAAATAAATAAAATTATTTAAATAAAATGTCATAAATCCCCTAACCCTCTTGAATTGATTTAATTCTAAATTAATTAATTGTAATCTTCTCCTAATCTTCATTACCCATTTCTCTAGCTTTTGACTCAACCTTGGTCAACTAAAACCATGATCAACTAACCAACTTGCACATGAAAATCATTTCTTCTAATTAACTAATTAACTAACCTTTTACTTAAATGGCCTCTTACATGCCATATTGTCCCTCTTACATCTCAACCATTTTCATTCAATTCCCTTAAATTCCCTTACAAATCCATCTACCTACCTTAAATTCTTCACATTCTTCAAAATGTGCTCCACACAAATCTCCATGACTTTCAATAGCCTTATGACAAGTGTCACAATGCTATTGGCTCCCATATTAGTCCCACATTCATCAATTTCACCCATTCTTCAACCCTTCACTCCTATAGGTAGAAGTCTTTTCTACTTGAAATGGATCCACAATCACATGCAACCTTACTATAGGAACATTCATCACTCATTTTCATCACATTTTAGCTTGTTTTCATCATCAGTTTACACAAATCTCATACACTTGGAATCATTTACATCTTGGAGCTTATCAAATGGATTGGGAAAGTGATAATCTCCATATCAAAGTGGCACCAATCCCCCTATAGGATGAAGGTTTTTTCTAGTTAGATAGATTTACATGTTTATTTGCTTATGTTACATGCTTTATTTCATGTTTTCTTCTCTATGTTTGATCAAGAATTTCATAGGGAATTGTTGTTTGTCCTTTTTAATATGACTAATATTATTTTTTTGTCTATTGTTAGCTAGTTATAGATCACCATTCACATTTTGGCACTAGAAGGAGGACTTGAAACTTAAAATTTTCACATTTTTAACTAAAAAGCTTGCCTTTTTTTTTGCAGTAAGAAGAAGGCAATGTTTTTTTATGTCTAAAGCAATACATTTTCTTTCAACATGAATTTTTCTTGTAGATTCAACATCACCTCTTCTTTTAGCACCACTTTTGTTGTCCAATGTCATGGTCACTATTCTTTGTCACGTTGCTTTTGCCACAATGTCACCTTTGCATTCTAAGATTTTTGTGATTTTGTAATTTTTGACTAGACTACCACTTTTGTTTCAAAACTACCTTTCCATATACTATGCCACATTTTTGCTCTCATTCTACTATAGAGTGTCACTTTTTCTTTTCATCAAAGCACCACCTATGTCAAAAAAAATTCACCTTTGATTTTTAGCATCACCTTTGTTGTCTAGCATTGCTTTTGTAGATTGGATGGAGAAAGTAAACTTGGAAAATTAAAAGCATATTTTAATGCTCATTGTAATAGCTTAGGAGATCCATTTGTTGCTTTCATTTTTTTTTTCTAGGACCAACTAGCTTTATTTTTGGGTTTGAAATTAATCATTTATCAAATTGGTTAAATTGAACCTACAAACTTACTAGATGATTGCTATGTTGGGTTAAAATTGAACGAGGAAAAATCACACACAATTTATTGTTTAAAATGAATTCACTATTGCTTTGAAGGTTAAAATGAACAAGTGTTTGATTGAGTGATATATTTTTTTATACACTTCAAGTTTGTGTCCTCTCCCCTGTGCTTCGTGTGATCTTAGGTGATGAGAAACACTCAAGTGTAGCTTTTCCCTTTTAATGCAGTTTAAGTATATATCCTCTCCCCTCACACCTTTTGGCGATCTTAGGTAACAAAAAAAATATTGATATTTTTTTGCAAATTTTATTTTCATGTCAAAGTGTTACCTTTAGAGGGATTGCATCCCAACTTGTGAGAGGCAATGACCCAAGCAGTACTTTGATTTCGATCTGCTATATAAATGATGCAGGAGCATCCAGTGGTGTGAGGGCAATCTTGCATCACCCAAAAGATGATTTCAATTTTGTTCCTGTTGTTTTCTTTTTGTAGATGTTTTTGTATTTCTGGATACCCTTTTCGTCGAATAAGAGTTTCCAACTTTCAGAAATACTTTTCTGCTTTTTCTGCTCAACTGCTATTTTTAGCAGGTTTGCATTTGAAGTCGTGGGAAGACAGAAATTTATGGGAAGGTTTAGGATGGAAAAATACACAGTCTGGTGAAAAGATGTCAGATCATTCACGACTTAAAGTTTTCAATTCCAATTTCTGCTTTTGCCCTGAAAAACCTTCCGAGCTCAGCTGATGCACCAAAGATGGGGATGAAAATTTGAAATTTTTCCGAAAAGGTATTATCATTGAAGATCCGACGGTCATTAAAAGTTATGGCTGCCGGAAGTTGGTGCATATTTTAGAAATGTGCTAATTTTCAACTATGAATTTCAAATTGTAATTTTGGCCAAACCGTCTCGAAGGTTGTTTTTGGTTCCAAACCGAATTGGGCCTATTTAGGGGCTTGTTTCTGATTTTTGGGTAACTTTTTTGGAGAAAGAAGTTCGCATGCTGTGAAAGGGGATCTGGGTAATTTTCTGTAAGTTAGTAATTTGCATGTAATACAGAGCTTGGGGATTTGAGATCCTCTGCATGTAAGAAGTTTAATATTTATGAATAAAATATTATTCTCTGTTTTGTGAGTGTATTTCTGTGTCTCAGGTTTGCTCCCTCGTCAATAAATTATTTATTTATAAAAAAACATCAACTAGCTGATGTTGTTGTCCCATACCGACAAGTGCCACCCCTAGTATCCATATGATACATTAAAATCCCTTCTTAGGAAGGGACTGGAAGGCCTCTTAATTGAGCTAATCTTGATGCATTTATGGCACAAGCTTTATCCAAAAATTCTAAGTTAAGAACCACTTGTTGTAGCAACCAAGAACTTTTTTACTTGTTGGTGCAAGAATGGTCGTTCTAAAGTTACCCCACATTCCACTATTCATTGTAGAGATAGAAAAACCCTTCAGATCTTTGGATCTTAGAGGTTTTAGATTTGGTGTGCCCGTTCTGTGTAAGGGGGAGCTAGTGTCACCAAATCTCTAGTTCGATTTGTCTTATTGTTTGGAGAAATCCATGTGGGGACTCAACAACTAGTATCTCTTTAGCCTAGGTTGTGTATTTTTACAAGTCAGTTGAGCACATTGCTTGGTTCCAAAACATTGAAACAAACATTTAACAATCACAAAATTTCAAACCCTTTGAAAAGATTCAATACCTTTGAAGAGTCCAATATTACTACTTGTCACTAAGGATCTCATCTTTGGAGGCTTCTAAATACTTGGGCTCATATCTCGATTCAATCTCTTGAAAGTCAACTGAGGGAGATTATGGTCTTGGATCTTTAACTTTCACATAATAGACCTTGTAGAATGAAAAGGAGCTTACACATAGACAACTAGTTTGAAATTTAAGCAAGACAAGTTGATGTGGAAAAAAAGAATTCATTAATAAAGATAAAATCACAATTGAATCCCACATATGTATTTGTCTTCATGATTTCTCACAAGATCAAATTTCTTGAATGAAGGTCCACATTTTCTCACTTCAAACATAAGCATCATACTCAAAAGTCCATTAAGAGAAACCTTTTGAATCTATACCACAACAAGGACATTTTGGTAAGGAATTTTTATAGACACCTTTCAAGGGATGATCCAAACTTGTATGTCCAATATGAGCCCCTCATTTAAGGTATTGATCTTTTTGGTTTTGTAGTGTTGAAAAATATCATCTACATTTTCACACTTAATTTGGGAGTAATTAGTGATAAATTAGACTTAATGTCACCTTGATCTAGTGTTGTGATGTGTTTTACACATCCACATTAGGTCTAGGGCCTGTTTAAGCTAAATAAACCTAATTTTTTGCTAATTTAATGTTGTAAAGTGTATTTATGAACTGTAGATTTGTGGGTTCCTTTGGACTTCTCTAGCTCTTCTAGGGTTTTTCACCTAAAAGGAGAGAGATAGCGCCCAAAAATGCTAAGGGTTCATTCAAATTATGTTATGTATGGTGTTTTCTAAGCTAAATGAAGTAAATTGAATGCAATTAAGTGATTTAAATGACTAAATATGAATGCAAAGTTAAGATTTAAACTATGTTTGAAAACACGTAATAGGAAAATAATGAACTAAAAGATGAAATAATGTAGAATAGAAAGAAATGAGATGAAACAAAGTGCACCTAGGAAAGATTTGATGAATCTAGAATGTTTTGAATGCTAAGTAAAATTACAAAAAATTCACAATGGGACTCATTCGCCCAGGGTAGCAAATTAGTCCTCCTATTGGTGAAAAAGTGTCAAAAACTCATTTCTGACTATCGGGATCCAGAATCTGACAAAATTCAAAATTTCACTCCTAAGGTGGGACTCATTCGCTAGTGCTGGTGAATCAGTTCTCTCCCAAAATTTTGAAAAATTAGGAGACAGCTCTGTAACACCAGATCTAGAAATCTCTGATTGTTAGGTTGCCAAAGTCAATTTTATAGAAAACAGACAAAAAACCTTCTCCAAGCTTGAAATGTGAATGATTTTACTTGAAGCACCTAGTTTAATTATTTACCAATCTTCAACACCGAAAAGCTTGTTAAATCTACAGACATGCAATAGGGAAAAAATGGTTGAGGGTTAGCAAATAGGGGTTTTCCTTGGTCAAACCCTACTTTTGGTAATCAAACCTTTAATGAAAGAGAGTGATAAACTAATAACATAAAATTTCTATCAACTTACCAAACCCTTGATAATGCAAATCTAAATTAATGTCAATGGATGCTCCAAATTGCTTGAGTAATGCTTCAATTGATGTTGTAAGATATTTGAATGCTTGAATGAATGAGGAGATTGTACAAGAGATGTAAAATGAGGTGAAAATCACTTATTTATACAATCTTGTGCCTTAGTTACCTATTCATACCTAATCATAGGCGGGCATCAAGTGATTTTGAATAAAAACATGAAAGGAAATTTAAAATATTTTTATTTTGGAGCCAAAGGGGACTCATTTGCCACTTATAGCGAATGGGTCCCACCTAGGACCTAAAAATGGGTGTTAGGAATTATCTTGTATTTAATGTTGTTTGTTGGATTTACATTCAAAAATACACTTAATTGAAGCATATGAAGGCATAAAGGGACCAAATAAAGCATGAGAAAGGGATAAATAGTGAAGTTATGCCTAGAAAAGCATGAAATCTTGTGACAAGACTTTATAACACTTCAAAATAGGACTTGATTAGTGATGAAAAGGTGATTTTTAGTTGAATTGTAATGAATATAGTCTAGAAAAATGTAGAAATGTCTTACAATACTTCACAACACCTTCACAAGATGTCATTATTTGAGTTTTAGTACCTAAATATGCATGTTCAAGCCATCTTACAACATAAAATTAGAGTTAAATAGATCAAATTCCATGAAACAAGACATAAAAGGCCATGGAAATGACAAGGGGCCATTTTTCTACGACACATTTAGCCCCCACTTTAGTGAGAGGATGAAATTGGTTCAAACTCACACTAAAGTAGCCATGAGCATCAAGAGGAGGGTTCTAATGTACTTACGTTAGCAATATGGAATGACAATAATCAAAAGGGATGATCAAGCCCTGAGGATGGAGGTCTCATGGAAAACTAAACATAAGAACAAAGGAACACATAAGTGTTGAAATGAATCATATGAAGCTTTGATAGTCAATCCAACTAGTTGTGGATTAGATCTATGCTAATTGTTTGAAAAAGAGAATGTGTAATAAATTTGGGGCAACATAACACATAATGTTCCAATGGGTGAGAAGGCCCAAATGCACTTACTTTGGGCCATGGAGCTTCTAGCTATCCATGAGGTGAGAAATCCCAAAAAGGTTAGATATGTATATGCTAGTTGGTATGCATTCAAAAACACAAAGGTGGCTATGGGGAAAAGTCATGCTGTGAGGTGGGCTTCCTACTGAACAATATTAAAGTTATACCTCCTAATAACTTTAACAAGGTGCCACAAAGAAAAATGTCATGAACAAAAATAAGGTACCACAGTCATGCAAGGTGGCAAAAAAGGTGCAAAATGCAAAAATGTAAAATGTTAAGTGTAAAATATGAAAGATGTTCAAAGGAGTCTTGTTAAGTTCATGCAAGGTCAATCACTTAGGGAAACATTGTGTCTAATGTCTCCAAGAGAGAACCAATCAAAGAATAATATATTAAAAAATAAAGTGATGTAGTGCATCACTTCAAGCCACCAAGAGGAATGTAATATGTTGAGATAGATCACAATTATGAAGGACATCACACCTAATGTCATCCACAAAGTGAAAAAACCATCACATAAATGACAAGGCTACACTAGGAACCAAGAATGCAAATGAATTGATGGTAATGTTTTCCCCCACTTAAAAGGAATTTCTACACATTGTTCTATGAGCAATTACTTTAAAGTAGTGAAGGAAAGAAAAAGAAAAAATAAGAAAAGACATGAGAGCCAACTTGGAAAGCCCTATTCCAAGTTATATGTTTCAAAGTTAGCCTACGTCATGTCAAGGAAAATGAAAAAAAAAGCAGTTTACCCCCAAAAAAGAGTAGACCAAACACATAAGGGATCTATGGATTTGGGGTCAGTATGTTTGTTGTTGCAATGTGTTTATGAAAGAGCTCAGAACTGTCACCATTCCCCAATGCACATAGAATTGGAATAATGACACAAAGAGAGTGAAAACAAAGGAAAAATAAATTAAGTTTTAGGCCAACATGGAAGAGACATTGCAGTCTCGACACCTTACATTGTCCCTAAAAGGAAAATACAAGAGAAAAGAAAGAAAACAAAAAGGTTAAAGAAAATGATAAATCTTTTGCATCAACATGAAGGAGACATTTTGGTCTTGATGCCTTGTGTCATCCCCAAAAGGAAAACACAAAAAAACGAAAACAAAACAAAAGAAAAATGACTATCTGGTCAACATGGAAGAGAGAAGGTGTCTCTATGCTTTATGTCATCCCCAAAAGGAGAACACAAAACAAAAGTGAAAAAGACAAGGATCTTTTGGGTCAAGGGTGAGTGCATGAAGTTGGTCGCACTTTTGTGGCCAAATGGGAAAAAAATGGGGAAACACATAATGCACTCATGTTATAATGCGAGCACGTTATGTGCTTTTAAAAGAAAAGAAAAAAGTGAAATGTGTATCATTTGCTTTTCACTATTTCTCAGCTCTACCCGTGGCCAAAAACCCTCAATTTCGTGCTCGCGTTCTAGGAGGAAGGACTTCTGAAAATTTCATCAAGAACAGGTGGATTTTTTCTGCAAATATGGTGCCATGATGATGAAGAGATGTAGGAGGTAAGTATTGTTTACTATTTGTTTTGAATTTGTTATTTTGAAATTGATTTTGTTTGTTTTAGGTTAGATTTGATTGTTATTTTTAAATTTGTAGGAAATCCTGCAAATCCTCAACAAGAAGAGGAGGTAAATTCTCAACACCAAAATCCTCATCTAAATCAACCTCAACAACAAAATCAACCTCCCCCACCATTCTCTCAATTCCCTCCTGGCACTCAAGAAAATTTGAGTGAAATTGAGAACAATAGAAAACAACTTGAGGATCTTATCAGTAGGTTGAGTGATCCAAATGCTTCAACCACAGAAAGAATGCTTCTAGCAAATTCATTGAAAGACATGTTAAAAAATGTAGATGCAATCACCCAAAAAATATCTAGATGGCAAGATAGGAGGCAGACAAATTATCATATAAAAAAGTAAAAGATTTAAAAATTACTAAAGGTGATTTGTGCTCTCTATTCACTGACCCAAAAACAAATCAAAATCTTACCCTCAATGCAAAGAGGGTTCCTATTCATTGGTGCCACCACCAAGAGATTAAAAACTATTTTTAAGAAAGATGGTATATGGTCTTTGATTACCCACCGTGCAATAATTGTGAAGTCCCCCAATATTTTCTTAGGAAACTATACAGTGAGTTTGTATTGAACCAAATCCCAAATTATTTTGATATGAGGGATTTCTAAGGGAGAGGTGGGGGGTCAGCTTAGGATAGGCCTGGTGCACAGTTGGATCCTATGTGGCAAGGGAGATGACCTCTCGCTAGGCTGTCTCATGAGTAGATTGTGATGCCTGTTGTTGCGAAGGAGAGTGTGGACATAGAGACATTATAGGTGATCACAACTTTGACCTAGAGTGTCATCCATCACACTAGCCCTATTGTACAATTCCATCCAAGGGAGTCTTCAGGTGATGGCCTTCAAACCCATGTGTGTCAATCTTGTGGGGCGACTTGTTCATATGACCCTACCGACACTCAAGAGGGTGCTACATAGGATCCATATGATACTATGCAACATGATCCGTATGCATCTACAAGGATGGAGAGGACAGATGACATTTTGCATGATGTATATGGCATTGACACTCAGGTAAAATTCAACATGTTCATTGAATTTAATTTTTTAAATTTTGATTGCGAAATGCAAGATTAACTAATTTAGTTTTATTATTTTAATAAAATTGCAGGGTCATAGTGTAGAGACTGGATACACCAGTCATCCACCTACTTATTTTTGTAGTACACCTATCGGTGGGGTATGTAAAGTTAGTAAACAATTATAAATTTATTACATGTGTTAATAGCATTATTTTACGAATGGTATTTTAATATGTGATTTTGAATGTTGAACAGGGTACTATTGGAGGTTTCAAGGAAACACCTCTAAGTGCCAGTATATTTGATCAAACATTCACGGAGGTAATATAGAATTTAAAGAGAACTTAAGTAATGAATTCTAAGTTTAATAGATTTGTGTAGTTTATATTCATATTATTGACCTTATGTTGCATTACACAAATCATTCAAAATCATAGCATTACTTCAAATTTGATAACTAATAATCAGAAATATATCTGTTTAATACTTGTACTCAAAATTTTGTTCATTAGATCTCATACATTATAAGTCATCACATGGATCGCTATTGTAACTTTTTTGTGATTGAATAATTTGTTTTTTTATTTTCAGATGTTGGTGACAAAAACATAGCCAAATGTTACAAGGGCAATGGATATTGGTGTTTCCTTTGCTATACAATCCTCGATGGCTCTGATAAGGGAGGTATGAGGAAAATTACTAAATTTCAATTTACATTCATTGTTATAGATGAACTAGTTCTAGTGAAAAATAAAACCATTATTGATTTGTAGTTTAATTTCTATTTGGATGGTTTATACAGGGCTTGAGCATGCCTAAGCATCCACATGCAAATATTTCCATCGAGGAGAGTGATCATGAGATGGTTGTAAGTGATTATTTTGTTAAATATATTAATTTTTATAATGTAATTTCTATATATTTATGTCTCTACTTCTTATTGTAACAGTTGAAACTTCACTAGAAGCTAAACACTAGGAGGAGCAACAGGAGCACTCCTCGAGCATAGTAGAAATTGATGACATAATTATCGCCATCGGATCACCTAGCAAAGGGAAAGAAAATTGTATTTGAACCAGAGTATGGAGAGAAATGAATTTTGAATGCACAGAGCCCTTTGTTGTATGCCTACATGGCAATTTTATATATATTTGGTATTGGATATATTTGACATTGAATGCCTATATGGCATTCTCGTAAGCCTATATATGGCTATTTTGTAACTATATTTTATACTTATATCGACATATATTGATGTATGTGTACATGGATATTTGCTTAATACAAATCTTTTTATCGATGGTGTCCATATTTGCAAATTATAAATTCATGGTTCAATAGATATGAGTTACATGTATTCAAGTGTATACTTTACAAATTATGCACATATATTTTTTGACTTACGTGTGAACATCTAAAAGTGTGAAATTTTTTGTGTTTGGAAGTCAAATGTAAGCCAATTTTGCAATTCTCAGTTCTTGCATACTCGATATTATGGACTTATTCCTTCCTAGCACATATTATGAATATTTCTTATTTGGTGCACAAGACAGATTCCTCAATTTTAAACCACTCATAGCAAAGAGATTCACAATAAGACTTTAGCATTGGAACACTACTTCATACTTCTCTTGTCTAGACCATAAAGGATTGAAAATTCTTAATTTGATGCAATGATAGTCATGAGATGAGAATTTATATAACCATTCCTATTTTGAAACTTTGCATCTAATATTGCATCAACAAGAACTTAAGAAGTGTTGCATAAGAGTGTTAGGTTTGCTAGGCCTTCTCTTCCCTAAGGGAGGAGAGCGTGTATCTTGAATTTTGAACAAAATTTTAATAAGCAAACATTTTACCTAAAATCTTCAAACCTAGATGACATATTTGGCTAAGTCTATCTTGAAAATTATCAATGTGTTCAAACTCTAAAGGAGATTCTCCCTAAAGAGAAAACTTTATCCCTTTTCCCAAGGAAAGAAATTGCAACAAGTTGCATGTGATTTATCTTATTTCTTTCTCATAGTTCTTGATCAATCATTCATGGCTCAGGATAGTTCCGTTCCAAGGCAAGGACACCCAAAAAATCACTGAGATTCTTCTACAATCTGCAAGAAAAGGGTTTTGGCTCTTTCACAATGTAAATAATTATGTAACACTGTTTTCTTGTTTTCCTTCCACACAGAAAAATGTTCACACTTTTCAGATTGATCAATGATCAATAATGGTTGATTGTAAACACTTGACATTTTTATGTTTGAACTTTAATTTATAATTTTGTATCTTGACATTCGAGTAGATCACTTATATTTTAATATTTCACTATGAAAGTGGTGGTGTATTTTTGCTATGTTATTTGACTATTAATATGGTGGTGTATTCTAAACTTGATTACTACTGCAAATATGTATATATTTCTGATTTTTATATGTTTTTGTATGATGAACCCAAAACAAACCCAACCCCCCCAAAAAAATTTCCCGAACTGGCGAACCGGGTTCTCAAAACCGATCCCGAACCCAAAACTGAACCGGTAACTTAGTAAAAAATAGACTTTTGTAGTTTTATTCATAACGTTGATTACATTGCATTGCACATCTTTCAAACTGAAAGCATTGCTTCATGTTTCATAACTAATAACTAGATGCTGATAGATGACAAAATTTCAATTACAATATAGTTTTTACAAAGTCAACCTAAGCAGTTATGCAATTACTTCACATTGCATAACAAATAACTAGGAGCAACTGCCAATTGCATTTGGTTGTCATGGAATTCTATGAGACCACATTTCTTTGAGGCATTTTTCAAACAATTCACTACCTTGTCTATACTACATTTTTTCATACATGTCTAACAAAGCATTTTGTCAAATAGTTCAAGTGTTGCCTTGTTGCTATGGCTGAAATCCTAAAACAAGTGCTTTCGAACAAGCTATGGATGCTTGGAAAAAAACTATCAAAAGCATAATAGTAAGCAATACTCATAGACAAAGCAGGTGAACTCTTTGAAAAATTCCTCAAAGAAATGAGGTCTCATGACTGATAATGCCATGACAATCAAATGCTGTGTCATGGCATTCCATCACCATGAGACCTCATTTATTTGAGGCATTTTTTCAAAGAGTTCACTACCTTGTCTATGCTAACACATTGTTTATACATGTCTATCAAAGCATTTAGCCAAACAATTCATTGCCTTGCTGCTATGGCTAAAAGCCTAAAACAGGTGCTTTCGAACAAGCTATGGATGCTTAGAGAAAATCTATCATAGAATAATAGTAAGCAATAGCATAGACAAGGGAATGAACTATTTGAAAAAAATTCCTCAAAGAAATGTGGTCTCATGGTAGTGGAATGCCATGACAAGCAAATTGTTGTGGGTTGTCATGGCATTCCATCACCATGATACCACATTTCTTTGAGGCATTTTTTCAAACAGTTCACTGCCTTGCCTATGCTACTACATTATCATACATGTTTACCAAAGCATTTTATCAAACAGTTCACTTCCTTGTTGCTATGGCTAAAATCTTAAAATAGGTGGTTCCAAAAAAGCTATGGATGCTTGTGGAAAAAATCTATCAAAGCATACTATTAAGCAATATCATAGAAAAGGCAGCAAACTATTTGAAAAAAGCCTCAAAGAAATGTGGTCTCAATGGTGATGGAATGCCATGTTTCCATAGCAATTTTCTTGTCATGTGGCTTTTCATGCCATCCCATCACCATGAGACCTCATTTCTTTAGGCATTTTTTCAAAGAGTTCACTACCTTGTCTATGCTAACACATTTTTCATACATGTCTATCAAAGCATTTAGCCAAATAGTTCATTGCCTTATTGCTATGGCTAAAAGCCTAAAAAAGTGCTTTCAAACAAGCTATGGATGCTTAAAAATCTATCATAGCATAATACTAAGCAATAGCATAAACAAGGAATGAACTATTTGAAAAAATGCCTCAAAGAAATGTGGTCTTCATGTCAGGTGGAATGCCATGATGGTGCAGAGCACCTAAAGCTCCTTGAGGATCATTTGGAGAGTCAGGATATGGAAGGGGTCTTGAGGTCTATAAACATTTCAGAGCATCAATTATAGCATTTTGAAGCCTATAATGGCATTTGGCATGGATGAGTGTAACAGGAAGATCAAAAGTCCTAAGGGTCCTAATAAGGACCATAGGACCAAATTGACTTGTAAATGGAACAATGATGTTCTAGAAGTTTAAATAGGTATATGATGTTTTAATTAGGTTAAATAAGGTTGAATGATGATATGTAATAGTTTTGGAAGCTTTATAGTTAATAGGAGTTAATAAATTGCAATGTTGGAAATTCAAATTTTTGAAATCCAACTTGGGGTGGAAAAGTGAGTTTTAGGAGTTTTAATCACAATAATGTAATAAAATCAATTCTAATCAGTTGGGATAGTTGTTGGATGATTCTATAAGCCTAGAGAAAGCATTTTTATGGAGGGTTGGCTGATATTGCAAGTGTTTAATGGAATGCTACAAAAAATCAATAAAAACTTCAATCTTTTTGCATTTTCTTGAGTTTTTTTTATGAATCTCTGATTCCTTTTGGTGTCATGCTCATTTGGATGGTTTAAGAACTTGTATCTACATTAATTTAACCTTTTGAATGACCTAAATACTTTGGGAATCAATTTCTTGTGTTATATTGCTAACTATCCTCAAAAAGTATAGATTTTTCACTAGTTTTGAGAGTCTTCATGAATAAATGATCCATTTCATGGGAGAGTGTGACTGAAAACTTGTGAAATGGATCATATCTAACTTTTATTATATAGATCTAACAATTTATTGTGTAGGAAAGAGTGATTCTTGGGTGTACACCGAGTTTTAGCAAGGAAAAGGGCATGAAAATGGTGCCTAAAGTGTAGCAGCAAGAGATCTACCTTAATAAGGGGTATATTTCTGAGTTGAAGTTATTTAGATATGTTGATTTATTATTGAAAAGTCCAAGAGAAGGTTCTGTAAATGTTGGGAAAGCTAATTTTCAAGAGGCCCTAGTTTTAGAGCAATTTATTGAGGGTTTTGTGATTTAGGGTGTTGAAGGTGTCAAAGAAGACTAATACCTTAAAAATATTTGGTTTGGGAACATTTTAAAACACTATTGAAAGTTTCATACTCAGGGGATAAGTTTAGAGAGGGGTTGCTTTGAAAAAGTGGGCTAATTAGGCCTAAATTTGAGGAAACAACAAATTTTGGTAGGTTTGATCCAGAACAAGTACCATAAATGATTTGATATGTTGTGTATCATCATGAATCACATCTGAATTAGTCATTATATTGAGGATTTCTTTGGGCAAGTTGAGTGAAATGTCAAAAAACCATTGCTAGAAGCCTAGTTGGGCTAGAAGCCTAGTCAAGGTGCAAAAAGTGAGTTTTGTCTAAGACAGAGGTTTGGGGCTTTGAAACCATTCAAGACAATTTTTTTTGAGTTCCTTGAGATCACTCCAAGGGTTTGGGTCCATTAGGAAAGCATCTAAGTTATAAGTGCACTATTGAGGCTTGTCTCCATCAGGGTGCCATTCAGCAAATTGTTGTGGATTTTCATGGCATTCCATCACCATGAGACTACATTTCTTTGAGGCATTTTTTCAAACTGTTCATTTCCTTCTCTATGCTAGTACATTTATCATACATGTTTACCAAAGAATTCTATCAAACAGTTTGCTTCCTTGTTGCTATGGCTAAAAGCCTAAAATAGGTGCTTCCAAAAAATCTATGGATGCTTGGAAAAAATCTATCAAAGCATACTAATAAGCAATAGCATAGAAAAGAAGAAAACTATTTGAAAAAGGCCTCAAAGAAATGTGGTCTCAATGGTGATGGAATTCCATGACAATCCACAACAATTTGCTTGTCATGGCATTCGTCATGGCATTCCATCACCATGAGACCACATTTCTTTGAGGCTTTTTTTCAAAGAGTTCACTACCTTGTCTATGCTCTTATGAATAGAATTTATTGAAATTCAAGATGCTCTTATAATGCCTACATCATAGGTGGTCATGATAAGGTTAAATTCAAATGAATAACTTGAAATTTCCTCATCAAGCTTCGCATGCACTTTTTTAATGGCTTAAAATCATAATTGAGATTTATCTGCATTTTATGCAAGGGGACACCAATCAATGTTTTCCTGGTTACATACATATACACAAAGTAAAATAAGATGATAGCATTGGCATCAACCAAAATGACGTGGATATAAGTATAAATTAATAAGAACCATTGTGCATATACTTATAAATTAATCCAATGAACCATCTGGGTCTGCTCTACTCTTTATTGTGTTAAGTATTGCCTCATGGTCAGACTCACAGACCTTCCACAAGGTCTTGTTAAAAGGTATACCCCCATATTTTCTCAAATGAACATTGGATGCGATGACAAGGTTTGAGTAATGAAGAATCTTACGATGTGTGTCAAATTCCTCAAACAACCAATGGTTAACACTCTTATGTGGGTACCTTCTCAGCCACATTCCAGTAACAACAACTAAGCTTGTAGGGTATTCAATGTTTTCTCCATATATAATTGGGGCTTCCAATTTCTTTTTTTCCTCAACACAACACACGTAATAGTTTGTACCCTCTTCATTTTCTTCATCTGCAATAACTGCATAAACATGCCCTGCATTTATATGTGTGACATATCTATTGAAATTAGTCAACATTATGAATAGAGTACAAAGTAAGATAACAATATGGAATTTCAAATACTAAGAACTTAGATATATTACCTGGTTGAACTAGATCCAATACATGGTCAAAGTCGACTGATGATTCCATCTGTATAAGTTCCAATGCCATCGGAGGGCAATACGTGTGAAGTGGGCTAAGATAACTTGTCAACCATTTTTCAACCCACTCCCCTAACTCACAATCATTCTAGGCTTGCATTGTACATGAAGAACAAAAGCATGCCATCTTATGTGTATCGATACTCCATGAACCTGTATTTGAGATAAGGAAAGAGTGCAACTCACTCGATCTTGTTAGTGTACAACAATCCTCATATGGTGAAATGTTAGTATCATCCATCAACCAAAAAAATCTATGAACTGAAGACATACCTTCATTACTTGGGCCCATCGAACCATTACACCACTCGACGATTGACCTTGCATCTATCAACTATGCACTATCTTTATACTTTAACTCTTCTCATGCTAATTCTCTTTTCATGCATGCTCCTGCACCATCATGCTCTCCCTTTCCATGTCTGACCTCACAAAAGTTCCACATATAGTGAGATGCATCCTGCACAACCAGTAGAACATACATGTGTTCTTGAACTGTGCTACATAGTTATCTGACCATATTGTATGTCAATCATATGATATGCCCCTATGAGCCAAATTATTGTAGAACATTTGGAAGCAACCTTGCACAAACTCTAGAGAATGTGTGCGATCATCACTAATATAAAAGTGATACTCCCTCAATACCTTCCTTTCATCCTCTATACTTTTAGTTGCATGTATGAATGCTATGTGCACAAATATCAAAACCTGTGTGGAGTTGTAATACTGTGACTGCACCTCATGATGTGGCTGTAGAGTGTAGTTCTCTACAAAGTCAACCACTGATACTATGCTACCAAGTGGAAAGTTGTCCTTGCATAGCTTGAATTGTGTGTCCAGCCATCGGGCTCTATGGGTATGCCTTGCATACTCATACACTAGATTCTCATGAAACATGGACATGAACTGATACACTAGAATCTTCTGAATAACCAACTCACACATTTTTACTTCAAACCCATCTTTTGTAGCATATGCCACTATTTTATACTTCTCGAACTCTACTAGTTTTTGTCCTACCTCATATGTGCTTTCCATATGTTGACATACTAGCATTCGTTGCAAGCCACCACAACGCTCACATGAACCGTCCAAGCATGTTGTCTTATAGAATATTTTTCCATCCTCTATTTTAGATAATTTTTTTGATAAGAACTTTCTTGAAGATTTTGGTGGGGATTTTATGCCACAATCCTACAAAACATCGTTAGTATGCAAATGTAAACATATAGAATGATAAACATCATAATGGTTAGAGAATTCAATATGTAGTTTACAACAACAAGTAGTGCATGTGTGATTTATCTTGACATAAAAAGGTTTAATGATTTCAAAAAATCTTTGAGAAATACTAATTTGAGGATAAGAATTTTGAAATTTATGAAAAAATTGGGTTTGAGTCATATCCAAAAAATGCTTTGGATGTGGCTCACGGTTTTGACTACCGATTCTCCTTCTTACAACATCCCTTTGATTTGGAGATGGCCTTGTATTATTCTTCCAATAATCTTCAATTAGTGTTCTCAATGATTCAACAACTTTTTTATCTTTGTGTGGTAGTCTCCCCGAGAATGCCCATAATTCATTTGAATCGGTGCCCTCAATTCTTTGCCTCCTTTGAACGACGTTTGATAAAGTTTTTCTACTAATTCCCATTTGTTCACTTTTTCTTTTTAATGAGGCAAGATCTCTTTGTTTGATAGCTTACCAAAGTCGATGTAATGACATGTTGGGTGACATTACTATCCTTTGACATGAGGTCTTACCCACACTATCATAAGCATCCATTAGATTCTTCACAATAGTGTTTTCACTTGATGCATTCGATGTTCTCAACCCAAGAGTCTTCATGATGTTTCTGTACTTTAAACCCCACATCATTTGAACAAATAGTTGACATCTTACAGTCTCATTTAGCCTTTTAAAGAACATTTTTCAAATCTTAACAACATATCTTCTACAAGTGCATTCTGGAATCTTACCTCCCATGTGCTGCAAAATATCCTCATCAATATTAATCAAAAACTTTGGCTTTCTACACAAAATTGTAGGTGGTGTTCTCTTAGGTACATACCTCTCAACATTAGCAATTTCATTAATATTTAATTGAGGTGGGATAGATTGCATACCTTCGATCAAGGGTGGAATAGAAGACATACCTTGAGGTTCATGTGGGGATGATGGCATACCTTGTTCCTCAACTCCGAGTGATGATGTACTCTCGACTTCAGATGTTGTGGATGGTGTCCAACCATACTCACTTGTGGTAGATGGTGTCCCTCCATATTCACTTGTGCTTAATGGTGTCCCTTCATATTCACTTGTGGTAGATGGTGTGTCTCCAACTATGGTATTTGCATCTCCCCTAGCACGACTCTTTCACATTCATGCCCTTTGTGCTACCAATTTCTTTTCTCTTTTTGACAGTTGAGGTTCCTCTTTAGCTAGCTTGTTTTCATCAATCATTCCCAATTTCTGCTTTTCACAAAATTCCCTCATCCATTTTTTCTCTTTATCTTTGATGGCTTGGAGCTGATCATCTGTTATTTTTTTCCTTTTAATAGTTTGTTTCTTCAGCATGATGAATAATTTTACCTATGCAAAAAGTGCTAAGTTGTCAAATTAACTAATTGAAAGCTTTGGAAGCATACACAAAGAAAGTCAATGAAAGCTGGTTTGTATAACTATTTGACAAAATAACTCAATGATAGCTTTGGAAGCATACACAAAAAAATTCAATTGTTAAATTTAACAAAATTCCTCAAAGAGATGTGGTTTAAAAATGTAATAGGAAAGTGTATCTAATTGTGTGATTTAAAATGTCCATTGAAAATGTAAGGTTGTAACATGACAAACTGGTGTAGGAGCACCTAGGTCATGAAATTCCTTCAAAAGGATAATTTGTTCAATTTGTAATGTTCAAGTAAATATGATGAGTGAAGTTCATTAAATGATAAATTTCAATTTATTTGCACCATGAAATAGGTCACTAGGTGATATTATTGAAAAGTTTCTTTTTATAACAACAGTTGTCAATTATTGTAAAAATGTAAAATTGCACAAAAGTAGGAAGGTGAAGAGTCTTTTTTGTGGAAGGGAAAAGATGGGTTAATGAAGATGAAGAGGTAGTTATTTCAATTGATTTAGACACCTTTAAAAATAATTGTAAGCTTGAGAAAGGAAGATCTTCTATCCCAAAACTCCATAAAAATTAATAAAAAAACCTCTGCTCAGTTATTTTGGAAACCTTTTCTATTCTTGTTTTCAGGTTGCATAGTGATTCAAGAATGTTCTAAGATTTGATTCTTTTCAGGGAAAGAGACTTCTTTCATTCTTGAAAGTTGTAGGAATTGTCATTCAAATAATCAATCTAATTTAAACTTAGTTTCCTAAGTCTTGGTCTGTGGTTTCCTTAGAATTGTTTAGATAGTCTAAAAAGTGATTCTTAGCCATTCCACCGATGTAGGGATATTAGGCTGGTGGAATGGATCATATTTAGTGTCTTTTCAATGTGAAGATGTGTGTGGTAGGGGTAAATAGAAATAAGAAGTCAGGATACTATTGCATGAACAAAATTTTGAATTTTCTCATTCAAAAAAATGGTGTTTTCAAGTAGAGTTTGAGGAAAAAACATGTAGAAATGATTTCAAAATAATTTGCAGACATAATGAAGCATGTTTCAATTGTTGGGTGGAGTAGTAGAGGTTTTGCAAATGTTTCATTAAAGAAACCCTCATGGTTGGTGTGTTTTCACCCTATAATCAAATGTTTACTGATTTTGTGTATTGATGGGCGTTTCCCATCTTGAAACTTATTTATTTGTGAGTTTCTACACATGGCCTAAGACTATTTGCAGGTTTGGTGGATTAGTGAGTAGTTCTATGATGACTTTCCTTGATAAATTGACCTATTTAAGGACTTTTACCAGTAGACAGCATGTTGGTTCTACTCTATTTTGTGAAATAAGTGTATAAACTTTTATAGTATGTTGAAAAGGATCAAAATAGGCTTAAGAATCTGTATTGGGATTTTTTAAATGCATTATGATAGAAAACAAATCACCCGATTAGATGGAATGTTGGCCTCCTAGAGATATTTGGCATTGTTTGCTAAAAATAGAGAATATGTAGAAACATCGAAAGGAATGTTGTTAAGTGCTTGGGAGTAGTCTCATTTGTGATGCCACAATTGTGTCTATGCTTGGTAATGTTTTGAAGGTAGATTTTGAAAGATTTGATGATTTGGGAATATGTTTCCAATATATGGCAATGGTTTCTTGAATGCAAAGTAGTCAGAGTGTGTCTATACTGATATATTGGAATGTTACAATCAAAACATGATGAAATTGGTATCTTAAAGGTCTAGTGACAGTGTTAAACTAATGCTGCTTGTTGTTGTTACAAATGGTGTTTAAGTGAAGATAGGATGATGGATGTGTTGATTTGAGCAAAGATATCTTAAATGGCTGGGATGATGTTTGATTGCAGGTCTAAGGAACAAAGGTGTTTGATTATTTTTTCCTTAAAGGGGTAAGTTGAGTTGATGAGTGATTTTTGTATTGTTTATGACAAGACAAAAGTTGAAAGTTGATTCTAAAAATGGTTTTCTATATGGAGATGGTGAATTGGCTACTGATAGCCTTATAACTTGAAATGAAATAAATGGATTTTGGTTGAATGAAAAGTAGTTTTGGATGAATTTGAAAAAGTTTGTATAAATTTATCTTTTACTCTTTATTGATTTCGAAAGGAAGCTCCCTAAAGAAATGATGTTGTTGAGTGGCTTCGCAAACTGATATTGCATCACAAAATAACAATTTGATCAACATGGAATAAGCTAAACAAGAAAAATGAAAGCAAGCCATAATAGAATGAAAGAAAATGTACAAAGATTTCACATACCTAAAAAATCAAAGTTTCAAATAGAGGAGTTCTACCCAATTATGTAGCCTTTGCTTCTTCCTTCCTCAAACTCCTCAAAGATTTGACTTCTTCAAAAGTTTGTTCCCCTCCAAATTTCAATTGTATATCAATTATCACTATAATTCAAACTTGAATTGATATTATATGCCACTCAACATGAAAACTCTACTATTTCATGCAAAGGTGATGGAAAGAGCATTAAAAAGGTGATGGAATCTCAAAATCATGCATGCACACTTCACTCAATCACCAAAAAGCTACTTTATGTCAGAGCACATGCAAAACTAGATGAATATACAGAATGTGGGTCGACATCACGGGCAGAATGTGGGACGACATCATTGGTATAATGCAATTTTTTATTGTTTTAGTGATAACATGAGTGCATTATTTAATCCTAAACAAACATATCTCTATTAGTTAATAACACGCTTGCATTATGATAACCATGTTAAGCTATGTTGGCATATCGGTGAGACATTATCCATGTCTCCCCGATGCCAACATAGTCAGCATTCGATATCGCCAAGATTCCTTACAATTGACAAGAGGCTATATAGAGTTCACCCTTTGCATCGACTTCATTTTTCCCTTTGGCAAGACTATCGCTCTTGCTAGGACCTCATGCCAAGCCTTCATGTTAATTTGTGTGCATCCACCAGTCAGTGAGACTCATCGCTTTCTCCAGGACTTCATACCAAGGTTCAAAAGTCACATAGACAATAGAACTTACATCAGCGAGACTATCATCTTTGGCCAAGAGATCATACTGAGCTTCAAAGACTTTCTCTAAAGTGATCAGCAGTCGACAAGACTTTCGTTCATCACTGAGACTTCACACCGAGAACCCTTTAGTTACATCAAGCATTGAAAGGTCGAAAAGACTTCACACATCGATAAGAATTCTTATTGAGCCATCACATGTTACTCTAAGGACACCAAGAAAATGCTATCAGCAAGACATACCACTCCTTGCTGAGAGTTCTTACTAAGTTCTCCAAGTTACCCCGAGACCACCATTTGCCAAGAGCTATACCAAAGACCCCTCATCATCGGTGAGACTCTCCATTGGCCACTGAGACTTCATACCGAATTCATTGTGTCACTGCAAAGACTCCAATATTTCCCCCATCAGTGAGAACTTTCTTCATCGCTGAGGCTTCTTCCCAAACTAAGCCTTTTGGCCAAGGGTCTCCCCGATAAATGATATGTATGGCCTATCAGCCAGAGATCTCCACGTGGCAAGAGAACATACCAAACACAACATGTCACACCAAAGACTCCAATGTGTAACCATTCAGAAAGATTTCTACAAGGTCACAACGGCCTATACAAAACATAAGGTTACAAATCTGCTCATCGGCCAGACATAGAATATGTCATACCGACTTGGCTCCAATAGAGGTTTTAGCCTGTGGGATTGAGACATATTTTTCCAACAGAGGAGGGAGAGGGTTCAGAGAGAGAGAGGGAGAGGGTGTATGAGGGAGAGGGTTGAGAGGGAGAGAGAGACCTAACAGAGGGATATGGGGTAGGAGGGAGAGGGTTGAGAGAGAGAGAGAGAGACCTAATAGAGGGAGAGGGGGTAGGAGGGGGAGGGTTCAGAGAGAGAGAGACCTAAGAGAGGTAGAGCAGGTAGAAGGGAGAGGGTTGTGAGAGAGAGAGAGAGAGAGAGATAAACCTAACAAATGGAGAGGCGGTAGGAGGGAGAGGGTTGAGAGAGAGAGATCTAACATAGGGAGAGAGGGTAGGAGGGAGAGGGTTAAGAGAGAGAGACCTAAGCGATGGAGAGGTTTGAGAGAGAGAGATACATAATAGAGGGAGAGGGGGTAGGAGGGAGAGGGTTGAGAGAGAGAGAGAGACCTAAGAGAGGGAGAGTGAGTAGGGAGGGAGAGGGGTAGGAGGACAGTGGCTGAGAGAGAGAGACCTAAGAGATGGAGAGTAGGTAGGAGGGAGAGGTTTGAGAGAGAGAGAGAGACCTAACAAAGGGAGAGGGGGTAGGAGGGAGAGGGTTGAGAGAGAGAGAGATCTAACAAAGGCATAGGGAATAGGAGGGAGAGGGTTGAGAGAGAGAGACCTAA